>CAWUFW010008771.1:0-600000 GCA_963921515.1 Calotriton arnoldi
ATGTGGGTGTGTCCTCATGGTCTGTTGTTTTCAGGTGTGTTGTGTCTGGGGTTCTGGCCTTTGTATTTTTTGTTTGTCCGGGGGTGTTTTCGGGATGTGTACTGTGCTTGTGTATTTGTGCGTGCCTTGCTGTGTGGACTTGTTGGCCATGTTGTGTGCTATTGGTTTTGTGTGCGGATGGTTTCTGTGCAGGTACGTGGGCGCCATGGCTTCTGCCGTGTCGATTCTCATCGGCGTTGTTTTGCGCTGGCGGGCGGTATATTTGTTGTTTTCCGCGCTCATGGCGGTGCGATCGTAATTTCACGTGCGGTGTGTCGGCCGTGTGGGCGGGCGGTTTTGGTGTTGTCGTGCGTGTTTCCGTCCGTGGCGGGCGGTTTGACTCCGACTCCGGACGATGGCGGGCGGTATTTTGTATGATTTTTCCGCCGATGGCGGTTTTCGGTTTGTGTACTCATAATGGCGTGGTCGGTGTTCAGGCGGTGTGTGCGGGCGGATTTTTGCCGCTTCCATGCCTGGCGGATTTTTTTACGCCGGGTATCGTAATGGGCCCCTAAAATACTTAAATAATTTACAAAAATAAATTTGCAATTTATTATGTACATTTACATTTTTTAACACATTTTTTGTATATTTTCCCACGCTTTAACATTGAAGTCAATGGGTGAAAATGTCCTTTTTTCATTTTTACAGAAAGACATGACGTTGCTGCGTAAACGTAACTTTCGTCATTACGGGGATCGTTGCGCTACGGATCAGATGCAAGGGAGAGCTCCGTCAAGGTAAGACATATTAAAATTATTAAAATACATAGGGGCAGCTCTACAAGAAACTAACGCAGCGCCGTGCCGCAAGTCATTTTGCTGCGCCGCGCTGCGTTAGTTTCGAAGCACAGGGATGCAACATATTTACAACAATATGTCGCATCTCTGTGCTTCCCCCTGCGCTGGCGCACAAACTGCTGCCATGCACCGGCGCAGGCACCCTTGCACCATGGTGCAAGGATGCCTACGTTGTGGGGAGATTGTTTTTGTGCAGGAAGGGGCACCTACTTCACAAAAACAATCAATTGAGGTAATCTCCTCTTCCAATGTGTGCTGTCGAATGCAGCATGCATTGAAGAGGAAAACGAGGAGAAATTAAAACATTTCTCCTCGTTGCACTGCTACGCCACCCTAGGGTGGCATAGCATTCTGACCCATTTCCAGATTTACGATTTCTCGTAAATCTGGAAGTATCAGTGGACATGGGTGTTGCGTGGGAACACCCACAGCATACTACCATGTCAACCCCTAACACGCAAAGTGTTGCGTGAACAGGGGCTGATATTTACAAGCACAGGTTAAGTCATGCAGGGTGACTTTACATGTTCTTGTAAATATCACTTAGCAGGTTGCGCCACCGGTGCTTCACACAACGTGATGCACCGGCGGCGCAAGGGGCTTGTAAATCTGCCCCATTGTGTAGTGGTAATGTTTATTGTAAGGAGAGAGGAGGGAGGTAGATAGATGTAGTAAATGTGTTTTAGGTACTTTTGTTGTGTGTTAGCCAACTATTTAACTCCATTACAGGTTGCAGTAGTAGGCCCACGTCGGGTCTCGTTTTTTCGAAACAATTTTTGTTTAATAAAGTTGTTAAAAATATATACATTAAAAACTTTAATAAACAAAAGTGTTTGAGAAGGTATATTTTTCTTTTTGCGGCCAGGTTTTAAAAAAAAAGAAAGGATTTATCGTCGTCGCGGTTAGATGTATTTGTAATAGGATTTAAAGAAGTTTCCATTTTGGAAAATAGAAGATCGGATATTTTACATCCACTTTTATTTGGTTTTTGGATTTTGGATGTGCGAGTTACATTTTTCAAGATGGATTTTCAGGCGATGGATTATGGAACTTGGAATCAATATGGAATTGTTTTTAAATAGATTGGATTGCATCGTTGGATTTTGTCTGCGTTTTTGCAGAAAAACAACAATTTTTGAGGATTCTTTTTAGGTGCGTTTTTTTTAGGTACGCACAGATTTTTTATTTTAAAAACATGTGCACATTAAAAAAGTAAAAATCGGGTTATGGATTTAACAAAAGGAATGTGGATTATTGGTAAGGATTTATAAAAGACAAAGGACTCTTGGTGAAAAAATTGATGGAACGTAAGTCCAAGAGTTGAAAAAAGAAGACATCTGAAGTTAAGGAGACCCGACTTTTATTACTAATTTAATTTTTTTTTTTTTTAAATGCCAAATGAATTAGGGGCCGATTCCGATCTGGGTCGGAAAGCTCTCCGACCGATCCGGATCCGGATTGTTTTCCGACCGAGCCGGACCCCTGCAGTCCGACCGGCGGAAGTACGATGCGGCCATGTGCTGCCGGACTCGGTTCGGTCGGACTCCCATTGAAGTCAATGGGAGCCGGTCGTGCGTCGCGTACATGGGCTCCCATTGACTCAGTAAATGCGTTGTCGCACAAGGGGCCCCCTGTAGTGGGTACGCGTTGATGCCCTCCGCACCGTACTCCGACTCATATGGCTACGGGTGAAGGGGGGTCCGGCACGGACCCCCGAAGTCCGCCTCTGAGAGCTTTTTCGTGTCGGAGGCTCTGACTCGATCCGGCTGTCCGGATCGTGCATCGTACTGGCTCGGTCGTAAAACGTCTCCATTGCGCGGCACGCTATCTAGTGCGAGCGCAGGTCGGACGGAGTGGTTCGGACCCGGAAGCGAGTCGGTTGGCGATTTCGCGTTCAATCGCATCGTGCTTGGGCGTCCGGACCTCAGTACGACTCGGTGGAAACAGAGCCTCTGACTCGGATCCGGTAAAGCCGAATCCGATTCGGAGCCCTACCGACCGAGATCGGAATCGACCCCTTAGTGTTATTTTTTTAGGGCAAAACAGGCAAGTAAGAAGATAGTGTAGGTTAGAAATGGAGGATGTGTGCAAGATTATCAAGGTAGTCTGAAGCCACCATCAACGTAAACTGTTGAATTGCACCCAATAGTGTTTCAGACATTTACTTTGTTCTTTTAGAAATACGTGGGTTTAGATTACCTCTTAATGATTGCGACATTCTCATTTCTTGGAAACTTTGGGGCTCATTACGATGGCGGAACGAGATTTACCCACCGCCATATTAGGATGGCGGTGGGTATCGCGGCGGACGCAAAGTCCGTCCGCCGCTTTAATCGCACCGATTGCCTGGGCGGGTGGAGCAGGGCCACTAATAGGGGGTGTCGCTGCATTGGGGTACCCATGGTACCCCCTGCATTCCATGCACCAGTGGGCGAGGCACCGCGTGGTGCCTGCCGCGTGGTGCAGGAAATGCAGTGCCAGCACCTTTAACATTGCGGACGGTGCTGCAGCCAGCAGCACCGCCCGCAATGTTAAAGGCCCAGGATGTGCCCGTCAGTATGGCGGGCGCATCCTAATCACAGTGGTGGGACCGCCGCATGTCTGGTGGGTGGTCCCAATCACCGCTACGGTGGCGGGCGGACCAAGTCCGCCCGCCATCGTAATCAGCCCCATTGCTCCTTCCTCAAAATTTCCAAGAAATTATAGAAATTAGGATGAGGTTTGCCAATTTATTTATTGAAGGAGTTGTGCCATCCCTCTATGGCATTGTTTGTTTTTGCTCCTCCCTCTAAGCAGGTTGCGTAGCAGTTCCACCACTCCACATGGAAGCGTGGCTCCACTCCTGCGACCCGACCTGCTTAGATGGCCAATCCATGTGTCTTCAAAATAATTTAGAATAGGTGCCAATTTACTCTTCGTTTGAGGTAAAGTATTCTGATTCTTGTAATTGACGTGTAGTAGACTGCATCTACACTGTCAGGAGGAACAAAGCAAGGGCCGTTCATTTTTTTAGTTCAAATTGTAGCTTTGCTATCTGATATATTATCCTCAATTAAGGATGTTTTTTGAATTTTTCGCCACTATGCCTGTGAAAAGTGAAAAAACATCCTTAGTAGTATCCATGTACAATTTGGTAATAGTATTAATCATAGAGTAATTCCAAAGTCAATTAGTACTTTTCTAGGACTTTTGTTTGATGTTTTAGCTTTTAAATCACTGACAATAATTCAGTGTATGTTGAGGATTGTTTATCAGGGAGTAAACTGTAAACTAAGGGAACTACTGTGTTATTTATATATATGCGTGAATAGTGTATATTTGGGTGAATGGATGGGGCGTGCTTTTAACGTCCCATCCATCATCCAAATATCATTGTTCTCCAACCTTACAAGATTATGGGGTGTTCTAAAGATTAGAATTCTCTTTTGAGGTTTTTGTTGTGATGCAAAGAAATGGTTCATTAGTAACAGTTACAGAGAGTTCAGGTGGAATGATTGTCAGAATATGTTTGGGGTGTTACTCTTTGTGGGTTACTTGCCTGTTTTTTTACGTTGAACAATTCTTCACAGATTAGGAATTGTGGGCATACTACTTGCAACATGTGGTGGAATGTGTTGGGCTACCTCCCTCAAAACTGCACCACAGGGTTCATTGGAGGTGGATGCAATATCTTTAATTTCATTTATTGTTCTCTTACCTCAATCTCCATTGCAGAGGCAGATTGTAGGTGTTTTCAACGTGTTGCATTTCTAAATTTGAGGAAATGCTATTTAACAAAAAGCTTTATTGGGAGAGAAAAATGGTTAAGTTGTTTTATTGATAAATATTTCTAGTTTCTTACCTTTTGACTAGATGTTGCTTGATGCTTTTACTTTGGTGGGTGGTTTGTTAATTAGTTGATTCTGAAAGGAAAAATATTTTATGTGTTTTATCAGTCTTATGTTATTTTAATAAAGTTTACTAGGAGAGAAACATGGTTAAGTAATTTAATTGTTTATTGTTTGAGTAATCTTACCTTTTTTGAAAGGTTTTGGTTGTGGTTTTCAGTTTCTTGACCAATTAAAATTTTATTGTGGTCTGAAATAGTAGAAAAAAAGTCATTGCTAGGAGTTTGTGCAAATTGTAAAATGTTTACCTGAAATAGAATAACATATTTTTGGTTAAGGAAGAACAGGTTAATGTTTTGACTTTTTACAATACTTTTTGTGTTTTTACAGAACAAATATATTTGTGTTTATTTTGTAGTATTAAGTATGTGAAGATTAACATATTTATTTACCTTCAAAAGGAATTTTTCTTTTGGAGAAGAGCATTTTGTTGAATTAAAATATTATTGATTTTTTTATGGTTCAAAAACTTTATTGACATATTTTTTTGATGAAAAAATTACCTTGTGATGTTTCTTGTTTTGATGCTTGACTTTTAGAAATGTTTTGATGTTTCAAGTTGTAAAATCTGGAAGAAAAATATCTTTTCATTGGATATATTAAAATGTAGAATAAATATTTATATTTTTATAAAATATTTATAACCTAAAAATAAACATTTAGCACTTTCTCAGAGGCAAGCACATGTTGGAGTATGATTAGTAATTTTGCACCCACCACTATCCAGCACTTTCCAGAGCCAAGCACCCTTCGAAGTAGGAATAGTAATTTGAACCCCACCACTATCCAGCACTTTCCCTGAGGTAAGCACCCTTCGGAGTAGCAATAGTAATTTTGGCTCTATCTCTATTCAGCATTTTCCCTGAGGTATGCACCCTTTGGAGTAGGAATATTAAATTTATCCCCACTTCTATCCTGCACTTTTTCTGAGGCAAGCACCCTTTGGAGTAGGAATAGAAATTTTAACCCCACCACTATCCATTATTTTCCCTGAGGCAAGCACCCCTTGGAGTAGGAATAGTAATTTTAACCCCACCACTATCCACTATTTCCACTGAGGCAAGCACCCCTTGGAGTAGGAATAGTAATTTTAACCCCACCACTATCCATTACTTTCCCTGAGGCAAGCACTCTTTGGAGTTGGAATAGTAATTTTAACCCAACCACTATCCAACACTTTCGCTGAGGTAAAGACAGGTTGGAGTAGGAATAGTAATTTTGCCCCCACCACTATTCAGCATTTTCCATGAGGCAAGCACACGTTGGAGTAGGAATATTAATTTTATCCCCACCACTATCCAGCACTTTCCCTGAGGTAAGCACCCTTTGGAGTAGGAGTAGTAATTTAAACCCCACCACTGTCCAGCACTTTCTCTGAGGCAAGCACCCTTCAGAGTAGGAATAGTAATTTTGCCCCCACCACTATCCAGCATTTTCCATGAGGCAAGCACACGTCGAAGTAGGAATATTAATTTTATCCCCACCACTATCCAGCACTTTCCCTGAGGTAAGCACCCTTTGGAGTAGGAATAGTAATTTTAACCCCACCACTGTCCAGCACTTTCTTTGAGGTGGGCACCCTTTGGAGTAGGAATAGTAAATTTAATCCCACCACTATCCATCACTTTCCCAGAGGAAAGCACCCTTCGGACTAGGAATAGTAAATTTACACCCATCACTATCCGGCATTTTCCCTGAGTTAAGCACTCGTCGGAGTAGGAATAGTCATTTTATCTCCACCACAATGTAGCAGTTTCCCTGAGGTAAGCACCCTTTGGAGTAGGAATAGTAATTTTTATTCCACCACTATCCAGCAGTTTCCTTGTTGCAAACCCTTGTTGGAGTATGAATAGTAATTTTGCCACCTACTCTATCCATTAATTTCCTGAGTTAAGCACCCGTCGGAGTAGGAATAGTGATTTTGTCCCCAACACTATCCAGCATTTTTCCTGAGGTAATGCCCCTTTGGAGTAGGAATAGTCATTTTACCCTCACCACTATCCATTATTTTTTGAGCTGTAAATACCCATCGGAGTTGGAATAGTAGTTTTGCACCCACAACTATATATTAATTTCTCTGTGGCAAGCACTTGTTAGAGTAGTATTATTAGTTTTAAAATGTACAATATTGTGCTCTTTTTTAATGTTAATAAATGTTTGTTTTACTTAAAAACAATACATATTTAAATATATAAAGTTATGTTTACTCACATTATATATTTTTTCTGTAACTGTGTTTTCAATTGTGTTTATGCAATGCTGACAATTTTTCGACAAAAGCTGTAAGATATTAAAATTGTTATATGTGATTAAATTTCTGCTTGGATTAATTTGCTAATATTTTACATTTAATATAGGTTTCACTTACTTGGAATTGTAATTGCCACTGTTTGGTGTATATAATTTTCTGGCAGGCAAAACGCGTGTGGTGTGTCTGGCAGTCAGTTAACCACTGTTTTTAAAATGGTGGATGGCTGCTTTTATACATTTTTTTGTGGTGTATGTTAATTGAAAACAAAAGATGGTTTGTGTATATTTTTTGTTGTCTTTTTAATGCTGTGTAAAAACTGTAATTATTTTTTTAGATTTATAAATGTTCGTAATTTTTTTACAAATATGTTATGTCCGCCATTTTGGCGACCTGGGGGTCAACGTGATTTCATTGAAAGTGTTGTAGGACTTTCGTTTTCGTGAAGTTTTAAATGAAGGATTATTCGTTTGGATTTTGATTACTTTTGTGATATTTGCGTTTTATTATGTTTAATATTTTAAATAATTAATGGTAGATATTTTCATAAAATAAAGTGTGTTAATGTTAGTTTTTTGGGGTCGTCCTCCTTTTGAAAATATTTTGGAAAAATTGATATGATGTGTTTTTAATTTAAATATTCGATTAAAAATTATATTGTTAATTGTTTTCTTTTTCTAAATTTTTTTTATGTGTGAAAAATATATTTCCATTTTATAAAATAAAAGTAAATTTTTATAGATCTATTTTTGTTTTATTGTTCATGGAAAAAGAGTATTAATTTTAGTACTCAAGTAATAATTTTGGTACTCAAGTATTAATGTTAATGTTCAGCACTTTTAAAAATACCGGACGATTCACAGAACTAACTTAAGACAAAATTCTAAACTTACTACCATTTTGGTATTCACAGAAGGTACTTACTCATTTTGGTATTCACAGAAGGCACTTACTTACTCATTTTGAGTAACTTACTCATCTTGAGTAACTTACTCATTTTGTGTAACTCACTCATTTTGAGTATTCACAGAAGGCACTTACTCATTGATGAGTAAGTGCCTTCTGTGAATACCAAAATGAAGTAACTACTCATTTTGAGTAACTTGCTCATTTTGTGTAACTTACTCATTTTGGTATTCCTGAAGCGCACCTATCATCAATGAGTAAGTGCCTTCTGCGACATACTAAAATGAGTAAGTTACACAAAATGGTAGGTTACTCAAAATGAAATAAGTTACTCAAAATGAGTAAGTAAGTGCCTTCTGTGAATACCAAAATGAGTAAGTGCCTTCTGTGAATACCAAAATGGTAGTAAGTTTAGGATTTTGTTTTAAGTTAGTTCTGTGAGGTCGAGCCTACCGTGTATTAATACAGTAACTCACCCAAAACCCCTTTTTTTCTTTGTATTCTGACCTATTTGTTAGTATAAGATTTTGTATAAAATAATAAAACACGAGTATTCATTTTAAGTACTCGAGTATTCATTTCAATACTTAGGGGTATTATGATGTCGGGCGGATCGCCACTGCCCGACCGGCAGGGGCGATCCGCCCGACATCTTACCCGCCCGCCCTCCATTTACCCCCGCCATATTACAATGGCGGGGGGGACAGCGGCGGACGGAAGGACCGTCCGCCGCATTTCGCTGAGCAGGCAATCGTTCCGATTGCCTGCCGGGTGGACTCGGGCCTAATATGGTGGCGGTGTCTGGAAGACACCGCCATCCATATTAGGATGCCTAGCGGTGAAAGGCCTTTCCATGGCGGCATCGGCGCCAGTGGAAAGGCATGCAAGAATTGCTTTGGGGGCCCGTTGCGGGCCCGGAGGTGGGGGGGTGGGTGGCTGCACTCTATGGTACCCCCTACATTGGCATGCACAGGTGGCAGGCACCGCACGGTGCCTGTCACGTTGTGCATGCCAATGCACTGCATGCATTTTTACATTGCGGCGGGTGCTGCCAGATCAGCACCGCCCGCCGCAATGTAAACAATGCGGGATGCGACCGCCACGGTGGCGGTCGCATCCTATGGGCACAGCGGGACCGCCGCACCTCTGGCGGTCGGTCCCGTTTACTCGTTACGGTGGCGGGCGGACTTTGTCCGCCCGCTATCTTAATGGGGCCCTCAGTACTAGTTTTAAGTATCCGTGTTTTAGTACACTACCGCACTCAAAACCCCTATTTTCCCTGCATCCCGTCCCTGGGGTTTATTATACAAATTTAAAAAAATGCGATGTAATTGTATGCGTTGTACTAGTATGCGTTGTAATGGTTCATTCAATGCATTAACATAATTTCACGCTGTAATGGTATGCGTTGTAAAAACATGCAATGTAATGGTACTTGCGTTGTAAAAACTGCGTTGTGAAAGCATGCGTTGTAATGGTTTCCGTTGTAACGTCACATATTCACTTATAGATGACAAAAGACAACTAACATGCTGTGTACAGAGTACACCACATAAGCGGATATGAAAAACGAGCTACCAAGACAGCATGATACCTAATGCGGAACACATGAATGTCCCAGCAACTTATATTTCATCTGAACTAAACAAAACAGTTTGTTAAGTATTAAGTAAGAGTGTTAGTGATGTCAAAGACGTCAAATGTACTGTACACTATGCTCCGTAACAAACACACGCACCCCACGTAGGAAATGGTGCCTGTAGCAAATCATAACATTCGTCTAGCTGATGATACATGGACGAGTGGCTAGAGAGTAAAACATGAAAGGTAGCGCAGTTA
Organism: Calotriton arnoldi; assembly: GCA_963921515.1. Classification (NCBI taxonomy): domain Eukaryota; kingdom Metazoa; phylum Chordata; class Amphibia; order Caudata; family Salamandridae; genus Calotriton; species Calotriton arnoldi. The sequence goes on from CAWUFW010008771.1 coordinate 9,720, forward strand.
CATGTCTAGATGTGTTAGCTATTTAAAACAGTTGGGTGCCTGCTGCAAAGGCCTAACAACTGCAGGTTATGCAGATTGTCAAAAGAAGAGCTCACTGGTGGGAATGTGTTGAGGTTAGAGTCTGGAGAACTTCCACCAACCATGTGCGTCTGATGAGAGCCACCCTAGGTAAGACTGTTGGTGTTTTTTCAGTTTGTTTTCTAATGTTCCATTGCCAGTGTGTTTCCCAACCAAGTGTAATTCGTTCCCTGTTCCAGCGCCAGTGTCTTCCCTTCCAAGTGTGTGTGTGTGTGTGAGTTTGTTTGTCTCTATTCCTACATCTCTTTGCATAAGGACTGCAAGTGTATTGCTGCTATAAATGAGTAATTTCACTACATCAGTGCCAATAGGTTCCCTACTCCATATATTTGTTTCCATACCCCCGTGATGGTATCACTGAGAGCCACTTTACAATCATGTTTGTGTGCATGTCAGAATAGTGCTAGGCACCGGAGGCAAAGTGAAGCATGGGGGAGATGCTGCAGTGTGTGATATGGTTGTTGTATTACATTCACATTATTTAAGGATAGTTTTCTGCATTTTTCAAAGGTTTTTAACTTACTTTCTTTCATTTATTTTGTATCTACACGCTCATTTTTAGTGGGTTCCATGTCTCAGCTGAAGTGTGCTCTTGTCCGTTTGTAGTGACATTGCTAACCCAGTGTCAATAAGTAGTCTGGCCGTGGATGGTATGGTTTATTGCATTTGGCATCATCATTCAGTGTTAGAAAGCACAAAACATAATTGTGGTAACTTAATGAAATGGACAAAGAGTTACACATCCAATGTATCACAAGAAAGGGAATGGGATCTACACAACATAAACCAGAACTCTGCTGGTGGATACACCTCAATAGGAACAACAAGCCTAGATGCATCATGTAGTCAAAAATGGTACAAACCCCAAGGAACGCTGTATGTTATTAAAACTAAAAAAAAACACAAAAACTAAAACACTTTCTCCAGACTGATGACTTCAGATCATTGGTGCAATCCTTGGTTCTTTCAAAACTCTGTATTGGCTGGAGTTCCTTCTTCCACTTAGCTGTAATCAAAGAAGTCATCCACTCAGCCACTTGAATGATCTCTTACAAAAACATAGGTCTACATTATATTATTCTCAAAGACTTTCACTGTCACTCACTTGAGGCCAATTTAAGATACTATTTGTCATGCATAACTAACAAGGTGCTACACCTCTGTAATGCTGTGGCAGATGTGTACATTGTAAATTCAAAACCAGAATCAAATAAAACACAGGATGATCCGGGTAACCCTACTAGACAAATGCATATCATATTGGCCATGAGTACCTTTACTCAGTACAAGGTATAGGGTAAATACTGCTGAAAGAACCAGAAAGAAGTGTGGCTTGCAATCCTCGGTTGCAGATCCTGATCAAGTACATACGACAGAGTGGTACAGAATGGGACATGTTTTACAAGCCAAGAAAGAGACCGTTGATGGGGGGAAAAATCGTGAGTACCTACAATAGAAATGGCCAAAGCTTACTGTCAAGCAAGGAACCGTTGTCTCAAGTATGGGATTAGCATGCATAATACTGAATAAGTGCAGTGGCATAGAGTGGAGCAGAGTGTCATAGAGTGAAGGGTTGTAGTGTGTCATAGAGTGGAGTAGATTGTCATAGAGTGCAGTGGCATAGAGTGGAGTTTTTTACAGTGGACTGTCATAGAGTGTTGTGGCGTAGCGTGTAGTGGCATAGAGTGGAGTGGAGTGCTGTACATTGGAGTGGTATAGAGTGGAGTGTCGTACAGTGGAGTAGCATTGAATGGAGAGGCGTGTCGTAGAGTAGAGTGGAGTTGCGTGTTATAGCGTGGTGTGTTGTAGAGTGTCTTAGAGTGGAGGGGTGTTGAGTGGAGAAGCATACAGTTGAGTAATGTGTCATTGAGTGGAGTGTCATGTTTTACAGTGGAGTAGTGTGAGGTGTTGTAGAGGTGGAGTGCCATGTTGTAAGAAGTGGAATGCCATGTCATAAAGTGATGTGGCACATCAGAGAGTGGAGTGGTGTGTCATAGAGTGTGGTAGAGTGGAGTAGAATAGAGGAGCATAAAGTGGAGTAGAGTGTTGTGAAGTGGTGCAAAGTGGAGTGGCATGCGTGTCATTGAGTATAGTGGAGTGGTGTGTCATAGAGTGGCATGTCGTAGAGTGTCTTAGAGTGGAGGGGCATCGAGTGGAGTGGCGCAGAGTGGAGTGAGTATTGTGTAAAGTGGAGTGGCGTGTCATAGGAGTGAAGTGGCGTGTCATTGAGTGGAGTGGTGTGGAGTGTTGTAGAGTGGAGTGGCGTGGTATAGATTGGAATGGTGTGGAATACTTTAGAGTGGAGTGGAGAGTCTTACAGTGGAGTGGCGCATTGTAGAGTGGAGTGGCATGTTGTAAAGTAGAGTGGAGTGGCACTTCATAGAGTACGCGTGGATTAAAATGTCATACAATGGTGTGTTGTGGAGTGGAGTAGCGTGCCATCGAGTTTTGTAGAGTGGCGCAAAGTGAAGGGGCATAGAGTGGAGTGGAGTGGTATGTCATAAAGTGGAGTGGCGTGCCATAGAGTGAAGTGGCACATCGTAGAGTGGAGTGGATTGGCATGTCCTACAGTGTCGTAGAGTTGGTAGAGTGGCATAGAGTGAGGGGCATAGAGTGGCATAGACTGTTGTAGAGTGAAGTGGCATAGAGTGGACTGGCATCTCAGAGGAGGGTGGAGTGAGGTGAAATAGACTGGTGTGTTGTAGAGTGTCTTAGAGTGGAAGGACATAGAGTAGAGTGGCATAGAGTGAAGTGGCATGTCGTAGAATTGAAGTGGCATGTCATAAGGTGTGCCGTGGAGTGTAGTAGAGTGGATTAGAGTGTTGTAGAGTGGATTGGTGTGTCATACACTGCAGTAGACTGGGATAGAGTGGAGTGGCATGTTGTTGAGTAGAGTGGAGTGGCATGGCGTGTTGTACAGTGGCGTGGCGTAGAGTATCTTAGAGTGGAGGGACATACAGTGGAGTGGCATAGAATGGAGTGTCTGCATGGAGTGGAGTGGTGTGTCGTAAGGAGTCATGGATATTAATGTGAACAACAATACAGGTATTTATGAATTGACAACACTCCTTAATACCCAAGTGCTCCAGGCATATTTGCCCTTTGTCATAGAGCCTCACAAACATTTAGGTTTACCATTTTTGTCTAAAGCATTCAAAGTCATCTGCGCTTGGTGTATTTACAGGCAACTGCCTCAAATGTATTATACTTAGGTAGCTTAACAGGTTTGATCATCAGTTTATTGTTTGCTGCAATTCACCCTTACAGTTTTTCTCTAACAGTTAACCAGATGAAATAGCAACCAGCGAGGGCATGTTTCAAGCCAAATCCAGACTCCTTGTTAGTCCAGGTTTGTTTAATAGCACGGATATCTAAATTGCTCTCATCTACAAGATAGAAAACATTTTAAGCATAGGCTATCATTGAAGAAGCATTGATGAAAGCTATTTTTAATTTGTAAAACCTTCATTTTTGGATACATTTCTGTGAATGCTGGCATCCTTCAGAAAAGTTTTACAAGAAAGGAGTGAGAAGCCTTTTTCAGTCTAATTAGCTCAGTCATTAGTCTGTGAGTAGCTTTTAACTTATGCCAAAAGTAGTCAAATTCAAATTCAAGTTTATTGTTTGATTACTAAAAACCATAACAAGATGTTAAAACCATGTAATTCATAAATACAAGGAGCCCCGATTAATGCTAAAACAATGCAATAATCTTGCGATAAAAGTGGATTAAAAAAATTTACTGGATTGTCCGAATATGCATTTGTCTTTTATGGATCAGGCTCGTTGAATGACATAACAGTCACGGAATGATTTTAAGAAAATCTAGAAAAAGGGACGAATAAATATAGCAGCTAGTTTTAAAATGCTGAAAACAGTGTCCATGTAGGCCTAGTAGGAGGGGCCGGATGGCCGCATAGAGTTTTATTACAGAGAAATGGCAAGGCCAACCAGCGGAAGAATTGCTGCCTTCTCTTTCTCCAGCACTTTAGCAGCTCTGATGACAAATTTGGTGAACCGAATGTTCAACTTTGTATTTTCTTGGTTCATAGCTGCTATTATGGCCTGACGACATGTGCGGACTCCAAGTTTGTTCCACTCCGCTCGCAATGAAGTCCTTCTGTCGTTTAGCAGGGCTGGGCATGTGCAGGCTATATGCTCCAAGCTTTCTGAATGGTAGCCGCATTCCCTGCATTCGATATTGAGACTAAGGCGCCGCCATTGTGGCAAATGCTTTAAAAAGGGCCACTCGCCTAGCCTTAGGGCCATGAACTTAACCTTCCAAAAAGACGGAGTATGTACTTGATAAGTAGGATGACTCAACCCCTGGTTTGTAATCGGAGACAACGGCCCAGGCATGTTTTCTTCTGGATAATTTTGCCCTGTCGGACTGGAAAGACCAGAGCCGAACGCTTCGCTTAATTACGGTCTTCAATGCCTGTTGTGGTGGATTTGTTCCCCAATATTCCGTGACTCCGAGTAGCTGTAGGGAGCGGGCCAGGTGGTGCCGATATTTTTGGCTGAATGCGCTGGTCGATATTTCATTCCAGATTTTGGACTCAAGACTGCCATCCCGGAAGTTGCGCAGTCTATTGCAGAACTTGGATAAAAGCATCGGCCTCGACGCCGTTGTGATCTAGCAGGCCGAGTTCTAATCTGACTTGTGCCGGAGATGAGGACCTCGGCAGGCGCCATGCTCGCTTAAAGATTCTGGTAGTTGATTTGTGTAATAAGATATTTGTTGAGCCCATCATGATCTCGTGTCCGTATGATAAGGAATTGGTGATCTTGGCCTTTCATCACCTTGAGCAGCGGAGTTAAGCTTGGCCCTAGTAAATGTTTTGAAAGTTTAGCCGACGCAACCTCAAGCGACATGTAGCTTTGGCCTTGACGGCATCTTTTTTGTTTAGCGAAGGACCTCTGGAGTCAAGAAAGATTCCCAAATATTTATAGTGTGGCACTGTTATCGATAGCTTTTATTGTTGAAAAACCAGCTGCTTTTCCGCTGCTTCTGTTTGCTGAAGTGAATTATTTTTGTTTTTGACAGGTTCAATTCGAGCGCATTATCAAGTGTATAGGGAAGGAGTTCATCAAGAAGCCTCTGCAGGCCTACCTTTGTGTGGCTCAGTAGCACAAGGTCGTCGGCGTATAACAGATTACTGATGCGGGTTCCGTCCAGTTGGGGCGGGTGGGAGTTGACCTTGTCAAGTGCAGAGGATAGGTCCGAAATAAACAGGTTAAAAAGATGGGGGCGCCAAGCCGCAACCTTGTTTAACACCACTGCCTGTTTGGATCTTTTTTGAAACATGGGACCCGTCGCCCAACTTTATCCTTATCCAGGTCTGTGTATGGAGTTGTATTATCGCTTTTAGGAGGGCGGGGGATATTCCCCAACGGTCTAATTTTTGCCATAGGCGGCCGCGTGGCACCCGGTCAAAAGCCGCCTTAAAGTCGACGAAGCTAGCAATATAGTTGCATACGACGAACGTCTGCCTTCTCCATCAAAACAGTTAGGGCCGATTCCGATCTCGGTCGGAGGCGCACCCAATACCATTCGGTCGGGAAAAAAGCCATGCGAAAGCCTGTTTCCCGACCGATCCGTACAGTACACCGAACGAGCAAGTACGATGCGCACAACAGCAAAAAATCCGGCCGAGCCGTACTCACCCAAACCAGGTCCTGTTCTCCGACCGAGGCGAATCCGGAAACGCCGAATCGAGTCGCACGGAAGGAAAAATGCAGCCCCGTCCGGCCGGCACAAGTACGATGCGCTTTCCGTACGCGCTCGAACCCGTCGCTACGCACGGCACGTCAAAGCATCCGGGAGAGGCGCACATAAGCTCCGATTCGCGCCACAACACGATCCACGGCTCCGAGACGAACACGGCAGCGACGAGGACGACGCGAAGCGACGAGGACGAGCGGCGAGAGGCGAGCGGCGAGGACGACGCGAAGCAGCGAGAAGGACGAACGACACGAACCAACCATGAATCCCTTCGTCCCGATCATACCAATATTCTACATTTACTACCGGAACAGGCACGGACGCGTACGGCGCAGAAGGTAAGCCAGACACCAACCACAAAACACATACAACACGTACACGACACATCACACACACACACGAGGGATGCTGAATATACTTACACCAGCAACAGCAGCACCATAGGGGCGGGATGCCCATCACCAATGCCACATATGCACACAGGGGCCTGAATGCGCACCACCACCCCTACCCAGGGGTGGCATGATGCCTACCACTACTACCACCCTCACCCAGGGGTGGCAGGATGCCTACCACGACTACCACCCTCACCCAGGGGGGCAGGATGCCTACCACTACTACCACCCTTAGCCAGGGGGGCAGGATGCCCACCACTACTCACCCTCACCCAGGGGGCTGGATGCCTACCACCACCCTTAGCCAGGGGGGCAGGATGCCTACCACTACTACCACCCTCACCCAGGGGGGCAGGATGCCTACCACTACTACCACCCTCACCCAGGGGGGGCAGGATGCCTACCACTACTACCACCCTTAGCCAGGGGGGCAGGATGCCCACCACTACTACCACCCTTAGCCAGGGGGGCAGGATGCCCACCACTACTACCACCCTCACCCAGGGGGGCAGGATGCCTACCACTACTACCACCCTTAGCCAGGGGGGCAGGATGCCTACCACTACTACCACCCTTAGCCAGGGGGGCAGGATGCCTACCACTACTACCACCCTTAGCCAGGGGGGCAGGATGCCCACCACTACTACCACCATCACCCAGGGGGGGCAGGATGCCTACCACTACTACCACCCTTAGCCAGGGGGGGCAGGATGCCTACCACTACTACCACCCTCACCCAGGGGGGCAGGATGCCTACCACTACTACCACCCTCACCCAGGGGGGCAGGATGCCTACCACTACTACCACCCTCACCCAGGGGGGCAGGATGCCTACCACTACTACCACCCTTAGCCTGGGGGGCAGGATGCCTACCACTACTACCACCCTTAGCCAGGGGGGCAGGATGCCCACCACTACTACCACCCTCACCCAGGGGGGGCAGGATGCCTACCACTACTACCACCCTCACCCAGGGGGGGCAGGATGCCTACCACTACTACCACCCTCACCCAGGGGGGGCAGGATGCCTACCACTACTACCACCCTCACCCTGGGGGGCAGGATGCCTACCACTACTACCACCCTCAGCCAGGGGGGCAGGATGCCTACCACTACTACCACCCTCACCCAGGGGGCAGGATGCCCACCACTACTACCACCCTCACCCAGGGGGGCAGGATGCCTACCACTACTACCACCCTTAGCCAGGGGGGCAGGATGCCCACCACTACTACCACCCTCACCCAGGGGGCAGGATGCCTACCACTACTACCACCCTCACCCAGGGGGGCAGGATGCCTACCACTACTACCACCCTCACCCAGGGGGGCAGGATGCCTACCACTACTACCACCCTCACCCAGGGGGGCAGGATGCCTACCACTACTACCACCCTCACCCAGGGGGGCAGGATGCCTACCACTACTACCACCCTCAGCCAGGGGGGCAGGATGCCTACCACTACTACCACCCTCACCCAGGGGGGCAGGATGCCTACACTACTACCACCCTCACCCAGGGGGGCAGGATGCCTACCACTACTACCACCCTCACCCAGGGGGGGCAGGATGCCTACCACTACTACCACCCTCAGCCAGGGGGGCAGGATGCCTACCACTACTACCACCCTCACCCAGGGGGGCAGGATGCCTACCACTACTACCACCCTCACCCAGGGGGGCAGGATGCCTACCACTACTACCACCCTTACCCAGGGGGGCAGGATGCCTACCACTACTACCACCCTCACCCAGGGGGGCAGGATGCCTACCACTACTACCACCCTCACCCAGGGGGGCAGGATGCCTACCACTACTACCACCCTCACCCAGGGGGGCAGGATGCCTACACTACTACCACCCTTAGCCAGGGGGCAGGATGCCCACCACTACTACCACCCTCACCCAGGGGGGCAGGATGCCTACCACTACTACCACCCTCACCCAGGGGGGCAGGATGCCTACCACTACTACCACCCTTAGCCAGGGGGGCAGGATGCCCACCACTACTACCACCCTCACCCAGGGGGGCAGGATGCCTACCACTACTACCACCCTTAGCCAGGGGGGCAGGATGCCTACCACTACTACCACCCTCACCCAGGGGGGCAGGATGCCTACCACTACTACCACCCTTAGCCAGGGGGGCAGGATGCCTACCACTACTACCACCCTCACCCAGGGGGGCAGGATGCCTACCACTACTACCACCCTCACCCAGGGGGGCAGGATGCCTACCACTACTCACCCTTAGCCAGGGGGGCAGGATGCCTACCACTACTACCACCCTCACCCAGGGGGGCAGGATGCCTACCACTACTACCACCCTCACCCAGGGGGGCAGGATGCCTACCACTACTACCACCCTCACCCAGGGGGGCAGGATGCCTACCACTACTACCACCCTTACCCAGGGGGGCAGGATGCCTACCACTACTACCACCCTCACCCAGGGGGGCAGGATGCCTACCACTACTACCACCCTTAGCCAGGGGGGCAGGATGCCCACCACTACTACCACCCTCACCCAGGGGGGCAGGATGCCTACCACTACTACCACCCTCACCCAGGGGGGGCAGGATGCCTACCACTACTACCACCCTCAGCCAGGGGGGCAGGATGCCTACCACTACTACCACCCTCACCCAGGGGGGCAGGATGCCTACCACTACTACCACCCTCACCCAGGGGGGCAGGATGCCTACCACTACTACCACCCTTAGCCAGGGGGGCAGGATGCCTACCACTACTACCACCCTCACCCAGGGGGGCAGGATGCCTACCACTACTACCACCCTCACCCAGGGGGGCAGGATGCCTACCACTACTACCACCCTCACCCAGGGGGGCAGGATGCCTACCACTACTACCACCCTCAGCCAGGGGGGCAGGATGCCTACCACTACTACCACCCTCACCCAGGGGGGCAGGATGCCTACCACTACTACCACCCTCACCCAGGGGGGCAGGATGCCTACCACCACCCTTAGCCAGGGGGGCAGGATGCCTACCACTACTACCACCCCCACTCATAGGATGGACAATGCATGACACAACCAGCACACCACAAACTAGGGAATGCAAGAAGAAGACATCCCCCAACACCATGACAAGCGTGTGTAGACTGTGTCAAATGCCTACAACACCGAACATGACTTTGAACATACAATGTGACCCCCTAGCACATGTGCCACACATATATGTGTGTGGCACCCACAATGCAAGCAGGCCATGACCATTGTGGCAATGGGGTCCAAACCCCCATCATCACAGTGACCAAAAGGTAAGTGTGGGGTCCATAGCTGAAGCACATTTTGAACATTGTGGCAATGGGGTCCAAACCCCCATCATCACAGTGACCAAAATGTAAGTGTGGGGTCCATAGCAGAAGCACATTTTGAACATTGTGGCAATGGGGTCCAAACCCCCATCATCACAGTGACCAAAATGTAAGTGTGGGGTCCATAGCAGAAGCACATTTTGAACATTGTGGCAATGGGGTCCAAACCCCCATCATCACAGTGACCAAAAGGCAAGTGTGGGGTCCATAGCTGCAGCACATCTTGAACATTGTGGCAATGGGGTCCAAACCCCCATCATCACAGTGACCAAAAGGCAAGTGTTGACAAAGTAAGAGGTGCAACTGCCAAACTGCATGGATGATTCCTGGTCACAGAACAACAAACACATCAGTGGCAAAGTAGTGTATGTGTCCCATTGCAACATAAATTGGGGGAGCCAAATCCTGCAGTGCAAATAAGACATAACTTTGGCCATGTGCAGACAAACAACACCCATGGGGGCTGACACCGTCAACAATCATCAATGACACAATGACAGAAGTGACCATCCGAATGCAGACCCACATATTTGCACCAATGGGCACACACATGCAGATACCCTGTGGAGACTGCAGATGTGAGGCGAACAGATACCATACCATGGCAGCAATGGGACACACAATCAACAATTAGCAACAAATGAGGGCTCCCGTCCCATCAGCCTGGTCATGGAAGTGCCAACGGAATCATCAGCACAGATCCAACACACTTGTATAGCAATGTTGCACTGACAACACAGATGAGTCCTTCCCCATTGATGCCCAAACCTGCATGTTCACTGGAGATGGCCACACGGTCAGGGAAGTAGACGAATAGAACAATGGCAGGCACAACAGATGTGCAGGGGTGGAAGCCACAGATGTGAAGTTGCCAATCTAAGTAGGAAATCTCATTGCCAAATACTGAACACATGACACCCTCAGATGCTGCTATGGATGACATGGATACACCACAGGATAGGACACATAACCCCTGGACCACATGGGTTCCTGCACAGTAACACTTCATTATCATGAGACCAAATATCACCATCACTGCAGCAAGGGCATTGTTAGCATCATCAACATCATGTACATCAGAAGCAAAAGCACTAGAGAACAGAAAGTTGCTTTATTCAGCATATGTGGCATTAAAAGTAGAAGTCCGGTAGAACATAAACAAAGGCCAATGGCCAGTCCATCAACAAAGTCACAAGTGGGTGACAGTGGCAGATGCCACCCTACACATGCCTGCACAAAACCAGGGACAATCCACTAGGAGGGGCAACCGGGGGGGTAGGCCAGGCACCGCAGGGACAGGATCAGGGCTCACCAGGAGGAAGCAGGGAAGGGGTGGTGGGTGCTGGAGAGCCACTGACAACTGCAGTGGAGGTGTCTGACATGGTGTGTGCCGGCACAACTGGGGGGCATGGCTCAGATGTTGTGGGTGCCGGCACGACTGCAGTGGACCCTGCAGATGGAGTGGACAGGTCCGCCACTGCAGTGCCCAAGTCAGACAGGGTGGTAGTGGACTCCACTGCAGTGCCTACCACCAGGGGAGGAGAATGGGGAACAGGCAAGGTGGGCTGGACAGAGGGGAGGACACCCTCACCACATCAGTGGCACAGACAAGCGCAGCGGGGGTGTGGTGCCGGGAGAGCAAGTGGCAGGGGAGAAGGCCGGAGCCTCTTGGGGATGGTATATCTGTGGGTGGGGGAACCTGGGGCAGGGTGTGGCGGGGGCACCTGTGGAGTGGGGGCCTGAGGGATGGAGGAAGGTGACCTGGTGCTTGAGCTGCAGGGCGGCGGCGGGGTCTTGCTCTTACCACTCCGGGGGGACTTGCGGGTGGGGGCCTCAGTCTGTCTGCGCCTGGGGGAGGGTGTCCGGGGGCGAGGGGCACTCTGCTCCGTGTGGGGGGCTTCCTCTTCCCCCTGGATGCTGGGGCAGCTGGATCGGAGGGGAAGAGGCCGAGGTCACTGAGGAAGAGGCGCTGGGTCTTTGGGGTTGCAGGTGAGGCAAGGGAGGGTGCTTTGGAGGGAGAGGCAAGTGAGGACTGCGCAGTGCCCGTGGATGCGTGTGTGTGTACCAGGGCCCCATCCCCTGTGAGTCTGGTTTCAGTCCCCTGACTGTGCGTGCGTGTGCGTTTAGTTTGTGGCGTGTGTGTCTGTGTGCTGGATGTGTGTGTGCTGGTGTGTGCCTGTGCCGGTGTGTGTGTGCTTGGGACGGGCAAGGTGCTGGGGAGTGTGGATGGAGCAGAGGCAGGAGGGGTGAGGGACTGTCTGAGGAGGGACACTGCTGCCGTCAGGGAGGAGTCCATGGACCTGTTGCCCCTCTGTAGGTCAGACATGCCCGATGAGATGCCCTCCATGAACGACACCAGCTGAGTCAACAGTGCGGTGTGCGCATGGAGGACACTCAGCATGGCTGTCTGCCCTACATGGAGCTGGCGAAGGAGGTACACAGACTCCTCACTCAGGGCAGCAGGGGACACAGGGGCAGGGGTGCGGTGCCTGGGCCAAAGGAGACACGCTCCCGAACATGGGAGCCTCCACGGACCTGGGGAATGGGAGCCGATGGGAGGGCGGTGGTGGTGCTGGTGGTGGCGGGGACAGCAACACTAGCTGGGGTGTGGTGGCTGCTGACACCCGCCTCCACAAGGGAGTCATCCTCCGAGTTGCTCTGGTCCTCAGCTGAGGTGGATGGTGCTGAGGATTCCTCGGTGTGGCTCCCCTCGCCCTCCGTGCCACTGGGTCCCTCCGACCACTCCTCGGCTGCTGACCCAGTCTGGCTCTCTGGCTCCTCCTGGTCCGTGGAGCTGTCCCCTTCCGTGGCCGTGGATGTATCTGCAAACAATGGGGAAACAGACAGACATCAGTCACCTGCACCAAACGCACACACCACTGTGAGCACAGCACATCACAGAGCAAGGCCTGGCATCATTAGTTGTACATTGCTAAAAGTGCCCTAACTGAACAGGAGAAGCCAATTGTCAGTCTGATGCCAAGCATGGCACTCACATCCCACATGGCCTTGCACCCATCTGTCTGGTGTCTGTTGGATTGCAACACCCCAGTGTGGACACATGCACCAAGTACACAGTAGTTGGACAGTGCAGAGGACACGGTGTGGACACATCACAGCTCTTGCCACTGAGTCAGTACAGGTTTCCGGATGAAAGGGATGCCCAGAGTCAAATAGGAAATGCATGTGATGCATACCAGCGACAGACACCATGATGCACCCATGTCCTGATAGCCAGCGCCACTATGGTGTGCATGTAGCACATGTCACTCCCCTGCAGGACCACAAATAAGTTGACACATGCCATGGCAGAGGCATGACTGTTAAGTCATACATCACTGTCTCAGTGATGTATGACTTGGCAGCCAGACAACAACACTATGCACTGTGTCACAATAGTAGGTCATGGGGAATGCAAGTCCTGGAGCTGCACAAGTGCACATGTACATCCCCCACACAACACATCATCTCAACCCTCATCTGTCCAGGTCACACCTATTGGACATATGGGAGACCTGTGACACTACCCTCTGAACCTGAGCCCCTCACAATTTGCTGTGAATGGGGAACAGCTGCCTGAACATCACATTTGCATACCCCAGTCTGCACGGGCAGCTGATCAAACACCTATGTGACACACAAGTATCGTCTCCTATGGTCACATCTCCAGGGGCATGCTGAGCCCCTACCAAGAAACACCCCAGCAGTCCTGGCAACTAATCCACAGCACACTGACACAGAGGCAGACACCGGAGGGGTCAAATCACTGTGCACAATGTGTCAGCTGATACACGGGAGTGGGAGTACAGAGTGCATTGCATGGCCTGGAGTAGGCATGACTGTCCTGCTCCACATGAATGAGGGATGTGCCCTGGACAGTGGATAGCTGGCTATGTATGTGTGACACACGTAATCTGCACACTCCTGGGGCACAAACATTGTTCCCACCCGCTGCATGGGCGTGTGCCACATACCCCAGGCACATGTGGTGGCTCAGCTCAGCAAGTGGACCGCATATCAAAGCAACACGCAGATCACATGTCCAAACCCAGGCGTTGTGTGAACAATGGACCCACCCATGATGCCCACAACAGAGTTAGGGAAACAGATGCTGTCCCCCACCTTTAGTGAAGCAAACTGCAAGGACACAGTCCCAAGTGACACAATTCCCTGACTGTAAGGGCCACACCTGGGTATCAGATGAGCAGTGGGCAGTGCACAATAGAGGGACATGGCTCCTGGACAACATGACTGCTGCACTGTGGCAGTTGAACCAGGCCAGAGGAGGGCACAAAGCATGTAATACAGAGTTCACAGTGCAGTCTTTGACTCACCCCCTCCTTGCTGCTGTCTGGCCTTCAGCTGCCCATCCAGGTCTGGAAACACCACCGCCAGGATCTGGAGCATGTGGGGGGTCAGGGTCCGTGTTCCGCCCCTCCTGCGAGGAGGCGACAGCTTCAGCTGGACCCGTGCAATCCTCCGGGTCCAGCCCCGAAGGTCCTGCCACCTCTTCTGGCAGTTGCGGATCCGGCGCTTGTAGACCCCCACGGACCGGACAGCCCGGACGATGTCCTTCCAGATTTCCTGCTTCCGATGGGCATTAACCTGTCAGGATGACAAAGTGAAAAGGCCATTACCACACATGCAACATATCCGTACATGACACAGTTGTATATACATGTCTCAATCACAGGGGCACATGATGTACACAGGCAGTGCAAAGCTGACCATGGACAGTTTGCCAGACGTCACTACATGGTATCATTGCATGGGAAGTAAAACCATGTTCAAATGCACTGTCACTGCACCATACCTGTCCAGTGCAAGTCACTACACACTATGGGGGGTGACAACTACTCAGTGAGCCTGCTAGCCAGTGGCGTGCAGACTCTCAGCCTTGCTAGTCAGACAAAATGCACTTTCAGAAAGGCAGTGCACAGAACACTCACCTGCTCCCCTGGTGTCCCATACAGCTTGCTGTACTGTGGAAGTAGGCTGTCCAGCAGGGCCTGGTTCTCTTCAAGGCTGAAGGCTGGGGCTCTCTCCACAGTACGTGCCATTGCAGGGTCCAGAGGGGCAGAGACAGCAGCAGTGCAGTGGCAGATGTCGTCTTGGAGCATGTAGTGCAGGCAAGTGGGCTCTCAGGGGAACAGCCAGCAATATATATGTGCTGGAGAGGCAGATACTGTCCCTTGTGTCCAAAGTGATAGGTCCAAGTCGTTTGCATCTTCTGAATCTGGCCAATCCATGGAATAGCAGCACCAAAACACGCCCACAGCATCCTTCAAATCTTCAACTTCATGACATACATGATTTTGCAACATTGTTGTGGGTGACCAACTGATTTTCCAGCAACCGACTCGTTCGAAATTCGAAAACGCGTCCGTTGCCAGGCAAGCCCATTGTCAATGGGTGCGCACCGATCGGTCCATTGCGGTACAACGCGCACAGGGGTACAACGCGTACCCGCACACATTGAAAGCAATGGGCCGGCCGGAGGCACTGATCGGTCCATTGCAGTTCAACGCGCACAGGGGTACAACGCGTACCCGCACACATTGAAAGCAATGGGCCGGCCGGAGGCACCGATCGGTCCATTGCAGTTCAACGCGCACAGGGGTACAACGCGTACCCGCACACATTGAAAGCAATGGGCCGGCCGGAGGCACCGATCGGTCCATTGCAGTTCAACGCGCACAGGGGTACAACGCGTACCCGCACACATTGAAAGCAATGGGCCGGCCGGAGGCACCGATCGGTCCATTGCAGTTCAATGCGCACAGGGGTACAACGCGTACCCGCACACATTGAAAGCAATGGGCCGGCCGGAGGCACCGATCGGTCCATTGCAGTTCAACGCGCACAGGGGTACAACGCGTACCCGCACACATTGAAAGCAATGGGCCGGCCGGAGGCACCGATCGGTCCATTGCTGTTCAACGCGCACAGGGGTACAACGCGTACCCGCACACATTGAAAGCAATGGGCCGGCCGGAGGCACCGATCGGTCCATTGCAGTTCAACGCGCACAGGGGTACAACGCGTACCCGCACACATTGAAAGCAATGGGCCGGCCGGAGGCACCGATCGGTCCATTGCTGTTCAACGCGCACAGGGTACAACGCGTACCCGCACACATTGAAAGCAATGGGCCGGCCGGAGGCACCGATCGGTCCATTGCAGTTCAACGCGCACAGGGGTACAACGCATACCCGCACACATTGAAAGCAATGGGCCGGCCGGAGGCACCGATCGGTCCATTGCTGTTCAACGCGCACAGGGGTACAACGCGTACCCGCACACATTGAAAGCAATGGGCCGGCCGGAGGCACCGATCGGTCCATTGCTGTTCAACGCGCACAGGGGTACAACGCGTACCCACACTCATTGAAAGCAATGGGCCGGCCGGAGGCACCGATCGGTCCATTGCAGTTCAATGCATCACTGTACATGTGACTGGCATATGTCAGCATGCCTGTCTCAGATGGACATATGCCAGCCACAGATAGCTCCCAGGGAGTGAGGGGCACACCTACCACACGACAGCCTGTCCAAACTTTATCATAAGGCATGTAAGGCTGCATTTCCTATTGTGTGTATGTTGGTGTACATGTTGTCCTGTGGGTGTCACCTGTGGGCAGCCACCCCCAGGCTGTGCACGTGTTCATGGGGACAGGATCCTGGGTGTTACGTGTACGTGACCACTGTGATGTGCAACTGTTCATATCTGTGCATGTGCCATGGTCACATTTCACAGTGGTGTATGTGTATGTCATGTCACATACCCCGTGAGTCCCATGTGGGACGGTATGTTTGAGCCAGGGTGTCCCAGTGGCACAATAGTGATGGTCCTCCACAGTCTTTGTGCATGTGGTGTTTACAATGTCTCTGATTTCATGTGCACAATGGGAGACAGTCTCCACATCCACGTTGTGTGTGCATGGACTCTGATGTTGTGCGTGTGTGTCACAGACGTCCATGTCTGTCCTGCCGTGGCAAGTGGGGCCACTACCTGTGGGGGTCATGGTTGTTTTGCTGTGGTGTATACATGATACTCCATGTAATGCCAGTGTCCATGTGGCATTACAGGGTCCCTGGGAATGTACCTGTCGTTGAGCTGTGGTGCCTGGGGCACATCTGTCCTCACATGTCCCTGTGGGGGGTTATTGTGACACGGCAGCAGGAGATGGGAACTGTGACACGGCCTCATGATATCCAATGGGCCAACCTGGGACTAATTGATGCCACCTGTTGGACCGTGTTGACAGATGTTGGCCATGTATGTACCATACATGTCCTTCCGGTACTGCACACTTCATGTAGTTGTGCCTCATAATGATGTATGTTGGGATCTTGAGTGTGTTCAATGCCGCATATGTGGGGTGACTGACAATCTTGCTTACTTCTCCTCTGCACTGCAGGGCTCCTGCTGTCCATCGGCCATTCCCAGACCTGGCAACGATGGTGGAACGGGACAGCATCCGACGGTACCGCTTCACCAGGCAGCTGATTGAGGATTTGGCAGTGCAGTTGTCCCCACATTTGCAGCCTGGCCGGCCGTATCCTACAGCGCTGACCCCCAAGGTGAAGGTGATGGCAGCCCTACACTTCTTTGCCACTGGTACCTTCCAACATACTGTGGCGACTGCTGGTGGGATGTCACAGACCATGTTCAGCCGTGTGCTCCGCGATGTTTTGGCGGCAATGTTGCTCTTCCTGAACCGGTACATCTATTTCCCTAGACTGCGACGACTCACTGACGTGAAGAGTGACTTTTATGCCCTGGGGAGGATGCCGCATGTAATTGGCTCCATTGATGGGACACATGTGGCTTTGGTACCACCACAGGCCCAGGAGCAGGCCTACAGGAACCGCAAGCACTACCACTCGGTCAATGCACTGGTGGTGTGTCTTGCAGACATGACCATCACACACGTGTGTGCCCGTTTCCCTGGTTCAGCACACGATGCCTTTGTGATGAGGAGTAGTCGCATCCCCAGGATGATGGCACAGATGCAGAACCAGCGTGCCTGGCTTGTCGGTGTGTACTGACTTTGTGCCATTGTGTGTGATCTGATCTGTAGTATTCCGCCCACTGTTCCAAGTCAGCTAATGTGCACTTGTCTGTCCGTAGGTGACTCGGGATACCCCAACATGCCGTGGTTGCTGACACCCCTCAGGAACCCTGTGACACCTGCCCAGATGCGCTACAATGAGGCACATGGTCGGACCAGGAGAGTGATTGAGCGGACCTTTGGTCTCCTGAAGAGCCGCTTCCGCTGCCTGGACAAGACCGGAGGGTCCCTCCCATATGCCCCTGCGAAAGTGTGCAAGATTATCATCGTCTGCTGCATGCTCCACAACCTGGCAGTGCGGAAGGAGTTGCCTCTCATCCAGGATGACAATGACCAACATCCGCCACCTGTGGAGGATCCTGGCCTGGACCACGATGCCAGTGACGATGATGATGATGATGATGGTGATGGTGATGTCCGCACACAGCTCATCACCAACTTCTTTAGCTGAATGTGAGTATCCTGAGGTGTCATGTCAATGATGTGAGTTGGCATGATGTGTGGGTGGTGCTCTGGTGCTGTGGGAGTGTGTCCATGGGCCACTTGACTGGATGTGTGTTGCGATGTGTGCTAACAGGTGGGCTGTACTCCCCAACAGTGTTGACATGCTAACTTGGTTCTGGGTGGGTATCTTGTAACATGTATTGTGCATGTGTTTTGCTGTTCTGTCCTGTACTCCATTGCTTTTGACTGTGTG
The DNA here is from genome assembly GCA_963921515.1 of Calotriton arnoldi. Lineage (NCBI taxonomy): Eukaryota > Metazoa > Chordata > Amphibia > Caudata > Salamandridae > Calotriton > Calotriton arnoldi. Next base: position 28,030 of record CAWUFW010008771.1, read on the forward strand.
TCATTTCTGTCCTTCACAGGGTACTTTCAGATTCGTTTGGTCAACTGTGTCCACCGACGACGTGATTGCACATCCAGGCTGGTAGCTGTTGTGTCCCTACAGGTGATGTGCGCCACACCCATGGACTTCCTTCCGTCTACAGTTGTTGACTGTGTGCCCGCTGCCAGGTGGGGTTACCTTGCATCTGTAGTGGTTACGGCATGTTGCAACTGTGTAATAAACCTGTGCTTCACTTTGTGATGTGCGTTGTCTGTGGTCACACATTTGACTGCCATTTGCTTACTGCACCTGTGGGCTACTTGACTACAACTGGGAATGGGTGTGGTGTCTGTGCATTGCACCGTCTTCCCTGGCAACATCAGTGTAGGCAATGAGTCAGATGGCCTAGGTGTGTATGTGTCGTGTAGCCCTGGTGGTGTGTCTCCCTCATGTGTGTCACGTTTCCTGTACTCACATGCCTGTGTTGTCCTTGCTGTTGCAGTTCGCATACACAGTGTAATTTTGCAGTTCATCATCCCCATAACAGCACCCACGTTGGAATCACGACAGAGGCAAGTATGGTGTATTAGTGTGTTTATTGTGATACATTTGTGTTAATAGTGCATAGGATGGGTTGTGCTGTACATGAATCTTGCAATCCCAAGTTCCTAGGTGAATTGAAAGTCCGGGTAGACAGGATCCCCAGTATCGGGGCCACAGTTGTCTGACACATTGGTCCAACTTGTACTCCCCATGCAATGTGTGGGAGTAGTGTTGCCGTCAACAGGGTGAACAGTCTGTGCACAAAGGCGAACATCCAGAACAGGTTCAGGCTTCCTGGGAGTTGCGCTTGGCCATCGGCCTCTCACTTTTCCCTCCTCGGACGACCCCTCTTCTTGGGGGGGGCCCTCAAGTGCAGGCTGCTGCGGTGCAGGGGACTCTCCGCCAGAGTCCTCCTCCCTCCCTGTGGCAGTTGCAGTTTGTTCGGCACCAGATGTTGTTGGCACACAGGGAGGTGTGGACTGGTTGCTGTTCATCTGGCGGAGGCATTGTAAAATGTCCCTGTGCACCGCCGTCATCTCATGCAGTGCATCCCACTTGGACTCCACGCGGGACATGTGTGAGTCCACACGGGACATGTGTGACTCCACGTGGGACATGTGGGAGTCCAAGCGGGCATGATGGGCAGCCTGCTGCTGTTTAATGTCTCTGAGGAGCCCCACTACCTGGCTGAGCTCTCCGGTGCTGGACTGGTACGCATCAGCTATGCGTACCAGTTGTGGGTCATCATGCACACCAGCAACGTCTGCAAGCAGCGACCTCTGTCTCCCACCCCTCCCACCACCCCTGCTGACATGTGCAGTGTGTGCAGTGGCACGCACAGATAACCCTGGTCCACCTTGGGGGTTGGTGGTGGTGGTGGTGGCCATGGCCCCAGGTTGGTCCAGGGTCACTGTGCTGGTGTTGCTCCTTATTCTGTCCATGTCGGCAGGGATGGTATTCGTGGTGACAGTCGTTGGAGGGGTGGGTGCAGGGGGTGCAGCTGGTGGTCCTGCTGGTGCTGCAGCTGGTGGTCCTGCTGGTGCTGCATGTTGACTTGCACCGGATGTGCCAGGTTGTTCTTCATCGTCCGAGGAGGACAGAGGCTGTACGACGCCAGTGAGCTCGGCATCCTCTTGAGCCTGGGACTGGGACTCCTCAGCGTCTGCTGCTGTGTCCCCATCATCACCTGTTTTTGGGAGACACAAACAATGTATGTCATGTTTCTGCAGGCATCAATGGTTGACACACATGACAGTTGTGACTGTGCCTCTGGGTGCGGGCCTGTACATTGCATTGTCCTGAGTCGTCACAGTCAGGGGTTGATATTGGTGTGGCACATTGTCCTGCATTATTTGGGCATTTCTATGTATTTTCTGGGGTGTGAACATGGTCTGCATTGGTTGTGTTTGGTTGGCAGCCGGACCTCCTTCCCACCCACCCAGCCAGTCAGTTATCCCACCATGGAACGTGCTTGCGTTGCAGGGAGTGTAAGTTGTCTCTCAGGATGTCAGTCAGTGGTGTCCTGCTGTTTGTTGGTGCACAGTTGCCAGCAGGGCCTTGTGCTCCCCACAGCAGTAGCCAGTGTCCGCCATCTTGTGAGTCCTTCTCCACTCCCTGTGATGTGAGCATGGTTCAGGGTGGTGTTGATGGGACAGTTGTGGGGGTGACCAATATCAGTGACTACGACTCCCATCATGCTATTGCCTCCACCCCCTTCCCAGCATGCCCATGCTTCCTTCCTTTTGACTCTGCTTCCCTGTGGGGTGGGCTGGCTGTGCTGACAGGATGGCTGGGAGTGTTGTCCTGGCAGTTGTTTGGCTAAGAGTCCCAAGAGTGTCCCTGTGCTTCACACAACATAACCCAGGGTGGTGGTTCTTTGTGGGATCTTGTGTTAGGATGGAGGGCATTGCATTCTACCAGGTGGGTACTGTGGAGTTTGTGTTGGGGGGTGTGTGTGAGGGGAGGTGCTTGTGACTATAGTCAGTGCTGCAAGTCCCCCTTCCCACCCAGCCAGCCAGATATCCCACCATGGGACGTGCTTGCATTGCAGGGAGTGGAAGTTGTCTCTCAGGATGTCACTCAGTGGTGTCCTGCTGTTTGTTGGTGCACATTTGCCAGCAGGGCCTTGTGCTCCCCACAGCAGTAGCCAGTGTCAGCCATCTTGTGAGTCCTTCTCCACTCCCTGTGATGTGAGCATGGTTCAGGGTGGTGTTGATGGGACAGTTGTGGGGGTGACCAATATCAGTGACTACGACTCCCATCATGCTATTGCCTCCACCCCCTTCCCAGCATGCCCATGCTTCCTTCCTTTTGACTCTGCTTCCCTGTGGGGTGGGCTGGCTGTGCTGACAGGATGGCTGGGAGTGTTGTCCTGGCAGTTGTTTGGCTAAGAGTCCCAAGAGTGTCCCTGTGCTTCACACAACATAACCCAGGGTGGTGGTTCTTTGTGGGATCTTGTGTTGGGATGGAGGGCATTGCATACTACCAGGTGGGTACTGTGGAGTTTGTGTTGGGGTGTGTGTGTGAGGGGAGGTGCTTGTGACTATAGTCAGTGCTGCAAGTCCCCCTTCCCACCCAGCCAGCCAGATATCCCACCATGGAACGTGCTTGCATTGCAGGGAGTGTAAGTTGTCTCTCAGGATGTCAGTCAGTGGTGTCCTGCTGTTTGTTGGTGCACAGTTGCCAGCAGGGCCTTGTGCTCCCCACAGCAGTAGCCAGTGTCAGCCATCTTGTGAGTCCTTCTCCACTCCCTGTGATGTGAGCATGGTTCAGGGTGGTGTTGATGGGACAGTTGTGGGGGTGACCAATATCAGTGACTACGACTCCCATCATGCTATTGCCTCCACCCCCTTCCCAGCATGCCCATGCTTCCTTCCTTTTGACTCTGCTTCCCTGTGGGGTGGGCTGGCTGTGCTGACAGGATGGCTGGGAGTGTTGTCCTGGCAGTTGTTTGGCTAAGAGTCCCAAGAGTGTCCCTGTGCTTCACACAACATAACCCAGGGTGGTGGTTCTTTGTGGGATCTTGTGTTAGGATGGAGGGCATTGCATTCTACCAGGTGGGTACTGTGGAGTTTGTGTTGGGGGGTGTGTGTGAGGGGAGGTGCTTGTGACTATAGTCAGTGCTGCAAGTCCCCCTTCCCACCCAGCCAGCCAGATATCCCACCATGGAACGTGCTTGCATTGCAGGGAGTGGAAGTTGTCTCTCAGGATGTCAGTCAGTGGTGTCCTGCTGTTTGTTGGTGCACAGTTGCCAGCAGGGCCTTGTGCTCCCCACAGCAGTAGCCAGTGTCAGCCATCTTGTGAGTCCTTCTCCACTCCCTGTGATGTGCGCATGGTTCATGGTGGTGTTGATGGGACAGTTGTGGGGGGGGCAATATGTGTGACTGCGACTCCCATGATGCTATTGGCTACACAGACTTGGCCAGCATACACAGAATTCCTTCCTTTGAGTGGTCTTCACTGTGTGTTGGTGTTGTTGTGGTGGCTACATGTCTGGATGTGTTTGTTAGTTCTATTTGTGCCACTGCCTAGCTGTAGTTGTAGTTGTGTTTGTACATGTGATGGCACGGTTGGATGTAACTTTTTTGATGGCATGTGTTGTGTTTATCTGACTGACATACACATTTTGGGATGATTCTGTTCTGGTTGCTGTGTAATTGCTATGAGTGCATGGTTTGACTCTCCCCTTGACAGTGATGTGTGTGTGTTTTGTGTCAGAATATTGTGTACATTTGTTGTGTACTCACCAGGCTCTGGGATGTTCTCTAGTCCATATACGCTCACTGGCGGAAGGATGGCCCGCACCTTCTCCTCCCAGGGCCTGAGGTATACTGGCTTGGCAGGAGGGCCACTGCCGGTGTATTGGCTGATGAGGTAGTCTTTCTTGAGCAGCTCCCGGACCCTCCTGCGCACGTCATACCACCTGTTCTGGATGTCGGTCTTTGTGCGCAGACATGGTGATTGTGCGTTCACCCTGTTGATGATCCTCTCCCACATCTTGGTTTTCTGGGAGATGGGGGTCTGTTGGACCAGTGCGCCAAACAGCTGTGGCTCTACCCTGAGGATCTCGTCTACCAGGACTTCCAATTCACAATCTAGGAACTTGTGATTCTTCTTGGGGGGCATGGTGATGGGTGGTGATGGTGAGTGATGTGTGTGTTGGTGTGCAGGTGAGGGTGTGTGAGTGTGTGTTTTGCTGGGTGTATGTGAGGTAGGTATTTGTTGGTGTGCTGATGGTGTGTGGCTTGTGTGAGGGATGAGCTGTGGGTGTGTGGTTGCTTTCTCTTGGGTGCTGGCAGTGGAATGGCATTTGCAAAGGCTCATGGTAGTGATTTGTGTCCTTTATATAGGTGGAGTTGTGGGTGTGTCTTTGTTCTCTGTCCCCACCCCCCAGTATTTATTGGCTTGGTAATTGCTTGTTTGGCCTTTTTTGGGTGATTTTTCCTTTGTGCTGTTTGTGTATGTTGGAAACATTCGTGTGACCGAGTCGGACCCTGCATTGGTCTCGTACGGTGTTCTCCGTTTCGTTCACGCTGTGTTTGTGCAGTTTTCTATGCTGCATACGCGTCGGTCGCGGTGTATTGTGTTGCTTCGGCTCGGTTTTGTATGCGTGTCGGTCGTACGGCTTGTCCTCCGTCCGACTCGCTCGTGGTTTTCGCGCCTTGCATCGTACTTTGCGGTTTGGAGTTAGCGTGTACGTTTCGGTCGGATTTGTTCCGGGTGCGTGTCGGTCGGTTGGATTCGCGTGTTTTTCCGGCCGGATTGCTGTTTTCCGTGCGGCTCGGTCGGTCGACTTGGTTTCGTTACGTGTCGGTCGGATTTTTAGCGCCTTGCATTGTACTTGGCGTGTCGTGCGCCACGGGTACGTGTCGGTCGGTATTTTTTCCGGATCCGAGTCGGTCGGTGCTTTTTCCGGCCCGAATCGGAATCGACCCCTTTGTAGTAAGTTTTGTAGTATTACTGTGGTACTACACAACTCACTACAAAGTACTATTCACAAAAGGCACTTTTGTAGCAACTTACACTTTTAAGTACGTTTACTAAGGTTTGGTGTTCACAAACTGCACTTTTTCAGTAACTTGCACTTTTTTAATAACTTACACTTTTGTAGTAAGTCCCTACCTCTATTATTTACTGTGGGAGTATGTTACAGTACCAGCAGCTGTTCATGAGGAGTGCATGACTTACTACAAAAGTGCAGATTGTGACGACCGAAAAGCAGTAAACTTACTCAAAAGTGTGCAAATGTATTCAAAAGTGGGATGTTACTTGTGTGAATCAGGTCCATCACATGGCTAGTCTCTCTGTAAATAAATATTGCCTCTGCATACAGTGGCGGCTGCCACAAAACTCCAGTGAGAGGCGGGAGCGGAGGGGGTAAGGGAGATATAATACAAAATGAAAACGTTCCTGTCCTGCCGCCGACGCGTCGGTGCTCCTCTTCTCTCTGCAGCGCAGGCTCCCCACCCAATCCAGACGCTGCTCTCATAGCATGAGTGCAGCGCCAGGATTGGTCTGAGCGGGCTAGTTTCCCGCTCAGACAGTGCCTTAGTTCCTGTGGCATTTCTCCAACCCGGTTGTGCAACAAAGCTGGGTTGGAGAAACCTAAGTGCGCATGTCTGTTTGGCTGGCCTAAGACAACTGGCCAAACGGCATGCACACTTTACAGTGCACACTACCCCCTCCTCCCTGCCATGCCTGGTCCGGACCCACCCAAGACTTCCTGGCTCAGTCAGTCAGTGGAAAAAAAAGATAATAGTGTTATATTATCATTTTATTTTCCGCTGACTGACTTAGTGGGGCGACACTCCTCTGCCATTACGGAGGAGCCGCCTCTGTCTACATAGCGCATTGCAGCTGAACATTGGAATCCTGTGGCGTACCACGCTTGCGCACATTGTGGAATGTGAAACGCAGAGTGTGACTACAGACTGTTGGGATGTGGGGGGATTGTAGGGGATTGGGACTTCTGTCCATGACAGTTTGAAACCTTCCTGTCTGCTGCTGTGTGTTGCTGAGCTTCATGTATTTTTCCCCTGTCCTTGATAAATTCCTTAGAGAATTTACTTCTGGCATGTTGAGATTTTGTCAAATTCACAAAGTGACGAGCATCAAGTTATCTCAGGGATCAGGCTGACAGCAATAATCATGGGGAAGCTAACATGTCCTAGAAAGTCTGCCTGGCTCTGAGTGCAGAATCACCAAATAGATGTTATCCTTCTCCTGGGTCTGTCCTCTTAACCGAACACCCACTGACATCCTGAGAAGAGAAATCTTTCCATCTCCAGCCTGCCGCCTGCTCTAATAGCTACTGCGTGTTCTATGCAGCACCCCGACCAGGCCTTGTCAGGAGCATGTGTTTTAGAAGCATCGCCTGCTGTGTACCACACTCCATACGTCACTTTCGCTCTAGAGCATCCATACCACCTGCCCGTGGCAAGTGACGATAACCAAATTTATTTAATAAAACAAACTCAAAAGGCCATAGGTTCTCACCTCAGGGTGGTGTGCCAAAATTTCCAGTTTCTGCTCTTTCATCTAAGGGTATAAAGGCTGGTAGTGTAATTTCTTATGACAGGCACGTTCTGACATCATGTTATCCCTTTGATAAAGCGTATTCATCACGTCTCAATGTAATAGCTGGGTGTCCTGCTATTGTATTGTAACAGGCTTGGATTTTAATTTATTGACGTTTGCCTTTTATGTTTTATGATACTATCTTAGGACCTCCAGACTTTTAATTCATCTTCTTATTTCACCTTTCTGTTGTCCGGGCTGCTCTCCGTTCCACCACAGCTTTTCCTGGTGCCATTTGTGCGGAGAGGGTCAGCCTTGCTTGATTGGACTGGGACATCGGCTGCCGCCATCTTGGGCAGTTGACGCTCTAGTCGCTCGTACTAGCTCTTCCCGGGCCCCGTCACTTCCATTTAAATGGAGCCCTGACGCAGACACGCAGCAGACGTGCGCAGCGGTCGCGCCAAAGGCGCACCAAAGGCAAGCCCGTCTGCGTCCGTCCGCGCCTGAACGCCGCCAGCCGCCAGGGAGGCTGTACCTTTTATTAGGGAAGCAAGGACCTCCGTGCCTACTCCAAGCATCAGCTTTTAAAGAATGGGAGTGTCAATCTTAGCACCTTCTGTATGGAGAAATTACCTCCCTCTGAGAGGGACGGACCCTGCCAATGTAATAGGTGTAATTTTTTGTGTACCCCCTCCCTCTCCCAAGCTAATCATGAGGCGTCTGGGCCTACAAAACATTATCGGTCATCAGGCATGCCTCTGGCCAATATTAAGAGTATCCCTCTGGATAATGCCAATTGTACTATGCTACAACTTCAGGGCCTCTACCTTAATGCGCACTCCATCCCAAAGCATGCATCGGAGCTTTGGAATATCTTAGACACTTCCAAGCCAGACTTGTGTTTCATCACGGAAACTTGACTGCACTCGTCTGCCTCCCCTTCTATAGCGGTAGCATTTCCTGCCGATTATAAGGTAACTAGACTTGATAGACAACTGAAACGTATTAAACTCTTGGACTCTTGTTCCACCCCTTGTCTGGTTTCAACTAGAAACCGACTACAATCTAACTTGGAAGAGGCCGCTGGTCTATCGCCCACCGGGCAATAAAGAAGATTTCAGCACGAAGCTTATGGAATGGTTAGCTCCTTCCATTCTAGCAGCAGATAATTTTCTGTTGTTGGGTGACTTCAATTACCATATTCCACTCGTCTCTTGGCAGACAAGGAATTCCCTGGCCTTCACCAAAAGGTATCTGGTCCCACTCACATTGCTGGGCATACCCTTGATGCTGTTTTTACTAATGCCGTGAATCTAGTGGTGGATCCACCCATGTCCCAGGTGTGGACTGATCACTGTTCCTTAAGTTTTCATTGAGATAGCCAGAAACCCATTGCTGCCCCTCGTAACACCTTGAAACCCTCTAGAACTTGGAGGAAGGTAGCCCCTCCACCTTCCGCCCTGTCTTTACTCCTCCTGTTGTCAACGATTTTGAGGATATGGACCTCGCATTACAAGCCTTTGAGGATTCTCTCATTCAGGCCTTAGACATCATTGCTCCCCTAAAATTATGTAGGAATAATAGTAAAAAATCCTCCAGCTCCTTGGTATTCTGAACCTTTAAAAAAAGAAAAATCCACTTGTAGGAAATGGAAACGAAAATGGAGAAAATCTAAATTAGATGAGGATAAACGGAATTACAAATCAGCATTTAGGAAATATTTAAAAACCTGTAACACAGCCAGAAGGACCCACATTAGGGATAGAATCAACTGCTAACAATTCCTCGAAAGAGCTCTTCAAAATTTTAAAAGAACTCACGAATCCGAGCACTTGTAGCCCGGAAATCCCTTCATCCCAGAGGCGCTGTGATAATTTGGCAGAGTTCTTTGAAGATAAGATGAATAATATCTATACTTCCTTCCCTAATACTGCTTTACAGATAGAATTCCCTCACCCAGCTGACAAGACTAATCTCCATCATCCTATTTTGGAATCTTTCAACTTGGCCTCCCCTATCCAAGTGCAGGCCCAGTTAAATACCATCAAAGCAGGTTCACCATTGGACATTGTTCCCTCTCATATTATAACTACTTTGGCTCGCATCCTGTTGGCCTCCATCACAGACCTTTGTAATCTCTCATTAAAGTTAGCGACTCTTCCACTTAAATGGAAGACAGCACGGATCAGACCAATCCTTAAAAAACCTTCGGCCGATCCTCTGGATATCCTTAATTACAGACATATCACTACTTCCGCTCTTTTTCAAGATCTTAGAGTCACTGGTAAATCGCCAACTAGTGTGCCATCTCGAAACTAATGGTCTGTTGGGTCCCTCTCAGTCTGGCTTCCGTGCTTCTTATAGCACGGAATCAGCATTAATCGAAGTCACTGATACTATCAAACTTGCCTTAGACAATGGGACCTCAGCCATGCTGGTTTTCCTGGAACTATCAGTGGCATTTGATACCATCTCCCATTGGATCCTAGTCCATAGCCTAGGGGAGATTGGTATCAATGGTAACACTCTAAAATGGATGGAAAACCTTCTATCAGATCGCACCCATTTAGTGCAGATAGACTCCTTCATTTCAAAGTCCAGGGCTCTGGTTAAAGGGGTAGCACAGGGATCAATCTTGAGTCCCACTCTTTTTTACATTTATCTGTCTCTCCTGGTGAAGCTCATTAGGTCATGTGGTTTTGATACCATCCCCTATGCAGATGATACGCAACTGGCCATTACTATGGATTCTAACCCCTCGCTTACTAAGGTTAAATTCAAAGACTGAATGTGAAATATTGCTGCATGGATGACTGCTAACTTTCTTCAACTTAATTCAAATAAGACAGAGATTCTCTTATTTGGGAAAGCTCATTCAGTTTGGCCCTCAGATTGGTGGCCACTGGAATTGGCACCACCTCCGACACCCAAAAAAAACGTGAAAAACGTAGGTGTCATACTGGATGACAATCTGTCCATGAAGGAACAAGTTAAAACCATCTCTGGGACTTGTTTTGGCCTGATGCGCATGCTTAGGAAGGTGTTTCAGTGGACTCCTTTGCAGGCTAGGAAGACCCTAATCCAGGTTCTGGTAGTGAGCCGTCTTGATTATGGGAACTCCTTAATGGTTGGGATGAACGAAGGTCTCTTTTCCAGACTTCAGGTGGTGCAGAACACAGCGGCACGCCTTGTTCTTAATCAGCCCTCGTGATCTCCCTCTGACCCTCTATTGCGCCTCCTTCACTGGCTGCCAATAAAAAAGCGGGCTCTTTTGAAACTTTTATGTTTGTTTTTTAAAACCTTGCAAAGAAAGGGACCCTGCTAACTAGAAAGCAAACTACAGCCTTATATTCCTAGTCGCCAGCTGAGATCCAGCGAACTGCGTTTGTTGTGCCCCAAACGTATTCATAAAACCAGATTTGGGGTCGCTCTTTCTCTTTTTTAGCTCCCTATCACTGGAATCGTCTACCCTTGCTCATACCTTCCTGTTTAGATCTAATGCTTTTTAGAAAATCTCTGAAAACCTGGCTGTTCAATCTTTAACCCTGGTATCGCTCTATGAATTGTATTCTGCGGCTACGGCACCAAGATATCCCCTCAGGTATGATTCGGTGTGCCTAATAAATTAAAAAACTAAACTAATAGCTCATCTTGAATGAAATATTTTAGGGGTGGGCATAACTGCCATATTCTATCTTGCATAATTACTCATAATAAGTGAAAAATTACTCGGAATAATGAGTAATTACGTGAGAACCAATTTCCAGCATTTACTGCTTCTAGGTGCAAAATGCACCTGTGTGTCCAAAATGGACCAGAGGAAGAAAAAAACAAGGAAGATTCTACCCCTAAATCGGTCCCAGCTTTTATTTTCTTTCTAAAATGTCCTAGCTTAAGAGAAATTGGGACCAAGGACCTGAGACAGGGGGGTTTCAGTCACAACAATAAAGGGAAGGAAATCACTAAGGTTTTAGTACATTCAGGGCTGGTAAAGGTAGCTATTGTACAAGCAGAGAGGGAGGTATTGAAGGAAGGGATAAGGTTAATCCCAAAAGTAGAATTGTAGGAGGGAAGCCAACAAGGAAGAGCCTTTTTGAAGTATCATGCAGGTTTAGGAAAAAGGCAGGTAAGGTTGATAGATGAAGAGTGTGGGGAAAAAGAAAACATCAAAATAGTCGTCAATAACTCAGAGATTAGTAAACTTTGGGGTAATTGGAGTCTAGAAAATAGTCAGACAGGCCCGCCCCAGGGGAATCAGGAGGAGGATGATTGCCTAAGTGAAATTGATTAGGATAATGGGTTGTCGCATAACCTTAAAATCACATCATGGAACATAAATGGGCTTGGAGGACTGGTAAAAGTAGAAAGTATAAAAGAGTTAGCCCAGAGCATAGAGATTATATGTTTACAAGAAACTTGGCTATGCGACAAAACCCCAGTAATTGAAGGATTTGTCCAACTCCATAGGTCAGCAAAGAAAGAAATGTTTGGACGCCCAGCGGGGGGGGATTATGACACTAATATCAACAAGGATTACAAAAAAGGTGATGCCCATAAATGTAAAATGCAAGTGGTTGCTTGCTTGCAGGGTATCCTTGTTGGTCACAGATAGGATGTATGAGAATTTGGTACTTATGAATGTCTACAGGCAGTGGGGGTGCCACGAGGAATGTAGGGTAGAGATGGGGAATTTTAAGGAAGACGTGGACACTCTGTGGGAAAAGCATGGTAATGATATGGTCATTGTAATGGGAGGTTTTAATCATAAACTGAATTCGAAAAGGTTAGATCCCTGGTTTAAAGAAATATTGCGTTCATATATTATAAGGTTAGCCGACCTTCCAGACTGTATTTCTTCGAGACGAAATATAGCATTAGGGAAGTATTTGGGGACAAAGGGGTTATTCAGTCTGAATGGCAGGATAGAATTCGACTGCCCAGCTAAGCAAACATTCAAGATAGGGACACAATATTGCCCAATTGATTACGTCTTTCTTCATGCATGGAATTTCGCAACAATAAAAGGGTTTCAGGTAACTCAAAGAGAAGGTAGCGATCATAATCCCTTGCGACTTAAATTATTTAGTGGTGATATGAGCCCACGTGATATAGTAATTCCCCAACAACTAGAGTACTCCAAGCGCTTGACAACGAGACTAACAGATGAATGTTTGGTAAAATTGGCTAACTTTCAACACAAGCTAAATATACAATGCCTCAGAGTAAAATTAAAAAATAAGAAATTAAGCCCTATCGAGAACCAAACAATCCAAGGAAGGCGAACAAAGTGGTTCAATGTAGACTGTATGAAAAAGAAAAGGTTGATGAGGAGAGAAGAGAGAAACCTTAGAGCTAGATAAAACCAGGGTAGACTTACAAAACTTGACAAGTTGAGGAAGGAATATAACATGTTAGTAAGGAACCAGAAAAGGATTCATAAAGAGAAATGCTGGGAAAATCTGCTGGAAACCATTGAAGCTGAAGCTGATACAAGAAGCTTCAGGACAACCCCAAGGGCTATGAGCTGTGTGGTGGAAGAAGCAGAATGGGAAAAGTACTTGGGTGAACTACCTTGTACAAGTAAAACGCCTGAAGAAATCGAAAAATTATTTTGGGGAGGGGTAGTTGAAGATATAAACACGTACTTCATTAAAGATTGTGAAGCCTACCATAAAGAAGCTAAAGTTAACCCGAGCAGCAGGACCTGATAACCTTCCCGCGATCATAATAAAGACACAGCTAAATTGGTGGGCTGAATTCCTATCACAAATGTTCTTGGCCATATTACACTCGGGCCAAATCCCAATAATTGGAGGGGAGCTGTAATTAGACCAGTACATAAGAAGGGAGATATGAAAGCCCCGAAAAATTATAGACTGATTAACCGGCTGGATGTTGGTGTGAAAGTTTTTGCCAAAATAATTCTGGGAAGATTGAAGGATTGGGTGGAGCAGTGGTCGATTGTGCCTGTGGAACAGGGTGGCTTTAAGGAAGGCCACTCCACGATTGACCACTGTTTTGCCCTAAGGGCGGTTGCGCGGAAGTCTATTGTGCAAAGAGGGACGTTGTACTGTTGTTTTGTAGACTTCCGTGCAGCGTTTGACCTGGTAGATCGGAAGTGCCTATGGGAGACCCTGTAAAAATATGACATCCCAGAAGGAGTATTGGTTGTAATACAGGAGCTACACAGATGGAATTGGGCCCAGATCATTAAGGATACGGTGGGGACATTGACACCGAAATTAGCAATTAAGAATGGTCTAAGACAGGGCTGTGTGCTGGCCCCCCAACTCTTTGCCATATTTTTAGCAGATCTGCCATTTGTGCTGGAGGTAGATAGAAGTGCAACTCCAAAAATGAACGGAAAACAATTATCGTGTCTATTGTATGCAGATGATTTAGTAATCCTTGACCTGACAGAGTTGGACTACAAAGGAAGTTAAATGCATTTAGAGAAGATTGTGTGGCAAAACATTTAAATGTAAATATGGATAAAACCAACATTTTATGCTTTGGAAAAAGAGATCCTAAGTGTAACTGGCATTTGGGCCAAATAAAACTGGAAATAGTGAATGAATACAAATATCTTGGAGTCTGGTTTGACAGGTCCCTAAAGTGGCACACGCATCTAGACTAGAGGCCCTGAAAGCTAAGGCTCATATATCAGTGTGTGGATTGAAAAAATGTAATCGTGTCTGTGGAGAAATGTCCCATAGACCGCTGATAAAGGCCTACAGTGCCATGATACCGCCTCAACTACAATATGGGGCAGAAGTACTCTGCCTAAGTGGTAAAAGAGGATGGGATATTGAGGAAGGGAAGTGTATAAAATCCCTAATGTCGTTACCGGGCTCATCTATGATCCAGGCAATTAGATTAGAGCTGGGGATTACATCATGGAAGGTTAAGATGGCTCTGCTCCACACATAATCACACAAGACCAAAGTTAGGTCAGACTGGCAAATGGTTCTATACACAGTGGCATTAGCACCTCCTGGTTAACTAGGTCCTGCTAGTTGAGGAGCAAGTGAGTGCCTGCTGCGTATTATTACACACCCCAACTATATTGTCCAGGACGGGGTGCAATCATACAATATAGGGAGGAGAAGGAGAGGGGGGCTGCTTCACAAGATGGCAGCTCACAGGCCAAACAGGCACTGGGAAAGAGTAACACTCTCCCCTGCCAGAACTAATATTCCCCTACCCCTTATGCCCACCCTACACACATTTACTACCTGTTCAGAGCAAGTGGTAAATGTGTGTATTAAATAAAATAGCATTTGAAATATGGCACAGCAACTCTGTGTCCGCCGTTACTCCCCATTCTGTGGGGGTTAACTAGTAAAGGCTGGCTACCTGCTGGGTGGTACTTCATGGGAATGGTAAATACTGATGCGGAGAAGGAACCCTCCTAGTACCTTACAAAGAGTATTTTTGCTGGACACTTCTATGGCAAAGCTTAAAAAAAATGTAACCTTTAGGAAGTGTAAAGAAGCTTGTGAATTTTACATTTTTCCTATCTTAGTAAGGTGCATTTGAAAAAAATGTTTCTTTGCATCTGTGCTACAGGGATGCCACGAACATTCTGCATTGACCTGCGATTAATGCGAAAACTGGCCGAGATGTATTGATAATCCCTCTCGCACTGAATGTGCAAAGATCATCTGCACATCATTGGCAGATTGGTTTGCAAATGAAATGCCACAAAAATGGCACTGATGGACCCAAGCCCAATTTGAAAATCTTTTGCGAATTAAACACAAGGTCATAATCTGAAACTTCCAAGATCTCCTCCAGGCAGCAGGAGGGAGGGACGACAGTTCTACTGTCCTGTTCTCAGCCAGCTCCCGCAAGCCTCTCCAAAAGAGATTCTCATCTTCCTGGTGCTGTCGCGTTCTGGTCATCACCAGACAAGACTGAGCCAACCTCATCACAGTGGCACTGTGCACAGCCAACTACCCCAGGGGTCATGTTTTCAACAAGCTCTCACAATACTGCACAACAAGTGAAGCTGCTGTGCTCATTTGCATGAACGGGACAGAGCAAAACTGTGTCATATATTTAATAAATGGCCTAGTTCAGCGCTCTCCAGGTGCTGGCACACATGTGGCTGTCTAGCGCCAATGCAGGTACCCCTGCACTACAGTGCAAGGGTGCCTGCGTTAAGGTCATGATAGTTTTTGCGCAGGAAGTCATCCCTTAGTGCACAAAAACTATACTTTGTGGCTATATCCTCTTTGCATCAAAGAGGAAATAAGGAGAAATGAAGCTATTTCTCCCCTTTACCTCAACCTCAGGCAGGCACACCGTTATGGCTGAAATCCATGTCTACAGCTCTTTATAGATATTGGTTTCCGTCAAAATCTATGAGTAGATGTATGAGAACACCCATGCACCACCCATGGAACACCCATGCACCACCCATGGAACACCCATGCACCACCCATGGAACACCTCCTTGCAGCCAAGGAATGCAAGGCAGCGGAATGCAATGCATCGGTTCTGCAACAAAAAGGTGACGCAAACCTGACACAAAATCTTTTCAAAATCCAGTCCCAGGTTTGCACTAACTCTGTCGCGTTCTGCACACTCCGCGAGAGCTCCAAAACATGTTGTTTTCAATCCCATCATCCCAGCGCTTCTCGACCGTCCTAAACCTTCAATTTGAAAGTGGAGCATAATGTTGCAATTTTAGTCGGTGACATCTGTGGTGTTATTGATTTATAGATCTAGATAATAGGCCTTTCCTTGCAGCTCCTAAGTGCTTCTGAACAGTGGCTGTGATCATTCTCTCTGGCGGGGAGCTATGGAACATTAATACCACTGTAGTGCTTCGATACACTCCACCGAGGGCTGATCCACTACCCTTGGTTGTTGGTTTGCATACTTAAAGCAATCCTCATTTAAAGGGGCAGAGGGAAATGTTAGTGTTTACCAGGCCAATATGTGAAGGTTGAGTATATTTTTATAGATATGTCAGAATTTTTGTGGGGCTCAAGTAAACAACTTCGGGGGGGGCACCTATCTGACGAGCAACTGCTTTTAAGATTAAAAGATACGTCCTGCAGAGAAAGATCAGATGCAACAAATGGTTCCTCCTCATTTAATAACCAGGACCGGTTTTCTTTACATCTATCAATACATATTGCAACATGGGTGTCGGGCCCCAAAAAGGTGTGAGTCCCTAAGAATAATGACCCCTCTGCCCCTGCAACTTCACAGCCCCGCATTTTTTCATACATACCATGGTGGGGATGAATCTCATTCAGCGCCTACAGCTTACTGAAATGATGTTTTGCACTCTACTTAGAGGAACATTGTGGGGCTTGGCGATAAATTCCCCTCTGTGGGTGGAGTTTGCAGAGTTTTGTCCACTCCGAGTTTCGCTTGTAACACAGAGTTCAGGCAAAACACTGCCAACAGACGCGTGGCAGAGTTTTATTTCATGCACGGCTGGTCAACGTTAAGTTGGCGAGTGCAAGCGAGAATTGGCTTCCCCCAGTGCGATTTTCGGGTGCTAGGACGACACCCAACAAGATCTTCTCAATGCGGGCAGTCGCTAAAAATCACTGTGAGAAAGGTGTTGCTCGTGTAGAAAATCTAATCAAGTGGCAGCAAAGAAGCAGCGCCCTCTGGCTGATTTTGAAGCTCGAAACAAGAATCTGGCTGTAAAAATCTATGCGATGTGCCAATTCCTCACGCTCTTGGAACTCCGCGGAATCTTGTGGAGTTTTCATGTAACTCTGCAGAATTCTGCAGAGTGAAGCTCCGAGAGTTACGCCTATCCCTAGGATATTGTTTCTACTGTTCCAGGTTTAGGTCAGTGACAGTGAGAGTTGTGGATGTGCTTAGTGGGCGTGCTTCCGGAAGGAGGAGTTACCAGACGGGCTGTGGTGTGCAGGGCCACATCGCATCACTGCTTCGCTTGAAGCAGATAATGAGGCAGGAGGAAGTGATCGGAGTAAGAAGAGTGCAGTAAGGTTGCAGCTTCAGCTTCAGCAAAGAATGGAGAAGGCAGAGTGCAGAGCTTTGCAGTCACTGGAGGTCGGCAGCTTTGGATATGGCCGCAGAACGTGACTCGCTCCTCCTCACTTATGACCTATATCTGCTTCTCTCCTCTCCCCCATAGTAAGGAGTCTGCTGCAGAATATGGGGGCTGTCCTGCAGCACGAAGTGGAGACGGCTGTAGGGTGCCACCTTTGTGGAAGCAGATGAACTTGGCCTCAGTGCTGCTTGTGTCTGCCTGGTGTGCACCCCCCGCTCTTCTATCCCCCACATTCCCCCATGCTAGGAGTCTTCAGGTGACTGTAGTGATTTTTTGCTCTCCAATCCTGGTCGCACCCCCCTTGCGCTCCCTCCCCTGATCTTCGCTGCCCTGGGGAAGGTTGAGGCCTGAGAGCAGAAGATGGAAGGGGTGAAGGGAAGATATGAGAGCAGGGAGTCAGAGATTGGAAATGGACTACGTTTAGCAGCAATCAGGCAATAATTAAGGGGGTTTTGGAAGGTTTATAGGCAGGAATAGACTTTTGCAGTGCCATAGGATATGGAGCGGTGGAGTGGTGGAGCCAGGGAGTCGAGGAGCAGAGGAGATAAAGGAAAGTAAGGGGTAAGCAAGGAGGCCTAAGGAGATTTAGGGTGGTCTGGTGGAGCAGCATGTTCCAAATTTGTTTGCCTGACTAACAAAATTGGCCACATAAACTTAGGAACTAAAGAACTATAGTTACTTATGCAAAAGCTGTTTCCTAAAGCAAGAACTTATGAAAGTAACTGCCCAAGGTTTAGGGAACCTCTCAAATCTTTTACATTATTTAAAGGTCAAAAATATTTTGGAAGATAGCAGGGTTTTAATAATGTTTAATCATCTTACACCATTTTAAAGCCCTCAGTCCATAACATGGCTTCTTGGTGCTCCCCAGAAGACCTTAAAACAAACTTAAATATCCCAAAATACCTCTCTCAGCCTGGGAATGAGAACATGCAATTCCCACCTCCTCCACGTGGACATGTGGACAACAAGACACGCATAAAGATCCATGAAATAGAAAAAGGATGTCCCCTTCACCCCAGGAGTTTCTCCCAAAAAGCAACCAGGCTACCTACCCTGGAGGATAAAGATCATCCTCAAAGTATCAACGGGGAGCTGGAATCTCCAAGGCCTAAGATAAATAGATCAGGAAACCTCTTCACAAGGGATTGTTTTTCTTCCAATCAGGAAAAGAAAGAGGCAAGTTAAGACAAAGCCAACCAAGGTATTAAGGGGCCCGGGAGAGGAAAGAGGAGATCCCTAATTGAGGGGACGCTAATCACCCCCACCCAAGATAAAATTATTCAAGCAGCACCTATGAATCGCTCTTTAAGTCAAGTCGTCAAGTCGAATCCAACAATCTGCTCCATCCTTCCCAAATGGGATTTCGACCTCGACAGGGCACGGAAACTGCCTTGTTAGCAGTAGTTGAAGAAAGTAGAAAGATTCTGGACTCAGGAGGGGCATCCGTCATCATACTCCTCGATTTGAGCGCAGCATTCGACACGGTGAATCACCCTATTTTGATTCACCGCCTTGGGAAGTCGGGAATTACTGACACTGCACTGCAGTGGCTGCGCTCCTTCCTGGAAGATAGATCCTTCCAGATATTTTAAGGTGAGATGACTTCTCAATCGATGCCTCTGTGCTGTGGAGTACCTCAGGGATCCTCTCTGAGCCCGACCCTTTTTAATGTGTATATGGCCCCACTGGCGGCTATTGTAGCCCCCTTTGGAATCCATATGGTGACTTACGCCGACGACACCCAGTTGGTCGTTGCGCTTAATCAAGCCAAGCAGCTATCCCAAGACCTCCACTCATGCCTGGAGGAAGTCTCTAAGTGGATGGGGGCGTCCCACCTTAAACTCAATGGAGACAAGACAGAGATTATGATCCTGGGTAATCCTTCCAATGTCTCATTGAGTACCATGTGGCCAGCATGTATGGGACCAGTCCCAACTCCCAAGAGCGAGATAAAGAGCCTGGGTATCTGGCTAGACCAGAATTTGACTTTTAAGGTGCAAGCCAGGAAGACGGTGGCAACTTGTTATGGATTGCTTAGAATGGCCCGCAAAGTGCTTCCTCTTCTCCCTCCCCAAGCCAAAAAATATTAGTCCAATCCTTGATATTGTCAAGGATAGACTACGGAAATGCACTCTACTTAGGGGCCCCACTGGCAGTAATCATGAAACTGCAAACGGTCCAAAACTGCGCAGCCAGACTATTATTTGGAATATCGAATCGCCTCTCTGCGAAACCGGCCCTATGTGCCCTTCACTGGCTCCCAGTGAAGGAAAGAATCAGCTTTAAGGCCCTCTGTATTGTCCACAAGTCTCTGCAAGGGAACGGCTCTACTTTAATCTCGACAATGTTTCGCCGCTATAAGGCCACCAGGAATTGCGTTCGGATGAACTCCACTTGGTGGAGGTCCCAAGGATCAAGAGGGCGAGAAGTGGCGGCCGCCTTTTCTCACTCAATGCGGCCAAACTTTGGAACGCACTACCACTTCATTTACGCAGGGAACCCAGCCACCTTGCCTTTCGAAGGCAACTAAAAACTCTGCTATTCCCTTGAGTGTTTCTGCTAATGGTTACTGGTCTAGCCAAGCGCTGGGAGGCCCCCGGGTAGCCATGCGCTATATAAGTGCCATTTTCATTCATTCATTCATTCATTTCATTCATTCGTGCTGCCTTCGGAGAGGGCCACTGTGATAGGTCAAATCTGTAGTGAATGCTAATTAATTTGAAAACAAGACAGAAGATGGGGGATTGAGGATCCCCTAGATGAAAGAGAAGGGCATGGCCCAACTCCTCTGGTCCAACTCCTCTGGTGCCCACCTTATCCCCAGAGATTATTATCAGTAACAATTTACCACACATAAGGATTATCCATCTTAAAGATCATGCAAAAATGGGCGGAGAAACACTACTTGTAATTAAATTAGAGGAAGAAGATCACATATCTGCAACAGTCGCAACAGTCGCAACAGAATACGATCAGAAGTACGAGTACGGTTTGGAGGGTCCGAATGCTAAAAACCCCTTGGTGCCTCCAACAAATGGACAGGCAACGATAGGAAGTTAGACCCTAATAAAAACCTTACTGGTCATTGCTAATGCCAGTAGGTTTCACGCAGGCAAACTGGACACAAAAGTTAATGTGTTACAAACCTTAGCTACATCTACTATGGCAATTGATGCCTAACCAGTTATTAAGGCAGGCTCAAGATTTTCCAGAAGACAAGCCAGTGTACAGTCAGTGTGACTCTATAGTGGATAAGCTAGCTAGACTAACAGAAGCCAAGACAACACTAATTAAGGACCTAAAGGGTAAAGTTGCAAACAGCTCCGTAAGTGGAAGAGGGAGAACTGCACACAAAGTAGAAGGGATATCCTGTGTTCCCGAAAACTATTGAGCTTCTGAAACATACGCAGGCAAACCTGGGGAAATGGTATCCAGGGATGCCCAAATAGAACAGGAAAAGCCCTGGCTAACAAGACTCAGGATAGGACAATGGAGGAAAAGGGAAGGGATGCTAGCGCGCATATAGCTCTATAGAAGTTCAGGAAAGAGAACGCCGTGAGGACTTCATTGTAAAAGAACGCTGCCCCCTTGAGTGGGTGGAGAAGAGCAAGCAAAGCTGACAGCAACACTGAACCAGTTGGCAATAAGTCCTGAGTCCGGAAGTGACCCGGGAGAATGGTGGAGGTACCGACCACATGTCTTGAAGGCTCCACCAATTCAGGTGGTAAAGGAGAGAACATCAACAGACACAACCCCATCATCAGCAGACCCATCTAGGGTGCACCAACCTGTGCAGTGGATGACGACTGGATAATAAGGGTCATAAAGGTCCAATCTGAGAACAGTAATTGGGGACCCATAAAGGGACCTTATAGTATAACACTATACTAATCCCATGGAAAATGGGATATGTTACAGAGACAGAGTATAATCATACCAACAAGGGGTGTTACTGTTCCTAAAGTGACACAGATCGTGTCTGAGAAAAGGAGAGGAGAGAGAAGTGGGTGTCTAGGTACTGCGCCAATCATGAAAGGACAGTCATCAAGATTGTCTCTTGTTGCCCTCACACAGTATTCAAGCACGCATGGCCAAGGGTAGGTGCAGCAAGTCGCGCACCTGACAAAACCCCCGTAACAGTGCTGGAGACTGTGCGTTAGCCTATGAAGCCTAACCTCTTGAATCATTAGGTCGAACCAACAGTGATAATTATCACGAGCAGGTGCCACCCCAAAATTTGCAAAGGAGTTTGACCAACTTCAGGTGCCAAACATGTCGACCTTTTCCAGCTACTAGGGGCCACTACCACCCCACAAGTAACACTAACCTATGGGTTTTTACTCTGACAGGGGAATCAACATATTAAAAAGCTTGGGATATCCTCTAGCCAGTTTTAAAATTTAGTCTCACACCCACTTCTCACGACCCCACTGAGGACATACTCTCACACTCATCAAACGGCGAAATAAAAAGATCTCCAATAAAGCGACCCTTCGGGGGACCCGTAGGGAATTGCAGCACCAGCCCAATGAGGAGCACTGCCCAATGATGAAGCATGATATCCCTAGGGATGTGTGAGGGTAACAAGAGACAATCTTGTTGACTGTCCTTTCATGATTGGCGCAGTACCTATACACCCACTTCTCTCTACTCTCCTTTTCTCAGACACGATCTGTGCCACTTTAGGAACAGTAACCCCCCTTGTTGGTTTGATATCGTCCTTGGAGCATGGGCACTGGACCTTTATCAGCTCCTAGTCCCCCTCTTCATTTTGATAGAGTATAATCATAATCAGCCTAGCCTTAAAACTCCCGGGTTTAGAAAATTAGTCATCTAATGACATCAAATATGACTCTTTTAAGTCCCGAGTTTTAGTTAAATTAATGAGAGAATACAGATAGGCCGTAAGGAGGAAAAAACAGCCCAGAGGTTTGAACAAAATAAAGCGCGACTGTCAGGGTGGAGCATCAACGTAGTCAGCCACCAAACTCATCGATATCCTTCGAGACTTAAATCACTCCTCCAATCTGCATGGCAGTGCCCTCTAAGGGGAACATTGGGAACGAAAACCATGTCTGTGCTGATAAACACCAAAGGCGCACATGAAGACGGCAAAGAATTAGTAGAAACCCAAAAAGTGTGGCTACAAAATGAAGCGATCAACTCAATTCTAGTGCGGAGAGAGGAAAAGAAGGTCAGTGCCCTATCCAGCGGCTTGATAGAAGTGACAAACTCCCCTGGACTGGACAACCACAAAGGTGCAAGAGAAGATGATATAGAGCCTGCAGGAACACAAAGAAAGGGGCAACATAAACATATGCTAGTAGCAGCTCACGCATGGTGGTGTAGGAAAGTAGGATCTGCTTTTCATGGTTACCCCCCTTTGCTGTGTGAGTGGGCCCCTTAATCCATTGTTTCAGTTGTAGGATCTGCATGTCGCTCTCCAGTTGCAAGGCGACCGGATTATTGGTTTTCTCAAAATGAACATTAAAATCTCCTATGACTAAAATTTTTTTGTTTTTCAGACATACTGGGAGGAGTTGGGTAAGTAGCCTCGTACCAAGTTCAATTTGGTGACCTGGAGGGTTATAAATTACAGCACCAGCCAATATAGTGAGGCCATCGTGAAGAATTTAGAAGGATAGTGTTTCGAGTTCGTCCTGGGGGGCCACTTGAACGGGCTGGCAAGTCAAGTGATCCTTAAATAGTATCGCTACCCCCCCTCCCTTTCGGCCGATCCTATCTTGTTTAACTATTTTATAGTTAGCTGGTAGGGAATTCGCAACATCAGGGGAATTCTTATCATCCATCCAAGTTTCGGTGATGAAAACAAGGTCGGGGTTCATCTCATTAAGAATGTCCCAAATATCGAAGGAGTGTTTTGGGACAGATCTGGCATTAAAGTAAATGCAAGATAGTTTGCAGGTGTCTGGTTCTACCTGCCCGCTTGTCTTACATGGTTTTAAACTGTCCCATCTGCAACCAAGGCAAGTGAACGGGCCATTCGTGTAGCCCGGGTAAGCTTTTGAGCACCGGGTGTTGATATTACTAGCTCTGTATGAGAGGGCTAGTAGCGCATCTTTCGAATATCTAAGAGCAGAGCATGGTGCTGTATTGTCGCAGGCAGGGGATATGGCCCCTGGCCCCAACCGGCCGCGGACGGGCACAGACGGGCTTGCCTTAGGTGCGCCAGCGGCGCGCCCGCTGCGCGCGTCCGCTGCGCGTCCTCGGGCACATCGGTTTAATATCGTGCCGAGCGCGGGAGTCTAGCCCCACCCTCCCTCGGACCGGAGGTGCCCAGCGATTGGTCCTGCTGCTTCCTCTAACGCCCTCCACTCAAGCGGCACACAGCCGTGGTGGACCAGGGCGGGGAAGCCAGCAGGGGAGCAGTGCGGCGAGCAACCGTGACTGTGCCAGGTGAGCAAAGATTTAAAAAAGTGTAAGCAGTTTAAAATACAGGATATCAAGAGTAAAAAGACCAGCAGCCTTACAATCATACCTCTCACACCATTTACGGTGTGGGGGTATGATTCCAACATGTTTGATACCAATCATGACAGAGTTTGTTACAGCCACTTTAGAGATGGTCATCACATAATGGCGCATGCCCCCCCTATGTATCTTAATGG
This sequence comes from Calotriton arnoldi, assembly GCA_963921515.1. Taxonomy (NCBI): domain Eukaryota; kingdom Metazoa; phylum Chordata; class Amphibia; order Caudata; family Salamandridae; genus Calotriton; species Calotriton arnoldi. The sequence continues at coordinate 51,745 of CAWUFW010008771.1, forward strand.
CTGGTAGACTTACAACCCAGGAGAATGGACTCCGAAGGTTGCAGGGGTGCCCTGCTCAGGGACACCCTCACACTTAGAACCAAGCACCCTGCCTTTGAGACTGAAAGGCCTACCAGAGGGGTGGCTTAGAGGTTTTAAGTGCAGTGTGGTCAGATATAAGGGAACTTATATCTTTCGTGAGAGCTGTAAGCACCCACTCACACAGGCTGCAATGGCAGGCCTGTAGTCAGAGTTTGGAGGGTCCCTTATGGGTGGCATAATACATGCTGCAGCCCATGGGGAACCCCAGGTGTACCTAGGCCCTAGGTAGCTTAGTACCATATACTAGGGACTTGCTAGGGTACACCAGCAACCAATCACGTCAGTTGACTGGGGGTGAGTGCTTGCAATGTTCAACACTCCGTCCATCATCCCCTTTGGTTTTGCATTGTTAGCCCTAAGTTGGCAGGGTATGCCCAGACGTGGGTCCCTTGCTCACTTTGCCACTGGATTCAAGATAGCCTGGCTGATGAGGGCTGTGAGCCCGAAACCGGTCCCAGGATGCTTGTTCCGGTCCAGGGAAGACATGGCTTGGCAGTTCGGGCTGGACTTTTCCCATGAGGCACAGGGTCAGACTGATTTGCATATGGCCATGTCTGAACTGAGGTGGCGGAGTGAGCTAAAGAATGATGATGGATTAAACCCAGATCAGTTGACTGGGGGTGAGTGCTTGCAATGTTCAACACTCCGTCCATCATCCCCTTTGGTTTTGCATTGTTCGCCCTAAGTTGGCAGGGTATGCCCAGACGTGGGTCCCTTGCTCACTTTGCCACTGGATTCAAGATAGCCTGGCTGATGAGGGCTGTGAGCCCGAAACCGGTCCCAGGATGCTTGTTTCCGGTCCAGGGAAGACATGGCTTTGCAGTTCGGGCTGGACTGTTCCCATGAGACACAGGGTCAGACTGATTTGCATATGGCCCTGTCTGAACTGGGGTGGCGGAGTGAGCTAAAGAATGATGATGGATTAAACCCAGATCAGTTGACTGGGGGTGAGTGCTTGCAATGTTCAACACTCCGTCCATCATCCCCTTTGGTTTTGCATTGTTCGCCCTAAGTTGGCAGGGTATGCCCAGACGTGGGTCCCTTGCTCACTTTGCCACTGGATTCAAGATAGCCTGGCTGATGAGGGCTGTGAGCCCGAAACCGGTCCCAGGATGCTTGTGTCCGGTCCAGGGAAGACATGGCTTGGCAGTTCGGGCTGGACTGTTCCCATGAGGCACAGGGTCAGACTGATTTGCATATGGCCATGTCTGAACTGGGGTGGCGGAGTGAGCTAAAGAATGATGATGGATTAAACCCAGATCAGTTGACTGGGGGTGAGTGCTTGCAATGTTCAACAATCCGTCCATCATCCCCTTTGGTTTTGCATTGTTCGCCTTAAGTTGGCAGGGTATGCCCAGACGTGGGTCCCTTGCTCACTTTGCCACTGGAATCAAGATAGCCTGGCTGATGAGGGCTGTGAGCCCGAAACCGGTCCCAGGATGCTTGTTTCCGGTCCAGGGAAGACATGGCTTGGCAGTTCGGGCTGGACTGTTCCCATGAGGCACAGGGTCAGACTGATTTGCATATGGCCTTGTCTGAACTGGAGTGGCGGAGTGAGCTAAAGAATGATGATGGATTAAACCCAGATCAGTTGACTGGGGGTGAGTGCTTGCAATGTTCAACACTCCGTCCATCATCCCCTTTGGTTTTGCATTGTTCGCCCTAATTTGGCAGGGTATGCCCAGACGTGGGTCCCTTGCTCACTTTGCCACTGGATTCAAGATAGCCTGGCTGATGAGGGCTGTGAGCCCGAAACCGGTCCCAGGATGCTTGTTTCCGGTCCAGGGAAGACATGGCTTGGCAGTTCGGGCTGGACTGTTCCCATGAGGCACAGGGTCAGACTGATTTGCATATGGCCATGTCTGAACTGGGGTGGCAGAGTGACCTAAAGAATGATGATGGATTAAACCCAGATCAGTTGACTGGGGGTGAGTGCTTGCAATGTTCAACACTCCATCCATCATCCCCTTTGGTTTTGCATTGTTCGCCCTAAGTTGGCAGGGTGTGCCCAGATGTGGGTCCCTTGCTCACTTTGCCACTGGATTCAAGATAGCCTGGCTGATGAGGGCTGTGAGCCCGAAACCGGTCCCAGGATGCTTGTTTCCGGTCCAGGGAAGACATGGCTTGGCAGTACGGGCTGGACTGTTCCCATGAGGCACAGGGTCAGACTGATTTGCATATGGCCATGTCTGAACTGGGGTGGCGGAGTGAGCTAAAGAATGATGATGGATTAAACCCAGATCAGTTGACTGGGGGTGAGTGCTTGCAATGTTCAACACTCCGTCCATCATCCCCTTTGGTTTTGCATTGTTCGCCCTAAGTTGGCAGGGTATGCCCAGACGTGGGTCCCTTGCTCACTTTGCCACTGGATTCAAGATAGCCTGGCTGATGAGGGCTGTGAGCCCGAAACCGGTCCCAGGATGCTTGTTTCCGGTCCAGGGAAGACATGGCTTGGCAGTTCGGGCTGGACTGTTCCCATGAGGCACAGGGTCAGACTGATTTGCATATGGCCGTGTCTGAACTGGGGTGGCGGAGTGAGCTAAAGAATGATGATGGATTAAACCCAGATCAGTTGACTGGGGGTGAGTGCTTGCAATGTTCAACACTCCGTCCATCATCCCCTTTGGTTTTGCATAGGAAGATCACTAACCAAGCACTCCCAATGATGGAAAAGTATGTCCACAGTCGCTAAGGAGATAAAGGTCTCTTTCTGGAATGCAAGAGGAATATCGGGAGCGATGATTACAAAAAAGGGTCTTAGATGAACTAGATATGAATGACAATATTTGCTTGCAATAGACTTGATGGTTGGACCTGGAACCCCTGCAAGATTATATAGAATTTGCCACTCCAGCTCTGCCCTCTCTGTGTGGAGGCTGCCCGAGACTTGGCAGTTAATGCACCAAAATCTGGGCAGGAAATGGTGACGTTATCTTTGTCAAAATAGAGTTGGCCAAGAGACAGCCCGGGGGAATGCAGAAAACGTTAAATATTGGAAATATATAGTTACATCCATCCGCGATGCAGAAAAGTGAGTCTGCAAGGATCTTGGGGGTAAACTAGGAGGTTTAAAGATGAAATACCTAAACGCTCTGCTGCTGATTGGAGGTGACTTAAATACAAATGTACTCTGGTCTAGCAACTCTGAAGAATGGAAAGACATAGAGAATTAATACGGGAATATTCCTCCGGTGATGCCGCAATCCCAGAAATAAGAGGTTTTTGGAAAACATCTTGCAATCTCATTAAGAGCTCTGGGAATGCAATGTTTGAATGGCAGTATTAAAAGCAACACCAACTCAGGAGCAGCTGTAGAGTCGAATAAGCAACTGGCGGATAAATCCAAAAGTAATTAAAGGCTCCGGGGTCCAATGGTTCCGAGGACTTGTTAGTCAAACCAGAAATGGGCGTTGAATTGTCTCAAATGGCCACAATGTCCCCAACCTATGTAAAAATATAGCCAAATGAACTATCTGGAGTAAATTCATGGCCCAACAAACCAAGGGTGTGCAAGACATTAAGCAAGTTAAGAGTGGCATTAGCCCCTGGCCCAAATAGCCTGTCAGTGCTCTATTAAAATCTGACACCCACTGCTGGTCGCCTATCTTAACATGCTAAAGACAAGCAGCTGATACCATGGTTTCAAACTGGATTCCAAAGGAATTGTAACATTGAGGATAATTTGGTAACCTTGACCTGTCTAATCAATGAAGCCTCTTTACTAAAATCCTTCCCACTTTATGCAGCTTTTATCGATTTTACAAAAGCGTTTGACAACATCCCAAGAAGCCGGCTATGGGCAAAACTAAGTAAATGGGGTATTACAACTCCACTATTAAAAGCTATCAAGCCACTCTATAGTGAGTCATGGGTAAATATTCAAATAGCTACCTCAGAAAATAAGGGTCAAGGCTGAACTTCTGCTGTTCTGCAGGCATGCCATTGGCCCATAGTGCATAGAGGAAAATGCCTCAGGGGATTGTTTTTGTGCAGGAAGGCGCCTGCCGCAGTGCATGTAGACAACATGGCAAATGAACCACTGTCATCTCTTCCTCAGCCATGGACACTCTACTCTGAGAGCTATCAGGCATCAAAACCTCCATGGGCTCCATAAATGAAGTGGTATCCAAAGCAGTATTGCAGGTGCAATCCCTTCATCCTGACATTGCCTCCTTCTATCACAGAATGGATGTCACAGATTCCAAACTGAAGGATATAGAATCCCGACCTGACATTGCCAGAATGGTCGTCGGAGTTATGGAATCTGAAGTGCAAGGTGACAGATTTGGAAGACCGAAGCAGGCAGTGTAATGCCCGCATCACAGGCATTCCTGAAAAAATTGAGGGGGCAAACCTGTTGCATTTCTTGGCACCTACGTGTCACAACTCTTTTAACTGACATTCGTTGTGCAGTTAGAAATACAGATAGCCTATAGGATCAAATTTTGCGCTCCATCCACCTCTCAGGTGAAAGTCAAAGATTGGACAGAGTAACTCAAAAGTGGTCAACAGGAGGGTGGGGGCTTCTGGAACTCAGGGATGGCACAGAGAATACTCTTGGTCACCCCTGAAACCTTAATGAGGTCTGAAATGGCTATTAGGCTTGGCCTCTTTAATAGTTGTTTGAGGGCCTTACTTGACAACTAGGATCAGTTTGCTGCGCCCTACACTTTAAGGGGGAATGGGCATAGACCCCCTTCATTGCATGGCACAAATTCCTCACTGGAAAAAGAATATCCATTGACCCTCTCAATGGGGCCTGTGTGCTATGCTTCTATTCAGCATGTTGTAGATCACTGCTTAATTTGCTTATCGTTTGTTTGATGTTTCCCAAGGTTTGCACTCTCCGGAAACGATAGAGGCAATCAACAGGGCACAGGCCACTTTTTAGTGGGTTTAGATTAACACATCAGCAACTCAACGACCAGGGTCTACAGCTAGTGTTAGCCCGACCTTTGCCTCAGTCCTACAACTGAATTACTTTCTCTCTTCTGAGACTGGAAGTGTTGGGTTGACTCCACACACCGGCCCTACAACCGTAGGCCTGTGTTCCTTATTTGAAAGTTAACACCATTGCAGTTTTAACAGCAAGCACACACCGGGGTTTCACCCCTTCTTTCCCCTGGGCTGATTCCCACCTGTTTCACTCACGAGCAGGCTAGATACCCCTCCACTTACCATGCAGCAAACACTGTGGATAGTTTCACTTAACATGAATAAACTGACACATTTCATCAAAAGAAAGAATAAATTGACATCTCTCAAGTCACACCACTTTGACATGGCTTTAGTTCAAGAAACTCACTTGACTGGCTCTGAACATGACAAATTGAGAAGGGAACTGGTGGGCACGGTGATGCATCCTAGCGAGAAGAGACACAACCCTATATGCTCCTCCAGCCCCCTGGATCACAGAAAGGGTGGAAGTTTAATCTTCCTTCATAAATCCTAGCCCCATGCACACTTCACACTTGGAAGGACCTAAGGGGCAGATCTAGTTTTGCAAAACTCAAGATTCGACATGAGACGTTGATTGTCTGCTCTATCTAAGCAACAGTAGGAGACAAATCTGATCTCTTTACCACCCAATCCAGACTCCTTCCCTCCTTTGCCAAAACCAAGCTTGTGATGGGGGCAGTGACTGGAACCTACCTCTTGACCCACACAAATCCGGGAACCCTGGTGTCAGACAACCCCGATGTAGACTCATATTATCAGACATTCTCCTTGATGGAATCCTGGCATCTGACACACCAGCGAGATAGGGTTTACACCTTCACATCTTGTGTGCATGGCAACCGCTCCTGCATAGACTTCTTCGTGAATGCCGAAAAGGCATTGACCACGTAGAATGACGGTACCTGTTTAGAGTCAGGTTGACCCTGGGCTTGGAACTCCTTTCATTGACAAAGTGCAATGGTTGTGTAGCTCACCTACTGCCTCAGTGACATGTGGAAGCCTCTCCTTCTACTTTTTTGAAGTATGTCAGGGAATGAGACAAAGCTGCCCGCTGTTCCCTCTAACATTTCTGAAAGCGCTGGAACCACTGGTGGCAACTATTCATGAGAGTGCTGGAACCACTGGTGGCAACCATTCATGAAAGTGCTGGAACCACTGGTGGCAACCATTCATGAGAGCGCTGGAACCACTGGTGGCAACCATTCATGAGAGCGCTCGAACCACTGGTGGCAACCATTCATGAGAGTGCTCGAACCACTGGTGGCAACCATTAATGAGAGTTCTGGTACCACTGGTGGCAACCATTCATGAGAGCGCTTGAACCACTGGTGGCAATCATTCATGAAAGCATTAGAACCACTGGTGGCAACCATTCATGAGAGCGCTGGAACCACTGGTGGCAACCATTCATGGGGTGTGAACCACAGTGTGAGAACAGAAAGCATTTTATCATACAGACAAAATGTTGGTCACATTGTACAACCTTCCTGAGTCCACACCAGCCCTTTTGGAAGTCATATATTCTTTCGCCGAATTCTCAGGCTATAAAATAAATTGGGCCAAATGCGAAGCCATGACACTGACACTTACTACTACTAAAACGTCTTTAGGATCCTCGTCATTTACTAGGCAGCTCTCTCACCTCAGATATCTTGGCATGTACTTGAACAAAGGGTTTGTTAACATTTTAGAGACAACATCCTCCCATCATTAACAAAGTCACCGCAGATTCTGCAAATAGGTCCCAACTACAACTGTCCTTACGGGGCACGGTACAGATCATAAAAATGAATGTGATGCCTAGATTTAATCACATCTTCGGCATGATCCCTCTCATGGTTCCACTAAAAGTTTTGTAGGAGATCGACCCCCTTATCAGGAACTTCATGTGAAGTGGAAGCAGGCCATGTCTCAAAATTTCCAAGCTATATGACAAGACCACTGCAGAGGGACTACGTCTCCCTTATACCAAATCTTATTGGTTGGTTTCCCAGTTAGCACACACAGTATTCATGTTAACGACCCATGGAGAAATACCCACTTGGGCCTGCCTGGAGACACACATGCTGAACATGAAAGGAGACCTAATGGTATATTATACCAGCCAGGCCCAGTCCAGCCTCAATGGCAGGGACGGCCGGTGTAGGTAAGAGTGATGGGGCGGTGGAAATGGGGATTGGGGATGCAGCGAGTGCAAGGTAAGTGGTTTTCTCCCTCGTCGTCTGTCGACTCCCTCCACTCCGCCCCACCGCGGCACCGCTCTTACCTGCACTGACCGTCACTGCTCAATGGTAATCCAATATTGCGTGCCTCATACTATGCATGGAAATTGGCCCACAAAATGTGCGCTGGTTTTCAGTCATTAATGGGAAATCTCAGCAGAGAGGGAAGTAACAGGTGCAGAATAATAATCTAAATATAAGCATATTTTCCTTTTAAAGTATGTGACTGGAGCAACAACTAAACAGCAAATAACTATTGTTGCTTGAGCCATGGATGGCTAATGTTGAATGAGCAAGCCACAGAAAACGAAAGAAGTCCTCTGCCTTGGCTGTGTCTCCCAAACATGAAGAGTATTTAAATGCCTCTTAGGAGAGGAATTGCATCTTCCACAAACACGTTTTTAATAATTTGGTTACAAAAGAACTCTTTTGGAACACAGCTCTTTTTCATATTAGATGGGCTGGGGCTAGCATCAGCTAAGATTATTTAGATACATATGTAGCCAGATTGCTTTACACCCCACCACTTTCAGATTTCACCAGCCACCACTGCATATATGCTCATCAAGGAGAATGTTCTCGACCCAGCAGACCTGGCCAGCTATAGACCTGTCCCAAATGAGCCTTTCTTAGGAAAACTCTTTGAAAGAGCACAATACATTCTGTCCTGTACATTTCTTGAAAAAAAACAACCTAATCCTAAACCCACAAACCTACTTCTGCAGGGGTAGAGACAAAAAACTGACTCTGCTATCCATCTGGGGTGGCTTAAGACAACTGTGGACAGAAATTGCACTTCTGTACCTCTTCAAGTGTCTCGTTTGACATGGTGGACCACAGCTTTCTTCTAGAACTTGGCATTCAAAGAATCACCCAGCAGCGGAGTTCCTCCAACTTACCTAGCATATCAAGCATCATCTCCCTTCCCTCCTCTAACTTCATTGCTTTTCTGCATAAAAGTGGAAGTACTGCAAGGATCAATCATTGCCCCTCTCCTTTTCAATGTCTGCCAAAGTCCTTTGCCAGATCTGATCAAATATTTCAACTTGACATTCTAAATTTCAGCAGAAAATACTCAGATCATCATAAAACTAGACAAAGCAAAGGTTCTAGACAGATCAGACCAATGTCTTCAGGCAGTCAACCAATGGATGCTGACTAACCACCTTAAACTAACATCATAGAAAATGGAGATTTTTTTTATAAAGCAGTTTTTATTGTATGATTTAAATATTTACAAATAACATTATGGCCCTCATCGGGTGAGAGTATGCACATGGTTCATTCAGCAATCATCAACAATAGCATCATCATTGATACAAGAAAACCATCAAAGCTGCCAAATCCGAAGTAGTCTTTCCCTACCAGAGTAAGTTCAGCTTCTGGGAGCCATACATTTGTACTCCATCCAGTCCCCTTTTGTTAGTATTCTTATTTGAGTATCCTCAAGCCTTGTATAAGGTACTGCTATAGCCTTATATTTGTCCATGCTTTTAGCCCATTCTTCCATCCGAGGACTGCTCCTGCTAAGCTTCTGATGTTTAGCCAAGTCTCTCTTAGCCACCACCAAACAGAGGTATATGAAAACCATTTAGTATCTGTGCGAGTCCATATCACCAGTTAAAGGCAGTGAAGCTAATTTGGGACTCTTGCAGATCTTCAACGCAGTTACCCTATACAGAGCCTTCTCAACCCCCTTCCAAAATCCCAGTTTACGTGGACAATCCAATCCTCCTGGGAATATTACAGTAAAGACATGCGAAAGAGAGAGATCTCCACACAGCCACTGTCTATGTTGGGTGCAGTATATTCTGTGGAGACAGCACAGCAGACAAATGCCGAACCAAGAGGCTACAAGCACCTCCCTAGGGGCCATGATCGTCTCCAGCCATTCACTATCTTTGAGAGATCCAACATCCTTCTCTCAACTATGCTCAGTTTCAAAAGGGAGTCAGGAGTGCTCACTAAAAGTGACGTATGCATGGATGAAGTCTTGTGTTGGTCTTATCTTCCATCAGTATCTTGCCTTCCAGTGGGTTGACTTCAGGAAGCCCTGCCAAATATCTAATGACAGGCCTTAGGGCATGTTTTAGCTGCAAGTAACAACATTTACTTTTGTGCATTTCAAAATCAACTTGCAGGTCCAAAAAGAAGCATAGGTAACAGCCTGTCTTTATATTCCCTGGGCTGGAGATGCTGATGTCAACCCATCTTTTGAAACTCAGTAATGAATGACCTGGACCCAACATCAGACCCATCCATTGAGGGGTTTCCACAGTTAATCTTTTTTGCCAGCCATAAACCCCAAGAAGGAATGACACAATTTAAAAACTGCTTCAGTGGCAGGGGTAGCTCAGGAGGAATCTTCCCTCCAAGTCCTCAGTGGGCTGTCCCCTCCCATACACCACCTTTCCGAGCAAAGATGGGGTCACAGGTAGCATTGTGCAACCATTTCTTAACTATAGTGAGGTGTGATGCCAGATAATATCCCATGATATCTGCACACCATCCCACCATCAGAGGGGACTTATAGCATTTCAGACAGATACGCGAGGTAGACCACCAACCTACATTAAAGTGCGTACCAGCCCCACACACATTAAAATATGTAACAGCCTCACAGTGTGTGCAAAATTATCTTTAAGGATATGGTGTGGATAGGTTTGTAGCTGGGAAGGAACTCTGAGCAATTGCATCATCTTGAATATTGCTGCTTTTCCCAGAAGGGAAAATGGGAGGTCAGACCAGTACTGTGGGCATACTGTCTATATTGGAGGAGCCAAACTATGACTCCAGCTGAGTGCTTGATCGTTTGTCACAAAAACTCCCAGGATAAGGGAAACCCTTCCGCACCATTTGTAAGTCTGATGCCCAAAGGGCATCTCATGGGGATGCTGTGAACGGATGGACTATCGATTTATTTAAAATTATTCATAGGCCAGAGTGTTCACTAAATATGCAGAGTACCTGAAAGGCCCATGGTCCCATCCAGGCCTGCTCGAGCTTGTGAACAAGTAGGCCATCTGTACATAACAAGACTTGGAGCCCGATTTAGATCTCTGCGGACAGGTTACTCCATCGCAATGGTGAGGGACATCCAGTGCGCTGAAATGTATATTCTATGGGATTTATATTTCAGCAGATGGAATAACCGTCACTGTTGTGACAAAGTAACCCGCCAGCAAGATCTAAATCAGGCCCTTGATCTTAGATTGTGGGTGACCACTCAAATACCCCACCAGGGCACCATGCCAAATACACTCTGCCAAGGCAGTGTCAACTGGAATGGGGAGGGCGGGCACCCTTGCCTGGTACCCCTGTGCATGGAGAAGGGGCTTGAGCGAGCCCACACTGCTCATATCCTGGCAGTAAGATTAGTGTATACAAGGAAAACACATTTGTTGAAGTGTGGTCCTAAGTTCATTCTTTAAAGCAGTAGGAATACATAATCCCAGCCAACTAAGCTGAAGGCATGCTCAAAACCAACCATTAGAAGAGCGAGAGGGCCTTCCAAATGACATGGAAATGCCAGCAAATTGTGGATGCTTCTAATATTCTGACATGTACTATGTGATGATGGTACAAAGCTGCTCTGGTCCGGATGGACAACCAAGCAGATTATTTTAACACTTGATCTGCCAATACTCTTGCAGAAACCCTGACCTTGGTGTTTAAAAGGGAAATGGCTCAATTTGAAGTTACCAATTCCCTGTTTTTGCCTCTCTCAGGAATACCTCAGCTTGGTGCAAATCGGGAGGGAGTTCTTCTCTTTTATGAAGAAAGGGAATGCTGTCCTTTAGGAGCTCCTTCAAAAATTCAGCCAGCATTCCATGGGCCTGGGGGTTTTGCCAATTTGAGGTGACTGCAAAGCCAGAGAAAGGTCATCCTCTGTTTTGTTCTTAATCTAAGAACTTCTGCTGTCAGTTAGAAATGATGCATAGTCGATCAAAAACTAAGCCTGGGCGGAGTTCACGGAACTCCGCGAAGTGCAAAAAATAACTGCGCCGCGCTACTCGGAGCTCCGCAAGCAGTATAGTGCGTTAGAAAAATGCAGTTTGCGGTAACTTTCAGTGCTGGGTGTTTTTCCGCTCTGTGAAATTATTGCGAATGGCACCATGCACAGTGCAAGTGGGTGCAAGTGGGCGCTGCTTCCTTTCTGCCGCTCGAGTAGATTTTCCACTCGAGCGCAGCTTTCTCAACGCGAACGGACGGTTTCTCAAAGAGAGCGGTTGCGAGCATACGCGACCACTCACATTGAGAAATACGACCGCCCCCGTTGAGAAATCTTGCCAGGAGGTTGATTTCCCTCGCTCGCGCTCGCTAACTTGACGTTGACGAGCGCGAATGAGAAAAAATCTCGCCGGGAGGTGAATTTCCCACGCACTCGCAAACTTGATGTTGACAAGCGCGAGCGGAGCAGAGTTCATCGCCCAGGCTTATCAAAAACTCCTTTAATGCCCTTAAATAGAGATATGACAATTTCCTGTACACCACCTCAAAATGAATAGCAAACTTCTGGGCTATATTTGCGATGCTCAATATGATGGACACATACAGGCTTGTGATGAGTAATGGGGCTGATGGATTTATGTCTCCGGCATAGTCTGTGCAGTAATGAACTGGACCTATCTCCCCACTGATCAATATGGACTTGCGTAGCTAGCCAAACCTTCCAATTCTCGTTCATCTCCACAGCTAAGCTACCTTTTGGCTAGGTTCGTGCCACAGAAATACCATATAGACACATAAACATACATCATATGGATATGAACTCGTTCTGTCTTTCAGACAGAAGTTTCTCATGATTATGGGGGTTTAGATATTGGACATAACAGTGTCTAGCTCCAACAGTGAGGTTCTCAATATAGAGATGTTCATCAGAATTTGACTGTTTTGATCTGTGGTAGACCTATTATCCTCCCTCTCATGAAGGCTTTAAACATCTCCTATATTACCCTTTTTGAGCACACTGAATCAGTATTGAAGGTGAAAGATTGGGCAGCACTCACCTGCAAAATATATACCTTGAACGTTTCATCAGCCAAATACCAAACGTTCAGACGCCAACCTTCTTATTTTGCACAATCCCCACAATCAAGAAGCAAGGTATTTGTGCTAAAATCTGCACATTTGACACACTGTGGAGGTCTGACTTTTGGCTGAGAAAATAGTCTATTCTTGATAGTCATCTTTGTGAGTGAGGAAAAAAATGTATTCAGTAGCCTTAGAATGGAATCTGCTCCATCTGTCTGTCCTGGTGCCAGTATTAAGCTTGCTTAGTGAGTATCCTTGTCCCAAACCACCACTCTGCTTATTCACCGAATAATCATATATCTAGCCAAGAGTTCAGACAAACCCATACTTAATTGTACCAAGAACATAACGTTCAGTAGAAGGGGGAGAGTAAACACACATAAGGGATACCTGTCTGTTCCATAAATGCCTCATAACCCCTATGTAGCTTCCTAGTGGGTCTGTCCATTTTTTTAGTGTGACCTATAGATTTGTCAGTACAAACACTGCCCTGATATCTTGGAGGGACTTCTGAGCCTACTACAGCAACAACAGCTAACAGCATTTCACTCCTTTGCATAAAGACCGAATGACAAGTTAAGTAACAAAGCAAAAACAAAAGAGCGACTGAGTAATCAATGTTCAGACTTGGAATAGCCTGCCTCTATCCTTCTGTACAGAACCAAACTATATGATATGTTGTAAAGCTCTGAAAATGCATTTTCTTCAACTAAACATCTTTTTAAATTTTGAAAAATAACAAGTATATTGAAGAATCAGTGTCAGTTAGCAAACAACCTATATTCTTTCACAATAACAGTAGAATCCGATACCTGTAAAATGATTAGCAACATAACAAGAACATCAGAAGAAACTGATGCTAAGAATGCAATCTATAAATATAGAAGGTACACAAGAAAAGAAAAGGGAGAAAGCAACGAAGCAATTAAGCAAGAAAAAATATGGCAAATAGTAAAAAAATATAACTATACATCAAAATAATTAAATTTGGAAGTATATGGATGAGTAACTAGACAAATAGAAGTGTAGAAAATAGATAAGCTTTAGAAATACAGTATTATTCAGATTGTACAGGGTAATATGAAAAAAACTGTTAAATATTTAAGGAGGTTTGGGAACAACCAAGGGCAGGTTGGCGTATATTAAGACTCTCCGAGGATAAGTCAAGAAATATTGAAATTGGCGACCAAATAATATCTCTTTTGATGACAAGAGCAGGCGGGTAGAGATATGCTCTATCCAGTCTATGATTATAACATACAAGCTTGGAGTGAAATATTAGATGAATTGTTCCAATTTTTAGTAATCTGTCAAAATGCAACATCATTTATACAATCCGCAGTTTTAATATTGAAGGAACAACAATTCCATTCCTCTGAGATGCTACTTAAAAACATACTTGTAATGGAGAAAGATATATAGTGTGAAAAATAGTGTTGATTTGTTTCTAGATATTTAGACAAAATTCATGGGTGTGCAGACAGGAAAAAAGAATACGCTTAAGATAGGCTCAAGTTCTATTGCAGAACCAGCAGGAAGGCAAATGGTAGAATTCATATTGTGTAGAGTAAAATGGGGGAGTCATGAGTCTATTGTAAATATAAAGTAGGGTTTGGATGGCATTGGCTGATCTTGAGCCATATTTGTTTCCAATCAGTAGTGGACCAGGACACATAACAGTCATGTTCCCATTGTAACTTAACTTCTGATTTATCTCTGTTATATATAGCAGATTCATGGAATGTCCTGTGGAAATTGAAAGCTGTTGGAGGGGAGAAAAATAGATGCAATAACGTAATAAGGGAGAGTTGTGTGGAGTAATAGGTTTGCGTGTTGAGAGCGTATGAAGTGTTTGTGAGATCACTTGTATTAAGGTGTTACATTTGTGGTGGAAAGAAGTCAAGAGTTGAAGAGAGTTTGTGCTTGCTGAAATAAGATAAAGGAGTAATTCTGAATAGGTTGATGCATATCCCCTTTTTTCTCCAAGGGCAGTTATTGATTTTGACAGATGTATAACACCAAATAGGAAAATTGAAAAATTGTTGTATATATTGCCCTTAGCAATCAGCAAATATTCTTGTGAATAGGCAGGGACACTGAGGTAGACTTTTGAGCGATGGGTAAGAAGTCTTTAATAGAAAAAGGGTACATGAAAAATGATTCAATACGAACCAAAGAGGAGAGAAATCAGGAGTAGTAGCTGTGAGATAGTGGGAGATTTGTTAAAAAAGAATGTGCTATGGTAGGATTTAAAATGCTTTTTATTGCCTTTAAGTTCGAGAAAGAGACATACAAGGTTTTCTATTATTTCAGAGAAATGAAGATAAAATAGTATAACTCTTTTTAAAAAAGGAAGATACAATATTAACAGGAATTGCCGAAAGTATTAAAAAAGACCACAGGGACAAGCACCATTTTAATGGAATTAAGTCTACCGCATAGAAATAAATTGTGCCATTTGGATATGAGAGAGGTTAATTTGGTGACCACTGACTTCAAGTTTAAAGAAATTATTTCTTTAATAGAATTTGTAGACCAAATACCTAAATATTAAGTTTTGTGGGACTCCATGTAAACTCATAGGGGCCGATTCACAGAACTAATCTGAGTTAAAATCCTAAACTTACTACTTTTGGTATTCACAGAAGGCATTTAGTAGTAGTAAAGTTAGGACTCCTAACTTTACTACTACTAAACTGAGATAAAATCCTAAACTTACTACTTTTGGTATTCACAGAAGGCATTTAGTAGTAGTAAAGTTAGGACTCCTAACTTTACTACTACTAAATGCCTTCTGTGAATACCAAAAGTAGTAAGTTTAGGATCTTATCTCAGATTAGTTCTGTGAATCGGCCCCTCTGTGAGTAAAATTTAGTTTGAAATAAAATGTAAGACAACTATCTGAGTTAGTTTGTAACCTGAGAGGGTAGAGAACTCAGAGACTTCTGTAAGGAAATTGGGAAGAGAAGAAGTTGGGTTAGAAAAGAACAATCAAATATCATCTGCATATCAAAGACCTAAATATGTGTGCTTCCATAACAGAAACCATGAATGGCAGGATTCTATCTTATTTTCATAAGAAAATGTTCTAATCTGAGAATAAAGATTAAAGGAGAGAAGGGACAACCCTGACGAACTCCTCTATATAATGAGAAGAAAGAAGAAATCAACTCATTAACATAGAGCAAGGCCTTTTGAGCTGTATCTAAAAGAGAGATCATCTCTTTAAACCTGGGACCAAAACCAAATCAAGAAAGGATTTGGAAAACAAAACTCCAATCCATACGATCAAATGCCTTCTCTGCATCTTGCGAGATAGCTGCTAAGGAATATTTAAAAGATTTGGATTTACTTAAGATATTAAAGAAGAGCCTATTGTTATCTGTAAGATTGCGACCTTAGATGAACCCCAATTGTTCCTTTCCTATGGGGTGGGCAGTATGGGATCAAGTCGAATAGTAAGAATTTTAGCAAATATTTTATAGTCAGAATTGACAAGGAAAATTGGTCTATAGTTTTTACATAACTTAGGGTCCCACCCATCTTTAGAAAAAAAGATAAATTAATGCACGTTGGAAAGTACTACCAGCCAATTTGGTACGTGTAAAATAGGAAAACAATACATGCATATTAGGGACTCATAACTTTCGAAAAATGGAGATAACATTCTAGGGGAAAATGATCAGGACCTGGAGCTTTACCCAGTTTAATCTACTTCATTGCCGTATTAATATCTTGTGGGGAGATCTTTTGTTCAAAAAGACAGAAATCAGTTTAATTATCTAAAGTCCTGCAAATAGATAATAAATAATGTTGAGTATCCTCTTGCTGAGGAATGGATTCTGGGATATAGAGATATGAATAATATTTTGTATATTCTTCTAAGATTTTAGTATCTTTAAAAACAGGAGAGGAATTGTCTTGGGAGATGGAGTCTATCTTAGCTTCATCTTTTTTTAAATTTTGAGATAGTTAGCTAGCAATTTAGTCATCATTTTCTGGCCTCCATAATACATAACACTAGATTTAGACAAATATGAGTCAGCATTTTCTGTGGAGAGTTTGTTGAATAGGAATATTGCTAGTCGGCTTTGGCTGTAGTAGTGAAAAATAGCTGTTCTAAGGTTTTAGTATGTTTCATGACTCCTATTGATTTTTAAGGGTTCATTTTCCTCTCATGAGATACATAGGAAATAATAAATCCCTAGCTGTAGCCTTTAAGGAGTACCAAATAAAGTGAGGGGAAAGTCCAGGAGATGAGTTGGTTGTTAAGAATTTCTGTATGAATGTTTCAAATTAAGGAGACGTCAATCAGTATAGAGGTATTAAAGCACCATCTTCTAGTGCCTTTAACTATTGGAAGAATGTCTAAAACGAGAGTGACAGGAGCCTGATCAGAAATCGGAATTGTGCAAATTTCAGCATTTAAAATATGTTGGGATAATGATTTAGAAACAAACATGAGGTCTATTCTAGATTGGGAGAAATGTATGTGAGAGAAAATGTTAACTCTCTTAGTGGTATATTCACAAGAGCGTGTGCTAAACATCTCCAAAAATGTTAACGCAACTTTACACATCGCAGCCTATCGCGGGAAAATAACCCTGTGTTAACGTGGAATTCACAACACGGCGGTACCATGTGATAGTCCGCCGAAAACGTGGCCAATGTCCGCGATACAACCACAGCGACGGTGATAAAAACACAAACCTCAACGCAAAAAAACATGCGATGGGCCAAAGCGCGATGAGGAAATCAGCGATAAGCAGCGCCAGGCCTGCAAAACACACATGGCAAGAGGGAAAAATCACCATAAAAGTAGAAAAAACACACAAACACAAAATAACCAACACCCAAGCATCATGGAGGCAGCCGGTGCAGGCGCAGAGGATGAGCGCAACCCCACAAGCACCCCGGATGACCAGCCCGGGACCTCGGGGACAGGGAAGGGCAAGGACAAGAAGAAGAGGAAGACGAAGTTCAGTCCGCAGGAAAACAGGATCCTGGTCACGGAGATGATGGAACACCATCAACAACTGTTCGTCTCCTCCAACGTGTCATTGGGCACCAAAAATGGAATATGGCGGGACATCGTGGACAAGGTGAATGCCGTCGGAGAGCACAAGAGGTCAATGGACGAGGCCAAGAGGCGATGGATTGATATCAAGCGCAAGACCAAGGAGAAACTCGCAGCCAACCAGACGGCAGCAATGCAGACTGGAGGTGGGAGCCCAGCGCCACAGCTGGAGCTGGATGACATGGAGGAGCTGGTGTCGACAGTCATCAGTGTGGAGACTGTGGCCGGAGTCGGGGGACCGGACACTGCTCAACAGGACACAACACAACCGCAACAGGGTGAGTAACCACCAGGTACTGGGGGGACGGGTTGAGATGGCCACAATGGCACACATGCACATTCAAGCAGAGCACAGTGCACACCCACAATGACTCTGGATCATGGCCCTGATCCACAGACTGTCACAATGTACAATGCCATGCTGTCTGAATGTGAACATGTACCATGCGGCTACATACATGTGGACACATTGTAATACACCATCTCCCCTTCACATTGCAGGGGCACAGTCAACACCTCCTGCAGAGCAGTCCCAGCCACTCTTCACTGATGACGAGGAGGACACCACCAGCATCGACACCCAAGCCCTCCAAGACATCATTGACATCATCCGCAACTCACCTCCAGGATCAGGGCAGCCCAGCTCCATCGAGTAGACCCCACCCACTACCCAAACAACCCAGCAGGAGGCACCCACAACCCCGGCTGTCCCCCAAGACCCCCACGAACAACACAAGGCCTTCCAACGCCGTGTGCTGGAGGGCCAGAGGGAGACGGCTGAGCAGGTGCGGGTGGGGTTCGACCTCATGGCTACCAAACTGGACGTCATCCATGGGTGTCTAGGTCCCATCAGGGACCAGCTCCAGTCCCTAACGGACACCCACGGCCCGCTCCATGGTCTTCAACGAGCCCTGGCTGACATCGCTGGAGTCATGACTCGGAGACAAGAACACCTGTCCGCCCAGAGTGGCTCCAGCGAACCTGCCTCGAGCTGGCACACATGCGGAGGCTCATGGAGGACATGGTGTGGATGGAGGCGGAAAGGATGGCAGCCACCGCTGCACATCAGCGAAATGTAGCTGGGATCTACCATGCCCTGCAGATCCTCATCATGGCATTGCTGCCACAAGGCGTGGCGATGATGAATGCTGCTGCCCCCACACCATCCACATCTCTGCCTCCTGGTGTGTCAGTGCCTCCCAGTGTGGCAGGCGTGTCCACTCCGGCACCTGATGTGCCACTGCCACACAGTGCGGCCGACAATCCTCCTCCGGCCCCTGATGTGTCAGTGGCACACAGTGCTGCAGCCGGAACTGCAACACCCACAGGTGGGGCAGAGCACACATCCGAGGACGAGGATGTGGATGGGCTTGAGATCAGAAGGAGGCACTAGCATTCATTTCCGCCACCTTGCCTGCTTCTGCTTGGTGCCGCACATGGCCCCATGACCTTCCACTGACCCCCGATACACTCCGCTGCACTCACCTTGGACCGCGACATGGACTGCCATATCCTGTCTGATGATCAATGACACGGCGACCAGACTGCGGACTGTACCCTTCCTCTTCCGCAGTACTTGTCATCCCCGGATGGACTCTGGCTGGCCCTCCACGGGCCCATATTGTGTAGTGGGCTTGGCATGGCCCTGTACTGCTCCAACTGCAAAACTCCACTGGATGTGCATTAAACATTCAGAAACGCACTGCTGTGTCATGTCTTTCATCATTCATGTATGAATGTGTGGATGAATGTAGGGACAGTGATTTCCATTACGTCAATGATGCTCATCTAGTGGGATGCCAGTTACAGTGTGCTACATTGCCAATTGTGTTCCCGGTGCCGAAGACACCACAACCGGGACACACGCATTAGTCACTTCCTTGTCCGGACATGGACTGCACCACGCCCAGAGCCCCCGAGTCATTGTTGCATGCCCTGCGCTGGTCCTGCGTACGCAAGGCCAGACCACTCCGCTTACGCTCAGAGGGGGGGCCCACATAGCTACATGTCGCAGGCGTACACGCTGGTGGTATGCAGGTCACTGGTCTAGTTGTCAGCATGTCACGGCCACTCCCTGAGGGCAGGTTTGCACACACACCACACCCATCCGGCACAGGCGTCACAGGCCATGTGATCCCGCCAATATAAGGGGCCGACAACGTCACATTCCCCACTGCCGGTGTTGACTGGTTGACGGACGCTCCACGGTTCTCAATCATAAAGGGCTCATGAGTTGCTACGCACTGGGTTGGTCGCACCCGGAGCCTTGCGCCCGTCACGGGCCTACCACCACGTGGCGCTGACTGGGGTTGCACAGGGCTAGTGGCACCTGGAGCCTTGCGCCCGTCACGGGCCTAACACCACGTGGCGCTGACTGGGGTTGCACAGGGTTAGTGGCACCGAAATCGCTGAGCGGGTGTGCAGCCTGCGATGATGACGTGTGCACTGATGTGGTCTCTGCCATTGATGCCTCAGGACTCAGAGTCATGTGTGGGACCTGCTGGGCCGCGGGGCGGGTTCGCATGATGTGGACCATGCCATGGTGGTGGGACCGGGGTCTGGAGCTTGCACGGGCACGTGGTGTGCCCACTGGTGGACACACCGTTGGCGGCAGGTGAGCAGTGGGCCCGGGGTGCGCAAGTGAGGACAGCCAGCGCTGGCCGGCGGGAGGAGGTAGGGTGCGGCTGCATGCGTGCCTAGGGACGGACAGGCGTTGATGCCGTGTGCAGTGTGATGGACTCTGCCATGATTGACTCTGGCCTCGATTACAGATTGCAGACCTGGTGGCTTGCAGTGTATCCCGGCACGTGGTTGGAGACACACCGGTGGCAGCAGGTGAACAGTGGGGCCTGGGTGCGCGGGGGCGGGGGTGTCTCTCTCTCTCCCTTACTTTCCTTCCCTCTCTCCCTCTCTTTCTCTCTCCCTTCCTTCCCTCTCTCCCTCTCTCTCTCTCTCCCTTCCTTTCCTACTCTCTCTTTCTCTCTCTGCCTTTCTTTCATTCTCTGTTTCTCTGTGTCTCGCTCCTTTGATGTGCGCATGACACACGTTCTGATTTTGTGCTTTATTTTCCAGGCTGTGACATCGAGATTGTCCCGGAAGGACCCGACAGGAGTCTTCTGCATTGGTGTTTTGTGTTGTATTTCAATAAAGTTTTTTGTTGTTACTTCAGTGATGTGTGACTGTTTCTCGTTCTTCTGGCCACACATGTGTGTTTTATTTTGTCATTGGGCGACATCATGCGCTTTTTGTGGCTCTTGTGTCGTGCACGGTATGTGTTTGTTCGGGGGGGTGAGGGGGCTAGGAGTGGTGGGAGTGGGTGTTGTGGCCCTCTTGGGGCTCCGAGCAGCATGTTCATTATCTCCATGGCATCTGTGGGTCTTCCGATGTGGCTCTGGGCTGGGCTCCCTTTCGTGCTGCTGGGAGTCTTCCTGCTTAACACCAGCATAAGGCAGGTGTTAAATCCCTGCTGCTACCGCGGCTTATCGCCTGTTTTTGGTTCGCTTCGCAGATCTGGCAGTTCATTGTGAAAGTGGTGTTGTGGTTTTTTCGTGTGTTTTTGCACGGGAACGCCTACTCTGCATCTCATTAGGGTTAGTTGGTGGTGTCCACCGTGGAGATACATTTTGGGGCAGTTATCGCGGGAATACTGGCGATGTCTGCAGTTTGCACCCGCTTGTGAATGGGGTGTTAAATCAATCTCCACTTTTGATGGGTTAAGGTGGAGATAAATCGGCGGTAGGTCCTTGTGAATATGCCCCTTAGAGTATTGTTACAGTGTCTGCAGCGTTGAGAAAATGGTTGACTGGGATGTGATCCCTGGTCAAGCAGAAACCACAATCCTTATCAGGATACGGCACAAGCAAACCCCAGATTAACCTGTGCTTAATCCCCTGGTAGCTTGGTACAGAGCAGTCAGGCTTAACTTAAAGGCAAAGCGTAAAGTATTTGTACAACACTTAAAACAGTGACAGAGTGAGAACACCACACAAAAAGGATCCCACACCACAGTAGAAGAATAGAGCAGAATGTAATAAATAAAACAAGACCAAAACAACAAAGATCTAATCAGTAGAATCAGAGTTATGAATTTGTAAAGAATAAAGTGAAAAATAGTGCCTAAAAACACAAAGTTTTGTACACAAAATATCCCTTGAGGAATTATTTATATTAGAAAATAGGTTTTGGCAATTATTCATGGTCACAAGTGTGATCCAAACAATAATAGAAGAAAAATTATATTCAAGGATGTATTCAAGTATAAATGTTTTTTCTTCAATTATATTATATTTCATTCATTATGCATAACATCCACATTTTTGAACAGCATAAAATAGACACAAACGGCCACATTTAACTAATTAGATATAGAACAATCAAAAATGGGTCTACAACAGCTGACAAAGTTGACATGCAAGGCGGTTCCCCAAAGTATTTACTTACTCACTATACTTTGATTCAACTATGGCGTCCGACTACTCCATACGGTCCGCACACGCTGTGACGCGCAAACACAGATGTGTCTATTTTCTAGAAGAGATGGTTTCCTTGGAATCGAGTAAAGATAAAGAGCTAATACCTTCACTGTTTTTTTGGCACTTTTTAAGGTAGTCCGTTATTGGTGGCATCACTCTAAGTGACTGCAGGCTTTTTCTTTTCTTCTATTGTTTTTAGTAATGGATAAATAGAATCTTTGGAATCTCACTGAAACTTAGTGAAAAGGAAGCAAGGTACATTGTTTTGAAATTTTATTGGGTTTCGAGGACTATGTAAAACACGAAAGGGCACTTGTGGTGTCCACCCCCCTTTTTTAGAATATAGTGGTATTAGCACTAGTGCACGATTTGGCATGTCAGCCACTGGTTGTGGTTTTTTGTGAGCAGGCGATAAAATTTGTTACAGGATGTATTGATTAGTTTGTTCTGTTAGTATTTACAGGAGTCATCATCTTCTGTGCAACGCTGAGTCCTGAGGATGGTCTTGCGGACTCATGTGGCCATTAAAGACCGAAACGTCGACAACACACCCTTATTTCCTTTGAATATCATGATTTAAACTTTTTTTTTTATAACGTGGCGTGAATATTCGAAGTTTGGAGTATATGGGTTGTTACATTTGCTGTCCATATTATTGTAGGTGAAAAGGGTGATTACACTTCCACCAATCCCCTGACAAAATTGTAAAATCTGATGGGATTGTGCTGGTAGTGACAGTGTTGCTGCTTGTATATTGTGTATATACTGTTAAAAAATGTGGATGTTATGCATAATGAATGAAATATAATATAATTGAAGTAAAAGCATTTATACTTGAATACATCCTTGAATATAATTTTTCATTCTATTATTGTTTGTATCACACTTGTGACCGTGGATAGTTGTCAAAACCTATTTTCTAATATAAATAATTCCTCAAGAGATATTTTTGTGTACAAGATTTTATTCTACCCAATTTCTTGGGGATAATTGGGTTGCCCTATTGTGTCAATTAAAACACAGCGTGCCAACCGTGGCTATCTGGTCGTGCTGGACCGGGTCAAAGTCAAAGGTTCAGGCCAACCGCAATGGAGCGCAGGTTGGATACAGTCCCATATTAATCCTGCTGAAGTTTTCCCTTCTCACGCTTTGTGCCAAGAGTCCCATTTGCATTGGAGAGGGCCATGACCAGCGAGCAGAGTAACCAGGCTGGGCATTGCGGATGGGCAGTCTGGTGCTTCGCGTTGGCGATTCCTCGTGGGAGGTCGATGCTGCAGTGTGAAGTGACAGGCTGACAGTGACTTGCACTGGTTTTAGGTGAGAGCGGCGTGGTATCGGTGCAAACGGACCTGTTCCAGTCATGAAGAGCCGAAAAGCTTGATTTAAGCTAACTGGCCACACCAGGGTCCAGGATCTGAGGGCACCATTTGGGGGTCAGGAACAAACTGCAGCTGGGTCCAGGGGCTGGTTTGGGAGCCTTTTATGTCTGTGAGGCTAGGATCAGGAAGCCAGCAGACTAGCCCTTGGAGTCACAATGCACAAACTGCCGAGGCACACTAAACAGTCCGAAAGTTGTACAACTGGTTTTGAACAACCAGATATGTATAAAAAGGTCCGTAGATCCAAAATTTGTTTTTCCTTGGTAAATCCTTTATTTCATATCCAAATCAAATTTCTGAACAGAACAGCCGACACGTGTTTCGTCCAAAAGGACTTTCTCACAGTGTCACCGACTAATTTCTCGGGTTAGAGTGCAGTATTTGGCATATACGTATACTCATCACACAAAAGAACACAGCAGAAATGCCTTTTTCCACATGCACATCAATACCCTGTGTTCGTCGGATAGTAACTTGTCCAAAGATTTAGTAAGTTCTGGTGCTCTCCAGGCAAGAAAACCCCCTCTGCCGATAGAAGGCAAAATCAACTCTCAAGGTGAAGCAGCCGCCCACCTGGAGTTAAAATACACAATGCACAAACTGCCGAGGCACACTAAACAGTCCGAAAGTTGTACAACTGGTTTTGAACAACCAGATATGTATAAAAAGAAGTCCGTAGATCCAAAATTTGTTTTTCCTTGGTAAATCCTTTATTTCATATCCAAATCAAATGTCTGAACAGAACAGCCGACACGTGTTTCGTCCAAAGGACTTTCTCACAGTGTAACCGACTAATTTCTCGGGTTAGAGTGCAGTATTTGGCATATACGTATACTCATCACAAAAAGAACACAGCAGAAATGCCTTTTTCCACATGCACATCAATACCCTGTGTTCGTCGGATAGTAACTTGTCCAAAGATTTAGTAAGTTCTGGTGCTCTCCAGGCAAGAAAACCCCCTCTGCCGATAGGAGGCAAAATCAACTCTCAAGGTGAAGCAGCCGCCCACCTGGAGTTAAAATACACAATGCACAAACTGCCGAGGCCCACTAAACAGTCCGAAAGTTGTACAACTGGTTTTGAACAACCAGATATGTATAAAAGAAGTCCGTAGATCCAAAATTTGTTTTTCCTTGGTAAATCCTTTATTTCATATCCAAATCAAATTTCTGAACAGAACAGCCGACACGTGTTTCGTCCAAAGGACTTTCTCACAGTGTATCCGACTAATTTCTCGGGTTAGAGTGCAGTATTTGGCATATACGTATACTCATCACACAAAAGAACACAGCAGAAATGCCTTTTTCCACATGCACATCAATACCCTGTGTTCGTCGGATAGTAACTTGTCCAAAGATTTAGTAAGTTCTGGTGCTCTCCAGGGAAGAAAACCCCCCTCTGCCGATAGGAGGCAAAATCAACTCTCAAGGTGAAGCAGCCGCCCACCTGGAGTTAAAATACACAATGCACAAACTGCCGAGGCACACTAAACAGTCCGAAAGTTGTACAACTGTTTTTGAACAACCAGATATGTATAAAAAGAAGTCCGTAGATCCAAAATTTGTTTTTCCTTGGTAAATCGAACACAGGGTATTGATGTGCATGTGGAAAAAGGCATTTCTGCTGTGTTCTTTTGTGTGATGAGTATACGTATATGCCAAATACTGCACTCTAACCCGAGAAATTAGTCGGTTACACTGTGAGAAAGTCCTTTTGGATGAAACACGTGTCGGCTGTTCTGTTCAGAAATTTGATTTGGATATGAAATAAAGGATTTACCAAGGAAAAACAAATTTTGGATCTACGGACTTCTTTTATACATATCTGGTTGTTCAAAACCAGTTGTACAACTTCCGGACTGTTTAATGTGCCTCGCAGTTTGTGCATTGTATTTTAACTCCAGGTGGGCGGCTGCTTCACCCTGAGAGTTGATTTTGCCTCCTATCGGCAGAGGGGGTTTTCTTGCCTGGAGAGCACCAGAACTTACTAAATCTTTGGACAAGTTACTATCCAGCACGAACACAGGGTATTGATGTGCATGTGAAAAAGGCATTTCTGCTGTGTTCTTTTGTGTGATGAGTATACGTATATGCCAAATACTGCACTCTAACCCAGAAATGAGTCGGTTACACTGTGAGAAAGTCCTTTTGGACGAAACACGTGTCGGCTGTTCTGTTCAGAAATTTGATTTGGATATGAAATAAAGGATTTACCAAGGAAAAACAAATTTTGGATCTACGGACTTTTTTATACATATCTGGTTGTTCAAAACCAGTTGTACAACTTTCGGACTGTTTAGTGTGCCTCGGCAGTTTGTGCATTGTGTATTTTAACTCCAGGTGGGCGGCTGCTTCACCTTGAGAGTTGATTTTGCCTCCTATCGGCAGAGGGGTGTTTTCTTGCCTGGAGAGCACCAGAACTTACTAAATCTTTGGACAAGTTACTATCCGACGAACACAGGGTATTGATGTGCATGTGGAAAAAGGCATTTCTGCTGTGTTCTTTTGTGTGATGAGTATACGTATATGCCAAATACTGCACTCTAACCTGAGAAATTAGTCGGTTACACTGTGAGAAAGTCCTTTTGGACGAAACACGTGTCGGCTGTTCTGTTCAGAAATTTGATTTGGATATGAAATAAAGGATTTACCAAGGAAAAACAAATTTTGGATCTACGGACTTCTTTTTATACATATCTTGTTGTTCAAAACCAGTTGTACAACTTTCGGACTGTTTAGTGTGCCTCGGCAGTTTGTGCATTGTGTATTTTAACTCCAGGTGAGCGGCTGCTTCACCTTGAGAGTTGATTTTGCCTCCTATCGGCAGAGGGGGTTTTCTTGCCTGGAGAGCACCAGAACTTACTAAATCTTTGGACAAGTTACTATCCGACGAACACAGGGTATTGATGTGCATGTGGAAAAAGGCATTTCTGCTGTGTTCTTTTGTGTGATGAGTATACGTATATGCCAAATACTGCACTCTAACCCGAGAAATTAGTCGGTTACACTGTGAGAAAGTCCTTTGGACGAAACACGTGTCGGCTGTTCTGTTCAGAAATTTGATTTGGATATGAAATAAAGGATTTACCAAGGAAAAACAAATTTTGGATCTACGGACTTTTTATACATATCTGGTTGTTCAAAACCAGTTGTACAACTTTCGGACTGTTTAGTGTGCCTCGGCAGTTTGTGCATTGTGTATTTTAACTCCAGGTGGGCGGCTGCTTCACCTTGAGAGTTGATTTTGCCTCCTATCGGCAGAGGGGTGTTTTCTTGCCTGGAGAGCACCAGAACTTACTAAATCTTTGGACAAGTTACTATCCGACGAACACAGGGTATTGATGTGCATGTGGAAAAAGGCATTTCTGCTGTGTTCTTTTGTGTGATGAGTATACGTATATGCCAAATACTGCACTCTAACCCGAGAAATTAGTCGGTTACACTGTGAGAAAGTCCTTGTGGACGAAACACGTGTCGGCTGTTCTGTTCAGAAATTTGATTTGGATATGAAATAAAGGATTTACCAAGGAAAAACAAATTTTGGATCTACGGACTTTTTATACATATCTGGTTGTTCAAAACCAGTTGTACAACTTTCGGACTGTTTAGTGTGCCTCGGCAGTTTGTGCATTGTGTATTTTAACTCCAGGTGGGCGGCTGCTTCACCTTGAGAGTTGATTTTGCCTCCTATCGGCAGAGGGGTGTTTTCTTGCCTGGAGAGCACCAGAACTTACTAAATCTTTGGACAAGTTACTATCCGACGAACACAGGGTATTGATGTGCATGTGGAAAAAGGCATTTCTGCTGTGTTCTTTTGTGTGATGAGTACACGTATATGCCAAATACTGCACTCTAACCTGAGAAATTAGTCGGTTACACTGTGAGAAAGTCCTTTTGGACGAAACACGTGTCGGCTGTTCTGTTCAGAAATTTGATTTGGATATGAAATAAAGGATTTACCAAGGAAAAACAAATTTTGGATCTACGGACTTCTTTTTATACATATCTTGTTGTTCAAAACCAGTTGTACAACTTTCGGACTGTTTAGTGTGCCTCGGCAGTTTGTGCATTGTGTATTTTAACTCCAGGTGAGCGGCTGCTTCACCTTGAGAGTTGATTTTGCCTCCTATCGGCAGAGGGGGTTTTCTTGCCTGGAGAGCACCAGAACTTACTAAATCTTTGGACAAGTTACTATCCGACGAACACAGGGTATTGATGTGCATGTGGAAAAAGGCATTTCTGCTGTGTTCTTTTGTGTGATGAGTATACGTATATGCCAAATACTGCACTCTAACCCGAGAAATTAGTCGGTTACACTGTGAGAAAGTCCTTTTGGACGAAACACGTGTCGGCTGTTCTGTTCAGAAATTTGATTTGGATATGAAATAAAGGATTTACCAAGGAAAAACAAATTTTGGATCTACGGACTTTTTATACATATCTGGTTGTTCAAAACCAGTTGTACAACTTTCGGACTGTTTAGTGTGCCTCGGCAGTTTGTGCATTGTGTATTTTAACTCCAGGTGGGCGGCTGCTTCACCTTGAGAGTTGATTTTGCCTCCTATCGGCAGAGGGGTGTTTTCTTGCCTGGAGAGCACCAGAACTTACTAAATCTTTGGACAAGTTACTATCCGACGAACACAGGGTATTGATGTGCATGTGGAAAAAGGCATTTCTGCTGTGTTCTTTTGTGTGATGAGTATACGTATATGCCAAATACTGCACTCTAACCCGAGAAATTAGTCGGTTACACTGTGAGAAAGTCCTTGTGGACGAAACACGTGTCGGCTGTTCTGTTCAGAAATTTGATTTGGATATGAAATAAAGGATTTACCAAGGAAAAACAAATTTTGGATCTACGGACTTCTTTTTATACATATCTGGTTGTTCAAAACCAGTTGTACAACTTTCGGACTGTTTAGTGTGCCTCGGCAGTTTGTGCATTGTGTATTTTAACTCCAGGTGGGCGGCTGCTTCACCTTGAGAGTTGATTTTGCCTCCTATCGGTAGAGGGGGTTTTCTTGCCTGGAGAGCACCAGAACTTACTAAATCTTTGGACAAGTTACTATCCGACGAACACAGGGTATTGATGTGCATGTGGAAAAAGGCATTTCTGCTGTGTTTTTTTGTGTGATGAGTATAAGTATATGCCAAATACTGCACTCTAACCCGAGAAATTAGTCGGTTACACTGTGAGAAAGTCCTTTTGGACGAAACACGTGTCGGCTGTTCTGTTCAGACATTTGATTTGGATATGAAATAAAGGATTTACCAAGGAAAAACAAATTTTGGATCTACGGACTTCTTTTTATACATATCTGGTTGTTCAAAACCAGTTGTACAACTTTCGGACTGTTTAGTGTGCCTCGGCAGTTTGTGCATTGTGTATTTTAACTCCAGGTGGGTGGCTGCTTCACCTTGAGAGTTGATTTTGCCTCCTATCGGCAGAGGAGGGTTTTCTTGCCTGGAGAGCACCAGAACTTACTAAATCTTTGGACAAGTTACTATCCGACGAACACAGGGTATTGATGTGCATGTGGAAAAAGGCATTTCTGCTGTGTTCTTTTGTGTGATGAGTATACGTATATGCCAAATACTGCACTCTAACCCGAGAAATTAGTCGGTTACACTGTGAGAAAGTCCTTTTGGACGAAACACGTGTCGGCTGTT
This sequence comes from Calotriton arnoldi, assembly GCA_963921515.1. Lineage (NCBI taxonomy): Eukaryota > Metazoa > Chordata > Amphibia > Caudata > Salamandridae > Calotriton > Calotriton arnoldi. Next base: position 80,638 of record CAWUFW010008771.1, read on the forward strand.
CTGTTCAGAAATTTGATTTGGATATGAAATAAAGGATTTACCAAGGAAAAACAAATTTTGGATCTACGGACTTTTTATACATATCTGGTTGTTCAAAACCAGTTGTACAACTTTCGGACTGTTTAGTGTGCCTCGGCAGTTTGTGCATTGTGTATTTTAACTCCAGGTGGGCGGCTGCTTCACCTTGAGAGTTGATTTTGCCTCCTATCGGCAGAGGGGTGTTTTCTTGCCTGGAGAGCACCAGAACTTACTAAATCTTTGGACAAGTTACTATCCGACGAACACAGGGTATTGATGTGCATGTGGAAAAAGGCATTTCTGCTGTGTTCTTTTGTGTGATGAGTACACGTATATGCCAAATACTGCACTCTAACCTGAGAAATTAGTCGGTTACACTGTGAGAAAGTCCTTTTGGACGAAACACGTGTCGGCTGTTCTGTTCAGAAATTTGATTTGGATATGAAATAAAGGATTTACCAAGGAAAAACAAATTTTGGATCTACGGACTTCTTTTTATACATATCTTGTTGTTCAAAACCAGTTGTACAACTTTCGGACTGTTTAGTGTGCCTCGGCAGTTTGTGCATTGTGTATTTTAACTCCAGGTGAGCGGCTGCTTCACCTTGAGAGTTGATTTTGCCTCCTATCGGCAGAGGGGGGTTTTCTTGCCTGGAGAGCACCAGAACTTACTAAATCTTTGGACAAGTTACTATCCGACGAACACAGGGTATTGATGTGCATGTGGAAAAAGGCATTTCTGCTGTGTTCTTTTGTGTGATGAGTATACGTATATGCCAAATACTGCACTCTAACCCGAGAAATTAGTCGGTTACACTGTGAGAAAGTCCTTTTGGACGAAACACGTGTCGGCTGTTCTGTTCAGAAATTTGATTTGGATATGAAATAAAGGATTTACCAAGGAAAAACAAATTTTGGATCTACGGACTTTTTATACATATCTGGTTGTTCAAAACCAGTTGTACAACTTTCGGACTGTTTAGTGTGCCTCGGCAGTTTGTGCATTGTGTATTTTAACTCCAGGTGGGCGGCTGCTTCACCTTGAGAGTTGATTTTGCCTCCTATCGGCAGAGGGGTGTTTTCTTGCCTGGAGAGCACCAGAACTTACTAAATCTTTGGACAAGTTACTATCCGACGAACACAGGGTATTGATGTGCATGTGGAAAAAGGCATTTCTGCTGTGTTCTTTTGTGTGATGAGTATACGTATATGCCAAATACTGCACTCTAACCCGAGAAATTAGTCGGTTACACTGTGAGAAAGTCCTTTTGGACGAAACACGTGTCGGCTGTTCTGTTCAGAAATTTGATTTGGATATGAAATAAAGGATTTACCAAGGAAAAACAAATTTTGGATCTACGGACTTCTTTTTATACATATCTGGTTGTTCAAAACCAGTTGTACAACTTTCGGACTGTTTAGTGTGCCTCGGCAGTTTGTGCATTGTGTATTTTAACTCCAGGTGGGCGGCTGCTTCACCTTGAGAGTTGATTTTGCCTCCTATCGGCAGAGGGGGTTTTCTTGCCTGGAGAGCACCAGAACTTACTAAATCTTTGGACAAGTTACTATCCGACGAACACAGGGTATTGATGTGCATGTGGAAAAAGGCATTTCTGCTGTGTTCTTTTGTGTGATGAGTATACGTATATGCCAAATACTGCACTCTAACCCGAGAAATTAGTCGGTTACACTGTGAGAAAGTCCTTTTGGACGAAACACGTGTCGGCTGTTCTGTTCAGAAATTTGATTTGGATATGAAATAAAGGATTTACCAAGGAAAAACAAATTTTGGATCTACGGACTTCTTTTTATACATATCTGGTTGTTCAAAACCAGTTGTACAACTTTCGGACTGTTTAGTGTGCCTCGGCAGTTTGTGCATTGTGTATTTTAACTCCAGGTGGGCGGCTGCTTCACCTTGAGAGTTGATTTTGCCTCCTATCGGCAGAGGGGGTTTTCTTGCCTGGAGAGCACCAGAACTTACTAAATCTTTGGACAAGTTACTATCCGACGAACACAGGGTATTGATGTGCATGTGGAAAAAGGCATTTCTGCTGTGTTCTTTTGTGTGATGAGTATACGTATATGCCAAATACTGCACTCTAACCCGAGAAATTAGTCGGTTACACTGTGAGAAAGTCCTTTTGGACGAAACACGTGTCGGCTGTTCTGTTCAGAAATTTGATTTGGATATGAAATAAAGGATTTACCAAGGAAAAACAAATTTTGGATCTACGGACTTCTTTTTATACATATCTGGTTGTTCAAAACCAGTTGTACAACTTTCGGACTGTTTAGTGTGCCTCGGCAGTTTGTGCATTGTGTATTTTAACTCCAGGTGGGCGGCTGCTTCACCTTGAGAGTTGATTTTGCCTCCTATCGGCAGAGGGGGTTTTCTTGCCTGGAGAGCACCAGAACTTACTAAATCTTTGGACAAGTTACTATCCGACGAACACAGGGTATTGATGTGCATGTGGAAAAAGGCATTTCTGCTGTGTTCTTTTGTGTGATGAGTATACGTATATGCCAAATACTGCACTCTAACCCGAGAAATTAGTCGGTTACACTGTGAGAAAGTCCTTTTGGACGAAACACGTGTCGGCTGTTCTGTTCAGAAATTTGATTTGGATATGAAATAAAGGATTTACCAAGGAAAAACAAATTTTGGATCTACGGACTTCTTTTTATACATATCTGGTTGTTCAAAACCAGTTGTACAACTTTCGGACTGTTTAGTGTGCCTCGGCAGTTTGTGCATTGTGTATTTTAACTCCAGGTGGGCGGCTGCTTCACCTTGAGAGTTGATTTTGCCTCCTATCGGCAGAGGGGGTTTTCTTGCCTGGAGAGCACCAGAACTTACTAAATCTTTGGACAAGTTACTATCCGACGAACACAGGGTATTGATGTGCATGTGGAAAAAGGCATTTCTGCTGTGTTCTTTTGTGTGATGAGTATACGTATATGCCAAATACTGCACTCTAACCCGAGAAATTAGTCGGTTACACTGTGAGAAAGTCCTTTTGGACGAAACACGTGTCGGCTGTTCTGTTCAGAAATTTGATTTGGATATGAAATAAAGGATTTACCAAGGAAAAACAAATTTTGGATCTACGGACTTTTTTATACATATCTGGTTGTTCAAAACCAGTTGTACAACTTTCGGACTGTTTAGTGTGCCTCGGCAGTTTGTGCATTGTGTATTTTAACTCCAGGTGGGCGGCTGCTTCACCTTGAGAGTTGATTTTGCCTCCTATCGGCAGAGGGGTGTTTTCTTGCCTGGAGAGCACCAGAACTTACTAAATCTTTGGACAAGTTACTATCCGACGAACACAGGGTATTGATGTGCATGTGGAAAAAGGCATTTCTGCTGTGTTCTTTTGTGTGATGAGTATACGTATATGCCAAATACTGCACTCTAACCCGAGAAATTAGTCGGTTACACTGTGAGAAAGTCCTTTTGGACGAAACACGTGTCGGCTGTTCTGTTCAGAAATTTGATTTGGATATGAAATAAAGGATTTACCAAGGAAAAACAAATTTTGGATCTACGGACTTCTTTTTATACATATCTGGTTGTTCAAAACCAGTTGTACAACTTTCGGACTGTTTAGTGTGCCTCGGCAGTTTGTGCATTGTGTATTTTAACTCCAGGTGGGCGGCTGCTTCACCTTGAGAGTTGATTTTGCCTCCTATCGGCAGAGGGGGTTTTCTTGCCTGGAGAGCACCAGAACTTACTAAATCTTTGGACAAGTTACTATCCGACGAACACAGGGTATTGATGTGCATGTGGAAAAAGGCATTTCTGCTGTGTTCTTTTGTGTGATGAGTATACGTATATGCCAAATACTGCACTCTAACCCGAGAAATTAGTCGGTTACACTGTGAGAAAGTCCTTTTGGACGAAACACGTGTCGGCTGTTCTGTTCAGAAATTTGATTTGGATATGAAATAAAGGATTTACCAAGGAAAAACAAATTTTGGATCTACGGACTTTTTTATACATATCTGGTTGTTCAAAACCAGTTGTACAACTTTCGGACTGTTTAGTGTGCCTCGGCAGTTTGTGCATTGTGTATTTTAACTCCAGGTGGGCGGCTGCTTCACCTTGAGAGTTGATTTTGCCTCCTATCGGCAGAGGGGTGTTTTCTTGCCTGGAGAGCACCAGAACTTACTAAATCTTTGGACAAGTTACTATCCGACGAACACAGGGTATTGATGTGCATGTGGAAAAAGGCATTTCTGCTGTGTTCTTTTGTGTGATGAGTATACGTATATGCCAAATACTGCACTCTAACCCGAGAAATTAGTCGGTTACACTGTGAGAAAGTCCTTTTGGACGAAACACGTGTCGGCTGTTCTGTTCAGAAATTTGATTTGGATATGAAATAAAGGATTTACCAAGGAAAAACAAATTTTGGATCTACGGACTTCTTTTTATACATATCTGGTTGTTCAAAACCAGTTGTACAACTTTCGGACTGTTTAGTGTGCCTCGGCAGTTTGTGCATTGTGTATTTTAACTCCAGGTGGGCGGCTGCTTCACCTTGAGAGTTGATTTTGCCTCCTATCGGCAGAGGGGGGTTTTCTTGCCTGGAGAGCACCAGAACTTACTAAATCTTTGGACAAGTTACTATCCGACGAACACAGGGTATTGATGTGCATGTGGAAAAAGGCATTTCTGCTGTGTTCTTTTGTGTGATGAGTATACGTATATGCCAAATACTGCACTCTAACCCGAGAAATTAGTCGGTTACACTGTGAGAAAGTCCTTTTGGACGAAACACGTGTCGGCTGTTCTGTTCAGAAATTTGATTTGGATATGAAATAAAGGATTTACCAAGGAAAAACAAATTTTGGATCTACGGACTTCTTTTTATACATATCTGGTTGTTCAAAACCAGTTGTACAACTTTCGGACTGTTTAGTGTGCCTCGGCAGTTTGTGCATTGTGTATTTTAACTCCAGGTGGGCGGCTGCTTCACCTTGAGAGTTGATTTTGCCTCCTATCGGCAGAGGGGGTTTTCTTGCCTGGAGAGCACCAGAACTTACTAAATCTTTGGACAAGTTACTATCCGACGAACACAGGGTATTGATGTGCATGTGGAAAAAGGCATTTCTGCTGTGTTCTTTTGTGTGATGAGTATACGTATATGCCAAATACTGCACTCTAACCCGAGAAATTAGTCGGTTACACTGTGAGAAAGTCCTTTTGGACGAAACACGTGTCGGCTGTTCTGTTCAGAAATTTGATTTGGATATGAAATAAAGGATTTACCAAGGAAAAACAAATTTTGGATCTACGGACTTCTTTTTATACATATCTGGTTGTTCAAAACCAGTTGTACAACTTTCGGACTGTTTAGTGTGCCTCGGCAGTTTGTGCATTGTGTATTTTAACTCCAGGTGGGCGGCTGCTTCACCTTGAGAGTTGATTTTGCCTCCTATCGGCAGAGGGGTGTTTTCTTGCCTGGAGAGCACCAGAACTTACTAAATCTTTGGACAAGTTACTATCCGACGAACACAGGGTATTGATGTGCATGTGGAAAAAGGCATTTCTGCTGTGTTCTTTTGTGTGATGAGTATACGTATATGCCAAATACTGCACTCTAACCCGAGAAATTAGTCGGTTACACTGTGAGAAAGTCCTTTTGGACGAAACACGTGTCGGCTGTTCTGTTCAGAAATTTGATTTGGATATGAAATAAAGGATTTACCAAGGAAAAACAAATTTTGGATCTACGGACTTCTTTTTATACATATCTGGTTGTTCAAAACCAGTTGTACAACTTTCGGACTGTTTAGTGTGCCTCGGCAGTTTGTGCATTGTGTATTTTAACTCCAGGTGGGCGGCTGCTTCACCTTGAGAGTTGATTTTGCCTCCTATCGGCAGAGGGGTGTTTTCTTGCCTGGAGAGCACCAGAACTTACTAAATCTTTGGACAAGTTACTATCCGACGAACACAGGGTATTGATGTGCATGTGGAAAAAGGCATTTCTGCTGTGTTCTTTTGTGTGATGAGTATACGTATATGCCAAATACTGCACTCTAACCCGAGAAATTAGTCGGTTACACTGTGAGAAAGTCCTTTTGGACGAAACACGTGTCGGCTGTTCTGTTCAGAAATTTGATTTGGATATGAAATAAAGGATTTACCAAGGAAAAACAAATTTTGGATCTACGGACTTCTTTTTATACATATCTGGTTGTTCAAAACCAGTTGTACAACTTTCGGACTGTTTAGTGTGCCTCGGCAGTTTGTGCATTGTGTATTTTAACTCCAGGTGGGCGGCTGCTTCACCTTGAGAGTTGATTTTGCCTCCTATCGGCAGAGGGGGGTTTTCTTGCCTGGAGAGCACCAGAACTTACTAAATCTTTGGACAAGTTACTATCCGACGAACACAGGGTATTGATGTGCATGTGGAAAAAGGCATTTCTGCTGTGTTCTTTTGTGTGATGAGTATACGTATATGCCAAATACTGCACTCTAACCCGAGAAATTAGTCGGTTACACTGTGAGAAAGTCCTTTTGGACGAAACACGTGTCGGCTGTTCTGTTCAGAAATTTGATTTGGATATGAAATAAAGGATTTACCAAGGAAAAACAAATTTTGGATCTACGGACTTCTTTTTATACATATCTGGTTGTTCAAAACCAGTTGTACAACTTTCGGACTGTTTAGTGTGCCTCGGCAGTTTGTGCATTGTGTATTTTAACTCCAGGTGGGCGGCTGCTTCACCTTGAGAGTTGATTTTGCCTCCTATCGGCAGAGGGGTGTTTTCTTGCCTGGAGAGCACCAGAACTTACTAAATCTTTGGACAAGTTACTATCCGACGAACACAGGGTATTGATGTGCATGTGGAAAAAGGCATTTCTGCTGTGTTCTTTTGTGTGATGAGTATACGTATATGCCAAATACTGCACTCTAACCCGAGAAATTAGTCGGTTACACTGTGAGAAAGTCCTTTTGGACGAAACACGTGTCGGCTGTTCTGTTCAGAAATTTGATTTGGATATGAAATAAAGGATTTACCAAGGAAAAACAAATTTTGGATCTACGGACTTCTTTTTATACATATCTGGTTGTTCAAAACCAGTTGTACAACTTTCGGACTGTTTAGTGTGCCTCGGCAGTTTGTGCATTGTGTATTTTAACTCCAGGTGGGCGGCTGCTTCACCTTGAGAGTTGATTTTGCCTCCTATCGGCAGAGGGGGTTTTCTTGCCTGGAGAGCACCAGAACTTACTAAATCTTTGGACAAGTTACTATCCGACGAACACAGGGTATTGATGTGCATGTGGAAAAAGGCATTTCTGCTGTGTTCTTTTGTGTGATGAGTATACGTATATGCCAAATACTGCACTCTAACCCGAGAAATTAGTCGGTTACACTGTGAGAAAGTCCTTTTGGACGAAACACGTGTCGGCTGTTCTGTTCAGAAATTTGATTTGGATATGAAATAAAGGATTTACCAAGGAAAAACAAATTTTGGATCTACGGACTTCTTTTTATACATATCTGGTTGTTCAAAACCAGTTGTACAACTTTCGGACTGTTTAGTGTGCCTCGGCAGTTTGTGCATTGTGTATTTTAACTCCAGGTGGGCGGCTGCTTCACCTTGAGAGTTGATTTTGCCTCCTATCGGCAGAGGGGGGTTTTCTTGCCTGGAGAGCACCAGAACTTACTAAATCTTTGGACAAGTTACTATCCGACGAACACAGGGTATTGATGTGCATGTGGAAAAAGGCATTTCTGCTGTGTTCTTTTGTGTGATGAGTATACGTATATGCCAAATACTGCACTCTAACCCGAGAAATTAGTCGGTTACACTGTGAGAAAGTCCTTTTGGACGAAACACGTGTCGGCTGTTCTGTTCAGAAATTTGATTTGGATATGAAATAAAGGATTTACCAAGGAAAAACAAATTTTGGATCTACGGACTTCTTTTTATACATATCTGGTTGTTCAAAACCAGTTGTACAACTTTCGGACTGTTTAGTGTGCCTCGGCAGTTTGTGCATTGTGTATTTTAACTCCAGGTGGGCGGCTGCTTCACCTTGAGAGTTGATTTTGCCTCCTATCGGCAGAGGGGGTTTTCTTGCCTGGAGAGCACCAGAACTTACTAAATCTTTGGACAAGTTACTATCCGACGAACACAGGGTATTGATGTGCATGTGGAAAAAGGCATTTCTGCTGTGTTCTTTTGTGTGATGAGTATACGTATATGCCAAATACTGCACTCTAACCCGAGAAATTAGTCGGTTACACTGTGAGAAAGTCCTTTTGGACGAAACACGTGATCGGCTGTTCTGTTCAGAAATTTGATTTGGATATGAAATAAAGGATTTACCAAGGAAAAACAAATTTTGGATCTACGGACTTCTTTTTATACATATCTGGTTGTTCAAAACCAGTTGTACAACTTTCGGACTGTTTAGTGTGCCTCGGCAGTTTGTGCATTGTGTATTTTAACTCCAGGTGGGCGGCTGCTTCACCTTGAGAGTTGATTTTGCCTCCTATCGGCAGAGGAGGGTTTTCTTGCCTGGAGAGCACCAGAACTTACTAAATCTTTGGACAAGTTACTATCCGACGAACACAGGGTATTGATGTGCATGTGGAAAAAGGCATTTCTGCTGTGTTCTTTTGTGTGATGAGTATACGTATATGCCAAATACTGCACTCTAACCCGAGAAATTAGTCGGTTACACTGTGAGAAAGTCCTTTTGGACGAAACACGTGTCGGCTGTTCTGTTCAGAAATTTGATTTGGATATGAAATAAAGGATTTACCAAGGAAAAACAAATTTTGGATCTACGGACTTTTTATACATATCTGGTTGTTCAAAACCAGTTGTACAACTTTCGGACTGTTTAGTGTGCCTCGGCAGTTTGTGCATTGTGTATTTTAACTCCAGGTGGGCGGTTGCTTCACCTTGAGAGTTGATTTTGCCTCCTATCGGCAGAGGGATGTTTTCTTGCCTGGAGAGCACCAGAACTTACTAAATCTTTGGACAAGTTACTATCCGACGAACACAGGGTATTGATGTGCATGTGGAAAAAGGCATTTCTGCTGTGTTCTTTTTTGTGATGAGTATACGTATATGCCAAATACTGCACTCTAACCCGAGAAATTAGTCGGTTACACTGTGAGAAAGTCCTTTTGGACGAAACACGTGTCGGCTGTTCTGTTCAGAAATTTGATTTGGATATGAAATAAAGGATTTACCAAGGAAAAACAAATTTTGGATCTAGGGACTTCTTTTTATACATATCTTGTTGTTCAAAACCAGTTGTACAACTTTCGGACTGTTTAGTGTGCCTCGGCAGTTTGTGCATTGTGTATTTTAACTCCAGGTGGGCGGCTGCTTCACCTTGAGAGTTGATTTTGCCTCCTATCGGCAGAGGGGGGTTTTCTTGCCTGGAGAGCACCAGAACTTACTAAATCTTTGGACAAGTTACTATCCGACGAACACAGGGTATTGATGTGCATGTGGAAAAAGGCATTTCTGCTGTGTTCTTTTGTGTGATGAGTATACGTATATGCCAAATACTGCACTCTAACCCGAGAAATTAGTCGGTTACACTGTGAGAAAGTCCTTTTGGACGAAACACGTGTCGGCTGTTCTGTTCAGAAATTTGATTTGGATATGAAATAAAGGATTTACCAAGGAAAAACAAATTTTGGATCTACGGACTTCTTTTTATACATATCTGGTTGTTCAAAACCAGTTGTACAACTTTCGGACTGTTTAGTGTGCCTCGGCAGTTTGTGCATTGTGTATTTTAACTCCAGGTGGGTGGCTGCTTCACCTTGAGAGTTGATTTTGCCTCCTATCGGCAGAGGAGGGTTTTCTTGCCTGGAGAGCACCAGAACTTACTAAATCTTTGGACAAGTTACTATCCGACGAACACAGGGTATTGATGTGCATGTGGAAAAAGGCATTTCTGCTGTGTTCTTTTGTGTGATGAGTATACGTATATGCCAAATACTGCACTCTAACCCGAGAAATTAGTCGGTTACACTGTGAGAAAGTCCTTTTGGACGAAACACGTGTCGGCTGTTCTGTTCAGAAATTTGATTTGGATATGAAATAAAGGATTTACCAAGGAAAAACAAATTTTGGATCTACGGACTTCTTTTATACATATCTGGTTGTTCAAAACCAGTTGTACAACTTTCGGACTGTTTAGTGTGCCTCGGCAGTTTGTGCATTGTGTATTTTAACTCCAGGTGGGCGGTTGCTTCACCTTGAGAGTTGATTTTGCCTCCTATCGGCAGAGGGATGTTTTCTTGCCTGGAGAGCACCAGAACTTACTAAATCTTTGGACAAGTTACTATCCGACGAACACAGGGTATTGATGTGCATGTGGAAAAAGGCATTTCTGCTGTGTTCTTTTTTGTGATGAGTATACGTATATGCCAAATACTGCACTCTAACCCGAGAAATTAGTCGGTTACACTGTGAGAAAGTCCTTTTGGACGAAACACGTGTCGGCTGTTCTGTTCAGAAATTTGATTTGGATATGAAATAAAGGATTTACCAAGGAAAAACAAATTTTGGATCTACGGACTTCTTTATACATATCTGGTTGTTCAAAACCAGTTGTACAACTTTCGGACTGTTTAGTGTGCCTCGGCAGTTTGTGCATTGTGTATTTTAACTCCAGGTGGGCGGCTACTTCACCTTGAGAGTTGATTTTGCCTCCTATCGGCAGAGGGATGTTTTCTTGCCTGGAGAGCACCAGAACTTACTAAATCTTTGGACAAGTTACTATCCGACGAACACAGGGTATTGATGTGCATGTGGAAAAAGGCATTTCTGCTGTGTTCTTTTGTGTGATGAGTATACGTATATGCCAAATACTGCACTCTAACCCGAGAAATTAGTCGGTTACACTGTGAGAAAGTCCTTTTGGACGAAACACGTGTCGGCTGTTCTGTTCAGAAATTTGATTTGGATATGAAATAAAGGATTTACCAAGGAAAAACAAATTTTGGATCTAGGGACTTCTTTTTATAGATATCTGGTTGTTCAAAACCAGTTGTACAACTTTCGGACTGTTTAGTGTGCCTCGGCAGTTTGTGCATTGTGTATTTTAACTCCAGGTGGGCGGCTGCTTCACCTTGAGAGTTGATTTTGCCTCCTATCGGCAGAGGGGGGTTTTCTTGCCTGGAGAGCACCAGAACTTACTAAATCTTTGGACAAGTTACTATCCGACGAACACAGGGTATTGATGTGCATGTGGAAAAAGGCATTTCTACTGTGTTCTTTTGTGTGATGAGTAGACGTATATGCCAAATACTGCACTCTAACCCGAGAAATTAGTCGGTTACACTGTGAGAAAGTCCTTTTGGACGAAACACCTGACGGCTGATCTGTTCAGAAATTTGATTTGGATATGAAATAAAGGATTTACCAAGGAAAAACAAATTTTGGATCTACGGACTTCTTTTTATACATATCTGGTTGTTCAAAACCAGTTGTACAACTTTCGGACTGTTTAGTGTGCCTCGGCAGTTTGTGCATTGTGTATTTTAACTCCAGGTGGGTGGCTGCTTCACCTTGAGAGTTGATTTTGCCTCCTATCGGCAGAGGAGGGTTTTCTTGCCTGGAGAGCACCAGAACTTACTAAATCTTTGGACAAGTTACTATCCGACGAACACAGGGTATTGATGTGCATGTGGAAAAAGGCATTTCTGCTGTGTTCTTTTGTGTGATGAGTATACGTATATGCCAAATACTGCACTCTAACCCGAGAAATTAGTCGGTTACACTGTGAGAAAGTCCTTTTGGACGAAACACGTGTCGGCTGTTCTGTTCAGAAATTTGATTTGGATATGAAATAAAGGATTTACCAAGGAAAAACAAATTTTGGATCTACGGACTTTTTTATACATATCTGGTTGTTCAAAACCAGTTGTACAACTTTCGGACTGTTTAGTGTGCCTCGGCAGTTTGTGCATTGTGTATTTTAACTCCAGGTGGGCGGTTGCTTCACCTTGAGAGTTGATTTTGCCTCCTATCGGCAGAGGGATGTTTTCTTGCCTGGAGAGCACCAGAACTTACTAAATCTTTGGACAAGTTACTATCCGACGAACACAGGGTATTGATGTGCATGTGGAAAAAGGCATTTCTGCTGTGTTCTTTTTTGTGATGAGTATACGTATATGCCAAATACTGCACTCTAACCCGAGAAATTAGTCGGTTACACTGTGAGAAAGTCCTTTTGGACGAAACACGTGTCGGCTGTTCTGTTCAGAAATTTGATTTGGATATGAAATAAAGGATTTACCAAGGAAAAACAAATTTTGGATCTAGGGACTTCTTTTATAGATATCTTGTTGTTCAAAACCAGTTGTACAACTTTCGGACTGTTTAGTGTGCCTCGGCAGTTTGTGCATTGTGTATTTTAACTCCAGGTGGGCGGCTGCTTCACCTTGAGAGTTGATTTTGCCTCCTATCGGCAGAGGGGGGTTTTCTTGCCTGGAGAGCACCAGAACTTACTAAATCTTTGGACAAGTTACTATCCGACGAACACAGGGTATTGATGTGCATGTGGAAAAAGGCATTTCTACTGTGTTCTTTTGTGTGATGAGTAGACGTATATGCCAAATACTGCACTCTAACCCAAGAAATTAGTCGGTTACACTGTGAGAAAGTCCTTTTGGACGAAACACGTGTCGGCTGTTCTGTTCAGAAATTTGATTTGGATATGAAATAAAGGATTTACCAAGGAAAAACAAATTTTGGATCTACGGACTTCTTTTTATACATATCTGGTTGTTCAAAACCAGTTGTACAACTTTCGGACTGTTTAGTGTGCCTCGGCAGTTTGTGCATTGTGTATTTTAACTCCAGGTGGGCGGCTGCTTCACCTTGAGAGTTGATTTTGCCTCCTATCGGCAGAGGGGGTTTTCTTGCCTGGAGAGCACCAGAACTTACTAAATCTTTGGACAAGTTACTATCCGACGAACACAGGGTATTTATGTGCATGTGGAAAAAGGCATTTCTGCTGTGTTCTTTTGTGTGATGAGTAGATGTATATGCCAAATACTGCACTCTAACCCGAGAAATTAGTCGGTTACACTGTGAGAAAGTCCTTTTGGACGAAACACGTGTCGGCTGTTCTGTTGAGAAATTTGATTTGGATATGAAATAAAGGATTTACCAAGGAAAAACAAATTTTGGATCTACGGACTTCTTTTATACATATCTGGTTGTTCAAAACCAGTTGTACAACTTTCGGACTGTTTAGTGTGCCTCAGCAGTTTGTGCATTGTGTATTTTAACTCCAGGTGGGCGGCTGCTTCACCTTGAGAGTTGATTTTGCCTCCTATCGGCAGAGGGGGTTTTCTTGCCTGGAGAGCACCAGAACTTACTAAATCTTTGGACAAGTTACTATCCGACGAACACAGGGTATTGATGTGCATGTGGAAAAAGGCATTTCTGCTGTGTTCTTTTGTGTGATGAGTATACGTATATGCCAAATACTGCACTCTAACCCGAGAAATTAGTCGGTTACACTGTGAGAAAGTCCTTTTGGACGAAACACGTGTCGGCTGTTCTGTTCAGAAATTTGATTTGGATATGAAATAAAGGATTTACCAAGGAAAAATAAATTTTGGATCTACGGACTTCTTTTTATACATATCTGGTTGTTCAAAAACAGTTGTACAACTTTCGGACTGTTTAGTGTGCCTCGGCAGTTTGTGCATTGTGTATTTTAACTCCAGGTGGGCGGCTGCTTCACCTTGAGAGTTGATTTTGCCTCCTATCGGCAGAGGGGGTTTTCTTGCCTGGAGAGCACCAGAACTTACTAAATCTTTGGACAAGTTACTATCCGACGAACACAGGGTATTGATGTGCATGTGGAAAAAGGCATTTCTGCTGTGTTCTTTTGTGTGATGAGTATACGTATATGCCAAATACTGCACTCTAACCCGAGAAATTAGTCGGTTACACTGTGAGAAAGTCCTTTTGGACGAAACACGTGTCGGCTGTTCTGTTCAGAAATTTGATTTGGATATGAAATAAAGGATTTACCAAGGAAAAACAAATTTTGGATCTACGGACTTCTTTTATACATATCTGGTTGTTCAAAACCAGTTGTACAACTTTCGGACTGTTTAGTGTGCCTCGGCAGTTTGTGCATTGTGTATTTTAACTCCAGGTGGGCGGCTGCTTCACCTTGGGAGTTGATTTTGCCTCCTATCGGCAGAGGGGGTTTTCTTGCCTGGAGAGCACCAGAACTTACTAAATCTTTGGACAAGTTACTATCCGACGAACACAGGGTATTGATGTGCATGTGGAAAAAGGCATTTCTGCTGTGTTCTTTTGTGTGATGAGTATACGTATATGCCAAATACTGCACTCTAACCCGAGAAATTAGTCGGTTACACTGTGAGAAAGTCTTTTGGACGAAACACGTGTCGGCTGTTCTGTTCAGAAATTTGATTTGGATATGAAATAAAGGATTTACCAAGGAAAAACAAATTTTGGTTCTACGGACTTCTTTTTATACATATCTGGTTGTTCAAAACCAGTTGTACAACTTTCGGACTGTTTAGTGTGCCTCGGCAGTTTGTGCATTGTGTATTTTAATTCCAGGTGGGCGGCTGCTTCACCTTGAGAGTTGATTTTGCCTCCTATCGGCAGAGGGGGGTTTTCTTGCCTGGAGAGCACCAGAACTTTCTAAATCTTTGGAGAAGTTACTATCCGACGAACACAGGGTATTGATGTGCATGTGGAAAAAGGCATTTCTGCTGTGTTCTTTTGTGTGATGAGTATACGTATATGCCAAATACTGCACTCTAACCTGAGAAATTAGTTGGTTACACTGTGAGAAAGTCCTTTTGTACGAAACACGTGTCGGCTGTTCTGTTCAGAAATTTGATTTGGATATGAAATAAAGGATTTACCAAGGAAAAACAAATTTTGGATCTACGGACTTCTTTTTATACATATCTGGTTGTTCAAAACCAGTTGTACAACTTTCGGACTGTTTAGTGTGCCTCGGCAGTTTGTGCATTGTGTATTTTAACTCCAGGTGGGCGGCTGCTTCACCTTGAGAGTTGATTTTGCCTCCTATCGGCAGAGGGGGTTTTCTTGCCTGGAGAGCACCAGAACTTACTAAATCTTTGGACAAGTTACTATCCGACGAACACAGGGTATTGATGTGCATGTGGAAAAAGGCATTTCTGCTGTGTTCTTTTGTGTGATGAGTATACGTATATGCCAAATACTGCACTCTAACCCGAAAAATTAGTCGGTTACACTGTGAGAAAGTCCTTTTGGACGAAACACGTGTCGGCTGTTCTGTTCAGAAATATGATTTGGATATGAAATAAAGGATTTACCAAGGAAAAACAAATTTTGGATCTACGGACTTCTTTTTATACATATCTGGTTGTTCAAAACCAGTTGTACAACTTTCGGACTGTTTAGTGTGCCTCGGCAGTTTGTGCATTGTGTATTTTAACTCCAGGTGGGCGGCTGCTTCACCTTGGGAGTTGATTTTGCCTCCTATCGGCAGAGGGGGGTTTTCTTGCCTGGAGAGCACCAGAACTTACTAAATCTTTGGACAAGTTACTATCCGACTAACACAGGGTATTGATGTGCATGTGGAAAAAGGCATTTCTGCTGTGTTCTTTTGTGTGATGAGTATACGTATATGCCAAATACTGCACCCTAACCCGAGAAATTAGTCGGTTACACTGTGAGAAAGTCTTTTTGGACGAAACACGTGTCGGCTGTTCTGTTCAGAAATTTGATTTGGATATGAAATAAAGGATTTACCAAGGAAAAACAAATTTTGGTTCTACGGACTTCTTTTATACATATCTGGTTGTTCAAAACCAGTTGTACAACTTTCGGACTGTTTAGTGTGCCTCGGCAGTTTGTGCATTGTGTATTTTAATTCCAGGTGGGCGGCTGCTTCACCTGAGAGTTGATTTTGCCTCCTATCGGCAGAGGGGGGTTTTCTTGCCTGGAGAGCACCAGAACTTTCTAAATCTTTGGAGAAGTTACTATCCGACGAACACAGGGTATTGATGTGCATGTGGAAAAAGGCATTTCTGCTGTGTTCTTTTGTGTGATGAGTATACGTATATGCCAAATACTGCACTCTAACCCGAGAAATTAGTCGGTTACACTGTGAGAAAGTCCTTTTGGACAAAACACGTGTCGGCTGTTCTGTTTAGAAATTTGATTTGGATATGAAATAAAGGATTTACCAAGGAAAAACAAATTTTGGATCTACGGACTTCTTTTTATACATATCTGGTTGTTCAAAACCAGTTGTACAACTTTCGGACTGTTTAGTGTGCCTCTGCAGTTTGTGCATTGTGTATTTTAACTCCAGGTGGGCGGCTGCTTCACCTTGAGAGTTGATTTTGCCTCCTATCGGCAGAGGGGGTTTTCTTGCCTGGAGAGCACCAGAACTTACTAAATCTTTGGACAAGTTACTATCCGACGAACACAGGGTATTGATGTGCATGTGGAAAAAGGCATTTCTGCTGTGTTCTTTTGTGTGATGAGTATACGTATATGCCAAATACTGCACTCTAACCCGAGAAATTAGTCGGTTACACTGTGAGAAAGTCCTTTTGGACGAAACACGTGTCGGCGGTTCTGTTCAGAAATTTGATTTGGATATAAAATAAAGGATTTACCAAGGAAAAACAAATTTTGGATCTACGGACTTCTTTTTATACATATCTGGTTGTTCAAAACCAGTTGTACAACTTTCGGACTGTTTAGTGTCCCTCGGCAGTTTGTGCATTGTGTATTTTAACTCCAGGTGGGCGGCTGCTTCACCTTGAGAGTTGATTTAGCCTCCTATCGGCAGAGGGGGGTTTTCTTGCCTGGAGAGCACCAGAACTTACTAAATCTTTGGACAAGTTACTATCCGACGAACACAGGGTATTGATGTGCATGTGGAAAAAGGCATTTCTGCTGTGTTCTTTTGTAGCCCTTGGAGTCACTCTGGGGTCCTAGGTTCAAGATGAAGTTGAAGGTCCAGTTCTTCTTCTCCAGACAAGAGGGTAGAAGGTCAGCAAAGCAGAGCAGCTGTTCCTTTAAAGCAGCAGTCCAGCAATGTGGCAGTCTCTGTAGCAGCACAGTAGTTCTTCTTCCTGGCAGAGTATCAACAGGTATAGAAGTGTAGTGAAGAGTTGTTGTCTGAGGTCCAATATGTATACCCAGTTGTGCTTTTGAAGTGGGGGAGAAGCTTCTAGAGGTTTCCATTTTAAGTCTCCAGGCATCCTGCCTTCCATGCTCTGGCTCCTGACTAACCACAGGGGTATGCAGCCCTTTGTGTGGAGGCAGGACACAGCCTATTCAGGTGTAAGTGGGGTTGTGCCGAGCAGTTCCCTCCCATCCTGCCAGTGATGGACCATCCAGGCACACATAAGCTCCCTATTGTGTGTGGCTGTCTAGGTTGAATACGCAAAGCTCATCTGTCAGCTACACCCAGGCATGTGACCAGAGACAGGCTACAGGCACTAAATGGTTAAGGTAAGTCAATGCCACCTTTCTAAAAGTGGCATTTTCAAAATTACAATTTAACATCCAACTTCACCATAAGTAAGGATTTTAAATTGTGATTCCAGGGACACTAAACATGAACTCGGTACCTATTATTTATTTATTTATAAAGTTTTATATAAGCGCGAACATGACCCACGAAGGTATCAGAGCGCTTTACAATATACAGTTATTAAACATTAGATGGTTGGGGTAGTATACATACATTCAGTATTCATCATTCAGTACAAAAGAGGTAGACAATAATATATGGGTAGCATAGGTGAACTACTAGTCAACAAAGAATGATCCACGAGGGAATCGAAGTGCTTCACAATACACAGTATTACACTTTAGGTGGTTGAGGTAGTATACATATATTCGGTATTTGTCATTTAAAACAAAAAATGTGGACAGTAGTATATGGATGGCATAGGTGACTCGTAGTCAACATCGAATTAGAGTCTTAGGAGGTGGATTTGTTCATTAGAAGCATTTTTACTTCTTTTTTGAAGGAGGTGAAAGAAGAGATTCCCCGTACCACTGGAGGTAGGGAGTTCCAAATCTTCGGTGCGATCCCTGAAAAAGCTCTGCAACCAGTTCTCTTTTTATGGAAGGCGTGTGGTTTCAGTAGTAGAGAGCTCGCACTTCGCAATTGTCTGCATCCTCCCGATCGCTCTAGCTTTTGTGCTAAGTACCGTGGGGTGTTGCTATGCAGGGCTTTATGAGTCATGCATATTCCTATTTGGAAAATACACTTATAAAATGTAATAAGGTAACTCCAATTTTATCATATAGGAGAGGTTGGCCTTGCAGTTGTGAAAAACAAAGTTAAGAGTTTTTCATTACCAACACATGTAAAACTTAAAAGTACTTGTCCTACTTTTAAAAGTTCATTGCACCCTGGGCTCTAGGCTGTACAGAGCCTTCCCTAGGGGCAACGTATATGTATTAAAAAGGAAGGTTTGGGCTTGGGAAAAGGTTAACTTTGCCAGGTTGAAATGGCAGTTTAAATTGCACACACTCAGGCTGCAATGGCAGGTCTTGGACATGTTCAAAGGGCTACTTAAGTGGGTGGCACAATCAGTGCTGCAGGCCCACGATTAGCATTTAATTTACAGTCCTTGGACATATGTAGTACCACTTTACTAGAGACTTACAAGCAAATTAAATGTGACAATTGAGTATTATCTAAACTAACTTGTTTTAAGGAGAGAGTATGAACACTTTAGCACTGGTTAGCAGTGGTGGTAAAGTGTGCAGAGTCCGAAAGCAAACAATAAGTCAAACACCAGGTATCTATAAGTTATCGCTTTTTTAAAGCTGTAGTAAATTGTTAATACATGGTGGAAGGAACAAATGTGACCGTAGAGTTGCGGTCTATAAGAGGGCCCATCACTAGATTACAATCACCCCCAAAAAATATGTAATCATCAACAATGGGCGTCCTTTTGTGTGAAATGGATTCCCAAAACAAGTATCTCATTAAGTAGGAGTATAGACATTAAAAAGTTTGAAAGGAATTTGATTAATGAGCAGTTTCACCTCACCCTTGTTTGTTTGAATTTTGAGATATCAATGTAACATTGAGAGATTTTAGGACAAAGGAAGAGAATTTCTCTTCCCTGAACATGGTCAAGAAAGAATAATTTTCACCCATTGTCTCTTAAGTTTTAAAACTTCTGAAGCAATAATATGTTTCTTGCATAAATGCAGCATCAACTTTCAACTTGGGTACATGTTGGGGAATCCAACCATTTAATTCCAAGTAATAACTCTTAATGACATTTAAGAAGAAACAAAAATGTCATATACTTCTACACATCTAAATTGAAAATGTGAGGTAAATGTATATATAAAAAAACATACAAAAATATGTTATCAAGCCATTGTGGTTTATGAGATAAGATGCATTAAGAAGGGAATAGAAAGCGAGGAGAAAAGAAGAGAAGTAGAAGAAGCTATAAATGAACAAAAAACATGAAAACAAAATAACATGTATAACATAGCTAAAGAACAGACAAATAATTGGGGATGGCAAGATCACATGAGGAAGATGACACACTGGACCCCAGGGCATATCAGAGAGGGAGGCCAAACCACGCAGAATGATACAGGCATAATTCAGTAAGACAAAGCACAACACCTAAAATGAGCGAGAAGAAAAAAACAAATGTTTATCTGTATTATGCATGGTGAACAATGCTTGTGAAAAAGAACATCAATACAACCATTGAAGATATAAGATAAGCAGAAATATCTAAGTAGGAGAAAGTCTTGTCACATCTATTGCTGCTTCTCTGCAACTGTCTCTCTATACATTTCTGTATAAGATCTGGGTCTTCATATGTTGTAGTTTTGTCCTTAAAAGTGACTTTAAAAATAAACAAATATGAAACAAGCCAAATCTAACATTGAGATTTCTGAGAGCAGGACGCATCTCTAAAATCTTCTTATGTCTGTCAGCAGTAGTTTTTGCTAAGTCTTGTGCAACGAATAAGTTAGCCTGGAAAAGCTGCTGCAAGGTTGAAAGTGTGATTAAGTCTATGAGCTCTTTGGATGTTTAAATAAGTAGTGTCTGGCATTCCCAGAACCTTAGTAATGAAAGATTTAAAAAAATAAATAGGATCTAATCCTTCCAAACTTTCTGCTACTCCATAAATACAGAGGTTATTTCTCCAATTTCGATTTTCAAGATCCTCAGCCTCAAGTTGCAGGGATACAAGTTGGTGGGGAGCATCTTGCAGGATGTATATTTTATGATCTACTTCTATGACCCTGTTTGCAGGCGTTGGTTAGTTTCCTCCATATATGGCTTAAGGCCACGTTTTTCCTCCAAAATGATTTCTATGCTAATAGGAGAGGGAGACTTGACTGGAGAAGGAGGTTTTTTTTAAACTCTTTAGTGTGAGGAAAGAGTTGAAGTGCCACTCAGCTTTAAACTAGACCTGTAAGAATCCACCACTGAAGGATGAGCAACTAGTGATATAGAAGTTAACGAGATCTGCAGAGGAGGCTCAGAGCTTTCCATGTCATTGATTAAGACAGAGAAAGGATTAGGGTCAGAGAGCACAGAGATGGTTGATTGCGATGCTACAGACAGAGAGTTAAATTTCGGATTCTGCATCATCCCCATAGAAAAGCAGCTAATTGTATGCTTTGTAGGATGTCGAAAACCAGCTAAAGATCATAATCCCCATAAAAATAACTAGAGCAACAAACTAGGCAATATTGTTGAGAAGTTGGTGAAACGTTGCAAGACAACCTAACGGATGGCTGAAAGCATTGGTTTTGCATTGAAAAGGCAGCAAAAGTCATAAATGCTGTGATATTTAAGCCAAAGTACCTGAAAAAAGTTGTGAAACTCAGTCATGCAGAGCCCTCTTCAATGGAAGCACAGTCAGTCACTGTTCAGGGAAACACAAAATGGCGGGTGTGGCTCATCCTGTCAGCACGCCCACAGTCATGCCAAAATAAGTAATACAGCCATCACAGTATCCAGTGTGAAATGGCTTAAAAGTAGGGAAAATACTTCCCGTGATGTTGGAACTTATCAAAGTAGTGCCATAGAAGAAAAAAGCTTCTCGTAGGTTGACTGCTCTCTTCGTCAGCCCCGGAGTCACGTTAGAGTGTAGCCATCTTCCTTCAGCATCATGCCATGGCCCCCCCAACTAATAGTAATTTTGCTTTCTCTGTCCCTTTGGTTAGCACATTAGCTGTGGTAGACTAATCAATACATTGATAAGCTTCCTTGCTTAGGCAATAGAATGTGGACAATTTACCTCTTCTGCAGTGCACTTATCTGATCTATACCCCTCTGAACCTATCTATACGCATATGTCACCATCCTCCTGCCCCACTGGTCTGGATCATGGGGAACCTTTCTCCCTATCTGCAAGCCCAATATGTGAGGCTCCTAACCTTAGCTTTCTCACAGATGCATCTGAGTTTACAAATAGTACCACCATGGCAAACAAGGTGATGTGGTCCATTCTGCTCCCCAAGTCAGACTCTGCCCCCACCCTAGCAAAATCACTGCCCACAGGGAGAGCACCCAACAGAGGCCACTAACAGCTATCAGTGTCAAGAGCCAAGCTCCCGTCCATTCACTGCCAGGTGGAGTTTCCATTCTGGATCCTTGGGCTGGACCCACCACCAGCCAGGGTGCTGTTAAGGAGTCCCACCCTTGCTCCTCATGTATCTGTGGCCTCTTAGGGTTTTCTTAGTGGTGGTCTAAACCCTCAGGTGATAGCCACCCTCTTTCTAGTGTCACTCCTGCCATCTCAGTGGTGGTATCCTGAGACTGGCTTTTCATCCCTGGTTCTGCACCCTGAGATTGAGTCTATGCCAGGCAGTCCAGGACCTACGGGCGGAACCACATCCCTCAACAGTGACACACTCTGTCTTGTACAGGGTTCCTGCCTGGGACAGGTTACCTTTCCTCTATATCTGTGACTGCACATGCCATACCTCCAGGCCAGAAGTGCCCTCACCATGGCCAGGCTTGGTGTGCTTTTCTCTCAGAGCAGGTCACCGCTGAACTACTGGTCCTCCCATTGTGGATTGTTTTCCCTTCCTACCAATTACACTCCATCTGGTCCACTGGAGTTATGCCGAGAAGGACCACATTACGTGACATGGTTGATGAAGCATATTTTGTGATAATATTACTTTATAATTTTACCACTTTTACACATATTACCAGTGTCTCAAAAAAGCTCCTCAAAATCTCCTCAGTTTAACACCGACATATGGTAAAAAGCAATAGAAAGGTGACCACTGAACCTCTGCAAACGACCTTCAACTTTGCGACATCACGTGTTGCAATTTTTTATTACTTTTTAATCCATTTGACCTAGACACAAAACAGAAGATATAGATGTGGATGTGGATATGTACGTTGGGAGGAGTATGCCTTAGTTCAGATGTCCCTGGGCGACACTATTGGGGAGGTGTATTGCGGGAGGCACATGTTTCAGTGCATATGCCCCTAGGAGGCATCGATTTTGGATGTGAATGATGGGAGGAGTATGCCTCAGAACGGATGTTCATGGGAGACATTTATGTGGGATGCATATGGTGGGAGAAGTATACTTCAGTATGGATGATCATTGGAGGATTTGCATACATTTCACTGCTGGGCAAACACTACTCACTCTTGACACTGGTGATTATCCTGCTGTGATTTCTGCTTTCTTTTCTTTTTTTTTTTACAAGGTTGCCACTCATCCCATCCAGCCCTGCTGCTCTTCCTATCTTGCAGACATCATTTCTCTCCTCCTGCAAATGCAGTTCTTTTTAATTTGGTGCTGCAGTGCAGGCTGCGAAATGCCATTTAGCAAAAATGACGTTGCACAAAATCCACATACTCCCTGGGAGGCATTGACATTTGATGTGTTTGGTGGGAACATTGTGCCTCATTGCAGATGTCTCTGGGAGGCATTGATGTGGCATGTGTATGATGGGAGAAGTATGCCTCAGTACAGATGTTCCTTGGAGATACTGATGTGGGAAGTGCTAGGAGGGAGGAGTATGCCTCTGTGCATATGTCTCTTGGAGCCATTGATTTGGATGTGCATGGCAGGAGTAGTAGTATGCCTATGTGCAGACATCCCTTGGGGACATTAATTTGTATATATATGGTGGGAGGAGTACGTCTCTGTGCAGATGTCCCTGTGAGACATTGATGTGAATATGTATAGTGGGAGGAGTATGTCTCTGTGCAGATGTCCCTGGGAGACACTAATGTGTATATATATGGTGGGAGGAATATGTCTCTGTGCAGATGTCTCTGGGAGGCATTGATGTGGGATGTAAACGATGGCAGAAGTATGCCTCAGTATGGATGTCCCTTGTAGACATTGTGCATGTAGGGAGGAGTATGCCTCAGTGCATATGTCCCTGTGAGACACTAATTTGTATATGTATGGTGGGAGGAGTATGTCTCTGTGCATATGTCCCTGTGAGACACTGATGCGTGTATGTATGGTGGGAGGAGTATGTCTCTGTGCAGATGTCCCACGGAGACACTAATTTGTATGTGTATGATTGGAGGAGTATGTCTCTGTGCAGATCTCCCTCGGAGACACTAATGTGTATATGTATGGTGGGAGGAGTATGTCTCTGTTCAGAAGCCCCTATGAGACACTAATTTGTATATGTATAGTGGGAAGAGTATGTCTCTGTGCAGATGTCCCTTGGAGACACTGAAGTGTATATGTATGGTGGGTGGAGTATGTCTCTGTGCAGACGTCCCTGTGAGACACTGATGTGTATATGTTGGTGGGAGGAGTATGTCTCTGTGCAGACTCCCTGTGAGACACTGGTGTGTATATGTGGGTGGGAGGAGTATGTCTCTGTTCAGTTGTCCCTGTGAAACACTAAGGGGCATATTCTCAAGAACGTGTGATAACTACCGCAAAATTAACTTAACGCAACCCTTCACATCGCAGTCTATTGCGGGAAAACAACTCCGTGTTAACGTGGTATTCACAACACGCGGACCCATGCGATAGTCCCACGATAACGCGTCAAATGAATGTTGCAAAATCAACGCGACGCCGTAAAAACGTGAAACACGAACGCGAAAATAGTAGCGGTGATGCCAATCGCGATACAAAAATCAGCGATAACCAGCGATAGGCCTCAAATCCCCACGCGTCATGCGGGAAAATGCACCATAAAAGCAGAGTAGAAATACGGTGAGATGACAATGTGCGAGCACAACCACACATCCGTGACGTAGAACAGATGACCATTGTCCCGCATCAAATAGGCATCTCCTCACAGTCACAATGTACATTGACATGCAGTCTGCATGTAAACTGCGCCAATGCTGAAACATGCATGGAACACACATTGAAACCGCATCTCCCCGTTAACATTGCAGAGGGACAAGCAACCCCTCCTGCACACAGACGTGTCATGACCATGATCAATCCACCATAAAAGCGTGGACGAATGTAGGGGCAGTGACTCCCGCTTACGTACATGTTGCCCATGTTGTGGTACTCGAGCCACAGGGGGCATCCCTGCATCATGGTGGTACATATCTGACCCCAAAATGAGCCCTGTTGTCACCTGTAGGACACAAATGGCAGCCAAAATGGAATGATTTTGGACACATGTGAAACGCCGAAGAGTGGGATTCCATACTAACTGCGACACACAGAACTGGCAGTCCGAATACGTGACACCCTAAACAGCCCCTCTGCACAGAGGTGACACACCCACCATCCATGAACAAATCATAAAATTGTCAGCAATACATGTCGCACTCACACTTGTCTGAGTGATGTGCCTGTACAGAGGAGTGACATGCACTCAGGGAATGTGTATTTTGAATGCATTTATTAGCACATGCTGTGCCTGTGGTCATATTGTACTGTCCCATGATTGCCAAGGACTGTCAAAATGTGACGTGCTTATGTGAAGAAATTGTCAATGATGGTGTTCCTACAGGCAAGTCCTGCTGCGGCTGCAGTGGGGTGTGGTCCACCTGCCTCATCCTCATCATCATCATCCGGTGTATCTGGCACTTGTATCCATGGGGCCTTGCTGCGTACACATATGTTGTGCAACACACAACATGCAACGATCATCTTGCACACGATGTCTGGGCTGTACAGGAGCCTCCCACCTGTGACGTCCAGGCACCTGAAACGTGACTTCAACACGCCAAATGTGTGTTGCACGATGCCCCTGGTGCGTTTGTGGGCCGCATTGTACTGCCTCTGGGCCTGTGTGTTCGGGGCTCGGAGGGGTGTCATCATCCAAGCGCAGAGTGCATATCCTTGGTCACCTGTGACAGTGCAGAGAGACATGAGTCAATAGTTGGTTCCGCATGATGTGTTGGCAGGCTCAGTGGTTCATTGGTGTGTGATATGTGTGACTTTGTGATTCCTGCATGACATGTACTGCTTGTTGCAAATGAGCGGCATCAATGTGTATTACGTAGCCTCACTGCTGCTCCTCCCTCCCCCTGAGCCCATTCACTAGTGTGCGCAGCGCGGTTGCATCACTTGCACCCCTACGGCACACTATTGCCATGCCTGCCTGCGCATGTCCACAAGCCTGACAACGACACAGTGATGTTGTGCGCTGAAGGTGGACGGACACGTGTGCGTAGGCCTATGGCAAGGACAGGGCGAACACAGATGTAGAGTTCATGCCTGGCTGAACTCGCCATGCGGTTGAGGGTAGACCTTTGGCTTATGCTGCGGAAATAGCGACACACACAACAGTTGGCATGTCTGATCCCTGACCCTGAGCGGGCTTGCGCACCCTCATTTACCCCTCAGCCGAGCCCGTACTCCGGGGGCATGCTACATAGCAACATTGTATATTGCGTGATGGGTGGCGCCGACACTACACCTGAGACACACGCATTAGTTACTGCCTTGGCAAGGCCTACACTTAACCACGCCCAGAGCCACGTGTTGAATGACCACACCCCTGCGCCATACTGCCGTATGCCGGTCCACTCCCTCACACCCACAGGGGGGTCCGACACAGATACATGTCCCAGGTCCACCCCACTGCCTGAGGTGACAAGGTTGCGCACGATGTACACAGCACAATGTAATGTGGTATGGCCCGGGACCCACATGCATACAGAATGACCACACGGACACACTGAGATAATTTGTGGAACTGGCTACGAACACGTGCGCCCGGAACCTTTTATTGCCAGGGTCACACGTCCAGTGACGCCTCTGCTGGATGGGTGGTGGGTAGTGTAAGCCACCCTTCAGGGGTTGGTTGGTGCTGGCAACAACTACAACAGTGATCAGACAATCAGGAGTTCAAAGTACAAACAGCAAGGGTCCATGACTTGAGCTGCACAGAGTCGGTGGCCCCGGATGCTCAGCGGCCGGCACAGGCACACCGCCAGGGGACGGTGACTTGCAATGCACTGATGTAGGGCCACGAGAGCTGATCGGGTCCTTGTTGATGTCCAAGGAGAATGTCGCGGAGTGTTACGGGTGACAGTGGAAGGTGTCCATCCAGGGCATGATGCAGAGGACAGAGGCAAGCAGAAACAGGCAATATGGAGGAGTTGAATGCTACAGTCTCCTTTTTCCCACAATGCCAGTATCAGCTACATGATGATGAAGACAACCCCCAGGCCATAGACTCAGACGCCACCAAAGTTCAACCAGAGAGTGTCCATGACTCCCGTGGCACAGAGTCAGTGGCCCCAGAGCTGGAAGGGGATGCAGTCTGCGATGAGCCCTGTACAATGATATAAACTCTGCAATGAACAGATCAAGACTCAGTTCCAATTGTGTGTCCTACTCGACCGCAGTGTATGCCAGTGGAGTACGTCAACGTGAAAGGAGTACTGCGGGCCTTGCTTGCGGAGGCTGTGATGGTCTGGGGAGGCTGCCAAGGTCGCGGGCCTCTGGCTTTGAGCTAGCACCGGCACGTGGTGGGCCCTCTTGGAGACACGCCAGTGTCAGCAGGTGAGCAGTGAGGCCTGAATGCGCAGGGGCGGACGTGACTGGTTCGGGGACCAGCGGCCCAGGCTGCGGCAGGCGCACAGGATCGCAGGTACCGCCGCACACGGCGTCGGCCTCGTGGCGGGGTGAGAGGCGCCGCCCTGGCAGCCACGTTGGCCATTCCGGAAGGGTACCACGCCCAGGGCTACGTGCTTTTTATTCACACCCCTACGCTAGCCTGGTGTACGCCGAGCAAGCCCACTCGGCACACGCTTACAGGGGTGACGTAACAGGCTACATTTCTGTGATCTTCACCACTTGCTGGGGTGACATGGTTGTGCCCACTGTCCACAACACTACCACCACCAGCAGTATATGTCGACATGGATATGTCTGTGGTCTTCATACTGCAGTCTGTCCTGCACTTCCACGCCACACTTAGCATTGTGTGCATTCGCATTCATGGATCACTTGCCTCCTTCACACATGCCTGGTTCCCACCTCTCCCCACATACTACTATTGTGTGGCTGAGGTGCCATGCCGTTGATGGCTCATGTACATGGCTAGCCCAGGTTACCACAGTACGTTGTGCTGTCGTGTATGGTGGGTGGGCATGTTGTATGTGAGTTTGTAACGTGTGCATTCCCAGAGTTGTGAGTTGCATGATTGTGGAGTTGAGGTGTGGGGTGTGTTCATTTGGTAATTACCAACGAGCACTGCATTTCCATAGGTGCCATCCTGGAAGCGCCGGTTGATGATGGACTGTCGGAAGATGTATGAATCATGCACACTGCCTGGGTAGTTGGCGACAACATTGGTGAAGAGTCCCCGGTGGTCCACTATTGCCTGCACATTGATGGAATGCGTGTGCTTCCTGTTGCGGTAATTGTGTGCAGTGTTGGCAGGGGGCACAAGTAGGACATGTGTGCAGTCAATTGCCCCCAACACGTGCGGGAAGCCAGCTATAGCGTAGAAGCCTTGCTTGGTCTCCAGCTGTTCCTGAGCAGTGTGGGGGAAGTATAGGTACTGGGGTACCAAGCTGATGATGGCATCCAAGGGTGGTGGCGGTGGGTGTTGTGGCACTGTTGGGGCTCCGAGCTGCATGATGAGTAGCTCCATGGCATCTGTTGTTCTTCAGGTGTGGCTGTGGGCTGGGCTCCCTTTTCTGGTGCAGGTTGTCGTCTGACTTTGCACCAGGTCAGAGCAGGTGTTAATTTCCTGCTGCTAACGCGCCGTATCGCCTGTTTTGTGTTCTTATCGCCGATCTGGCTGGTCGTTGAGAATGTTGCGTTGTGGTGTTGTCGCGGCTTTTAGCTCGGGAACGCCTACTCTGCATCTCATTAGCGATAGTTGCCAGGCTCATCTGTGGCGATGTTTTTGGCGGGTGCTATCGCAGGTAAACTGGTGATATCGGCTGTTTGCACCAGCTTGTGAATGGGGCGATAATTTTATCGCGACTTTGGCTGTGATAAAGTGCCGTTAACTCGGCGATAGTTCCTTGAGAATATGCTCCTAATTTGTATATGTATAGTGGGAGGAGTATGTCTATGTGCAGATGTCCCTGTGAGACACTAATTTGTATATGTATAGTGGGAGGAGTATGTCTATGTGCAGATGTCCCTGTGAGACACAAATTTGTATATGTATAGTGGGAGGAGTATGTCTCTGTGCAGATGTCCCTGGGAGACATTGATTTGCATATGTATGATGAGAGGAGTAAGTCTCTCTGCAGATGTCCCTGTGAGACACTGATGTGTATATGTATGGTGGGAGGAGTATTTCTCTGTGCAGATGTCCGTGTGAGACACTGATGTGTATATGTATGGTGGGAGGAGTATGTCTCTGTGCAGATGTCCCTGTGAGACACTGATGTGTATATGTGGGTGGGAGGAGTATGTCTCTGTGCAGATGTCCCTGTGAGACACTGATATGAATATGCATGGTGGAAGGACTATGTCTCTGTGAAGATGTCCCTGTGAGACAATGATGTGTATATGCATGGTGGAAGGACTATGTCTCTGTGCAGATGTCCATGTGAGACAATGATGTGTATATTCATGGTGTGAGGAGTATGTCTCTCTCCAGATGTCGCTGAGAGACACTAATGTGTAGATGTATGGTGGGAGGAGTATATCCCTGTGCAGATGTCCCTGGGAAACACTAATGTGTATATGTGTGGAGGGAGGAGTATGTCTCTGTGCAGATGTCCCTGAGAGACATTGATGTGAATATGTATAGTGGGAGGGGTATGTCTCTGTGCAGATGTCCCTGTGAGACACTGATGTGTATTTGTGGGTGGGAGGAGTATGTCTCTGTGCAGATGTCCCTGAGAGACATTGATGTGAATATGTATAGTGGGATGGGTATGTCTCTGTGCAGATGTCCCTGTGAGACACTGATGTGTATATGTGGGTGGGAGGAGTATGTCTATGTGCAGATGTCCCGGTGAGACATTGACATGAATATGTATAGTGGGAGGGGTATGTCTCTGTGCAGATGTCCCTGTGAGACACTGATGTGTATATGTGGGTGGGAGGAGTATGTCTCTGTGCAGATGTCCCTGTGAGATGCTGATGTGTATATGTGGGTGGGAGGAGTATGCCTCTGTGCAGATGTCCCTGTGAGACACTGATGTGTATATGTATGGTGGGAGGAGTACTTCTATATGCAAATGTCCCTCTGAGACATTGATGTGTATATGTATGGTGGGAGGAGTAGTTCTCTGTGCAGATGTCCCTGCGAGACACTGATGTGAATATGTATGGTGGAAGGAGTATGTCTTTCTCCAGATGTCGCTGGGAGACACTAATGTGTAGTTGTATGGTGGGAGGAGTATATCCCTGTGCAGATGTCCCTGGGAAACACTAATGTGTATATGTGTGGTGGGAGGAGTATTTCTCTGTGCAGATGTTGCTGAGAGACACTAATGTGTAGATGTATGGTGGGAGGAGTAGGTCTCTCTGCGGATGTCCTTGTGAGACAATGATGTGTATATGCATGGTGGGAGGAGTATGTCTCTCTCCAGATGTCTCTGAGAGACACTAATGTGTTGATGTATGGTGGGAGGAGTATATCCCTGTGCAGATGTCCTTGGGAAACACTAATGTGTATATGTGTGGTGGGAGGAGTAGGTCTCTGTGCAGATGACTCTGTGAGACATTGACATGAATAGGTATAGTGGGAGGGGTATCTCTCTGTGCAGATGTCCCTGTGAGACACTGATGTGTATATGTGGGTGGGAGGAGTATGTCTCTGTGCAGATGTCTCTGGGAGGCATTGATGTGGAATGTGAATGATGGGCGAAGTATGCCTCAGTATGGATGTCCCTTGTAGATATTGAATTGGGATGAGCATGGAGGGAGGAGTATGCCTCAGTGCATATGTCTCTGTGAGATACTGATGTGTATATGTGGGTGGGAGGAGTATGTCTCGGTGCAGATGTCCTTGGGAGACACTGATGTGTGTATGTGTGGTGGGAGGAGTATGTCTCTGTGCAGATGTCCCTGTGCGACATTGACATGAATAGGTATAGTGGGAGGGGTATATCTCTGTGCAGATGTCCCGGTGAGACACTGATGTGTATATGTGGGTGGGAGGAGTATGTCTCAGTTCAGTTTTCCCTGTGAGACACTAATTTGTATATGTATTGTGGGAGGAGTATGTCTATGTGCAGATGTCCCTCAGAGACACTAATATGTATATGTATGGTGGGAGGAGTATGTCTCTGTGCAGCTGTCCCTGTGAGACATTGACATGAATATGTATAGTGGGAGGGGTATGTACCTGTGCATATGTCCCTGTGAGACACTGATGTGTATATGTGGGTGGGAGGAGTATGTCTATGTGCAGATGTCCCTGTGAGACATTGACATGAATATGTATAGTGGGAGGGGTATGTCTCTGTTCCGATTGTCCCTGTGATACACTGATGTGTATATGTGGGTGGGAGGAGTATGTCTCTCTGCAGATGTCCCTGTGAGACACTGATGTGTATATGTATGGTGGGAGGAGTATTTTTCTGTGCAGATGTCCCTGTGAGACACTGATGTGTATATGTATGGTGGGAGGAGTATGTCTCTGTGTAGACGTCCCTGTGAGACACTGATGTGTATATGTATGGTGGGAGGAGTATGTCTCTGTGTAGACGTCTCTGTGAGACACTGATGTGTATATGTACGGTGGGAGGAGTATGTCTCTGTGCAGATGTCCCTGCGAGACACTGATGTGAATATGTATGGTGGAAGGAGTATGTCTCTCTCCAGATGTCGCTGAGAGACACTAATGTGTAGATGTATGGTGGGAGGATATGTCTTTATGCAGATGTCCCTGTGAGGCACTAATGTGTATATATATGGTGGGAGGAGTGTGTTTCTGTGCAGATGTCCCTGTTAGAAATAGATGTGAATATGTATAGTGGGAGGAGTATGTCTCTGTGCAGATGACTCTGTGAAGCACTAATGTGTATATATATGGTGGGAGGA
Organism: Calotriton arnoldi; assembly: GCA_963921515.1. Classification (NCBI taxonomy): domain Eukaryota; kingdom Metazoa; phylum Chordata; class Amphibia; order Caudata; family Salamandridae; genus Calotriton; species Calotriton arnoldi. The sequence goes on from CAWUFW010008771.1 coordinate 112,099, forward strand.
GTATGTCTATTTGCAGATGTCCCTGTGAGACATTGACATGAATATGTATAGTGGGGGGTATGTCTCTGTGCAGATATCCCTGTGAGACACTGATGTGTGTATGTGGGTGGGAGGAGTATGTCTCTGTGCAGATGTCCCTGCGAGACACTGATGTGAATATGTATGGTGGAAGGAGTATGTCTCTCTCCAGATGTTGCTGAGCGACACTAATGTGTAGATGTCTGGAGGGAGGAGTATATCCCTGTGCAGATGTCCCTGGGAAACACTAATGTGTATATTTGTGGTGCGAGGAGAATGTCTCTGTGCAGATGTCACTGAGAGACACTAATGTGTAGCTGTATGGTGGGAGTAGTATGTCTCTTTGCGGATGTCCCTGTGAGACATTGATGTGAATATGTATAGTGGGAGGAGTATGTCTCTGTGCAGATGTCCCTCTGAGACACTAAATTGTATATGTATGGTGGGTGGAGTATGTCTTTGTGCAGATGTCCCTGTGAGGCACTAATGTGTATATATATGGTGGGAGGAGTATGTCTCTGTGCAGATGTCCCTCGGAGACACTAATATGTATATGTATGGTGGGTGGAGTATGTATCTGTGCAGACGTCCCTGTGAGACACTGATGTGTATATGTGGGTGGGAGGAGTATGTCTATGTGCAGATGTCCCTGTGAGACACTGATTTGTATATGTGGTTGGGAGGAGTATGTCTCTGTGCAGACGTCCCTGTGAGACACTGATGTGTATATGTGGGTGGGAGGAGTATGTCTCTGTTCCGTTGTCCCTGTGAGACACTAATTTGTATATGTATAGTGGGAGGAGTATGTCTATGTGCAGATGTCCCTGTGAGACACTAATTAGAATATGTATAGTGGGAGGAGTATGTCTCTGTACAGATGTCCCTGTGAGACACTAATTTGTATATGTATAGTGGGAGGAGTATGTCTCTGTGCAGATGTCCCTGGGAGACAATGATTTGTATATGTATGATGGAGGAGTATGTCTCTGTGCAGATGTCCCTGTGAAACACTAATGTTTATATGTGTGGTGGGAGGAGTATGTCTCTGTGCAGATGTCCCTCGGAGACACTAATATGTATATGTATGGTGGGTGGAGTATGTATCTGTGCAGACGTCCCTGTGAGACACTGATGTGTATATGTGGGTGGGAGGAGTATGTCTATGTGCAGATGTCCCTGTGAGACACTGATTTGTATATGTGGTTGGGAGGAGTATGTCTCTGTGCAGACGTCCCTGTGAGACACTGATGTGTATATGTGGGTGGGAGAAGTATGTCTCTGTTCCGTTGTCCCTGTGAGACACTAATTTGTATATGTATAGTGGGAGGAGTATGTCTATGTGCAGATGTCCCTGTGAGACACTAATTAGAATATGTATAGTGGGAGGAGTATGTCTCTGTGCAGATGTCCCTGTGAGACACTAATTTGTATATGTATAGTGGGAGGAGTATGTCTCTGTGCAGATGTCCCTGGGAGACAATGATTTGTATATGTATGATGGAGGAGTATGTCTCTGTGCAGATGTCCCTGTGAAACACTAATGTTTATATGTGTGGTGGGAGGAGTATGTCTCTGTGCAGATGTCGCTGAGAGACACAAATGTGTAGATGTATGGTGGGAGAAGTATGTCTCTGTGCAGATGTCCCTGTGAGACATTGATGTGATTATATATAGTGGGAGGATATGTCTTTATGCAGATGTCCCTGAGAGGCACTAATGTGTATATATGGTGGGAGGAGTATGTTTCTGTGCAGATGTCCCTGTGAGAAATCGATGTGAATATGTGTAGTGGGAGGGGTATGTCTCTGTGCAGATGACTCTGTGAAGCACTAAAGTGTATATATATGGTGGGAGGAGTATGTCTATTTGCAGATGTCCCTGTGAGACATTGACATGAATATGTATAGTGGGAGGGGTATGTCTCTGTGCAGATGTCCCTGTGAGACACTGATGTGTATATGTGGGTGGGAGGAGTATGTCTCTGTGCAGATGTCCCTGCGAGACACTGATGTGAATATGTATGGTGGAAGGAGTATGTCTCTCTCCAGATGTCGCTGAGAGACACTAATGTATAGATGTCTGGGGGGAGGAGTATATCCCTGTGCAGATGTCCCTGGGAAACACTAATGTGTATATGTGCGGTGGGAGGAGAATGTCTCTGTGCAGATGTCGCTGAGAGACACTAATGTGTAGATGTATGGTGGGAGGAGTATGTCTCTTTGCGGATGTCCCTGTGAGACATTGATGTGAATATGTATAGTGGGAGGAGAATGTCTCTGTGCAGATGTCCCTCTGAGACACTAAATTGTATATGTATGGTGGGTGGAGTATGTCTTTGTGCAGAGGCCACTGCAAGACATTGATATGTATATGTATAGTGGGAGGAGTATGTCTCTATGCAGATGTCCCTGTGAGGCACTAATGTGTATATATATGGTGGGAGGAGTATGTCTCTGTGCAGATGTCCCTGTGAGACACTGATTTGTATATGTGGTTGGGAGGAGTATGTCTCTGTGCAGACGTCCCTGTGAGACACTGATGTGTATATGTGGGTGGGAGGAGTATGTCTCTGTTCCGTTGTCCCTGTGAGACACTAATTTGTATGTGTATAGTGGGAGGAGTATGTCTATGTGCAGATGTCCCTGTGAGACACTAATTTGAATATGTATAGTGGGAGGAGTATGTCTATGTGCAGATGTCCCTGTGAGACACTAATTTGTATATGTATAGTGGGAGGAGTATGTCTCTGTGCAGATGTCCCTGTGAGGCACTAATGTGTGTATGTGTGGTGGGAGGAGTATGTCTCTGTGCAGATGTCACAGTGAGACATTGACGTGAATATGTATAGTGGGAGGGGTATGTCTCTGTGCAGATGTCCCTGTGAGACACTGATGTGTATATGTGGGTGGGAGGAGTATGTCTATGTGCAGATGTCCCTGTGAGACATTGACATGAATATGTATAGTGGGAGGGGTATGTCTCTGTGCAGATGTCCCTGTGAGACACTGATGTGTATATGTGGGTGGTAGGAGTGTGTCTATGTGCAGATGTCCCTGTGAGACACTGATGTGTATATGTGGGTGGGAGGAGTATGTGTCTGTGCAGATGTCCCTGTGAGACACTGATGTGTATATGTGGGTGGGAGGAGTATGTCTCTCTGCAGATGTCCCTGTGAAACACTGTTGTGTATATGTATGGTGGGAGGAGTATTTCTCTATGCAGATGTCCCTGTGAGACACTGATGTGTATATGTATGGTGGGAGGAGTATTTCTCTGTGCAGATGTCCCTGTGAGACACTGATGTGAATATGTATGGTGGAAGGAGTATGTCTCTCTCCAAATGTCGCTGAGAGACACTAATGTCTAGTTGTATGGTGGGAGGAGTATATCCCTGTGCAGATGTCCCTGGAAACACTAATGTGTATATGTGTGGTGGGGGGAGTATGTCTCTGTGCAGATGTCACTGAGAGACACTAATGTGTAGATGTATGGTGGGAGGAGTATGTCTTTGTGCAGATGTCCCTGTGAGACATTGATGTGAATATGTCTAGTGGGAGGAGTATGTCTCTGTGCAGATGTTCCTCTGAGACACTAATTTGTATATGTATGGTGGGAGGAGTATGTCTTTGTGCAGAGGCCACTGCGAGATATTGATGTGTATATGTATAGTGGGAGTAGTATGTCTCTATGCAGATGTCCCTGTGAAGCACTAATGTGTCTATATATGGTGGTAGGAGTATGTCTCTGTGCAGATGTCTCTGGGAGGCATTGATGTGGGATGTGAACGATGGGAGGCCACTGCGAGACATTGAAATGTATATGTATAGTGGGAGGAGTATGTCTCTGTGCAGATGTCCCTCGGAGACACTAATATGTATATGTATGGTGGGTGGAGTATGTATCTGTGCAGATGTCCCTGTGAGACACTGATGTGTATATGTATGGTGGGAGGAGAATTTCTCTGTTCAGAAGTCCCTGTGAGACACTGATGTGTATATGTATGGTGGGAGGAGTATGTCTCTGTGTAGACGTCCCTGTGAGACACTGATGTGTATATGTATGGTGGGAGGAGTATGTCTCTGTGCAGATGTCCCTGCGAGACACTGATGTGAATATGTATGGTGGAAGGAGTATGTCTCTCTCCAGATGTCGCTGAGAGACACTAATGTGTAGATGTATGGTGGGAGGAGTATATCCCTGTGCAGATGTCCCTGGGAAACACTAATGTTTATATGTGTGGTGGGAGGAGTATGTCTCTGTGCAGATGTCGCTGAGAGACACTAATGTGTAGATGTATGGTGGGAGGAGTATGTCTCTGTGCAGATGTCCCTGTGAGACATTGATGTGAATATACATAGTGGGAGGATATGTCTTTATGCAGATGTCCCTGTGATGCACTAATGTGTATATATATGGTGGGAGGAGTGTGTTTCTGTGCAGATGTCCCTGTTAGAAATAGATGTGAATATGTATAGTGGGAGGAGTATGTCTCTGTGCAGATGACTCTGTGAAGCACTAATGTGTATATATATGGTGGGAGGAGTATGTCTATTTGCAGATGTCCCTGTGAGACATTGACATGAATATGTATAGTGGGGGTATGTCTCTGTGCAGATATCCCTGTGAGACACTGATGTGTGTATGTGGGTGGGAGGAGTATGTCTCTGTGCAGATGTCCCTGCAAGACACTGATGTGAATATGTATGGTGGAAGGAGTATGTCTCTCTCCAGATGTCGCTGAGAGACACTAATGTGTAGATGTCTGGTGGGAGGATTATATCCCTGTGCAGATGTCCCTGGGAAACACTAATGTGTATATTTGTGGTGCGAGGAGAATGTCTCTGTGCAGATGTCGCTGAGAGACACTAATGTGTAGCTGTATGGTGGGAGTAGTATGTCTCTTTGTGGATGTCCCTGTGAGACATTGATGTGAATATGTATAGTGGGAGGAGTATGTCTCTGTGCAGATGTCCCTCTGAGACACTAAATTGTATATGTATGGTGGGTGGAGTATGTCTTTGTGCAGAGGCCACTGCAAGACATTGATATGTATATGTATAGTGGGAGGAGTATTTCTTTGTGCAGAGGCCACTGCAAGACATTGATATGTATATGTATAGTGGGAGGAGTATGTCTCTATGCAGATGTCCCTGTGAGGCACTAATGTGTATATATATGGTGGGAGGAGTATGTCTCTGTGCAGATGTCCCTCGGAGACACTAATATGTATATGTATGGTGGGTGGAGTATGTATCTGTGCAGACGTCCCTGTGAGACACTGATGTGTATATGTGGGTGGGAGGAGTATGTCTATGTGCATATGTCCCTGTGAGACACTGATTTGTATATGTGGTTGGGAGGAGTATGTCTCTGTGCAGACTTCTCTGTGAGACACTGATGTGTTTATGTGGGTGGGAGGAGTATGTCTCTGTTCCGTTGTCCCTGTGAGACAGTAATTTGTATATGTATAGTGGGAGGAGTATGTCTATGTGCAGATGTCCCTGTGAGACACTAATTAGAATATGTATAGTGGGAGGAGTTTGTCTCTGTGCAGATGTCCCTGTGAGACACTAATTTGTATATGTATAGTGGGAGGAGTATGTCTCTGTGCAGATGTCCCTGGGAGACATTGATTTGTATATGTATGATGGAGGAGTATGTCTCTGTGCAGATGTCCCTGTGAAACACTAATGTTTATATGTGTGGTGGGAGGAGTATGTCTCTGTGCAGATGTCCCTGTGAGACATTGATGTGAATATATATAGTGGGAGGATATGTCTTTATGCAGATGTCCCTGTGAGGCACTAATGTGTATATATGGTGGGAGGAGTATGTTTCTGTGCAGATGTCCCTGTGAGAAATCGATGTGAATATGTGTAGTGGGAGGGGTATGTCTCTGTGCAGATGACTCTGTGAAGCACTAAAGTGTATATATATGGTGGGAGGAGTATGTCTATTTGCAGATGTCCCTGTGAGACATTGACATGAATATGTATAGTGGGAGGGGTATGTCTCTGTGCAGATGTCCCTGTGAGACACTGATGTGTATATGTGGGTGGGAGGAGTATGTCTCTGTGCAGATGTCCCTGTGAGACACTGATGTGTATATGTGGGTGGGAGGGGTATGTCCCTGTGCAGATGTCCCTGTGAGACACTGATGTGTATATGTATGGTGGGAGGAGTATTTCTCTGTGCAGATGTCCCTGCGAGACACTGATGTGAATATGTATGGTGGAAGGAGTATGTCTCTCTCCAGATGTCGCTGAGAGACACTAATGTGTAGATGTCTGGGGGGAGGAGTATATCCCTGTGCAGATGTCCCTGGGAAACACTAATGTGTTTATGTGCAGTGGGAGGAGAATGTCTCTGTGCAGATGTCGCTGAGAGACACTAATGTGTAGATATATGGTGGGAGGAGTATGTCTCTTTGCGGATGTCCCTGTGCGACATTGATGTGAATATGTATAGTGGGAGGAGAATGTCTCTGTGCAGATGTCCCTCTGAGACACTAAATTGTATATGTATGGTGGGTGGAGTATGTCTTTGTGCAGAGGCCACTGCAAGACATTGATATGTATAGTGGGAGGAGTATGTCTCTATGCAGATGTCCCTGTGAGGCACTAATGTGTATATATATGGTGGGAGGAGTATGTCTCTGTGCAGATGTCCCTCGGAGACACTAATGTGTATATGTATGGTGGGAGGAGTATGTCTCTGTGCAGACGTCCCTGTGAGACACTGATGTGTATATCTGGGTGGGAGGAGTATGTCTATGTGCAGATGTCCCTGTGAGACACTGATTTGTATATGTGGTTGGGAGGAGTATGTCTCTGTGCAGACGTCCCTGTGAGACACTGATGTGTATATGTGGGTGGGAGGAGTATGTGTCTGTTCCGTTGTCCCTGTGAGACACTAATTTGTATATGTATAGTGAGAGGAGTATGTCTATGTGCAGATGTCCCTGTGAGACACTAATTTGAATATGTATAGTGGGAGGAGTATGTCTATGTGCAGATGTCCCTGTGAGACACTAATTTGTATATGTATAGTGGGCGGAGTATGTCTTTGTGCAGATGTCCCTGTGAGGCACTAATGTGTGTATGTGTGGTGGGAGGAGTATGTCTCTGTGCAGATGTCACAGTGAGACATTGACGTGAATTGTATAGTGGGAGGGGTATGTCTCTGTGCAGATGTCCCTGTGAGACACTGATGTGTATATGTGGGTGGGAGGAGTATGTCTATGTGCAGATGTCCCTGTGAGACATTGACATGAATATGTATAGTGGGAGGGGTATGTCTCTGTGCAGATGTCCCTGTGAGACACTGATGTGTATATGTGGGTGGTAGGAGTATGTCTCTGTGCAGATGTCCCTGTGAGACACTGATGTGTATATGTGGGTGGGGGGAGTATGTCTATGTGCAGATGTCCCTGTGAGACATTGGCATGAATATGTATAGTGGGAGGGGTATGTCTCTGTGCAGATGTCCCTGTGAGACACTGATGTGTATATGTATGGTGGAAGGAGTATGGCTCTCTCCAGATGTCGCTGAGAGACACTAATGTGTAGATGTCTTAGGGGAGGAGTATATCCCTGTGCAGATGTCCCTGGGAAACACTAATGTGTATATGTGCGGTGGGAGGAGAATGTCTCTGTGCAGATGTCGCTGAGAGACACTAATGTGTAGATGTATGGTGGGAGGAGTATGTCTCTTTGCGGATGTCCCTGTGAGACATTGATGTGAATATGTATAGTGGGAGGAGAATGTCTCTGTGCAGATGTCCCTCTGAGACACTAAATTGTATATGTATGGTGGGTGGAGTATGTCTTTGTGCAGAAGCCACTGCAAGACATTGATATGTATAGTGGGAGGAGTATGTCTCTATGCAGATGTCCCTGTGAGGCACTAATGTGTATATATATGGTGGGAGGAGTATGTCTCTGTGCAGATGTCCCTCGGAGACACTAATGTGTATATGTATGGTGGGAGGAGTATGTCTCTGTGCAGACGTCCCTGTGAGACACTGATGTGTATATCTGGGTGGGAGGAGTATGTCTATGTGCAGATGTCCCTGTGAGACACTGATTTGTATATGTGGTTGGGAGGAGTATGTCTCTGTGCAGATGTCCCTGTGAGACACTGATGTGTATATGTGGGTGGGAGGAGTATGTCTCTGTTCCGTTGTCCCTGTGAGACACTAATTTGTATATGTATAGTGGGAGGAGTATGTCTATGTGCAGATGTCCCTGTGAGACACTAATTTCAATATGTATAGTGGGAGGAGTATGTCTATGTGCAGATGTCCCTGTGAGACACTAATTTGTATATGTATAGTGGGCGGAGTATGTCTCTGTGCAGATGTCCCTGTGAGGCACTAATGTGTGTATGTGTGGTGGGAGGAGTATGTCTCTGTGCAGATGTCACAGTGAGACATTGACGTGAATTGTATAGTGGGAGGGGTATGTCTCTGTTCAGATATCCCTGTGAGACACTGATGTGTATATGTGGGTGGGAGGAGTATGTCTATGTGCAGATGTCCCTGTGAGACATTGACATGAATATGTATAGTGGGAGGGGTATGTCTCTGTGCAGATGTCCCTGTGAGACACTGATGTGTATATGTGGGTGGTAGGAGTATGTCTTTGTGCAGATGTCCCTGTGAGACACTGATGTGTATATGTGGGTGGGGGGAGAATGTCTCTGTGCAGATGTCGCTGAGAGACACTAATGTGTAGATATATGGTGGGAGGAGTATGTCTCTTTGCGGATGTCCCTGTGAGACATTGATGTGAATATGTATAGTGGGAGGAGAATGTCTCTGTGCAGATGTCCCTCTGAGACACTAAATTGTATATGTATGGTGGGTGGAGTATGTCTTTGTGCAGAGGCCACTGCAAGACATTGATATGTATGGTGGGAGGAGTATGTCTCTGTGCAGATGTCCCTCGGAGACACTAATGTGTATATGTATGGTGGGAGGAGTATGTCTCTGTGCAGACGTCCCTGTGAGACACTGATGTGTATATCTGGGTGGGAGGAGTATGTCTATGTGCAGATGTCCGTGTGAGACACTGATTTGTATATGTGGTTGGGAGGAGTATGTCTCTGTGCAGACGTTCCTGTGAGACACTGATGTGTATATGTGGGTGGGAGGAGTATGTGTCTGTTCCGTTGTCCCTGTGAGAAACTTATTTGTATATGTATAGTGGGAGGAGTATGTCTATGTGCAGATGTCCCTGTGAGACACTAATTTGAATATGTATAGTGGGAGGAGTATGTCTATGTGCAGATGTCCCTGTGAGACACTAATTTGTATATGTATAGTGGACGGAGTATGTCTCTGTGCAGATGTCCCTGTGAGGCACTAATGTGTGTATGTGTGGTGGGAGGAGTATGTCTCAGTGCAGATGTCACAGTGAGACATTGACGTGAATTGTATAGTGGGAGGGGTATGTCTCTGTGCAGATGTCCCTGTGAGACACTGATGTGTATATGTGGGTGGGAGGAGTATGTCTATGTGCAGATGTCCCTGTGAGACATTGACATGAATATGTATAGTGGGAGGGGTATGTCTCTGTGCAGATGTCCCTGTGAGACACTGATGTGTATATGTGGGTGGTAGGAGTATGTCTCTGTGCAGATGTCCCTGTGAGACACTGATGTGTATATGTGGGTGGAGGGAGTATGTCTATGTGCAGATGTCCCTGTGAGACATTGGCATGAATATGTATAGTGGGAGGGGTATGTCTCTGTGCAGATGTCCCTGTGAGACACTGATGTGTATATGTATGGTGAAAGGAGTATGTCTCTCTCCAGATGTCGCTGAGAGACACTAATGTGTAGATGTCTGGGGGGAGGAGTATATGCCTGTGCAGATTTCCCTGGGAAACACTAATGTGTATATGTGCGGTGGGAGGAGAATGTCTCTGTGCAGATGTCGCTGAGAGACACTAATGTGTAGATGTATGGTGGGAGGAGTATGTCTCTTTGCGGATGTCCCTGTGAGACATTGATGTGAATATGTATAGTGGAAGGAGAATGTCTCTGTGCAGATGTCCCTCTGAGACACTAAATTGTATATGTATGGTGGGTGGAGTATGTCTTTGTGCAGAGGCCACTGCAAGACATTGATATGTATAGTGGGAGGAGTATGTCTCTATGCAGATGTCCCTGTGAGGCACTAATGTGTATATATATGGTGGGAGGAGTATGTCTCTGTGCAGATGTCCCTCGGAGACACTAATGTGTATATGTATGGTGGGAGGAGTATGTCTATGTGCAGATGTCCCTGTGAGACACTGATTTGTATATCTGGGTGGGAGGAGTATGTCTATGTGCAGATGTCCCTGTGAGACACTGATTTGTATATGTGGTTGGGAGGAGTATGTCTCTGTGCAGACGTCCCTGTGAGACACTGATGTGTATATGTGGGTGGGAGGAGTATGTCTCTGTTCCGTTGTCCCTGTGAGACACTAATTTGTATATGTATAGTGGGAGGAGTATGTCTATGTGCAGATGTCCCTGTGAGACACTAATTTCAATATGTATAGTGGGAGGAGTATGTCTATGTGCAGATGTCCCTGTGAGACACTAATTTGTATATTTATAGTGGGCGGAGTATGTTTCTGTGCAGATGTCCCTGTGAGGCACTAATGTGTGTATGTGTGGTGGGAGGAGTATGTCTCTGTGCAGATGTCACAGTGAGACATTGACGTGAATTGTATAGTGGGAGGGGTATGTCTCTGTGCAGATGTCCCTGTTAGACACTGATGTGTATATGTGGGTGGGAGGAGTATGTCTATGTGCAGATGTCCCTGTGAGACATTGACATGAATATGTATAGTGGGAGGGGTATGTCTCTGTGCAGATGTCCCTGTGAGACACTGATGTGTATATGTGGGTGGTAGGAGTATGTCTTTGTGCAGATGTCCCTGTGAGACACTGATGTGTATATGTGGGAGGGGGGAGTATGTCTATGTGCAGATGTCCCTGTGAGACATTGGCATGAATATGTATAGTGGGAGGGGTATGTCTCTGTGCAGATGTCCCTGTGAGACACTGATGTGTATATGTGGGTGGTAGGAGTATGTCTTTGTGCAGATGTCCCTGTGAGACACTGATGTGTATATGTATGGTGGGAGGAGTATGTCTCTGTGCAGATGTCCCTGTGAGACAGTGATGTGAATATCCATGGTGGAAGGACTATGTCTCTGTGCAGATGTCCCTGTGAGACAATGATGTGTATATGTATGGTGGGAGGAGTATTTTTCTGTGCAGATGTCCCTGTGAGACACTGATGTGTATATGTATGGTGGGAGGTGAATTTCTCTGTTCAGATGTCCCTGTGAGACACTGATGTGTATATGTATGGTGGGAGGAGTATGTCTCTGTGTAGACGTCCCTGTGAGACACTGATGTGTATATGTATGGTGGGAGGAGTATGTCTCTGTGCAGATGTCCCTGCGAGACACTGATGTGAATATGTATGGTGGAAGGAGTATGTCTCTCTCCAGATGTCGCTGAGAGACACTAATGTGTAGATGTATGGTGGGAGGAGTATATCCCTGTGCAGATGTCCCTGGGAAACACTAATGTTTATATGTGTGGTGGGGAAGAGTATGTCTCTGTGCAGATGTCCCTGTGAGGCACTAATGTGTGTATGTGTGGTGGGAGGAGTATGTCTCTGTGCAGATGTCACAGTGAGACATTGACGTGAATTGTATAGTGGGAGGGGTATGTCTCTGTTCAGATATCCCTGTGAGACACTGATGTGTATATGTGGGTGGGAGGAGTATGTCTATGTGCAGATGTCCCTGTGAGACATTGACATGAATATGTATAGTGGGAGGGGTATGTCTCTGTGCAGATGTCCCTGTGAGACACTGATGTGTATATGTGGGTGGTAGGAGTATGTCTTTGTGCAGATGTCCCTGTGAGACACTGATGTGTATATGTGGGTGGGGGAGAATGTCTCTGTGCAGATGTCGCTGAGAGACACTAATGTGTAGATATATGGTGGGAGGAGTATGTCTCTTTGCGGATGTCCCTGTGAGACATTGATGTGAATATGTATAGTGGGAGGAGAATGTCTCTGTGCAGATGTCCCTCTGAGACACTAAATTGTATATGTATGGTGGGTGGAGTATGTCTTTGTGCAGAGGCCACTGCAAGACATTGATATGTATAGTGGGAGGAGTATGTCTCTATGCAGATGTCCCTGTGAGGCACTAATGTGTATATATATGGTGGGAGGAGTATGTCTCTGTGCAGATGTCCCTCGGAGACACTAATGTGTATATGTATGGTGGGAGGAGTATGTCTCTGTGCAGACGTCCCTGTGAGACACTGATGTGTATATCTGGGTGGGAGGAGTATGTCTATGTGCAGATGTCCGTGTGAGACACTGATTTGTATATGTGGTTGGGAGGAGTATGTCTCTGTGCAGACGTTCCTGTGAGACACTGATGTGTATATGTGGGTGGGAGGAGTATGTGTCTGTTCCGTTGTCCCTGTGAGACACTAATTTGTATATGTATAGTGGGAGGAGTATGTCTATGTGCAGATGTCCCTGTGAGACACTAATTTGAATATGTATAGTGGGAGGAGTATGTCTATGTGCAGATGTCCCTGTGAGACACTAATTTGTATATGTATAGTGGACGGAGTATGTCTCTGTGCAGATGTCCCTGTGAGGCACTAATGTGTGTATGTGTGGTGGGAGGAGTATGTCTCTGTGCAGATGTCACAGTGAGACATTGACGTGAATTGTATAGTGGGAGGGGTATGTCTCTGTGCAGATGTCCCTGTGAGACACTGATGTGTATATGTGGGTGGGAGGAGTATGTCTATGTGCAGATGTCCCTGTGAGACATTGACATGAATATGTATAGTGGGAGGGGTATGTCTCTGTGCAGATGTCCCTGTGAGACACTGATGTGTATATGTGGGTGGTAGGAGTATGTCTCTGTGCAGATGTCCCTGTGAGACACTGATGTGTATATGTGGGTGGAGGGAGTATGTCTATGTGCAGATGTCCCTGTGAGACATTGGCATGAATATGTATAGTGGGAGGGGTATGTCTCTGTGCAGATGTCCCTGTGAGACACTGATGTGTATATGTATGGTGAAAGGAGTATGTCTCTCTCCAGATGTCGCTGAGAGACACTAATGTGTAGATGTCTGGGGGAGGAGTATATGCCTGTGCAGATTTCCTGGGAAACACTAATGTGTATATGTGCGGTGGGAGGAGAATGTCTCTGTGCAGATGTCGCTGAGAGACACTAATGTGTAGATGTATGGTGGGAGGAGTATGTCTCTTTGCGGATGTCCCTGTGAGACATTGATGTGAATATGTATAGTGGAAGGAGAATGTCTCTGTGCAGATGTCCCTCTGAGACACTAAATTGTATATGTATGGTGGGTGGAGTATGTCTTTGTGCAGAGGCTACTGCAAGACATTGATATGTATAGTGGGAGGAGTATGTCTCTATGCAGATGTCCCTGTGAGGCACTAATGTGTATATATATGGTGGGAGGAGTATGTCTCTGTGCAGATGTCCCTCGGAGACACTAATGTGTATATGTATGGTGGGAGGAGTATGTCTATGTGCAGATGTCCCTGTGAGACACTGATTTGTATATCTGGGTGGGAGGAGTATGTCTATGTGCAGATGTCCCTGTGAGACACTGATTTGTATATGTGGTTGGGAGGAGTATGTCTCTGTGCAGACGTCCCTGTGAGACACTGATGTGTATATGTGGGTGGGAGGAGTATGTCTCTGTTCCGTTGTCCCTGTGAGACACTAATTTGTATATGTATAGTGGGAGGAGTATGTCTATGTGCAGATGTCCCTGTGAGACACTAATTTCAATATGTATAGTGGGAGGAGTATGTCTATGTGCAGATGTCCCTGTGAGACACTAATTTGTATATTTATAGTGGGCGGAGTATGTTTCTGTGCAGATGTCCCTGTGAGGCACTAATGTGTGTATGTGTGGTGGGAGGAGTATGTCTCTGTGCAGATGTCACAGTGAGACATTGACGTGAATTGTATAGTGGGAGGGGTATGTCTCTGTGCAGATGTCCCTGTTAGACACTGATGTGTATATGTGGGTGGGAGGAGTATGTCTATGTGCAGATGTCCCTGTGAGACATTGACATGAATATGTATAGTGGGAGGGGTATGTCTCTGTGCAGATGTCCCTGTGAGACACTGATGTGTATATGTGGGTGGTAGGAGTATGTCTTTGTGCAGATGTCCCTGTGAGACACTGATGTGTATATGTGGGAGGGAGTATGTCTATGTGCAGATGTCCCTGTGAGACATTGGCATGAATATGTATAGTGGGAGGGGTATGTCTCTGTGCAGATGTCCCTGTGAGACACTGATGTGTATATGTGGGTGGTAGGAGTATGTCTTTGTGCAGATGTCCCTGTGAGACACTGATGTGTATATGTATGGTGGGAGGAGTATGTCTCTGTGCAGATGTCCCTGTGAGACAGTGATGTGAATATCCATGGTGGAAGGACTATGTCTCTGTGCAGATGTCCCTGTGAGACAATGATGTGTATATGTATGGTGGGAGGAGTATTTTTCTGTGCAGATGTCCCTGTGAGACACTGATGTGTATATGTATGGTGGGAGGTGAATTTCTCTGTTCAGATGTCCCTGTGAGACACTGATGTGTATATGTATGGTGGGAGGAGTATGTCTCTGTGTAGACGTCCCTGTGAGACACTGATGTGTATATGTATGGTGGGAGGAGTATGTCTCTGTGCAGATGTCCCTGCGAGACACTGATGTGAATATGTATGGTGGAAGGAGTATGTCTCTCTCCAGATGTCGCTGAGAGACACTAATGTGTAGATGTATGGTGGGAGGAGTATATCCCTGTGCAGATGTCCCTGGGAAACACTAATGTTTATATGTGTGGTGGGGAAGAGTATGTCTCTGTGCAGATGTCGCTGAGAGACACTAATGTGTAGATGTATGGTGGGAGGAGTATGTCTCTGTGCAGATGTCCCTGTGAGACATTGATGTGAATATACATAGTGGGAGGATATGTCTTTATGCAGATGTCCCTGTGAGGCACTAATGTGTATATATATGGTGGGAGGAGTGTGTTTCTGTGCAGATGTCCCTGTTAGAAATAGATGTGAATATGTATAGTGGGAGGAGTATGTCTCTGTGCAGATGACTCTGTGAAGCACTAATGTGTATATATATGGTGGGAGGAGTATGTCTATTTGCAGATGTCCCTGTGAGACATTGACATGAATATGTATAGTGGGGGGTATGTCTCTGTGCAGATATCCCTGTGAGACACTGATGTGTGTATGTGGGTGGGAGGAGTATGTCTCTGTGCAGATGTCCCTGCGAGACACTGATGTGAATATGTATGGTGGAAGGAGTATGTCTCTCTCCAGATGTCGCTGAGAGACACTAATGTGTAGATGTCAGGTGGGAGGATTATATCCCTGTGAAGATGTCCCTGGGAAACACTAATGTGTATATTTGTGATGCGAGGAGAATGTCTCTGTGCAGATGTCGCTGAGAGACACTAATGTGTAGCTGTATGGTGGGAGTAGTATGTCTCTTTGCGGATGTCCCTGTGAGACATTGATGTGAATATGTATAGTGGGAGGAGTATGTCTCTGTGCAGATGTCCCTCTGAGACACTAAATTGTATATGTATGGTGGGTGGAGTATGTATCTGTGCAGATGTCCCTGTGAGGCACTAATGTGTATATGTGGGTGGGAGGAGTATGTCTATGTGCATATGTCCCTGTGAGAGACTGATTTGTATATGTGGTTGGGAGGAGTATGTCTCTGTGCAGACGTCCCTGTGAGACACTGATGTGTATATATATGGTGGGAGGAGCATGTCTCTGTGCAGATGTCCCTCGGAGACACTAATATGTATATGTATGGTGGGTGGAGTATGTATCTGTGCAGACGTCCCTGTGAGACACTGATGTGTATATGTGGGTGGGAGGAGTATGTCTATGTGCATATGTCCCTGTGAGACACTGATTTGTATATGTGGTTGGGAGGAGTATGTCTCTGTGCAGACGTCCCTGTGAGACACTGATGTGTATATGTGGGTGGGAGGAGTATTTCTCTGTTCCGATGTCCCTGTGAGACAGTAATTTGTATATGTATAGTGGGAGGAGTATGTCTATGTGCAGATGTCCCTGTGAGACACTAATTAGAATATGTATAGTGGGAGGAGTATGTCTCTGTGCAGATGTCCCTGTGAGACACTAATTTGTATATGTATAGTGGGAGGAGTATGTCTCTGTGCAGATGTCCCTGGGAGACATTGATTTGTATATGTATGATGGAGGAGTATGTCTCTGTGCAGATGTCCCTGTGAAACACTAATGTTTATATGTGTGGTGGGAGGAGTATGTCTCTGTGCAGATGTCGCTGAGAGACACTAATGTGTAGATGTATGGTGGGAGAAGTATGTCTCTGTGCAGATGTCCCTGTGAGACATTGATGTGAATATATATAGTGGGAGGATATGTCTTTATGCAGATGTCCCTGTGAGGCACTAATGTGTATATATGGTGGGAGGAGTATGTTTCTGTGCAGATGTCCCTGTGAGAAATCGATGTGAATATGTGTAGTGGGAGGGGTATGTCTCTGTGCAGATGACTCTGTGAAGCACTAAAGTGTATATATATGGTGGGAGGAGTATGTCTCTGTGCAGATGTCCCTGTGAGACACTGATGTGTATATGTGGGTGGGAGGAGTATGTCTCTGTGCAGATGTCCCTGTGAGACACTGATGTGTATATGTGGGTGGGAGGGGTATGTCCCTGTGCAGATGTCCCTGTGAGACACTGATGTGTATATGTATGGTGGGAGGAGTATTTCTCTGTGCAGATGTCCCTGCGAGACACTGATGTGAATATGTATGGTGGAAGGAGTATGTCTCTCTCCAGATGTCGCTGAGAGACACTAATGTGTAGATGTCTGGGGGGAGGAGTATATCCCTGTGCAGATGTCCCTGGGAAACACTAATGTGTATATGTGCGGTGGGAGGAGAATGTCTCTGTGCAGATGTCACTGAGAGACACTAATGTGTAGATGTATGGTGGGAGGAGTATGTTTCTGTGCAGATGTCCCTGTGAGAAATCGATGTGAATATGTGTAGTGGGAGGGATATGTCTCTGTGCAGATGACTCTGTGAAGCACTAAAGTGTATATATATGGTGGGAGGAGTATGTCTATTTGCAGATGTCCCTGTGAGACATTGACATGAATATGTATAGTGGGAGGGGTATGTCTCTGTGCAGATGTCCCTGTGAGACACTGATGTGTATATGTGGGTGGGAGGAGTATGTCTCTGTGCAGATGTCCCTGTGAGACACTGATGTGTATATGTGGGTGGGAGGAGTATGTCTCTTTGCGGATGTCCCTGTGAGACATTGATGTGAATATGTATAGTGGGAGGAGAATGTCTCTGTGCAGATGTCCCTCTGAGGCACTAAATTGTATATGTATGGTGGGTGGAGTATGTCTTTGTGCAGAGGCCACTGCAAGACATTGATATGTATAGTGGGAGGGGTATGTCTCTATGCAGATGTCCCTGTGAGGCACTAATGTGTATATATATGGTGGGAGGAGTATGTCTCTGTGCAGACGTGCCTGTGAGACACTGATGTGTATATCTGGGTGGGAGGAGTATGTCTATGTGCAGATGTCCTTGTGAGACACTGATTTGTATATGTGGTTGGGAGGAGTATGTCTCTGTGCAGACGTCCCTGTGAGACACTGATGTGTATATGTGGGTGGGAGGAGTATGTCTCTGTTCCGTTGTCCCTGTGAGACACTAATTTGTATGTGTATAGTGGGAGGAGTATGTCTATGTGCAGATGTCCCTGTGAGACACTAATTTGAATATGTATAGTGGGAGGAGTATGTCTATGTGCAGATGTCCCTGTGAGACACTCATTTGTATATGTATAGTGGGAGGAGTATGTCTCTGTGCAGATGTCCCTGTGAGGCACTAATGTGTGTATGTGTGGTGGGAGGAGTATGTCTCTGTGCAGATGTCACAGTGAGACATTGACGTGAATTGTATAGTGGGAGGGGTATGTCTCTGTGCAGATGTCCCTGTGAGACACTGATGTGTATATGTGGGTGGGAGGAGTATGTCTATGTGCAGATGTCCCTGTGAGACATTGACATGAATATGTATAGTGGGAGGGGTATGTCTCTTTGCAGATGACCCTGTGAGACACTGATGTGTATATGTGGGTGGTAGGAGTATGTCTCTGTGCAGATGTCCCTGTGAGACACTGATGTGTATATGTGGGTGGGAGGAGTATGTGTCTGTGCAGATGTCCCTGTGAGACACTGATGTGTATATGTGGGTGGGAGGAGTATGTCTCTCTGCAGATGTCCCTGTGAAACACTGTTGTGTATATGTATGGTGGGAGGAGTATTTCTCTATGCAGATGTCCCTGTGAGACACTGATGTGTATATGTATGGTGGGAGGAGTATTTCTCTGTGCAGATGTCCCTGCGAGACACTGATGTGAATATGTATGGTGGAAGGAGTATGTCTCTCTCCAAATGTTGCTGAGAGACACTAATGTGTAGTTGTATGGTGGGAGGAGTATATCCCTGTGCAGATGTCCCTGGGATACACTAATGTGTATATGTGTGGTGGGGGGAGTATGTCTCTGTGCAGATGTCACTGAGAGACACTAATGTGTAGATGTTTGGTGGGAGGAGTATGTCTTTGTGCAGATGTCCCTGTGAGACATTGATGTGAATATGTCTAGTGGGAGGAGTATGTCTCTGTGCAGATGTCCCTCTGAGACACTAATTTGTATATGTATGGTGGGAGGAGTATGTCTTTTTGCAGAGGCCACTGCGAGATATTGATGTGTATATGTATAGTGGGAGTAGTATGTCTCTATGCAGATGTCCCTGTGAAGCACTAATGTGTCTATATATGGTGGGAGGAGTATGTCTCTGTGCAGATGTCTCTGGGAGGCATTGATGTGGGATGTGAACGATGGGAGGCCACTGCAAGACATTGAAATGTATATGTATAGTGGGAGGAGTATGTCTCTATGCAGATGTCCCTGAGAGGCTCCGCAGTTGATAAATATGGACCAAAAGGGCTTTATCCCAGGGAGGTTTATCCAGGAGCAAACGCTGCAATTAATAGGCAGTATTCATCTAGCGGTGGCGCGTTTGACGCAGCCAAGGCATTCGACCGGGTCTGTTGGGTATTCCTTTGGGAAACCCTAAAGATAATGGGATTTGGTTCAACCTTTATACAGACCCTGATCAGATGCTATGAGGGTGCCTCCGCAGTTATCCTGTTAAATGGCATGCTAACATCAAGCTTTAATATAACAAGGGGAACAAGGCAGGGCTGTCCCATCTCGTCCTTATTGTTTGACATTTACATCGAGCCTCTTGCTCAAGCCCTAAGATTGGATGATTTAATTACTCCTTTTCAAGTCCACCATTACAGCAGTAAGTTAGCTTTATATGCGGACGACTTGTTGGTGTATACCAACAACCCAGCGGAGGTACTCCCAAGGGTGGGAAGCCCTCTTGGAGGAATTTGGTTTGTATTCAGGGTACCTTGTTAATTCCTCTAAGACAGAGGTAATGTGCTGGAACATCAACAGTTGGGCCGGCAGGATGAGCAAGGAATTAAGATACCTAGGGATAATCATAGTTAAAGATCTAGATGATATTCCTCAGATCAACCTGAAGAAGGTATCTAAGGAAATAGATCATCTTTTCACAAGATGGCAGAATCTACCTTTGACTATCTATAGCCGGGTCAATCTTGTAAAGATGGTTGTTCTGCCAAAACTGACATATCTGTTTAGCACCATCCCCCTTGATTTTCCCAGTAAGGTTGTGAGTAAAATCCAAGGCAAAATAGGAAGCTTTATTTGGTCTAATAAAAGTGCAAGGCTATCCTGGAAGAAGTTAAGACCAAGCTTCTGAAGGGTGGTTTAGCTCTCCCGGATTTGCTTTGGTATTCTTTTACTTTTCAGTTTAAAAATATACGGACATTGCTCACTATCACCGCCAAAACCAATTGGGGGAAGATTCTGAGTGAGATGGTCACTTTTGAAGGGGGGGGAGTGGGCTTCCTATATAAGTTTGGGGCTCCAATGTTTTTTAAAAAGGTCCGTCTGAAAGTTTTAAGAACAGCACTTAAAGTGTGGTATAGGGTTAGAAGGAAATTGGGGATTGGCTATTATTATGACTTCGCTCCCATTTGGGATTCTCCCGGGTTACCTACATTTTTGGAAGATAGTCTTGCGTTGCCTATTAAAAAGGCTGGCATTGCGATTTGGTCCGATCTTATATCATTAGACGGAGTTCACCCATGGGAGGTTTTAAGATTAAAAATAGGAAGCTCCTTTTCAAAATTTAAATATTTACAACTGTCCTCCTGGTATACAGCCGAGAAAGAGTATATAGGTGGAAATTGGGAAATTGAGCATCGTCTTCAAAATCTAAAACCCATAAAAAAGGAGGTAGGGTACTGGTATAAGAATTTATTGGATGCCGACGTCGCAGACCTCCCTCCACACTATTCTGTTTGGAACCTATCAGTCTTGGATGGTATAGCTGTTGATTTGTATGGTCTATCTCTCCAAACACTATATAAGTATGTTAAGCCAGCATCCCTTAAAAAGAATCACTTTTATGTTATCATGTCTATGTGCAGATGTCCCTGTGAGACACTAATGTGTAGATGTATGGTGGGAGGAGTATGTCTCTGTGTGGATGTCCCTCTGAGACATTGATGTGAATATGTATAGTGGGAGGAATATGTCTCTGTGCAGATGTCCCTCTGAGACACTAACTTGTATATGTATGGTGGGTGGAGTATGTCTTTGTGCAGAGGCCACTGCGAGACATTGATATGTATATGTATAGTGGGAGGAGTATGTATCTATGCAGATGTCCCTGTGAAGCACTAATGTGTATATATATGGTGGGAGGAGTATGTCTCTGTGCAGATGTCTCTGGGAGGCATTGATATGGGATGTGAACAATGGGAGAAGTATGCCTCAGTATGGATGTTCCTTGTAGACATTGAATTGGGATGTGCATGGAAGGAGGAGTATGCCTCAGTGCATATGTCCCTGTGAGACACTGATGTGTATATGAGGGTGGGAGAAGTATGTCTCTGTGCAGATGTCATTGGGAGACACTGATGTGTGTATGTATGATGGGAGGAGTATGTCTCTGTGCAGATGTCCCTGTGAGACACTGATGTGTATATGTATGGTGGGAGGAGTATGTCTCTGTGTAGATGTCCCTGTGAGACACTGATGTGTATATGTATGGTGGGAATAGTATGTCTTTGTGCAGATGTCCCTGCAAGACACTGATTTGAATATGTATAGTGGGAGGAGTATTTCCCTGTGCAGATGTCTCTGTGAGACATTGATGTGAATATGTATAGTGGGAGGGGTATATCTCTGTGCAGATGTCCCTGTGAGACACTGATGTGTATATGTGGGTGGTAGGAGTATGTCTCTGTGCAGATGTCCCTGTGAGACACTGATGTGTATATGTGGGTGGGGGAGTATGTCTATGTGCAGATGTCCCTGTGAGACATTGGCATGAATATGTATAGTGGGAGGGTATGTCTCTGTGCAGATGTCCCTGTGAGACACTGATGTGTATATGTATGGTGGGAGGAGTATGTCTCTGTGCAGATGTCCCTGTGAGACAGTGATGTGAATATCCATGGTGGAAGGACTATGTCTCTGTGCAGATGTCCCTGTGAGACAATGATGTGTATATGTGGGTGGGAGGAGTATGTCTATGTGCAGATGTCTCTGTGAGACATTGATGTGAATATGTATAGTGGGAGGGGTATATCTCTGTGCAGATGTCCCTGTGAGACACTGATGTGTATATGTGGGTGGTAGGAGTATGTCTCTGTGCAGATGTCCCTGTGAGACACTGATGTGTATATGTGGGTGGGGGGAGTATGTCTATGTGCAGATGTCCCTGTGAGACATTGGCATGAATATGTATAGTGGGAGGGGTATGTCTCTGTGCAGATGTCCCTGTGAGACACTGATGTGTATATGTATGGTGGGAGGAGTATGTCTCTGTGCAGATGTCCCTGTGAGACAGTGATGTGAATATCCATGGTGGAAGGACTATGTCTCTGTGCAGATGTCCCTGTGAGACAATGATGTGTATATGTGGGTGGGAGGAGTATGTCTATGTGCAGATGTCCCTGTGAGACATTGGCATGAATATGTATAGTGGGAGGGGTATGTCTCTGTGCAGATGTCTCAGTGAGACTCTGATGTGTATATGTATGGTGGGAGGAGTATGTCTCTGTGCAGATGTCCCTGTGAGACAATGATGTGTATATGCATAGTGAAAGGACTATGTCTCTGTGCAGATGTCCCTGTGAGACAATGATGTGTATATGCATGGTGGGAGGAGTATGTCTCTCTCCAGATGTCGCTGAGAGACACTAATGTGTAGATGTAAGGTGGAAGGAGTATATCCCTGTGCAGATGTCCCTGAGAAACACTAATGTGTATATGTGTGGTGGGAGGAGTATGTCTCTGTGCAGATGTCCCAGTGAGACATTGATGTGAATATGTATAGTGGGAGGGGTATGTCTCTGTGCAGATGTCCCTGTGAGACACTGATGTGTATATGTGGGTGGGAGGAGTATGTCTACGTGCAGATGTCCCTGTGAGACATTGACATGAATATGTATAGTGGGAGGGGTATGTCTCTGTGCAGATGTCCCTGTGAGACACTGATGTGTATATGTGGGTGGAAGGAGTATGTCTCTCTGCAGATGTCCCTGTGAAACATTGATGTGTGTATGTATGGTGGGAGGAGTATTTCTCTATGCAGATGTCCCTGTGAGACACTGATGTGTATATGTATGGTGGGAGGAGTATTTCTCTGTGCGGATGTCCCTGTGAGACATTGATGTGAATATGTATAGTGGGAGGAGTATGTCTCTGTGCAGATGTCCGTCTGAGACACTAACTTGTATATGTATGGTGGGTGGAGTATGTCTTTGTGCAGAGGCCACTTCGAGACATTGATATGTATATGTATAGTGGGAGGAGTATGTCTCTATGCAGATGTCCCTGTGAGGCACTAATGTGTATATATATGGTGGGAGGAGTATGTCTCTGTGCAGATGTCCCTCAGAGACACTAATGTGTATATGTATCGTGGGAGGAGTATGTCTCTGTGCAGACATCCCTGTGAGACACTGATGTGTATATGTGGGTGGGAGGAGTATGTCTCTGTTCAGTTGTCCCTGTGAGACACTAATTTGTATATGTATAGTGGGAGGAGAATGTCTATGTGCAGATGTCCATGTGAGACACTAATCTGTAAATGTATAGTGGGAGGAGTATGTCTATGTGCAGATGTCCCTCTGAGACACTAATTTGTATATGTATAGTGGGAGGAGTATGTCTCTGTGCAGATGTCCCTGGGAGACATTGATTTGTATATGTATGATAGGAGGAGTATGTCTCTGTGCAGATGTCCCTGTGAGACACTGATGTGTATATGTGGGTGGGAGGAGCATGTCTCCATTCAGTTGTCCCTGTGAGACACTAATTTGTATATGTATAGTGGGAGGAGTATGCCCATGTGCAGATGTCCCTACGGAGACACTAATGTGTATATGTATGGTGGGAGGAGTATATATCTGTGCAGATGTCCCTCTGAGACATTGACATGAATATGTATGGTGGAAGGGGTATGTCTCTGTGCAGATGTCCCTGTGAGACACTGATGTGTATATGTATGGTGGGAGGAGTATGTCTCTGTGCAGATGTCCCTGTGAGATACTGATGTGAATATGCATGGTGGAAGGACTGTGGGCCCGGTTCACAAAAGTAATCTGAGACAAAATCCTAACTTTACGACTTTCTGTATTCACAGAAGGCATTTAGAAGTACTAAAGTTAGGATTTTGTCTCAGTTAAACTTAAGTTTTGGTCTTAAGTTAAACTTAAGATAAACTTAAGTTTAACTGAGACAAAATCCTAGTCGTCAAGTTAGGACCCTCTAAATTAATTAAGTTTAGCGTCCAGCACCTACCCTGAATTAATGCTAACTGGAGTGGGAATAGTACATTATTTAAGTTTAGTGTCCAGCACCTACCCTGACTTAATGCTAACTGGAGTGGGAATAGTAAATTAATTAGGTTTAGTGTCCAGCACCGACCCTCACCTAATGCTAACTGGAGTGGGAATAGTAAATTAATCAAGTTTAGTGTCCAGCACCTACCCTGACTTAATGTTAACTGGAGTGGGAATAGTACATTATTTAAGTTTAGTGTCCAGCACCTACCCAGACTTAATGCTAACTGGAGTGGGAATAGTAAATTAATTAGGTTTAGTGTCCAGCACCGACCCTCACCTAATGCTAACTGGAGTGGGAATAGTAAATTAATTAAGTTTAGTGTCCAGCACCTACCCTTATTTAATGCTAATTGGAGTGGGAATAGTAAATTAATTAAATTTAGTGACCAGCACCTACACTAATTTAATATTAACTGGAGTGGGAATAGTAAATTAATTAAGTTTAGTGTCCAGCACCTATCATGACTTAATGCTAACTGGAGTGGGAATAGTAAATTAATTAAGTTTAGTGTCCAGCACCTATCATGACTTAATACTAACTGGAGTGGGAATAGTAAATTAATTAAGTTTAGTGACCAGCACCTACCCTGACTTAATGCTAACTGGAGTGGGAATAGTAATTTAATTGAGTTTACTGTCCAGCACCCACCCTGACTTAATGCTAACTGGAGTGGGAATAGTAAATTAATTAAGTTTAGTGGCCAGCACCTACCCAGACTTAATATAAATTAGAGTGGAAATAGTAAATTAATTAAGTTTAGTGACCAGCACCTACCCTGACTTAATGCTAACTGGAGTGGGAATAGTAAATTAATTAATTTTAGTGACCAGCACCTACCCTGACTTAATGGCAACTGGAGTGGGAATAGTAAATTAATTAAGTTTAGTGTCCAGCACCTACCCTTATTTAATGCTAACTGGAGTGGGAATAGTAAATTAATTAGGTTTAGTGTCCAGCACCGACCCTCACCTAATGCTAACTGGAGTGGGAATAGTAAATTAATTAGGTTTAGTGTCCAGCACCGACCCTCACCTAATGCTAATTGGAGTGGGAATAGTAAATTAATTAAATTTAGTGACCAGCACCTACACTAATTTAATATTAACTGGAGTGGGAATAGTAAATTAATTAAGTTTAGTGTCCAGCACCTATCATGACTTAATGCTAACTGGAGTGGGAATAGTAAATTAATTAAGTTTAGTGTCCAGCACCTATCATGACTTAATACTAACTGGAGTGGGAATAGTAAATTAATTAAGTTTAGTGACCAGCACCTACCCTGACTTAATGCTAACTGGAGTGGGAATAGTAATTTAATTGAGTTTACTGTCCAGCACCCACCCTGACTTAATGCTAACTGGAGTGGGAATAGTAAATTAATTAAGTTTAGTGACCAGCACCTACCCTGACTTAATGCTAACTGGAGTGGGAATAGTAAATTAATTAATTTTAGTGACCAGCACCTACCCTGACTTAATGGCAACTGGAGTGGGAATAGTAAATTAATTAAGTTTAGTGGCCAGCACCTACCCAGACTTAATATAAATTAGAGTGGAAATAGTAAATTAATTAAGTTTAGTGTCCAGCACCTACCCTGACTTAATACTAACTGGAGTGGGAATAGTAAATTAATTAAGTTTAGTGTCCAGCACCTACCCTGACTTAATGCTAACTGGAGTGGGAATAGTAAATTAATTAAGTTTAGTGACCAGCACCTACCCTGACTTAATGGCAACTGGAGTGGGAATAGTAAATTAATTAAATTTAGTGACCAGCAACTACCCTGACTTAATACTAACTGGAGTGGGAATAGTAAATTAATTAAGTTTAGTGGCCAGCACCTACCCAGACTTAATATAAATTAGAGTGGGAATAGTAAATTAATTAAGTTTAGTGGCCAGCACCTATCATGACTTAATGCTAACTGGAGTGGGAATAGTAAATTAATTAAGTTTAGTGTCCAGCACCTACCCTGACTTAATGCTAACTGGATTGGGAATAGTAAATTAATTAAGTTTAGTGTCCAGCACCTACCCAGACTTAATAAAAACTAGAGTGGAAATAGTAAATTAATTAAGTTTAGTGTCCAGCACCTACCCTGACTTAATGCTAACTGGATTGGGAATAGTAAATTAATTAAGTTTAGTGTCCAGCACCTACCCAGACTTAATAAAAACTAGAGTGGAAATAGTAAATTAATCAAGTTTAGTGTCCAGCACCTACCCAGACTTAATAAAAACTAGAGTGGAAATAGTAAATTAATTAAGTTTAGTGTCCAGCACCTACCCTGACTTAATGCTAACTGGAGTGGGAATAGTAAATTAATTAAGTTTAGTGTCCAGCACCTATCATGACTTAATGCTAACTGGAGTGGGAATAGTAAATTAATTAAGTGTCCAGCACCTACCCCTAATTAATATTAACTGGAGTTGGAATAGTAAATTAATTAATTTTAGTGACCAGCACCTACCCTGACTTAATGCTAACTGGAGTGGGAATAGTAAATTAATTAAGTTTAGTGGCCAGCACCTACCCAGACTTAATATAAATTAGAGTGGAAATAGTAAATTAATTAAGTTTAGTGTCCAGCACCTACCCTGACTTAATGCTAACTGGAGTGGGAATAGTAAATTAATTAATTTTAGTGACCAGCACCTACCCTGACTTAATGGCAACTGGAGTGGGAATAGTAAATTAATTAAGTTTAGTGTCCAGCACCTACCCTGACTTAATACTAACTGGAGTGGGAATAGTAAATTAATTAAGTTTAGTGTCCAGCACCTACCCTGACTTAATGCTAACTGGAGTGGGAATAGTAAATTAATTAAGTTTAGTGACCAGCACCTACCCTGACTTAATGGCAACTGGAGTGGGAATAGTAAATTAATTAAGTTTAGTGTCCAGCACCTACCCAGACTTAATGCTAACTGGAGTGGGAATAGTAAATTAATTAAATTTAGTGACCAGCAACTACCCTGACTTAATGCTAACTGGAGTGGGAATAGTAAATTAATTAAGTTTAGTGTCCAGCACCTACCCTGACTTAATGCTAACTGGAGTGGAAATAGTAAATTAATTAAGTTTAGTGTCCAGCACCTACCCAGACTTAATAAAAACTAGAGTGGAAATAGTAAATTAATTAATTTTAGTGACCAGCACCTACCCTGACTTAATGGCAACTGGAGTGGGAATAGTAAATTAATTAAGTTTAGTGTCCAGCACCTACCCTGACTTAATGCTAACTGGAGTGGGAATAGTAAATTAATTAAGTTTAGTGTCCAGCACCTACCCAGACTTAATAAAAACTAGAGTGGAAATAGTAAATTAATCAAGTTTAGTGTCAAGCAACTACCCTGACTTAATGCTAACTGGATTGGGAATAGTAAATTAATTAAGTTTAGTGTCCAGCACCTACCCTGACTTAATGCTAACTGGAGTGGGAATAGTAAATTAATTAAGTTTAGTGTCCAGCACCTACCCAGACTTAATAAAAACTAGAGTGGAAATAGTAAATTAATTAATTTTAGTGACCAGCACCTACCCTGACTTAATGGCAACTGGAGTGGGAATAGTAAATTAATTAAGTTTAGTGTCCAGCACCTACCCTGACTTAATGCTAACTGGAGTGGGAATAGTAAATTAATTAAGTTTAGTGTCCAGCACCTACCCAGACTTAATAAAAACTAGAGTGGAAATAGTAAATTAATTAAGTTTAGTGTCCAGCACCTACCCTTATTTAATGCTAACTGGAGTGGGAAAAGTAAATTAATTAATTTTAGTGACCAGCACCTACCCTGTCTTAATGGCAACTGGAGTGGGAATAGTAAACTAATTAAGTTTAGTGGCCAGCACCTACCCAGACTTAATATAAATTAGAGTGGAAATAGTAAATTAATTAAGTTTAGTGTCCAGCACCTACCCTGACTTAATACTAACTGGAGTGGGAATAGTAAATTAATTAAGTTTAGTGTCCAGCACCTACACTAATTTAATATTAACTGGAGTGGGAATAGTAAATTAATTAAGTTTAGTGTCCAGCACCTATCATGACGTAATGCTAACTGGAGTGGGAATAGTAAATTAATTAAGTTTAGTGTCCAGCACCTACCCAGACTTAATAAAAACTAGAGTGGAAATAGTAAATTAATCAAGTTTAGTGTCAAGCAACTACCCTGACTTAATGCTAACTGGAGTGGGAATAGTAAATTAATTAAGTTTAGTGTCCAGCACCTACCCTGACTTAATGCTAACTGGAGTGGGAATAGTAAATTAATTAAGTGTCCAGCACCTGCCCTGACTTAATGCTAACTGGAGTGGGAATAGTAAATTAATTAAGTTTAGTGTCCAGCACCTACCCTGACTTAATGCTAACTGGAGTGGGAATAGTAAATTAATTAAGTTTAGTGTCCAGCACCTATCCTGACTTAATGCTAATTGGAGTGGGAATAGTAAATTAATTAAGTTTAGTGTCCAGCACCTACCCTGACTTAATGCTAACTGGAGTGGGAATAGTACATTAATTAAGTTTAGTGACCAGCACCTACCCTGACTTAATGGTAACTGGAGTGGGAATAGTAAATTAATTAAGTTTAGTCAGCCAGCACCTACCCAGATATAATAAAAATTAGAGTGGAAATAGTAAATTAATTAAGTTTAGTGTCCATCACCTACCCTGACTTAATACTAACTGGAGTGGGAATAGTAAATTAATTAAATTTAGTGACCAGCACCTACACTAATTTAATACTAACTGGAGTGGGAATAGTAAATTAATTAAGTTTAGTGTCCAGCACCTATCATGACTTAATGCTAACTGGATTGGGAATAGTAAATTAATTAAGTTTAGTGTCCAGCACCTACCTAGACTTAATAAAAACTAGAGTGGAAATAGTAAATTAATTAAGTTTAGTGTCAAGCAACTACCCTGACTTAATACTAACTGGAGTGGGAATAGTACATTAATTAAGTTTAGTGTCCAGCACCTACCCTGACTTAATTCTAACTGGAGTGGGAATAGTAAATTAATTAAGTTTAGTGTCCAGCACCTATCATGACTTAATGCTAACTGGAGTGGGAATAGTAAATTAATTAAATTTAGTGTCCAGCACCTACCCTGACTTAATGCTAACTGGATTGGGAATAGTAAATTAATTAAGTTTACTGTCTAGTACCTACCCTGACTTAATTCTAACTGGAGTGGGAATAGTAAATTAATTAAGTTTAGTGTCCAGCACCTACCCTGAGTTAATAATAACTGGAGTGGGAATAGTAAATTAATTAAGTTAAGTGTCCAGCATCTACCCTGAATTAATATTAACTGCAGTGGGAATAGTAATTAATATATATGTATTAATTTGTAAGGTTAAAAAATTAATATAGTTGGTAGTTGTAATGTATTTTAACTATAACATAGTTAAAATTGATAATCAATAACATTATATATATATATAGTTAATTAAAATATATTATTTAATATAGTATATTTTATAAAAACATAATTTTTAACATTAAATACCACTTTAATAAAATGATACACAAAAAAATAGACATGTTTATTTATTGTAAATTATTTTGTAATCAACAAAAATTATTTATTTTATTCAGTGCATATAATGTAAATCAAGACATATAGATAAAAAATAATATTTGTTTTACAGACACAAAATATTTGGTACATATGTATATTTTTACATGTAATAATTATGTAAACAAATGTTTTAATATTGGTAAATTTTTAATACAGTTATGTAAACTTTGTAATAGAAAATAATGTAGTTTTACATTGGTTTAGAAACATTTGAGTAAAAATATAATTATTAATAACAGTTGTTCATTTTAGTCTTGTATTGTGAACATTTGTTATTTAGTTACATATACTGTTCAGTTTTTAACAATATAATTTTCAATTTTTTTTAATACATTTTCAATTTTATACTTGGTTACATTTTTTAAACAAATAATAATACATTTTTATTAATATTAATAATATATAAATATTAATATTATTAATTATTACATGGTTTAATTTTTATACATTTTTTTATGTGTGACATTTTTTAAACATTTAATAAAATTATTACATGTTTTTAATCAACTTTGTATATAACTTGTAAATATATGGAATTATAATAATAATTATTATAAGTTTAATAATATTTATTATTCAATCAATCAATCAAAATATCTTTATTCGAATATAAAAAATATCCATAAAAGCACAATAAAAACAATTCATAGATGGCAACATATTCAAGACAAAAGATACAATACATTTATAGCAATGACTAGAATGGATCATAAATAACATAATATATCATATATTAACAATCAATGGTGGAGTTTTAATAACAATACAATAAAATACATTTCTAACGACCTTCATTGGGCACACATAGTTCTACGTGACCGTACGGCCGACTTCAGGAATGATCCGACACGGAAAATTAATTCATCATCCGCCAATTTAAGCACTTCCGTGTAGGCTATCCTGAAGTCGGAAATAGCACGTGATTTAAAAAAAGGTATCAAAAATCCTTTTGCAAATTTAAAATAAAAACCGCAAAAGAATAAAAAGTGCAACATTGTTTGATTACTGTGTGCATTACATGGACAAGGCGATGCATCAAGATCAGTATTGTAGCCCAAGGGGAAGCATAATAAATATTTCATAGTGCCTGCTCGTAAACGAAATAACAACCCTATTTCCCAATATCCTAAGGGTTTTAAAAGATATCTAGCAGGCAAATAAGAACAATTCTCTATGGACATATACCTTACAACTGAGGTTTTCTTGGTCTCTCTCCAGTCCCTTTCATCGCTATATTTTTTGTACAATGCCTCTTGTATTGCTTTTTTATTAATTAGCTCGGATTGAATTGGATTTAAAAAGATGCGTAAATAATTTACGCCTTTTAGGCTCTCTTTTACAGCAGCGAGCCATGGTATATCCCCGCCCTCTCACACCTAAGGCAATCCGTTATTATATCTCTAGTGAGGGTTGCCGCAGTGTTTTTCCAAATTGCAACCCAGAACAGTGCCGGACGAGCCCTAATGTAATCTTCGATGTAGGGCAAGTTCAGTTCTTTGTGGCACACATATACCGATGAAGAAATCGGTGCTCCCAAGAGTTTTCTACATAGTCTATTTTCTTCGCATTGAATACTACTACATTTGGTAAAGCCCCAGATTTCTGCTCCATAGGTTGCAATGGGAGCACACTGTAGTTTAAAAATTTTCTTAAAAGCTAGAACGGTTTCAGACCTTTTGGGTTGGGGTAATCCCAGAAGTGTATTAATGCTTCTTGACAGTTTACTTCTGCTGTATGCCACATGTTCAGACCATGAGCCATTTGTAGCGTAAAGTAACCCAAGATAAGAAAAAGTGCAAGTGCTTTGTAAACTTTCTGAGTCAACAATAATTTTATTAATGGGGCGCTTTTTAGGACCGCATGCCATTAAAAATGATTTTTTTAAATTAGTCCTCAAATCTAAAACAGCCATAACATCTACAAAACCTCGTACTAAAATGCGTAAAGCATTTGGGGTGCGTGCCATTAAAACCGCATCATCGGCATACAATAGTGCAGGCAGTGTATTGCCATTTATACTCGGTACGTCGTGGGTAAGTCTTACTAGTGAGTCATGCAAATCATTAATGTATAAAATAAAAAGAAGGGGTGCCAGAACGCACCCCTGTCTGACACCTCTATCAATTTTAATATCACTTGATACGTCCCCATCCTGACTAATCCTCACTCGCGCATGCAAATCTCTGTGCAAATATGCTAAAAACTTCATCCAAGCCTTGTTTTAAAAGAATAGACCATAAGCGTGACCTATTAACGAGGTCAAACGCAGAGGTGAGGTCCATGAAGGCGAGATATATGGGAGATTTTTTTGCAACAGTATACTTGCCAATAATCAAATTTAAGTTCAGACACTGTTCTACTGTGCCTACTTTACTTCTAAACCCCAGTTGACACTGCCTTAAAATATTATCGCCCTCAGCCCATGACCTTATCTTATTATAGAGAATCTTTCCCAGGATTTTCAAGGTATTGTCGATGAGGGAAATAGGCCTGTAGCAACTGGGGTTAGAACGATCGCCCTTTTTAAAAATCGGTACAATAATACTCATGGACCACGTGCTCGGGATTGTATCATAGGTTAAATTATTAAAAACATTCAATAAAAGGGGTGCCCAAAAATCTGGGTTATTTTTAATAAGATCGATGGGCAGCCCGTCAGGGCCCGGCGCTTTGTTACCCAAACTTTGTTGGATTGCATCCTCCACTTCCAACAGAGTTATATCTATTGGGGTAGGCGCATAATATTCATATAAGTCCTCTGTTCCAATTGGGGCCGAGTAGATTTTAGAAAAATGGGCCACCCATAAGTCGCTGGTTATGTTACAACTGATAGCAGTTAGGGGATGTCCTAATGTCCTAATGTTTTTGACTGCCGCCCAAAAACCATTTCCCTTTTTTAAGGATGCACTGCATGCTAAGCTCTCCCAGTGATTTTTTAGGATTTCATCTTTCCTTTGTGTAGTTACTGTCTTATAATGGAGCCTCAAGGTTTTAACGAGTACCCGATCTCTAGGGGTCATTGACAGTGCCTTGCGAAGCTTTCTATTTGCTAAGGAGCAGTCTTTATTAAACCATCTCGGTCCCGTTCTAACTTTTGTGATAGGCCTTGACAACAACCATTTTGTGCCCACACACAATTGAGTGAATTCACCAATCACATCGGGATTATGATCCTTAAATGACAGGCAGGTATCGACAAGTGGCGAGAAAGCAGTTAACATATTATCAAATAACTTGTTGATATCAATTCCTCGCCAGACTAATCTCAAATTATCTGTAGAGGGTAACAGATTCCTAGCACCACACTCCTTGTTGTTTACAGATTTGGGGGCAATTTCCAATAATATTTTAATGGGGTTGTGGTCTCCATGATGGGTCGGTATAACCTCTGCACTTAGCAAACTATCTTCTAAGATTGAAGAGATAAAAACATAATCAATAGTGGAGGCACAACCTCTGCCTCTATATGTTGGTTCAATACGATTATCTTTATCGGGGATAGCAGCAATATCCATAGTATTAATTAGATTATAATTGCATAAATAATCTAATAGTTCTATACCCCTCGTACACCGAGACAAACAAGTGGTCGGAAATATTGGTATGTTATTACTCATTGGAATCCTTGCATTAAAATCTCCCCCCACACAAATGCCGACAACATTAGTAAAAGCCTTAAGGTTTTGTAGAGTTAAAATAAAATTAAACAAATTATTAAACATGATATTTGGCACCGAGTAAAAATCATTGTTATAAAAGTTAATTAAACATATGGAAATACCCCTCGTAAAAATCAAAGCCTGTATGTTATCATTTCTTGTATCTAAAACATTCACATTGCCACCCGTTAGAATGTTCACCCAAATCGAAAGCCCACCAGATGGTCGCCCAACCTTGGGGACCGGGACAACATTATTAAAACACTGGAACACTTCTAAGTAGAAATCCCGAGTGGCCCAGGTTTCTTGCATCATTATAATGTCCTGATTTTCAACTATTTCAATCCAGTCTGGTAAATTCATTTTAGATGCCAGACCGGCGACATTCCAACTAAGTATACTCAGTTTAGAGTTGATGCCAGACCTAGTTGGATTTGAGTGTCCTACCAAAGGGCATTCATCAATTGAACTATTAGCTTCAATAGGTAGCTGGGCGGGTACAAGTCAATCTTGAGTGTCTAAAGAGGACAGAGGCAAAAACCTATTATGCCTCGATAGAGAAGCACCAGCATTCATTTGTGAGCTAAAAATTGGTTTATAGAAGTATCCCAATGGGAGCAAAAAGATATTGCTGGGCCCCATACCTGTATCTTCCTGAACCTTTAATAGGGATTTCACCAATGCAGGGTTACGAAAATTAACGACAATGCAGTCCCCCTCGACATTTTTAACAGAGGGCCCAACCCAGCTTATCCTTCGTACCATGATAATATTATTTGCATCAGCCACCTTATACCCCTTATGTTTGGATAACCAATCAACGCACTTATTGCGAAGTTGGTACCATGTCTCGATTTGATTTTTCTTAAGTGGAGGTACACCTGCAAGTACGCAGACAAATGGGCAGGATGCAGGTGGAAGGTTCAATATATCTTTACTGGCTTGAGTATCTATATTATTTACTTGAGATAAGGTCCCCCCATGTATATTAAGATCCCTTGTGTTAGATCTCTCTGTAGTGGCACACATAGTGCTACTAAAATCAGGTTGTGTATGTAAAGTTGTAACTGGCAAAATATTTAATCCTACAGTGTTAGATATATTCCCTGGTGTAACAATATCCTTTGCTATGAGGCACTCTTTTACCTTCTCACAAGTGGGACATGTCCCAGATGGTAGTAACAGTGAGGCTAGAGGAGCAGGGACATGTAACTGAGGGACAGTGTCAGCCAATATCAGCCTTGATTCCACCCCCTCTACTAGAGCAGGTTTAACATTCTTAAGTTGGGAGCATAATTTATTTGACAAAGTATCCAGCCTATCAAGCCGTTTCCACAAAGCACAGAAATTGGAATCAATCAGATCTTTAATTTGCCCAAAAATACTATTAATAACAGTATCAATAAAGGTCTCTCCCAAGCCGTTATATGGAGGAGAGGGCAATATAATACTCGTCTGAGTGCCAACAGAGTTCCTTAATTCTTCATAGTAAGGGGAGACGACAGACTCAGAATTCAGGGACTGAGTCTGTGAAGGTTTATGTAGCCAAGTGCTCATAACAGAACGAGTGGAACCAGTGCGAGGTGGTTGTTTTCTCTTCAAAGGGGCGGGCTTTACTGTTTTCCTCTTCCTCTTTGCACCCGCACACTCTATAGCACTCTATAGCACTAGTCAAGGGGGAATCCTGATCAGTAGTAGTACTGATAGCCTTTGGGCTCTGTGTCAAAATTGCTTCATGTCCAGACATAGGACCGGTGGTGGAAGTTGGTAAGCTCATCGGATGAACATTCCGAGCACTACTGGGCAGGAGAGAGCCAACTGTATCAGCCAATTCAGGCCCTAACATAGGACCATCATGCAATGCCTCAATGCCAAGGGATAGTCTCCTCTCTGTTAAATCAATCTCATTAGAGACTATATTCACCGCCCTTTCCAGCATACTGTCTATACTTGTGATAACTGGCCGGGAGGGTATTGTATCAGTTCTCTTCCCCATATTTAATATTTAAGCAGCTGGGATACAGGTGATCAGGGGGCAGTGCTCACCTGGTTCAATGCCACCGACGAAAGAGAAATGGCCCAGCCCGGCCTCAATCGGACACTGATGGGCAAGGACGGGCCCGCCCTTGGCCCGGGCTTCGCCCGGGCGCTGCCCGCGCGCGTCCCGCGCTGCGTGGGGCCGGGCCTCAATTTATTGCGCCTCCTGGCGTCGCGATGACGATAACAGCGGGCGTCTTTCCCTGCGCCTGCTGGGATGTGTAGTCCGCTAGCGCCGTTCCCCTCACGGCTGGCAAGAGGAGAGAGAAGACTGAAGGAAAGCCGTTCCCCTCACGGCTGGCAAAAGGAAAAGAAAGGCTGGGGCAGAGCCGTTCCCCTCACGGCAGTGACTGCTGGTAAGTGAGCGCGTCCCGCGCTGCGGGGGGCCGGGCCTCAACTTATTGCGCCTCCTGGCACCGCGATGACGATAACAGCGGGCGTCTTTCCCTGCGCCTGCTGGGATGTGTAGTCCGCTAGCGCCGTTCCCCTCACGGCTGGCAAGAGGAGAGAGAAGACTGAAGGAAAGCCGTTCCCCTCACGGCTGGCAAAAGGAAAAGAAAGGCTGGGGCAGAGCCGTTCCCCTCATGGCAGTGACTGCTGGTAAGTGAGCGCGTCCGCGCTGCGGGGGCCGGGCCTCAACTTATTGCGCCTCCTGGCGCCGCGATGACGATAACAGCGGGCGTCTTTCCCTGCGCCTGCTGGGATGTGTAGTCCGCTAGCGCCGTTCCCCTCACGGCTGGCAAGAGGAGAGAGAAGACTGAAGGAAAGCCGTTCCCCTCACGGCTGGCAAAAGGAAAAGAAAGGCTGGGGCAGAGCCGTTCCCCTCACGGCAGTGACTGCTGGTAAGTGAGCGCGTCCCGCGCTGCGGGGGGCCGGGCCTCAACTTATTGCGCCTCCTGGCGCCGCGATGACGATAACAGCGGGCGTCTTTCCCTGCGCCTGCTGGGATGTGTAGTCCGCTAGCGCCGTTCCCCTCAAGGCTGGCAAGAAGAGAGAGAAGGCTGAAGGAAAGCCGTTCCCCTCACGGCTGGCAAAAGGAAAAGAAAGGCTGGGGCAGAGCCGTTCCCCTCACGGCAGTGACTGCTGGTAAGTGAGCGCGTTATAATTTTACAATGTTTGAAAAATGTTGAATAAATTTAAACATATAATTTATAAATTGTAGTATTTAAATTAAACATTTTAGTAATTTATTTACAATGTAATGACATGTTTTTAAACAAAATATATTTATTTATTATGTTTAAAGCAGCCATATTTGTTTGGTGCTTGTATTTTGTAACCGCTCACGTTTGTTTTGGGTTATTTCGAAGGGGACAAGTTCGCGGTTGGGAGGTGCGTCGCGTGGCGGAAGGTAAGATTAATTTTCTTTATTTTAACTAAACTTTTACTTTAATTTGAAGGTAGTTAGGTTGTAGTTAGTGTGTGTAGTGTTAGGTTTTTGGAATTGTGTCGTTTTTTATGTGTAAGTTAGCTTTTAGCGATTTATGTACTGTTATTTTTTGAGGCCTAGTTTAGAAAATTTAAAATATGTTAGAATATGTGTGAATATGGTGTGTATAATGTTTGTAACAGTGTAATATTGTATATTATGTGTATATTTCTGTGGGTGGGAATGTTTGTCCTTTTTTACAGGTTTTGGTCATGAGGAGTGGCGATTACTAGAAGATTGCGTTTTTTTGATGAAGGAAGTGTGTATTAGTTTAAGTAACTAATAATTATTTTATACTTCCTTAATTTTTCGGGTTTGTATGGAGCGTTTCTTTTTTTAAAACACTTTTTCTGTTTTTTTATGGTATATCGTTTGTGGACTTACGGACGGAGGATTACTTTTTGAACAGTTGGATTTTTATATTTTTTTGGGGTACTTTTTCGTTCTATTTGGATTATGATATACCTGGATTGTTTTACAAGAGTTGGGATTTTATTTCTACAGCTACGGAAACGGTAAGTTATTTTAATTATTTATTGTGGGAGGGAAATGCTAAGAGAGTTAGTGTTGTTGTTTATATTTTCATATATTTAATTAATATGTCTATATATATATTTAATGTTTTAATAAAAAATATATTAGACAAATTAATTAATTTTGTGAAAATATAAAAATTATATTTATGTATTTAATTAATTTTACAGAAAAGTATTACATATTTTAAACTGGATTTTTAATTTATAGTAGGCTTTTGGCAATTATTTCTAAGTATTCTAGGCCTTTTGTTGTTGGATATAGTCTGACTTGATGTTGTAAGTATTCAAACATTTGTTTAGTTTGTTTGGATAGTTTAGGTCTGATTTGTGTTACAGATTGCTCCATTCTTAGCTGTTGGTAGCTCTGTTCTTTTTGGAGGGAGAGTAGGAGTTTGTGTAGAGTAGGTGGACCTCGTCCTGTTGTTGCTTGGAAGGCATTATGCCAACCTTCAACAGCATTGTTTGTTTTTGCCTCTTGGTTTAGTGTGCTAAGGTATACATTCCACCATGGAATTTGGTATTTTGGTTGCCTTCTATGTCCTGATCTATGGAGTCTTCCCACCCAGGTATCTTCAAAATAGTCTAGGAGGGGACTTAATTTTGTTCGTGTTGCTGGTAGTAAGGACTTTCTATTAATAAGTTGTAATGTTTGGCCACGTCAGTAACTGGGACGTAGGCCAGTGCTATAAGTTTTTTTATTTGGTATGGAAATGAACTGTTTGTCGCATATTCAACACTTAGGGCCCGATTCCGATCTCGCCCGGAAAGCTCTCCGTACGACTCAGATCCGGAGGGCTTTCCGAGCGAGACGTGCTCCGGGAGTCCGAACGAGTGAGTACGATGCAGCCGTATGCTTACGGACTCGGTTCGCTCGGACTCCCATTGGACTCTATGGGAGCCTGTGTACAGACGCATACACAGGCTCCCATAGCAGAAAAGAGGTGGGTGGGGAAAAGCGTACACCCTGTGGCGGGCACCCCATGGTGCCCGCCCGACTGTGCATGCTTGGTTCGGGGGACCCATGGGCACCCCCCATGATAGATTCGGAGGGCCCCGGGTAAAGGGGGCCTGGTACGGCCCCCAAAGTACGCTTCCGACATCCGTTTCGTCTCGCTGAGACCGAGGCGAAGCGACTGTCCGAATCGTGCATCGTACTTGCTCGGTCGGAAATCGGCTCCATTGCGTGGCACAATTTGTCTACAAACGAGACGTACGGAGCGGTTCGGGTCCGGAAACGATTCGGTCGGCGCTTACGTGATCTTCGCATCGTACTTGGTCGTTCGGACTTGTGTACGATTCGGTCGTAAACAAGGGCTACGGATCGGGTCCGGTAAAGCCAAATCCGATTCGGAGGCCTTCCGAGCGAGATCGGAATCGGGCCCTTAGTGTTGATTTCTGAAGGTGTCTCCATATACACTGATTGAAATGATAGTAGCAACCCTGAATTGTTGTGTGTGGATAGGATTTTAGAATTGCATTTATCATTGCCTGCTCAAAATCAATAATTATTTTCTGTGGAAAATAATTATTTGTTTCTTGTTTAATTTTAGTTAGTACTTCCATATATGTGGAGTTTTGTTTATTGGGTAGTAAGGCATATATAAAAGGGATGTTAGTGTTTTGATATAGGGCATGGGCAGTGTATAATTGATAGAATGGTTTGGGACAAATTTTAAAAGTCTCGTCCATCATCCATGTTTCTGATTGTTGTAGTTTTATTAAATTATTTGCTGTTGCAAACATAATTATTCTTTTCTCTTTGGATTTGTTGTCATAAAGAACAAAGGGTTCTTCGTTATGAGTTATAGATAGTTCTGGGGGAATTACTACCTCTTCAAATGTTTTTGGGCCAGGTGTGGTGGTGGTTGTGGCTTTTTTTGTTCGAGCTATAGTTCTTTTTAATGAAGAAATAGGGGGCATTTGGCCAGTAGCATGTTGGGGTACTGTGGGCAGCATCTCCTTTAGTATTTGAGTTGTAGATTTTTGTGAGCTAGTACTGGCTTCTCTAATGTCGTCTAGGGCATTCCTAACCTCTATTTCAGTGACATTTGGGGGTGGTTATGCTCCCTTACCTACAAAACTGTTGTTTCTTTAGTTGTTGCCCTCCCATAACACTTATTTGAATAGTACTTGCTACATTTCCAATTTACTTTAAGTCCACTTTGCTTTTCCTGGTTATAGACATACCCCATGTAGCATAACAAAAACTTTCCTCTCTGGTAAGTGATATATTGGGCGCCTTCTGTCATTGTGATGTTTTAAATGCTATGAAAAATGTATATAAAAAGTAATAAATGAATATTGTACATGTTTTTTAATTAATACATACACATTGTTATTAATATCCTTACAATGTTGATTTTGAGGTCGTTTTGAATGGAAATGTCCTTTCTTTCTTGGTTGAATTCTGTTTTGTTGCTGATGTTTCTGTTGGTAGAGTAAAACATATTTTTAATTATTTTGTTAAATTGTATATGGTGTGGGGTGGGGTTTGCGATGAAGTTGGGGTTTGGTTGGGTGATTGAGATAATTTTTAAAAAGCATTTTGCTGAATACT
This sequence comes from Calotriton arnoldi, assembly GCA_963921515.1. Lineage (NCBI taxonomy): Eukaryota > Metazoa > Chordata > Amphibia > Caudata > Salamandridae > Calotriton > Calotriton arnoldi. The sequence continues at coordinate 152,075 of CAWUFW010008771.1, forward strand.
TACTTTATTTGTTAGATGATTTTAGAAGCTGGTCTGTAATTGTTTGGATGCTTTGAGAATTATCTGTAGAGGAGACATAGATTGGAAAAAATATATATTAATTATTTGTGCATGATAACTAGTAGTTTTTAAAGATTAGCATTAGTGTTATATTATAAATGGCATTTTACTTACATTTTAAAATAGGAAATAGATTTTTCTTTAATGAAGTCTTTGATTCTTTTTGGTTTGAGGTGTAAAATAAGAATAATTTTTCTTTCTTTATATAGTGTTTAATTAATAGTTTGTTTAATGTGATAGGTTTATTTTTATATTGTGTGTATTTGATTGGTTGATATTTATTGTTTTAATTGTTTTGTTAGTTGGTTTCTATATATGGAAAACGCTAATTAAGAGTCAGTTAGTGCTCTTTATTTTTTTTAAACAGGTTGAATCCTTTAAATGTGTATTATAATCTATGTGATGTAAAATAATGTGTGTGTATTATTAAAATATAAGATTTAAATAGTTATTAATAGTGTATTTATGATTTAATGTTTTATAATATGTTTTACTATTTTTTAAATTGATTGTATTTGATTTATTTTGTATTCGGTGTATGTTTATTGATTGAAATATATTTATGGAGTTAAGTTTTGTTTGTTTTATCTGGTTTTAAGTTGTCGATATTTTTTAAAAACGATAATATTGCTGTCTATATTATTGTAATCGATATTTTTGACATGTATATTTTTAAACTATGTCCGATATTTTGAATAACGATATTAATGTGTTCGATAATAGTGTTATCGATATTATTGTTTGACAATATTTTGGTGTCGATAATAGTGTATTATTTTAAATAAGTATAGGTTATCGATATTAGTGTACTCAATATTTTTGTGTCAATAAAAATGTAAGTCGATATTGTGTCTGTCGATATTATGTCAGTGATTCCCTGTGCAGATGTCCCTGGGAAACATTAATGTGTATATGTGTGGTGGGAGGAGTATGTCTCTGTGTAGATGTACCTGTGAGATATTGACATGAATAGGTATAGTGGGAGGAGTATGTCTCTGTGCAGATGTCCCTGGGAGATACTAATGTGCATATGTGTGTGGGAGGAGTATGTCTCTGTGCAGAAGTCCCTGTGAGACATTGATGTGTATATGTATGGTGGGAGGAGAATGTCTCTGTGCAGATGTCCCTGCGAGACACTGATGTGTATATGTATAGTGGAAGGAGTATTTCTCTGTGCAGATGTCCCTGTGAGATACTGATGTGTATATGTATGGTGGGAGGAGAATGTCTCTGTGCAGATGTCCCTGCGAGACACTGATGTGAATATGTATGGTGGAAGGAGTATGTCTCTCTCCAGATGTCGCTGAGAGACACTAATGTGTAGATGTATGGTGGGAGGAGTATATCCCTGTGCAGATGTCCCTAGGAAACACTAATGTTTATATGTGTGGTGGGAGGAGTACTTCTCTGTGCAGATGTCACTGAGAGACACTAATGTGTAGATGTATGATGGGAGGAGTATGTCTCTGTGCAGATGTCCCTGTGAGACATTGATGTGAATATGTATAGTGGGAGGTGTATGTCTCTGTGCAGATGTCCCTGTGAGACATTGACATGAATAGGTATAGTGGCAGGGGTATGTCTCTGTGCAGATGTCCCTGTGAGACACTGATGTGTATATGTGGGTGGGAGGAGTATGTCTCTGTGCAGATGTCTCTGGGAGGCATTGATGTGGAATGTGAACGGTGGGAGAAGAATGCCTCAGTATGGATGTCCCTTGTAGACATTGAATTGGGATGAGCATGGAGGGAGGAGTATGTCTCAGTGCATATGTCCCTGTGAGACACTGATGTGTATATGTGAGTGGGAGGAGTATGTCTCTGTGCAGATGTCCTTGGGAGACACTGATGTGTGTATGTATGATGGGAGGAGTATGTCTCAGTGCAGATGTCCCTGGGAGAAATTTATTTCTATATGTATGATGGGAGGAGTATGTCTCTGTGCAGATGTCCCTTTGAGACACTGATGTGTTTATGTGGGTGGGAGGAGTATGTCTCAGTTCAGTTTTCCCTGTGAGGCACTAATTTGTATATGTATAGTGGGAGGAGTATGTCTATGTGCAGATGTCCCTGTGAGACATTGACATGAATATGTATAGTGGGAGGGGTATGTCTCTGTGCAGATGTCCCTGTGAGACACTGATGTGTATATGTGGGTGGGAGGAGTATGTCTATGTGCAGATGTCCCTGTGAGACATTGACATGAATATGTATAGTGGGGGGGTATGTCTCTGTGCAGATGTCCCTGTGAGACACTGATGTGTATATGTGGGTGGGAGGAGTATGTCTCTCTGCAGATGTCCCTGTGAGACACTGATGTGTATATGTATAGTGGGAGGAGTATTTCTCTGTGCATATGTCCCTGTGAGACTCTAATATGTATATGTATGGTGGGAGGAGTATTTCTCTGTGCAGTTGTCCCTGCGAGACGCTGATGTGTATATGTGGGTGGGAGGAGTATTTCTATGAGCAGATGTCCCTGAGAGACATTGATATGAATATGTATAGTGGGAGGGGTATGTCTCTGTGCAGATGTCCCTGTGAGACACTGATGTGTATATGCATGGTGGGAGGAGTATGTCTCTCTATAGATGTCGCTGAGAGACACTAATGTGTAGATGTATGGTGGGAGGAGTATATCCCTGTGCAGATGTCCCTGGTAAACACAAATGTATATATGTGTGGTGGGAGGAGTATGTCTCTGTGTAGATGTCCCTGTGAGACATTGACATGAATATGTATAGTGGGAGGGGTATGTCTTTGTGCAGATGTCCCTGTGAGACACTGATGCGTATATGTGGGTGGGAGGAGTATTTCTCCCTGCAGATGTCCCTGTGAGACACTGATGTGTATATGTGGGTGGGAGGAGTATGTCTCTGTGCAGATGTCCCTGTGAGACATTGATGTGTATGTGTATGGTGGGAGGAGTATGTCTTTGTGCAGGTGTCCCTGTGAGACACTGATTCGTATATGTATGGTGGGAGGAGTGTGTCTCTGTGCAGATGTCTTTGTGAGACACTAATGTGCATATGTGTGTGGGAGGAGTATGTCTCTGTGCAGAAGTCCCTGTGAGACATTGATGTGTATATGTATGGTGGGAGGAGAATGTCGCTGTGCAGATGTCCCTGCGAGACACTGATGTGTATATGTATAGTGGAAGGAGTATTTCTCTGTGCAGATGCCCCTGTGAGATACTGATGTGTATATGTATGGTGGGAGGAGTATTTCTCTCTATAGATGTCGCTGAGAGACACTAATGTGTAGATGTATGGTGGGAGGAGTATATCCCTGTGCAGATGTCCCTGGTAAACACAAATGTATATATGTGTGGTGGGAGGAGTATGTCTCTGTGTAGATGTCCCTGTGAGACATTGACATGAATATGTATAGTGGGAGGGGTATGTCTTTGTGCAGATGTCCCTGTGAGACACTGATGCGTATATGTGGGTGGGAGGAGTATTTCTCCCTGCAGATGTCCCTGTGAGACACTGATGTGTATATGTGGGTGGGAGGAGTATGTCTCTGTGCAGATGTCCCTGTGAGACATTGATGTGTATGTGTATGGTGGGAGGAGTATGTCTTTGTGCAGATGTCCCTGTGAGACACTGATTCGTATATGTATGGTGGGAGGAGTGTGTCTCTGTGCAGATGTCTTTGTGAGACACTAATGTGCAAATGTTTGTGGGAGGAGTATGTCTCTGCAGATGTCCCTGTGAGACACTGATGTGTATATGTGGGTGGAAGGGATGTGTCTCTGTGCAGATGTCCCTGTGAGACATTGATGTGACTATGTATTGTGGGAGGAGTATCTCTCTATGCAGATGTCCCTGTGAGGCACTAATGTGTATATATATGGTGGGAGGATTATGTCTCTGTGCAGATGTCCTTGTGAGTCACTAATGTGCATATGTGTGTGGGAGGAGTATGTCTCTGTGCAGAAGTCCCTGTGAGACATTGATTTGTATATGTATGTGGGTGGAGTATGTCTCTGCAGATGTCCCTGTGAGACACTGATGTGTATATGTGGGTGGAAGGGATGTGTCTCTGTGCAGATGTCCCTGTGAGACATTGATGTGACTATGTATTGTGGGAGGAGTATGTCTCTATGCAGATGTCCCTGTGAGGCACTAATGTGTATATATATGGTGGGAGGATTATGTCTCTGTGCAGATGTCCTTGTGAGACACTAATGTGCATATGTGTGTGGGAGGAGTATGTCTCTGTGCAGAAGTCCCTGTGAGACATTGATTTGTATATGTATGTGGGTGGAGTATGTCTCTGTGCAGATGTCCCTCTGAGACACTAATTTGTAAATGTATGGTGGGAGGAGTATGTCTATGTGCAGATGTCCCTGTGAGGCACTGATTAGTATATGTATGGTGACAGGAGTATGTCTCTGAGCAGATGCTCCTGTGAGACACTGATGTTTATGTGTATGGTGAGAGGAGTATGTCTTTGTGCAGAAGTCCCTGAGAGACATTGATGTGTATATGTGGGTGGGAGGAGTATGTCTCTGTGCAGATGTCCCTGGGAGACACTAATGTGCATATTTGTATGGGAGGAGTATGTCTCTGTGCAGAAGTCCCTGTGAGACATTGATGTGTATATGTATGGTGGGATGAGTATGTCTCTGTGCAGATATCCCTGTGAGACACTGATGTGTATATGTGGGTGGGAGGAGTATGTCTCTGTGCAGATGTCCCTGGGAGATACTAATGTGCATATGTGTGTGGGAGGAGTATGTCTCTGTGCAGACGTCCCTGTGAGACATTAATGTGTATATGTATGGTGGGAGGAGAATGTCTCTGTGCAGATGTCCCTGCGAGACACTGATGTGTATATGTATAGTGGAAGGAGTATTTCTCTGTGCAGATGTCCCTGTGAGATACTGATGTGTATATGTATGGTGGGAGGAGTATTTCTCTGTGCAGATGTCCCTGTGAGACACTGATGTGTATATGTATGGTGGGAGGAGAATGTCTCTGTGCAGATGTCCCTGCGAGACACTGATGTGAATATGTATGGTGGTTGGAGTATGTCTCTCTCCAGATGTCGCTGAGAGACACTAATGTGTAGATGTATGGTGGGAGGAGTATATCCCTGTGCAGATGTCCCTAGGAAACACTAATGTTTATATGTGTGGTGGGAGGAGTACTTCTCTGTGCAGATGTCACTGAGAGACACTAATGTGTAGATGTATGATGGGAGGAGTATGTCTCTGTGCAGATGTCCCTGTGAGACATTGATGTGAATATGTATAGTGGGAGGTGTATGTCTATGTGCAGATGTCCCTGTGAGACATTGACATGAATAGGTATAGTGGCAGGGGTATGTCTCTGCGCAGATGTCCCTGTGAGACACTGATGTGTATATGTGGGTGGGAGGAGTATGTCTCTGTGCAGATGTCTCTGGGAGGCATTGATGTGGAATGTGAACGATGGGAGAAGAATGCCTCAGTATGGATGTCCCTTGTAGACATTGAATTGGGATGAGCATGGAGGGAGGAGTATGCCTCAGTGCATATGTCCCTGTGAGACACTGATGTGTATATGTGAGTGGGAGGAGTATGTCTCTGTGCAGATGTCCTTGGGAGACACTGATGTGTGTATGTATGATGGGAGGAGTATGTCTCAGTGCAGATGTCCCTTGGAGAAATGTATTTCTATATGTATGATGGGAGGAGTATCTGGCACATGCATCAAGGTAGGCTTTTGCGATTCCTTAATTGCGATTATTAAGGAATCGCAATTAACGAATTGCAAAAGCCTATGCATGTAGGAATCGCTATAAAAATAGCAATTCCTAAACATTCCTTAATTGCGACTCGCAAATTGCGAGTTGCAATTAAGGAATGCCGTCCCATTCATTCCTATGGGCCTACAGGCCCATAGGAATGAATTGGAGATTGCATGCGCAATTTGCGAGTACCAGTAGGTACTCGCAAATTGCTCATGCAATTTCAAGGGTGCAAGGGTGTCAAAATGACACCCTGTTGCACCCTGAAATTGTGATGTGCACCCATGTTGCGTACACACATGCCCCAAGGGCATGTGTGTGTGTAACCTAAAACTTTAAAAATGCATTTTAGTACATTTTTCAAAGTTTTTGCAAATTACAGACAAGTTTGATTTGTCTGTAATTTGCGGTCCCAAATAGCGAAATCGCTATTTGAAAGTGCTTTAGCATTGCATTTAAGGAATCGCAAATTGCGATTCCTTAAATGCAATCGTACTTAGGAATTCGCAAATAATTGCGAATTCTTAAATTGCGCATAGAAGCTACTTTCATGCATCTCCAAAGGCCAATTTGCGATCGCAAACGGCCGATTTTGAAAATCGCACCGTTTGCGATCGCAAAATCTTTGATGCATGTGCCCCTATGTCTCTGTGCAGATGTCCCTTTGAGACATTGATGTGTATATGTGGGTGGGAGGAGTATGTCTCTGTGCAATTGTCCCTAGGTAACACTAATGTGTATATGTGTGGTGGGAGGAGTATGTCTCTGTGCAGATGTCCCTGTGAGACATTGACATGAATAAGTATAGTGGGAGGAGTATGTCTCTGTGCAGATGTCCCTCTGAGACACTAATTTGTATATGTATGGTGGGAGGAGTATATATTTGTGCATAGGCCACGCGAGACATTGATGTCTGGGATGCCTGGCTTCACCTTGGGGGTGCCCAGGAGTGGACATTTCACAGGGAAAAACAGGAAGGGTTCCACAGCGGTATGCGTACAGCGCCAGGACACCCTAGGGTAACAGTGCGCTTTACAAGTACAAATTTCATTTCATTCATTTCATTTCATATGTATAGTGGGAGGAGTATGTCTCTGTGCAGATGTCCCTGTGAGGCACTGATGTGTATATGTATGGTAGGAGGAGTATGTCTCTGTGCAGATGTTGCTGAGAGACACTAATGTGTAGAGGAATGGTGTGAGTAGTATGTCTGTGTGCAGATGTCCCTGTGAAACACTAATGTTTAAATGTGTGTGGGAGGAGTATATTTCTGTGCAGATGTCCCTGTGAGACACTGATTTGTATATGTATGGTGAGAGAAGTATGCCTCTGTGCAGATGCCCCTGTGAGACACTGATATGTATGTGTATGGTGGGAGGAGTATGTCTTTGTGCAGATGTCCCTGTGAGACACTGATTTGTATATGTATGGTGGGAGGAGTATGTCTCTGTGCAGATGTCTTTGTGAGACACTAATGTGCATATGTGTGTGGGAGGAGTATGTCTCTGTGCAGAAGTCCCTGTGAGATATTGATGTGTATATGTATGGTGGTAGGAGAATGTCTCTGCAGATGTCCCTGTGAGACACTGATGTGTATATGTGGGTGGAAGGGATGTGTCTCTGTGCAGATGTCCCTGTGAGACATTGATGTGACTATGTATTGTGGGAGGAGTATGTCTCTATGCAGATGTACCTGTGAGGCACTAATGTGTATATATATGGTGGGAGGATTATGTCTCTGTGCAGATGTCCTTGTGAGACACTAATGTGCATATGTGTGTGGGAGGAGTATGTCTCTGTGCAGAAGTCCCTGTGAGACATTGATTTGTATATGTATGTGGGTGGAGTATGTCTCTGTGCAGATGTCCCTGTGAGACACTGATGTGTATATGTGGGTGGGAGGAGTATGTCTATGTGCAGATGTCCCTGTGAGACATTGACATGAATATGTATAGTGGGGGGGTATGTCTCTGTGCAGATGTCCCTGTGAGACACTGATGTGTATATGTGGGTGGGAGGAGTATGTCTCTCTGCAGATGTCCCTGTGAGACACTGATGTGTATATGTATAGTGGGAGGAGTATTTCTCTGTGCATATGTCCCTGTGAGACTCTAATATGTATATGTATGGTGGGAGGAGTATTTCTCTGTGCAGTTGTCCCTGCGAGACGCTGATGTGTATATGTGGGTGGGAGGAGTATTTCTATGAGCAGATGTCCCTGAGAGACATTGATATGAATATGTATAGTGGGAGGGGTATGTCTCTGTGCAGATGTCCCTGTGAGACACTGATGTGTATATGCATGGTGGGAGGAGTATGTCTCTCTATAGATGTCGCTGAGAGACACTAATGTGTAGATGTATGGTGGGAGGAGTATATCCCTGTGCAGATGTCCCTGGTAAACACAAATGTATATATGTGTGGTGGGAGGAGTATGTCTCTGTGTAGATGTCCCTGTGAGACATTGACATGAATATGTATAGTGGGAGGGGTATGTCTTTGTGCAGATGTCCCTGTGAGACACTGATGCGTATATGTGGGTGGGAGGAGTATTTCTCCCTGCAGATGTCCCTGTGAGACACTGATGTGTATATGTGGGTGGGAGGAGTATGTCTCTGTGCAGATGTCCCTGTGAGACATTGATGTGTATGTGTATGGTGGGAGGAGTATGTCTTTGTGCAGGTGTCCCTGTGAGACACTGATTCGTATATGTATGGTGGGAGGAGTGTGTCTCTGTGCAGATGTCTTTGTGAGACACTAATGTGCATATGTGTGTGGGAGGAGTATGTCTCTGTGCAGAAGTCCCTGTGAGACATTGATGTGTATATGTATGGTGGGAGGAGAATGTCGCTGTGCAGATGTCCTTGCGAGACACTGATGTGTATATGTATAGTGGAAGGAGTATTTCTCTGTGCAGATGCCCCTGTGAGATACTGATGTGTATATGTATGGTGGGAGGAGTATTTCTCTCTATAGATGTCGCTGAGAGACACTAATGTGTAGATGTATGGTGGGAGGAGTATATCCCTGTGCAGATGTCCCTGGTAAACACAAATGTATATATGTGTGGTGGGAGGAGTATGTCTCTGTGTAGATGTCCCTGTGAGACATTGACATGAATATGTATAGTGGGAGGGGTATGTCTTTGTGCAGATGTCCCTGTGAGACACTGATGCGTATATGTGGGTGGGAGGAGTATTTCTCCCTGCAGATGTCCCTGTGAGACACTGATGTGTATATGTGGGTGGGAGGAGTATGTCTCTGTGCAGATGTCCCTGTGAGACATTGATGTGTATGTGTATGGTGGGAGGAGTATGTCTTTGTGCAGATGTCCCTGTGAGACACTGATTCGTATATGTATGGTGGGAGGAGTGTGTCTCTGTGCAGATGTCTTTGTGAGACACTAATGTGCATATGTGTGTGGGAGGAGTATGTCTCTGCAGATGTCCCTGTGAGACACTGATGTGTATATGTGGGTGGAAGGGATGTGTCTCTGTGCAGATGTCCCTGTGAGACATTGATGTGACTATGTATTGTGGGAGGAGTATCTCTCTATGCAGATGTCCCTGTGAGGCACTAATGTGTATATATATGGTGGGAGGATTATGTCTCTGTGCAGATGTCCTTGTGAGTCACTAATGTGCATATGTGTGTGGGAGGAGTATGTCTCTGTGCAGAAGTCCCTGTGAGACATTGATTTGTATATGTATGTGGGTGGAGTATGTCTCTGCAGATGTCCCTGTGAGACACTGATGTGTATATGTGGGTGGAAGGGATGTGTCTCTGTGCAGATGTCCCTGTGAGACATTGATGTGACTATGTATTGTGGGAGGAGTATGTCTCTATGCAGATGTCCCTGTGAGGCACTAATGTGTATATATATGGTGGGAGGATTATGTCTCTGTGCAGATGTCCTTGTGAGACACTAATGTGCATATGTGTGTGGGAGGAGTATGTCTCTGTGCAGAAGTCCCTGTGAGACATTGATTTGTATATGTATGTGGGTGGAGTATGTCTCTGTGCAGATGTCCCTCTGAGACACTAATTTGTAAATGTATGGTGGGAGGAGTATGTCTATGTGCAGATGTCCCTGTGAGGCACTGATTAGTATATGTATGGTGACAGGAGTATGTCTCTGAGCAGATGCTCCTGTGAGACACTGATGTTTATGTGTATGGTGAGAGGAGTATGTCTTTGTGCAGAAGTCCCTGAGAGACATTGATGTGTATATGTGGGTGGGAGGAGTATGTCTCTGTGCAGATGTCCCTGGGAGACACTAATGTGCATATTTGTATGGGAGGAGTATGTCTCTGTGCAGAAGTCCCTGTGAGACATTGATGTGTATATGTATGGTGGGATGAGTATGTCTCTGTGCAGATATCCCTGTGAGACACTGATGTGTATATGTGGGTGGGAGGAGTATGTCTCTGTGCAGATGTCCCTGGGAGATACTAATGTGCATATGTGTGTGGGAGGAGTATGTCTCTGTGCAGACGTCCCTGTGAGACATTGATGTGTATATGTATGGTGGGAGGAGAATGTCTCTGTGCAGATGTCCCTGCAAGACACTGATGTGTATATGTATAGTGGAAGGAGTATTTCTCTGTGCAGATGTCCCTGTGAGATACTGATGTGTATATGTATGGTGGGAGGAGTATTTCTCTGTGCAGATGTCCCTGTGAGACACTGATGTGTATATGTATGGTGGGAGGAGAATGTCTCTGTGCAGATGTCCCTGCGAGACACTGATGTGAATATGTATGGTGGTTGGAGTATGTCTCTCTCCAGATGTCGCTGAGAGACACTAATGTGTAGATGTATGGTGGGAGGAGTATATCCCTGTGCAGATGTCCCTAGGAAACACTAATGTTTATATGTGTGGTGGGAGGAGTACTTCTCTGTGCAGATGTCACTGAGAGACACTAATGTGTAGATGTATGATGGGAGGAGTATGTCTCTGTGCAGATGTCCCTGTGAGACATTGATGTGAATATGTATAGTGGGAGGTGTATGTCTATGTGCAGATGTCCCTGTGAGACATTGACATGAATAGGTATAGTGGCAGGGGTATGTCTCTGCGCAGATGTCCCTGTGAGACACTGATGTGTATATGTGGGTGGGAGGAGTATGTCTCTGTGCAGATGTCTCTGGGAGGCATTGATGTGGAATGTGAACGATGGGAGAAGAATGCCTCAGTATGGATGTCCCTTGTAGACATTGAATTGGGATGAGCATGGAGGGAGGAGTATGCCTCAGTGCATATGTCCCTGTGAGACACTGATGTGTATATGTGAGTGGGAGGAGTATGTCTCTGTGCAGATGTCCTTGGGAGACACTGATGTGTGTATGTATGATGGGAGGAGTATGTCTCAGTGCAGATGTCCCTTGGAGAAATGTATTTCTATATGTATGATGGGAGGAGTATCTGGCACATGCATCAAGGTAGGCTTTTGCGATTCCTTAATTGCGATTATTAAGGAATCGCAATTAACGAATTGCAAAGCCTATGCATGTAGGAATCGCTATAAAAATAGCAATTCCTAAACATTCCTTAATTGCGACTCGCAAATTGCGAGTTGCAATTAAGAATGCCGTCCCATTCATTCCTATGGGCCTACAGGCCCATAGGAATGAATTGGAGATGCATGCGCAATTTGCGAGTACCAGTAGGTACTGCAAATTGCTCATGCAATTTCAAGAGTGCAAGGGTGTCAAAATGACACCCTGTTGCACCCTGAAATTGTGATGTGCACCCATGTTGCGCACACACATGCCCCAAGGGCATGTGTGTGTGTAACCTAAAACTTTAAAAAATGCATTTTAGTACATTTTTCAAAGTTTTTGCAAATTACAGACAAGTTTGATTTGTCTGTAATTTGCGGTCCCAAATAGCGAAATCGCTATTTGAAAGTGCTTCTAGCATTGCATTTAAGGAATCGCAAATTGCGATTCCTTAAATGCAATCACTAATTAGGAATTCGCAAATAATTGCGAATTCTTAAATTGCGCATAGAAGCTACTTTCATGCATCTCCAAAGGCCAATTTGCGATCGCAAACGGCCGATTTTTGAAAATCGCACCGTTTGCGATCGCAAAAATCTTTGATGCATGTGCCCCTATGTCTCTGTGCAGATGTCCCTTTGAGACATTGATGTGTATATGTGGGTGGGAGGAGTATGTCTCTGTGCAATTGTCCCTAGGTAACACTAATGTGTATATGTGTGGTGGGAGGAGTATGTCTCTGTGCAGATGTCCCTGTGAGACATTGACATGAATAAGTATAGTGGGAGGAGTATGTCTCTGTGCAGATGTCCCTCTGAGACACTAATTTGTATATGTATGGTGGGAGGAGTATATATTTGTGCATAGGCCACGCGAGACATTGATGTCTGGGATGCCTGGCTTCACCTTGGGGGTGCCCAGGAGTGGACATTTCACAGGGAAAAGACAGGAAGGGTTCCACAGCGGTATGCGTACAGCGCCAGGACACCCTAGGGTAACAGTGCGCTTTACAAGTACAAATTTCATTTCATTCATTTCATTTCATATGTATAGTGGGAGGAGTATGTCTCTGTGCAGATGTCCCTGTGAGGCACTGATGTGTATATGTATGGTAGGAGGAGTATGTCTCTGTGCAGATGTTGCTGAGAGACACTAATGTGTAGAGGAATGGTGTGAGTAGTATGTCTGTGTGCAGATGTCCCTGTGAAACACTAATGTTTAAATGTGTGTGGGAGGAGTATATTTCTGTGCAGATGTCCCTGTGAGACACTGATTTGTATATGTATGGTGAGAGAAGTATGCCTCTGTGCAGATGCCCCTGTGAGACACTGATATGTATGTGTATGGTGGGAGGAGTATGTCTTTGTGCAGATGTCCCTGTGAGACACTGATTTGTATATGTATGGTGGGAGGAGTATGTCTCTGTGCAGATGTCTTTGTGAGACACTAATGTGCATATGTGTGTGGGAGGAGTATGTCTCTGTGCAGAAGTCCCTGTGAGATATTGATGTGTATATGTATGGTGGTAGGAGAATGTCTCTGCAGATGTCCCTGTGAGACACTGATGTGTATATGTGGGTGGAAGGGATGTGTCTCTGTGCAGATGTCCCTGTGAGACATTGATGTGACTATGTATTGTGGGAGGAGTATGTCTCTATGCAGATGTACCTGTGAGGCACTAATGTGTATATATATGGTGGGAGGATTATGTCTCTGTGCAGATGTCCTTGTGAGACACTAATGTGCATATGTGTGTGGGAGGAGTATGTCTCTGTGCAGAAGTCCCTGTGAGACATTGATTTGTATATGTATGTGGGTGGAGTATGTCTCTGTGCAGATGTCCCTCTGAGACACTAATTTGTATATGTATGGTGGGAGGAGTATGTCTATGTGCATATGTCCCTGTGAGGCACTGATGTGTATATGTGGGTGGGAGGAGTATCTCTCTGTGCAGATGTACCTGGGAGACACTGATGTGTATATGTGGGTGGGAGGAGTATGTCTCTCTGCAGATGTCCCTGAGAGACACTGATGTGTATATGTATGGTGGGAGGAGTATGTCTTTGAGCAGAGGCCACTGCGAGACATTGATGTGTATATGTATAGTGGGAGGAGTATGTCTCTGTGCAGATGTCCCTGCGAGACACTGATGTGTATATGTATTGTGGGAGGAGTATGTCTCTGTGCAGATGTCACTGAGAGACACTAATGTGTAGATGTATGGTGTGAGTAGGATGTCTATATGCAGATGTCCCTGTGAGACACTAATGTGTAAATGTGTGTGGGAGGAGTATGTTTCTGTGCAGATGTCCCTGTGAGACACTGATTAGTATATGTATGGTGACAGGAGTATGTCTCTGAGCAGATGCTCCTGTGAGACACTGATGTTTATGTGTATGGTGAGAGGAGTATGTCTTTGTGCAGAAGTCCCAGAGAGACATTGATGTGTATATGTGGGTGGGAGGAGTATGTCTCTGTGCAGATGTCCCTGGGAGACACTAATGTGCATATTTGTATGGGAGGAGTATGTCTCTGTGCAGAAGTCCCTGTGAGACATTGATGTGTATATGTATGGTGGGATGAGTATGTCTCTGTGCAGATGTCCCTGTGAGACACTGATGTGTATATGTGGGTGGGAGAAGTATGTCTCTGTGCAGATGTCCCTGGGAGATACTAATGTGCATATGTGTGTGGGAGGAGTATGTCTCTGTGCAGAAGTCCCTGTGAGACATTGATGTGTATATGTATGTTGGGAGGAGTATGTCTCTGTGCAGATGTCCCTGTGAGACACTAATTTGTATATGTATGGTGGGAGTAGTATGTCTCTGTGCAGATGTCCCTATGAGGCACTGATGTGTATATGTGGGTGGGAGGAGTATCTCTCTGTGCAGATGTCCCTGTGAGACACTGATGTGTATATGTGGGTGGGAGGAGTATGTCTCTGTGCAGATGTCCCTGGGAAACACTAATGTGCATATGTGTGTGGGAGGAGTATGTCTCTGTGCAGAAGTCCCTGTGAGACATTGATGTGTATATGTATAGTGGGAGGAGTATGCCTCAGTGCAGATGTCCCTGGGAGACGTGTGTGTGTGTGTGCGTGCGTGCGTGTGTGTGTGTATATATATATATATCCACTTTATATGAGTGGGCACAGGTTGTCCTTTGAGGTGAATGAAGTATTCGAGGTCAGTGACATGTAGTAGTGCATTTAGGGCTAGAAGTGAAGTTGTTATTAATTGTATTAGAGGTTAATGTTATTAGAGGTTTATGTGATATTTGAAGTAAATGCGGTATAGAGGAAGGTCTGAGCACTGCCTCCTTCACATTCTAGATTCAGCATCACACACATTCCAAAGACCCATGGAGGTCAGCATGTCCCTTCCCATTGGCTGGCTGGTGAGTCATAAACACTTTACTTGCAGTCCTGCGCTGTTCTAAGACTGGCAGGCTTGACAGGGCGAAGTGGGGTTGGAGCCGACAGCCATCTCAAATTCAAATTTATGGCTGTCAGTAAAATAAACCATCTTTAGATGACAGAGTCAGCACAATCCACATTTCTGCCTGTCACAAAAATATATGGCTGAAAGTGAGTTACTGGTTCTCAGCAGAAGATGGATGGGGTGCTGGTAAAGACGGGATGTGATATCTTAATCCTGTGTCCAGTACGGATGCCCTTGAGCTGTCAGTTCTGGTGCATGCCTGCTCTTCTCAGGCCAGGATGATGGGAAGGTTTTGTTCTATTAGTTAGCATGTTCTCTTTAGGTTCCACATATGATGAGGTCAAAATAACTCCACAGTGCAGTAGGGACATCTATATTTATTTTTAGGCAATGCCCTGTCATTTAAAAGATGCTACTGTGGTGTGGATGCCACACAGGACTCAAACACAAGCAGCAGCAGCAGAAAGGTGACAATCCCTCTTTGTGTACACAGAACAGCACTTGGGGTAGCACGTGAATGTAGCTCATTTCAGAAAAGAAAAGAAAAACACCAGCATGAGGATCCCTGGACTGTGAAACTCCAGTTGGTGACCCTTTGGGGCATATTCTCAAGGAGCCATCGCCGATTTATCGGCACTTTAGCGCCGCAAAAGTGGCGATAGACTTATCGCCCTATTCACAAGCTGGTGCAAACTGTCAACATCGCCAGTTTTTCTGCGATAGCTGCCGCAAAACACATCGCCACGGATGAGAGCGACAATCAACGCTAATGACATGCAGATTAGGCGTTCCCGTGCAAAAACACACGAAAACACCACTTCGCGATATTCTCAACGACCAGCCAGATCTGCGATGCCGGAAAAAAACAGGCGATAAGGCGCGTTAGCAGCAGGGACTTAACACCTGCTTATTACTGGTCTTAAGTAGGATGAAAACCTGCAGTACAGAGGGAGCCCAGGCCAGAGCCACTTCTGAAGACCAACAGATGACATGGAGCTACTAATCATGCAGCTTGGAGACCCAAGAGGGCCACAACACCCACCGCCACCACCCCCAGGACCACCCCCCCCGGACCACCACCGAGGCAGTGCAGAACAAGACAACGGACCTTCCGAAAACGCATCAGCCTCACAGACTTAACGCCAGAGGATGTCATTGCCCACTACAGGCTCAAAAGGACAACCATCCTCCGCATCATGACCCACATTTCCCACAGGCTGACGGTACCAGCACAGCGGACAACCAACATCCCTCCGCAAACAAAGCTGCTGGCTGTGCTGCACCTGTTGGCCTCTGGTACCTTCCAACCAACAACTGCCAGAGTCGGAGGAGTCTCACAGCCAGCCCTATCAAAGGCCATCACACCTGTCCTGGATGCCATCATCAGTTTCATACCCCAGCACCTTCACTTCCCCCACACTGCGCAGGAACAGCTGGAGACCAAGCAAGGCTTCTACGCCATAGCCGGATTCCCGCATGTGTTGGAGGCAATCGACTGCACACATGTCCTACTTGTGCCCCCTGCCGACACTGCACACAATTACCGCAACAGGAAGCACACGCATTCCATCAATGTGCAGGCAATAGTGGACCACCGGGGACTGTTCACCAATGTCGTCGCCAACTACCCAGGCAGTGTGCATGACTCATACATCTTCCGACAGTCCATCATCAACCAGTGCTTTCAGGATGGCACCTATGGAAATGGACTGCTCGTTGGTAAGTACCAACGGAACACACGACACACCTCAATTCCACAATCACACAACGCACAACTGTGGGAATGGACACGTAATAAAATCACATCCAACATGCCAAACAACATGCACACCTGCCAGACATGACAACACAAGTAACCGTGGTAAGAGGGGCCAGAAATGTGGACAAACCATACACTAAGGCATAGTCCCTCTGCCACACATTTGCAGAATGTGGGGAGAGGTGGGAACCACGATTGTGTGAAGGAGGCAATGGACCTATGAATAACAATGTACACAATGCCAAGTGTGGCGGTGATGTGCTGGACAGTCTTGAGTATGCAGAGCACAGACATGTCCATGTGGACAAATACTGCTGGAGTCTGTAGTGTCGTGGACAGTGGACGCAACCATGTCATCACAGGCAGTGGGGAACACCTTGGACAAGTAGCCATGTCGGCCCCCCTGTAAGCGTAAGCGTAGTGGCAGGGCCGGCACACGCCAGTCCAGCGTAGGGGAGTGACTAAATAGGCCGGGGCCCAGGGAGTGGTTCACTTCCGGGACGGCCACCAAAGTAACTACTGCGTGTGGCTCTGTGTCCGCCATATCCTGACCATAGGCCTACACACACGTGGCCGACCACCTACAACGGGCAAAGTCACACCCGCGACGAGGTGGCTACGTCCCACCCGGCGCACATCTCGTCATTGCCTGCAGTGGCGTGTCTACCAGGGCAGCGTCCCTCACCCTGCCACGAGGCCGCCGTCATGACCGGTGGTGCCTGCGTGATCCTGTGCGCCTGCCGCACCCCAGCCCGCTGATCCCCAGACCCAACCTGCTCCCAGTGGTGAATGCCCGCCCCTGTTCACCCAGGCCTCACTGCTCACCTACCGCCACCGGAGTCTC
This sequence comes from Calotriton arnoldi, assembly GCA_963921515.1. Taxonomy (NCBI): domain Eukaryota; kingdom Metazoa; phylum Chordata; class Amphibia; order Caudata; family Salamandridae; genus Calotriton; species Calotriton arnoldi. The sequence continues at coordinate 169,415 of CAWUFW010008771.1, forward strand.
TCCAAGAGGGCCCACCACGTGCCGGTGCAATCTCCAAGGCCGGGCTCCGCGAGCTTGGCAGCCTCCTCAGCCGATCGCTGGCTTCTGCGCAACAGGCTCCCAGCGCACCCAGCGGCACCGCACCGCGGAGTTGCAAGTTGGCTACTGCTGCCTTCTGACCACACTGCGGTACAGCAAGTAACAGACACATCCTTTCCAGTCCGCCCCTCCAGGCCTGCTGCATCATCGCAGGCTGCACACCCGCTCAGCTCTTCCGGTGGGCCGAACTCAGTGCACCACAAGTCACCGTCCAGCCTCCAGCATTATAGCATGATGCACACCCGCTCAGCTCTTCTGGTGGGCCGAACTCAGTGCACCGCAAGTCATCGCCACGTGGCGGTTGGCCCGTGCCGGACGCAGGGCCTCAGGTGCCACTAACTCAGTGCACCACAAGTCACCGTCCAGCCACCAGGCCTGATGCATCATCGCAGGCTGCACACCCGCTCAGCTCTTCCGGTGGGCCGAACTCAGTGCACCGCAAGTCATTTTCCCGAGGGGCTACCCCACAAGTCAGCCTCCAGTAGCCAACAGCATGTCCTCGGTAATGCCACTGGAGACCTTCACAGTCACGGGGCCACCCCCGTCCCAGGCAGGCCGCCGGTAAGTCTGGGCAGATCGTCTGGAGGCGTACTCCGAAGCGCACGACATCCCAGCGCCGCAGCGGCGGCGCACGCGTGTGAGGAGTGCGGAGAAATGGCCCAGGGCTCTGGGCGTGGTTCAGTTCTGGGCTCTGGGCGTGGTGTAGTTCCAGCCTGGCCACAAAAGTGACTATGGCGTGTGTCTCCGTAGTAGTGTCTGCACCACCCGGCCTGTAATCGACAATGTTGCAATGTAGCATGCACCAGGAGGGCGGCCTCGCCCGAATGGATTAATAAAGGAGCGCGAGACCGCTCGGGGTCTCGGCTCATACATGCCAACTATTGTGTGTGTATCTACATTGCCGCAGCCTGAACCGAAGGCCTAGCCTCAATATCAGCACGAGTTCAGCCAGGCCAGAACTCTACATCTGTGTCCACCCTATCCTTACCATAGGCCTACACACACGTGACCGCACACCTTCAACGGCCAACATTACAGTCTTGCTGTCAGTCCTGCGGACATGCGCAGACAGGCATGACAATGGTGTGCCGTAGGAGTGCAAGTGATGCAACCGCGCAGCACACACAAGTAAATAGGCTCGGTGGGAGTGAGGAGCAGCTGTGAGGCTACGTAATACACATTGTCCTACCACATTTGCCAGCAGCAATACATGGCTAACATGAATCCCAAGGTTGCACAAATCACACGCCACGAAACTTGTATGTCTGCCAACACAGCATGCAGAACCACCAGTTAACACTGACCTCACTTACCTCTCACAGGTGATCAAGGATATGCACTCTGCCCGTGGATGATGACACCCCTCCGAGACCCGAACACCCCGGCCCAGAGGCAGTACAATGTTGCCCACAAATGCACCAGGGGCATTGTTGAACGCACGTTTGGGGTGTTGAAATCACGTTTCAGGTGCCTGGACAACACCGGTGGAAGACTCTTGTACAGCCCAGAAATAGTGTGCAAGATGATCACTGCATGTTGTATATTGCACAACCTATGTGTACGCACCAACGCCCCATGGATCCAAGTCCCAGAAGCACCGGACGATGATGAGGAAGATGATGCAGGTGGACCACACCCCAATGCAGCCGCAGCAGGAATAGCCCGAAGGAACACAATCATCATCAATTTCTTCGCATGAGCACGTCACATTGTGACTGTCCACAGCAATCATGGCACAGTACAAGATGACCACATGACCAGCATGTGCAAATAAAATCTTAGCAACACACATTCCCCGTGTGCATGTCAGTCCTCTGCATTAGCACATTACTCTGACGGGTGTAAGTGCAACATTGAGTGCTTACATTCGCATATGTTGCAAGAAGAGATGGTGTGTATGTCACCTCTGTACCGAGAGGCTGTTTAGGGCATCACGTATTCGATATGCCATATCAGGGTGTCACATGTAGTACGTCATGCCACTCATCAGCGTCCCACGTGTACATGAACATGACATGAAGGCCGTCATTGGTGTTCAGGAAAAGACAACAGGGTGCCATTTGTGGTCAGAGATGTACCTGTCTGATGCAAATATATGCCCTGTTTTTCGAGTCCCACAACATGTACAACATGGCCGTAAGGGGGATGTGGGCACAGTGGACACCTCAGCAACATTGGGAGATGCACACCAGCCTAGAAGCCAGCAGGTCCACCTTGCATGGAACACACCAAGGTGTCCCCTGGTCAAATGTGCCATGTACAGGTCACATGTGTACACGGACGTCATCCATCAAGAGTAGTGATCAGTGCCAGCTAATAGGTGCAAGGTGAGTGGTCAACCGCCTCCTCACAGCTACCTGCACCCATCACTGTCAGACTGTAGCTAAACAACACTGCTACATCAGAGCATGCAATACTGACCGTGAGGGCACGTACATGGCTGGTAAGGGTTCAACCATGCCGGAAGGCGAAGCAGTGACATCCCCCACCCAATACCCATCACATTTCCAGAATGCAAGCAGATGACAAACTAACATTGTGGATGACAGCCCCTCTGTCTGAACTAGAAGGCGGTAGCACATCTGCACCTCCGACCTTGGGAATGCATGCGCCCGGCACACCCTGAGCGATACCATAGCAGCTGCTGACGGCTCCCACACCACGCACAGCGCTAACCAGAGACCAACGTATACACACCCCACACATAGGAGTCCTTGCTCGTAGTTCACTTGCATGGTATGACCTTCACACTTACGCACCGACCATCCCAGGAGTCCAAGCGCTCCATACTCAAACCAATCATTGCTCCGAGCTGTGGCTTCCACATAACTGTGACTTTGCCTTTGTGACACACAGCCCTATTTCATACATTGACGTGGGGCTAAGTTTGGAAATAGCGAGATTGTTGTTTTGGAGCAATGAGGCCACAGCTAGTTCACACATTCCCAGTCATCTCACTGCCTATCTGGGTCACGGACATACATGCACATTGAAATCAGTTCCCAGGGAGCACCGTTGTTTGGAATCACTGCCCCTACATACATCCATACTTGCTTGATCATGGACATGACTCATCTGTGTGAATTTGAATGTCAATCACATTCGGTGGAGTGGTGAAGGTGGACCAGTACCTGGCCATGCACACGCAACTTTACAATGTTGCCCCGTGGAGTACCAGCCAGGGTCCTTTGGGGAGGGAAAAGTACATCGTAGGAGAGGGAGTTCAGTCCGCAGTCTGATTTCTGTGTCATTGGTTGCCTAAACAAATGTAGCAGTCCATGTCGGGGGCCAAGGTGAGTGTTGCAGAGTGTTAAGGGGGACAGTGGAGGGTGTTATTCCTGGGCATGATGCAGAGGGCAGACCCAAGCAGAAAGAGGCCATATGGCGGAGATGAATGCTACCGCTTCCTACTTAGCCCAATGGCAGATTCATCCTCATCATCATCCTCCTATGTGTGATGTGCCTCACATGTGGGTGGTGGTGTTTTGTCTGCGGCACTGTGTGGCAGTGACACATCAGGGGCCGGAGGTGCATTGTCAGCCGCACTGTGAGGCACTGACACATCAGGGGGCGGTGATGTGGTGGGAGTAGTGGCAGCAGCATTCATCTGCGCCAGGCCTTGTGGCAGCACTGACATGATGAGGATCTGCAGGGCATGGTAGATCCCTGCTACATCTCGCTGGTGTTCACCCGTGGCAGCCATTCTTCCCGCCTGCATCTGCTCCATGTTTCTCCCCATGTTGGCCAACTCACGGCTGAGATCGCTGGAGCCACTCTGACTAGACAGTTGTTCTTGTCTATGAGTCATGACTCCGGCGATGTCAGCCATGGATTGTTGGAGACCATGGAGAGGACTGTGGGTGTCCATTAGGGCCTGTAGGTGGTCCCTGATGGGACTTGGACACCCACGTATGGCATCTAGTTTGGCTGCCATGAGGTCGAACCCCACCCGCACCTGCTCTGCCATCCCCTTCTGGCCCTGCGACACACGGCGTTGGAATGCCATGTGTTGCTCGTGGGGATCCTGGGAGACAGCCGTGGTGGTGGGTGCTTCCTGCTGTGTGGTATGTGCAGGGGGTGGGTTCACCTCGATGCAGCTGGGCTGCCCTGCTCCTGGGGGTGGGGTGCTGAGGCTGTCCATGAGCTGTTGGAGGGCGTCGGGGCCAATGGTGTGTAGGTCCTCTTCATCATCGGTGATGAGGAGTACGGTCTGCTCTGCAGGAGGTGATGATTCTCCCTCTGCAATGTGAAGGGGAGATGCAGTTTGACATTGTGTTCACATGTATGTTGACGCATTGGCCAAGTTTACAAACAGACTGCATGTCAATGTACATTGTGACTGTTTGTGTGGAGATGCCTATTTAATGCTGGACAGTTGACATTTTGCCACCATCGCGGATGTGATGTTGTATTTGTCCATTGTCATTTCACAGTTTCCTGCTATGCCAAATGCGAATGGCCATTTTCTACACACAAGCGGCAGCAGTTGTGTCCTCTGTTCTGTTGTGAAAGTGTTGCAGTTTGGTCCACTTTGTTGTAAATGTTGAGGTGCTCTGAGTGTTATGTGTGTGTGCTGCATTCTGGATGATTTGCCCCTTCAGCTCTGATTTGGCTGGCCCTTATCCCTTTCAGGCGGTGTGCCTTTCACTTCTGTGCTTATACAGTGCTGAGCTGTTGCAGACTTGGGTAAATTGGGCTCTTGGTCGGAGTTGTGACTCTTGGGCATGGTTTGTCCGCAGATGTGCTGTTCTTACTTGTGCATGTGTGCCATTGTGCCCATCTCCCCCATCCCCCCAGTCCCTGGTGGTTACTCACCCTGTTGCTGTTGTGTCAGGTCATGTTGAGCAGTGTCCGGTCCTCTGACTCCTGCCACCGTCTCCTCACTGATTACTGTGAACACCATTTCCTCCATCTCATCCAGCTCCTCCTGTGGCGCAGGACTCCCACCCCCAGTCTGCATTGCTGCTTTGCGGTTGTTGGCGAGTTTCAGCTTGGTTTTGCGCTTCACATCATTCCAGCGCCTCTTGACCTCTTCCATTGTCCTCCTCAGCACTCCGACTGCATTCTCCTTGTCCACGATGGACTGCCATATTCCATTTTTTGTTGCCAATGACACAGTGGAGGTGACGAACAGTTGTTGATGGTGTTCTGTCACCTCCGTAATCAGGATCCTGTTTTCCAGCGGACTGAATGGCGTCTTCCTCTTCTTCTTCTCCTTGCCCTACCCTGACCCTGAGGTCCCAGGCTGGTCCTCCGTGGGGCTTGTGGGGCTCGGGTTGTCCTCTGTGCTTGCTCCGGCTACCTCCATGGTGCTTCGCAGTTGTTTGTGTTTTATTTGTATTTCATTTTTGCCGCTTTTATAGTGATTGTTCCCGCCTTACTTGTGGGACTTGCGGGCCTGGCGCTGCATTTCGCTGGATTTTTATCGCAGTTAGGTCCATCGCAGCTTTTTTCACGTTCGGGTTTCCTTTTTTATCGCCGTCGCGGTAGTTATATCGCGGACATTTGAGGCGTTCTCGGGAAACTATTGCATGTTACCGCCGTGTTGGGAATACGACGTTGACACAGAGTTATTTTCCCGTGATAGACGGCGATATGAAAAATTTTGTTAGCCTATTTTGGCGATGTTTATCGCACGTTCTTAAGAATATCCCCCTTTATCTTGAATGTGGGGAAATTTGACATAAAAACAACAAAAAAGTGGCCTGGGAGACATAAAAATATGGCAAACATCACAAGAAAACAGGAAGAGAGAAAGAAAATAGGTGTAATGGAGAAGGGAGGAGAAAAAACACTAGGAGATAGTTAGGGCTGGTGTGACTACACCACAGGCAGAGGTTAGCAGGTACGTATAGAAGTAAACATGTTGGATTATAGGCAGGAGTGGTGGTAGTAGGGTATAGCGTGAAGATGGGAACAGATAATATGTTAAAGGATAGGTTTGAAGTCTGAGTTATGCTATAGGGTTAAAGGACAGGAATTAAAAAAATAAGTTGAGGGAGAAGGGGGAAGGAACTTGGGTTCAGAAGGGGTGGAGAGGAGTGGAGGAGAGAAAAGAAGTGGTGTAGGGGGTTCCTCTAACAAACACAAAACAAAGAAAGGGTAGCTAGGGACCAGGAAAAAAGAGAGTGTGCTTGGTTTCCATCATAAATGGGAAACAAGGAATCCATGTACTGCTTCAAACAAATACTAAATAGGATTTTGTCAACATGAAGGGCATTCACTAGCATGTATTCCATATCCTGGGAATATCACCCACTTGGAAGAATTTCAGCAAACAGCTTCTTATAGAAAGGTACTCCAGAGCCAATTTCCTCAGATACATTTTACTCCTGAATGACAACAACCACATATGTAGCTAGGGCATTTCCATTTACATCTTGTTTTTTCTGTAGACACCCTTTAAGGTAACCGAATGCATGGTATACACAACATTTAGTGCCGGTGCAAAGTCACCAAAAGTAATGCAAACTGGTGCAAAGTGTTGATTTCTTATTTACTTTCCAGTGCAAAAATATATTTGCAATGGGAAGTTGCCTAAATGGTGGTGTATTCGAACTTGCAATGAATATGTTATATGACACTTAGGGAATGCAGCTGAGTTTATTAGTGACAAGACATGAACAAGCTATTCAGTTAACCATCGACATTCCCACATTTCTAAGAGCCAAGATTATTAGGAAGTTTACTTTGAACAGTGCATGTGAAAGTTGGTAACTACTTTATCAAAGGTGCTGATTGGAGACAGCAGTAACCTTTGAAGCTTTCACAGGAAGCTTTGCCTCAGCTTCATGGGTCTGATAGACAGCTGCAACAAGTGCGCCTACCCTCAGCTCTTCAGATACCTCTCAAACCCGGAGAGGTCTTCATTGTTAACATGTATTAGAACATTGGAATGTTGGGAGCTCCATTGTAGACAATGGAGCGCTCCATGCTTCTACGGGCCGGTAAAGGCCCGCAGAGCAACATTCCAATGTTTTACAAAGGCCTCTCGAAGCTCGAGGGGATTAAATCCCCTCGAGCTTCGAGAGGCCTTTGTTTTATTTGTTAGAACATTCTGCCCTCTAGTGGCAGAATGTTCTAATAGCCTTATAGCCCTTCATAGCAGGGCTATACCGGCTATTAAAGTCCCGGTCCCTTGTTAAAGACCCTCGCCTTCGGCTCGGGCCTTTAACGCGGGAGCGGGCCTTTAATAGCCGGTATAGCCCGCTACGGCGGGCTATAAGGCTATATTAGAACATTGGAATGTTGGGAGCTCCATTGAAGACAATGGAGTTGCTCTGGGCTTATAATGGCTGGTATAAGCCCAGCGCTCCAACATTCCAATGTTTGTCTTTTTGTTTCTCCATTTTTAATTTAGAACATTCTACCCTTAGTGGGTGGAATGTTCTAATAGCCTTATAGCCCTTCTGCCTCAGGCTATACCGGTTGTTAAAGGCCCTCTCCCTCGTTATAGGCCCTCGCCTGCGGCTCGGGCCTATAACTCGGGATCAGGGCCTTTAACAGCCGGTATAGCCCTCGGCAGCGGGCTATAAGGCTATAATATTCAACAGTATGGAACGCTCTGTGGGTTTCGCGCCTAACGGACAGGTTGTGGGTAGTTTTTAATTTTTTTTAACGTTTTTAAAATTTTCTTTTGTATGAAACTTGAAATGTGAAGTGTGCAATTTTATGATTCTTTTACTGAAACTATGCATGAAATTGGCTTGACTTGAGACCTGTGGACAACTTGTCGATAACAAGTAAAAGTCCTATAAATGTCACTTCACACTTACAAAATCCTGTGGTGGATGAGATGGGAATAATGTTGTTAAATAGAAGCCTTCTTTATTTAGTTTATAATGTTTGCTATATAAGGTACCACTGGCAATAATAAATATATTAGCAATAATTATATTACTACTATTAGTATTACTACTACTTCTATTACTTCTAGTACTACTACTACTAATCATAAGAATAATTGCAACTTGATAGAAGTGGCACGCTAAGCATTCAGCGCCTCATTTATGGGGAATTAGCGTAGGGCAGCGCCGCAAGTCTTCTTGCGGCGCTGCCCTATGCCAATCTGAAAGGACTGGAATGCACTGTATTTATGAAATATGGCGCCTTACTTTCCTTCCCCCTGCACTGGTGCATAATTTGCCACCTAGTGACAACACAGACACCCTTGCACATGGTGGCCCCGTTGCCTGCAGGATTGTTTTTGCCTGCTCTGGGGAGGCATAAGGTTCTGGCGCTGCCCCAGGTTTACGTGATTAAGTAAATCTGGGACAGCGTCAAAACCCATGAGTGTTGCGTGGGAACACCCACCGCAACGCCCAAGGAACGCCTCCCTGGCACAGAGTAAGGCAGGCAGCGATGTGTGCTACTTTGTCTTTCTCCACATCTATGAGGCTATGCAAAGCCAGGCAAAGTTTCTTTGCATCACTCATAGATATGGTTTTGTAGTTTGCGCCGCTGGAGCATCAGAAAGAGAGACGCCTCTTTTAAATAAGTTCCTTATGCCGAACCCATGCTCCAAACTCTCCGCCATACTCAGAATTGAATTGTTTCTTTCACCATTTCTCACTTAATGACCATTAATTAAGTCCCCATTACATGCTGTATAGTTACTTTTAATAATACTTGTAATATCTCACCTAACGGGTATCTTACGCTGCTCACTTGCGGCTCATGCAGACATTCTGACAATGTTTCAGCCTTTCTCCCCACAGCCTCACAGACCCACAGCCTGTTCTACAAATGCCCTAGCGCCTTGACGACCTAGTTAACCGCTGGCTCAGGCGCCGTCCCTCACTAGTACAGTTCCATTTGTTGTGAAGCCTCATTTCCGAGAACCACCAATAAAGTGCCAGTAATTATGGTCTCTTTTGTTGATGTCCTCTCACAAATGGTGGATTGGTCAGTAAAATTAGAAGCATTTATAGAAAATGAAGCCTGGGCAGTAAAAGTGAGTTATCACAGCCATGGTGGAAAAATGGTAATATGAGGAGGGCTAGAAAGTAACTTTAGCTTTTAACTCTCCTTCCTTTTTTATCAATCATTTGCCTTCTGCTCCAGAGATACAGGCTTCAACTGGAAAAGAACAAGCTTTGGCAAAGCCAACAATACTGGCTTTATTGTGCTAAGACACACACTTAGAGAGATACATAAATCGGACAGACTATGTGTGCTTTGTCAATGTGTAGCTGCTACATGACGCAACAAGCTCGGTGAATACACAACAGTGCACAATGCCCCTGAAAGAGGCAACTTCCACGGGGAAGAGGCACAAAGAACCAATGGGTGCACATTTGTGCATGCATGTATTTACACACATTAGAAGGTAGAAGGGCTTTGCCAAGGATTGTTTGTCTTGCCTGGCGAGGCGCCTTAAGTTGACATGTATACTTGTACAGGGGTCCCATGCTCGCTGCGTCATAGGACTTCAGCTGTTCATCAACGACGAGGCCCAACAGGCTGAAACTAGACCGGAAGTGCGAGAGCTCCTTGCTCTGTTGTTTGGGCTGATTTATTTCCATTCGATCAGATGCAAGACTGCAGGTGGTCACTGTCTATAGTGGCACATGTGAGAAGTTGGCCTGGCATATGCTGTCCACTAATTATAGTGGGCACCTTGCACCAGTCCAAACAACCCCTTATTGGAGATAGGTTAAAGACAACCTTTATTGAAAGCTATCCTAGTGGTAGCTATGGAGAGCAGCCTTCAGGCTAAGTCTTGAAGGAATGTAAAGCAGCTTGTTTTACCAGTCTATAATCTCTTGAGTGACCAAATGAAAGAGGACCACACCAGGTATATATTCAAAATATATGTATTTATTGCTAAACACACCCCTCTAGTCTCTTTATGAGGCTAGAGTTCGAAGTACATAAGTTATAAGTTAGTTATCTACAGTAATAGCACAAATACACGTTTGAGCCCTAGGGGCGTACCAAACCATATACCAATAAAGTGGTATAAGAACCACGACTGAGCTAGACACAGGGCCTAGAGCCTGTAGAAGTGCTTGGACCACAAGGAACCACCCAAGGTAGTGACACAGGGGACCCACGGGGGACGCGTGCAGTGTGAGAACACAGCCGCGAATCGCCGTTGACTTCTATGGGGAAAGTCGCAGTTGGAAGTTTAAAGAAAAGGGACACTTAGAGGAGGACTTGGAGCAAACCCTTTTAGAACTAGGCTGTTCTAGTGTCAATACCCACAGGAGCACCGGAGTACTCGAGTTACCTCACCCAGGGAGCCGGGTGCATAGGTGCCTTTCGGGGTCGGGTTTCGTCGTCGTTTTCAATGGCGATCTGCTGCAAAGTGCTGCTGGCGGCCAAGTCGAAAGTGTTCGGGTGGATCCAAAGGTGGATCGAAGATCTGAAGAACCTGAAAGCAGAGGGGACAGAGTCTGGGTCACTAGCCAGTGACCAGGAAGGCGATGAGCAGATGCCCACCGATGTCGAGTGCTTCAGGTAGGTTGACGGTCGTCTTGACTCTTCAGCCACGAGGTCCAGGAGGCGTCGACGACGACCAGGAGCTGGATTCGAGCTGTCCCACGATGTCTGTCGATTGCAGGGGTGTCGGCGACCGGATTGGACCCAACAAGCCTTGGCAACGGCAAGTCTCGTGGAAATGGAAGAAGGACGATGGTGCAGACCAGCAAGGTCTGTGGGACTCACCCAGCGAAGGTAAGTCAGGGGACGCCTGGAGCTGGCTCACAGGACACTCGTGGAGTGGAGGCCAGTGATCTTCGGTGCAGTCGGTGCTGGAGGCTGGGGCTACTCGGAGCCCAAAGCACAACTTCGTGGGAGACCCAGAAGAGGATGCACTTGCAAATGCGATCGGTGTCCAGGGTCACGGTTCCACGTTACCCACGACAGCTACGGGCCTCAGCTTTGCTGGGGACTCAGGGCAGCCTCGGGGAAGTCTGGAAATCCACCTCTGGTGATGCAAAGACTTCGGCGTCCGGCGGGAGCTTCAGCGATGCAGACCGGACAATTGCTTCTTTGGTGCCTGCCAAGCAGGGGAGTCACTCCTTGACCCCAAGGGAGATTCTTCAGTCCTCTAATCTTGAAGTAGAGCGTCGATGGTCCAGGATTCTGTGTCAGAGTTTCATCCAGGTAAATCTAAAGTCCTAAGGACTGGGGTCCCATACTTATACCAAGTTAGGGGTTGGACATACTCTGGGGACCCACCTATGGGAGGGTCAGGGCAGAGGGGTGGTTACACCCCTTTCCCTTTGTCCAGTTTCACGCCAGAGCAGGGGCTGGAAGCACCTGAGCCGGTTTGAACTGGGGTATGCACAGGGACACCAAATGTGCCCCCAGTGCCGGATTTCAAAGCACCAGAGAGTGCTCCCGCCCAGCCCCAATACACACTATCCTGTCTGGGGAGGTGGTTACACCTCCCTGGGACAGGAAACCTATTGTCCAGGCCTCCCCTGCCGGAGTTTCGGTCAGCAGCAGGAGGCCAGACTCGTGTCTGTGGCAGCGGCATCCATTTTGTGATGCCAGGGCTTGGAAAGAAGTTACCGGGCAGGCCGGTGTGTACATGTCTCTCCCTCTAGAAGGGTGGAATGCTACCCCGCCGCTAGAACTGGCGGGGGTAGTATTCCAAGATGTTTGACACCAAACACGACATGTTTCCGTGCAGCCATCCCAAAGTTAGCATTTAACGCGAGGTTATAATGCGCTTAAGAGTATATGGTCAGGCTGCACTACAAACAGCATCAGAGAAGGGTCTCCGAACTCTGCAGAGGGGCCCTGCTCATGCAGGGGCACCCTCTCACATAGGAACCACGCACTCTGCCTCCAGGATTGATAAGGCCTGCCCTAGGAGTGACTTATAGGTTTATATGTGTGTATGTATGTAGTGATATAGGTAGCCTATATCACAGTAAGGGGTGCAGCACCACCTTACCCAGGCTGCAGTAGCAGACCTGTGGTGTCATTTTGGAGGGCCTTCCAGGGGTGGCACAATACATGCTGCAGCCCCTGGTAGGCCTCTGAGGTACCTATGCCCTGGGTACATAGTATACCATATACTAGGGACTTATAAGGGCACTCCAGATTCCAATCAGAGATGTGCCTAAGGCACATGGAAACCATTTTAGAGAGGAAGCAGCTAGGCTGGGGTTCTGATTAGCAGGGCCCCAGCCAGACTAAAGTCGAAAAACAGTGAAGCATCAGCAAAAAGTGGGGGTACCCATGTGAAGCAGATCCTACTCTCCTACACAACCCCCCCAAACGTAGGGACATTAAACTAACCTTGCCCAGCCTTCATGTTCTAAGTGGAAGTACCTAGAGAGTCCATCTGCATTGGCATGGTTACTCCCAGGTCTATGTTCCACTGTGAAGTCCATCCCCTGTAGGGAAATGGACCACCTAAGCAGTTTGGGGTTTTCACCCTTCATTTGTTTTAGCCATAAGAGGGGCTTATGGTCTGTTTGAACAAGGAAGTGAGTACCAAACAAGTATGGCCTCAACTTCTTCAGAGCCCAGACCACAGCAAAGGCCTCCCTCTCCATGGCTGACCAACGTTTCTCTCTAGGGGTCAGCCTTCTGCTAATAAAAGCTACTGGCTGATCCTGACCTTCATCATTCAATTGTGACAGTACAGCCCCTACCCCCAATTCAGATGCATCTGTTTGGACAATGAACTTCTTGGAGTAATCAGGACTCTGTAGAATGGGAGCAGTGCACATTGCCTGCTTTAGGTCATCAAATGCCTTTTGACAGCTAACTGTCCACTGAACCTTTTGGGCATTTTCTTGGAAGTTAAGTCATTCAGGGGTGTCACTATTGATCCATACCCCTTGACAAATCTCCTATAGTACCCAGTCAGGCCTAAAAAGGCTCTCACCTGAGTCTGGGTAGTTGGAGCAGTCCAGTCCATGATGGTCTGGATCTTGCTCTGCAGTGGTTGAACCTGGCCTCCACCCACAAGGTGGCCCAGGTACACAACCTGACTCTGCCCTATCTGGCACTTGGTGGCCTTGATAGTCAGGCCTGCTTTCTGCAGGGCCTGCAAAACATTTCTGAGGTGGACCAGGTGATCCTCCCAGGTGGAGCTAAAGACAGCAATATCATCTAGATATGCTGCACTATAGGCTTCCAGACCTGTAAGGACTGTATTCACCAACCTCTGAAAAGTGGCAGGTGCATTCTTCAGACCAAAGGGCATCACCACAAATTGATAATGCCCACTAGGGGTTGAGAATGCTGTCTTTGGCTTTGCATCATCAGCTAGCCTGATCTGCCAGTAGCCAGCTGTCAGGTCAAATGTGCTTAGATACTTGGCTGAGGCCAAAGTGTCTATTAGCTCATCTGCCCTAGGTATTGGATGGGCATCAGTCCTAGTGACTTCATTGAGACCCCTGTAGTCCACACAAAACCTCATCTCTCTTTTCCCACCATTGGTGTGAGGTTTTGGCACAAGGACCACTGGACTAGCCCAAGGGCTATCTGAGGGTTCAATAACTCCCAAATCCAACATCTTCTGGACTTCTGTCCTGATACAGTCCCTGACATGGTCAGGTTGCCTATAAATCTTATTTTTAATAGGCAGACTGTCCCCAGTGTCCACTTCATGAGTGCACCAGGTGGTCTGACTGGGTGTCAGTGAGAATATGTGCCTGAACCGATTGAGCACCTGTCTGCAATCAGTTTGCTGCTGGGCAGTGAGGCTGCCTGCCAAGGCTACACCATCCACTGACCCATCATCAGGGTTCTGTGAGAGCAGGTCAGGGAGTGGGTCACTCTCTTCCTCCTGTCCCTCATCAGTAGCCATGAGCAAGCCCATGTCTGCCCTGTCCACATATGGTTTTAACCTGTTGACATGGAGAACCCTGTGGGGACTCCTGGGTGTTCCTAGGTCGACTAAATAGATAACCTCACCCTTCTGTTCAACAATGGTATGGGGTCCACTCCATTTGTCTTGGAGAGCTGCTGGGGCCACTGGCTCCAACACCCACACCTTCTGTCCTGGCTGGTAAACAGTCAGTACAGCCTTTGGTCATGCCAGGCTTTTGAAGTTCCTGGCTAGCCTCAAGGTTTTTAGTTGCCTTTTTCATGTACTCAGCCATCCTGGAGCGGAGACCAAGTACATAGTCCACTATGTCTTGCTTTGGGTGCTTGAGAGGTAACTCCCATCCTTCCTTCACCAAGCACAATGGACCCCTGACAGGGTGACCAAACAAAAGTTCAAAGGGCTGTAGCCAACCCCTTTTGAGGCACCTCCCTGTATGCAAATAAAAGGCAGGGCAAGAGTATGTCCCATCTTCGCCTAAGCTTTTCTGGGGGCCCTTTAATCATGCCCTTCAAGGTTTTGTTGAATCTCTCAACTAAACCATTGCATTGTGGGTGATAGGGTGTGGTGAACTTGTAAGTCACTCCACACTCCTTCCACATTGCTTTCAAGTATCCAGACATAAAGTTAGCACCCCTGTATGATACAACCTCCTTAGGGAAGCCCACTCTTGAGAAAATTCCCAGGAGGGCTCTTGCCACCACAGGTGCTGTAGTGGTCCTAAGGGGAATAGCCTCTGGGTACCTGGTGGCATGATCCACTACCACCGGGATAAACCTGTGCCCAGATGCTGTTTGGGGATCCATGGGACCAACAATGTCAATCCCCACCCTTTCAAAGGGAACCCCCACCACAGGTAGTGGTATCAGGGGGCCTTTGTAGTGCCACCGGCCTTGCCACTGGCCTGGCAGGTTACACAGGAGCGACAAAACTCCTTGGTGTCTTCAGACATGTGGGGCCAGTGAAAGTGAGGGACAATTCTGTCCCAAGTCTTGTTCTGGCCCAGGTGACCTGCTAAGGGAATGTCATGGGCTAGAGTCAATAGGAAGCCCCTGAACTTCAGAGGTATAACCAACCTCCTGGTGGCACCAGGCTTGGGGTCTCTACACTCTGAGTACAAGAGTCCATCATCCCAATACACTGTATGGGGACCACTAGCTTTCCCAGCAGCCTCAGCTTGCTGTCTGAGGGGTTCAAGAGAGGGGCAGCTCTGCTGCTCCTGGCTCAGATCTGCCCTGGAAGGGCCCCCTGTCCCCAAGAACTCAACCTGGTCAGGTTCAAGCTCCTCTGGGACAGTTCCTTCCTCAGGACTGAGATCATCCCCCTCAAGAGACTGATCTTCCTTCTGAGCCAAGGGGGAATGCACTGCCTTTACCCTACTACTCCTCTTCTTGGAGGGCCCTTGGTCCATTATTCCAGAATCCAAGGCCTGTTCAGTGTTAGACATTTTGGCTTGTGACCTGGTCACAGCAAACACATCTGCAGGGATGCCCAGCATTTCTGCATGGGTCCTGAGCTCCACTTCTGCCCAAGCTGAAGTTTCTAAATCATTGCCAAGCAAGCATTCAACGGGTAGGTCTGCACTTACCACAACCTTCTTAAGGCCAGTTACCCCTCCCCAGGAGAAGTTAACAACTGCCAGAGTATGGTCTGTTCTGACATTGCTAGCATTGGTCACTTGGTACATTTCACCAAGTATAATCTGCCCAGGATTCACAAGGTCTTGTGTCACCATGGTGTCACTTGCCCCTGTGTCCCTAAATGCCAAAGCCTCTTTTCCATTGATTAAGGGCTGTTGCCTGTACTTGCCCAGATTACTGGGACTCACAGAGGAGGTCACATCCATGCCTCCATCACAGACTAGGACAGCCTGAGTGAGTTCTCTGACTAGGTCAGAGCTAATCTCCTTACCCAGGGTCAACCCTACTAAACCCTTGGCTTGTGTAGTCCCACAACCAATTGTAACTGCACTAGGGGGAGCAGGTGCCTTAGGGGCATTGGTGGGGGCTGGAGTAGAGTCTTTGGACTTGGTGCAATCACTGGTCCAGTGGGTCTTTTGCTTACAGACCTTGCACCATGGTTTCTTTTGGCCTCTTCCCTTGTTAGACTGTGAATCCCCACCTGAAGAAGATTTTTGGGGGCCTTGTGAAGACTTCTGGTCTTTATCCTTCTCCCCACCCTTATCAGAGTTTTTAGAATCTTGCTTCTTAGGGTCACCAACTTGGTTCTGTACCTTCTGCCTCACCCTGGTTCTGACCCATTTGTCTGCCTTCTTTCCCAATTCTTGGGGAGAGGTCAGATCAGAGTCCACCAGGTGCTGATGCAACAGCTGATTTTGACAATTATTAAGGATCTGCTCCCTCAATATAAGATTGTACAATCCTGTGAAGTCACATACCTTACCCGCCCGAATAACCAACCTTCCAGAGCCTTGGCAGAACAATCAACAAAGTCCACCCAGTCTTGAGTCTGTGCCTTTTGGGTATCTCTGAACTTTAACCTGTATTGTTCAGTGGTTAGGCCAAACCCATCAATCAGAGCACTCTTTAAGACTGTGTATTTATCAGCATCCTCCTCTTTAACAGTGAGGAGCTTATCTCTACCTTTGTCTGCAAAGGAGAGCCACAAGATTGCTGCCCACTGCTCCTGAGGGACCCTCTGTACTTTACAGGCCCTCTCCAGTGCAGTTATCCATTTGTGGATGTCATCCCCACTCTGGTAGGGAGGGACAATCTTGCTCAGGTTTCTATGGTCATAAGACCTTTCCCTATCTCTGGGGAAATTGCTGCCACCATGGGACTCTAGTCCCATCTTTTTCTCTCTTTGTAGAGATCTAGGGACTCCCTGTCTATAGGCAACTGCTGTTTTCTGAGTTCAAGCTGGGCTTGCTCATACTCAATCAGTCTCTTTCTCCTGTCATGAGAGGATTCTCTCCTATGAGAAGAGACAGAGGTCCCTATTGAGGTGTCAGAGTGGTTAGACTCCTGAGAAGGAGATCTAGACCTTCTGGGCACACTCACAATTCTTCCTGGGGGGACAAAGGGGAGGTCATTCTGATCCTCCTCCTCCTCCACAGGAGGAATTGGGTTCTCCAGGTCAAGGTCATTTTCACCTTCCTGGCCAGTTTCAGAGGGGGGCTGGGTTTCTTCACCCCTGACCCCTTCCTCATCTTCTGCCCCACCCTCTCTGCCTACCCCTTCAGACCCTAGGGGCCTGCTGAGATCATCAGCTAGTAGCACCTCCCTGAGGTGTTGGGTGCTGGCACTTTTGCCTGCCTTCAGCTTCCTAGTATTGCATAATGCTCTCAATTCCAAGACTGGGAGTTTATCATACTTGGAGGGAAGAAGCCCACTGGCTTCTGGCAAGGACTCACTGGGTCCTGGCTTTGAAGACATTACTAGTGAGGTGTGGTGTATGCACTACCTACTCTAGTGTGGCCTACTAAACTCTCTTGAGTTGTAGAAAGGGTGTGCTTACTGTATACTAAGCTTGATTTATATGTACCTTAGGTACCCTTAGTGGTTTTCAGTTGATCAATTCAATTGAGATTATCTGGTAAAACAATAGCAAGCTGGAATCCCACACGCTGCACACCAATGTGAGAAGTTGGCCTGGCATATGCTGTCCACTAATTATAGTGGGCACCTTGCACCAGTCCAAACAACCCCTTATTGGAGATAGGTTAAAGACAACCTTTATTGAAAGCTATCCTAGTGGTAGCTATAGAGAGCAGCCTTCAGGCTAAGTCTTGAAGGAATGTAAAGCAGCTTGTTTTACCAGTCTATAATCTCTTGAGTGACCAAATGAAAGAGCACCACACCAGGTATATATTCAAAATATATGTATTTATTGCTAAACACACCCTCTAGTCTCTTTATGAGGCTAGAGTTCGAAATACATAAGTTATAAGTTAGTTATCTACAGTAATAGCACAAATACACGTTTGAGCACTAGGGGCGAACCAAACCATATACCAATAAAGTGGTATAAGAACCACGACTGAGCTAGACACAGGGCCTAGAGCCTGTAGAAGTGCTTGGACCACAAGGAACCACCCAAGGTAGTGACACAGGGGACCCACGGGGGACACGTGCAGTGTGAGAACACAGCCGCGAATCGCCGTTGACTTCTATGGGGAAAGTCGCGGTTGGAAGTTTAAAGAAAAGGGACACTTAGAGGAGGACTTGGAGCAAACCCTTTTAGAACTAGGCTGTTCTAGTGTCAATACCCACGGGAGCACCGGAGTACTCGAGTTACCTCACCCAGGGAGCCGGGTGCATAGGTGCCTTTCGGGGTCGGGTTTCGTCGTCGTTTTCAATGGCGATCTGCTGCAAAGTGCTGCTGGCGGCCAAGTCGAAAGTGTTCGGGTGGATCCAAAGGTGGATCGAAGATCTGAAGAACCTGAAAGCAGAGGGGACAGAGTCTGGGTTACTAGCCAGTGACCAGGAAGGCGATGAGCAGATGCCCACCGATGTCGAGTGCTTCAGGTAGGTTGACGGTCATCTTGACTCTTCAGCCACGAGGTCCAGGAGGCATCGACGATGACCAGGAGCTGGATTCGAGCTGTCCCATGACGTTTGTCGATTGCAGGGGTGTCGGCGACCGGATTGGACCCAACAAGTCTTGGCAACGGCAAGTCTCGTGGAAATGGAAGAAGGATGATGGTGCAGACCAGCAAGGTCTGTGGGACTCACCCAGCGAGGGTAAGTCAGGGCACGTCTGGAGCAACCAGGGAGCCCAAGCAGAAGAAGATTGGCCTTCGGGAGGGCCTACTAGCCAACGGACTAGCGACCACGAAGGAGCCTTGAGTGGATGCACTTGAAGCTCGCTCACAGAACACTCGTGGAGTGGAGGCCAGTGATCTTCGGTGCAGTTGGTGCTGGAGGCTGGTGCTACTCGGAGCCCAAAGCACAACTTCGTGGGAGACCCAGAAGAGGATGCACTTGCAAATGCGATTGGTGTCCAGGGGTCATGGTTCCACGTTTCCCACGACAGCTACGGGCCTCAGCTTTGCTGGGGACTCAGGGCAGCCTCGGGAAAGTCTGGAAATCCACCTCTGGTGATGCAAAGACTTCGGCGTCCGGCGGGAGCTTCAGCGATGCAGACCGGACAATTGCTTCTTTGGTGCCTGCCAAGCAGGGGAGTCACTCCTTGACCCCAAGGGAGATTCTTCAGTCCTCTAATCTTGAAGTAGAGCGTTGAAGGTCCAGGATTCTGTGTCAGAGTTTCGTCCAGGTAAATCTAAAGTCCTAAGGACTGGGGTCCCATACTTATACCAAGTTAGGGGGTTGGACATACTCTGGGGACCCACCTATGGGAGGGTCAGGGCAGAGGGGTGGTTACACCCCTTTCCCTTTGTCCAGTTTCATGCCAGAGCAGGGGCTGGAAGCCCCTGAGCCGGTTTGAACTGGGGTATGCACAGGGACACCAAATGTGCCCCCAGTGCAGGACTTCAAAGCACCAGAAAGTGCTCCCGCCCAGCCCCAATACACACTATCCTGTCTGGGGAGGTGGTTACACCTCCCTGGGACAGGAAACCTATTGTCCAGGCCTCCCCTGCCAGAGTTTCGGTCAGCAGCAGGAGGCCAGACTCGTGTCTGTGGCAGCGGCATCCATTTTGTGATGCCAGGGCTTGGAAAGAAGTTACCGGGCAGGCCGGTGTGTACATGTCTCTCCCTCTAGAAGGGTGGAATGCTACCCCCGTCGCCAGAACTGGCGGGGGGGTAGTATTCCAAGATGTTTGACACCAAACACGACATGTTTCCGTGCAGCCATCCCAAAGTTAGCATTTAACGCGAGGTTATAATGCGCTTAAGAGTATATGGTCAGGCTGCACTACAAACAGCATCAGAGAAGGGTCTCCGAACTCTGCAGAGGGGCCCTGCTCATGCAGGGGCACCCTCTCACATAGGAACCACGCACTCTGCCTCCAGGATTGATAAGGCCTGCCATAGGAGTGACTTATAGGTTTATATGTGTGCATGTATGTAGTGATATAGGTAGCCTATATCACAGTAAGGGGTGCATGCACCACCTTACCCAGGCTGCAGTAGCAGACCTGTGGTGTCATTTTGGAGGGCCTTCCAGGGGTGGCACAATACATGCTGCAGCCCCTGGTAGGCCTCTGAGGTACCTATGCCCTGGGTACATAGTATACCATATACTAGGGACTTATAAGGGCACTCCAGATTCCAATCAGAGATGTGCCTAAGGCACATGGAAACCATTTTAGAGAGGAAGCAGCTAGGCTGGGGTTCTAATTAGCAGGGCCCCAGCCAGACTAAAGTCGAAAAACAGTGAAGCATCAGCAAAAAGTGGGGGTACCCATGTGAAGCAGATCCTACTCTCCTACAGCACACGTGAACAAAAAATGATTGAATGGAATGCAGTGCAACCACCCGCTGCGGTTATTTAAAGCACTCCCATAGGGCAGTAGCAATTGATACCTGTGGGGAGTTCTTGTCTCCACTCCTTACCAGCGGATGCATATCTGAGTTCTGATTTACAAAATATTGTATTGGTTAATTTGTATTATAGCAATTTTGACCCGCCATAGCTGTCCAATGATAAATATTGGAATTTCCTATGGATTATTTTATTTTAAGTTGTCAGACAGCGGTTAACGTCATTTGGGTGGGAGACTTTAATTCACCTTTAGGCACTCACACTAGTCATGCGGTTTTTGGGGTGTCACATATTAATAAGAGTGGGTTAGCTCACTGCAGACATCACCAGTGTGGTGAGGCGCTTAATAACTTGCTGATTTGTTAATTGCTTCGGAGGTTTGTCCAGTTGTGGATAAACTAATACCAATATTCAGAGGCACTATTGATTTTATTCTGTTTTCTCATAGGATTTCTCGCTGGATGTCTGATTTTAATATTGTCTCAAACTGCAGTAGCAACCACAGCCCACTTAGTGTAAGTTTGAAGCTGGGACTGGAATCTGACGTTGTTGCGTCTAGGGATGCTGGCTTGATTTACTCAAAGAATTAAGGTGAATTGGTCAAATGGAATTAATTAGATCCGACCCGCTTATTACATGTTTCGACGCGGACAAATTCGAAGGCTTGTGATGTTTGTTTAGACGATACTGCAGCACCGTCTGGGATTATTGGTTCCTAGACTTCACTGTGAGCATTATTAAAAGATCTTATGACCTCGAATAAAGCTTCACAAAGGAATAAGCCCCACAGGTGGTTTAATAGAGTGTCTTCTATGGGCCACGGGAAGGTAGCGGCAGCTGTAAAAAAGAAGCCCTATACTTGCAAGGAAATGTGGGAATGAAGGAAGAGACATAGGGAAGAGACAACCCAAAGTAAGAGTGTCATTAGACATAAGGCTTGGGAGAATCTTATAGCTGCAGGTGAACTAAAGGACAGTGGAACATTTAGGAAGATAGTTAATCTCCCCTTTTTTAATGAGCCACCTGCCTCGAAGGTGAAACGTTGACTACCAGCAGAATTGTGGCTCAACCCTTTCAGTCAGTTTTATACATGTACCCAGGGAAGCTACAAGCGGGTGGAATTAGAGGACGAGATTCAAGAATAGGGGTTTAGGAATTTTAGCCCCCCCTTTTGAGGTCTCTGAGATAGTTAATGCTATAAAAGATAGCCAGAGCGTAAAAGCCCCGGGCTCAGATGGCGTTCCCACTGACATTTTCAAAAATAATATGGCTCTAAGGGCACCACTAATAGGCAATGTCTTGATTAATGTTTTATGTATTCCAATGTACTGAGGGCTCCTACAAAGACCTTAATCCCAATAATCGCCTCATATTCAAAAGAAGCGACAGGAAGGACCCTGGTGTTCTCAACCAGTATCTTTGTTGGACTCTACAATTAAAAGCCTAGGCGGAGTCCTCATGGCTGGACTAGAAACTTGGGCCGAACAGAATGCAATTCTCCCAGATGTACAGTATGGTTTTGCCATTGCTCAGGCATGGCAAAAAAACCTTTAAATTTGAATTTACTAATTGCAACAGATACAAGAGCTAAAAACACCCCTATTTATCTAGCATTTATGGACCTGACCTGTGCATTTGACACAGTTCACCATTCAAAGATCTGGTCTATTATGGCTGAGATGGGGTTGGAAGAAGCATTGATCATGTTACTGAAAGAGATGCACAGGGACGTTACAGCAAGGCATGGTTCAGCCCAAAAGGGGAATGAACTGAGTTAGTTAAGTAGAGGGCTTTGCCAGGAATGTATTTTGGCGCCATTCTTATAGAGGCCTTATATTAGTGGCTTGAAGTACTGTTTAGTTAAATGGGGGAGGATATGCCTCTTTTGTGTAAACGTCAAATCTTTGTGCTGCTCTATGCGGATGATGCAGTTCTGCTGGTCAAAACTACAAGCGGCCTTTAGGGCCTTTTAAACGAATTTACTTCTTTTATGAAAAATAATACAAATTTAACAAAACATTTACTAGAATATGTGGACTAAAGATTACAAAAAAAGTGTGCACATTTTGCAGATGATTCTGTTGTGGGGCAGGATAACATTTTTATATATTTAGGTATCCCCTTTCAATCCTCACTTGCTTGGCGTCATTTGAAAAATATTAGACATCAGCAATTTTCTAGATCTTTAGAGGCTATTTTCAGATTTACACAAAATTTTGGCCATTAGCCTGATAAAAAATGCTTACACTATATGTTAGTCCATTGGCACATATGCAGCAGAATTGTGAGGTTATGAAGAGGCTGATCAACAGCAGAAGGTAGAGAGCAAATTTTTATGTAAAATGCTGGCAAACCAACAGAGATGCGCAACCTGTAAATGTCATAATGAGTTGGGATTTACTTTAGTTTTGGATTAAATTAAAATCTGTCCGCTTTTATTGTGGGTATCTAGTAGGCCTGGGCGGAACTCACGGAATTTCTCTCCGCAGAATCACGCAGCGTTACATCAAAACTCAGGGAGATTCTGCACAGTTCCGTAACAGGAAGAAATGCATGTCATGCTGCTTGCGCTCCGACATCATTAAACTAGTGTGACTCTCAACACACTTTTTTCGCTAATGCTGCAGCACTGCTACTTATTGCTGATCACAGACTTCATGCATTTTTTCATGTTAGTAAAGTTTGCAAAATAGTGCATGCTCTCAATCAAACAACAAACGTACCCAAGAGTTGTTTTAATGTTTCTCAAAAAAACTTAAAATCCAATGGTACAAATAAGCAGCAGAGATTGCACACAAAGAGAGTGATCCTTTCCCTCTAAATCCAAAGAAAAGTGACCAAAGGATGGACAAAGCAGTGGGAGAAGCCTTCTGGACAGGAAGAGGTAGTTGGAGTCTATGTGGCGCTTCCTTCCTGTTACATAAATTCAATAAAAAAAATTAAAAATGCATTTCGAGCTAAAACAAAATTACCTGAACAGTCCGTTTGGGTACAATACCTACTCAAAACATTATTTTTGAGTTGATTTTGCTGCTGCTTGAATAGAAAATCTACATTGGAAGCATCCCTTGGACCGCGACTGCTCACAACGTCCTGCATTTGTAAGATCTTACCGGACGTCTTTCTAGCAACCCAAAATTGAGCTAGGTGATGCTAAATCTTGCTTAAGCTCACCAGATCCTGTTTTGTAGCCTCACATTGTTCCCATTGTCATTGTGTTGCTCGAAAAAGTACACTAGGCAGCGATTCATCTGCGTTACAAGAGTTTTACAGCAACTTGTATCAGAATGGACCTGTTTGGCAGTAATTAATATTAACCAAAGTGCCTTGAAATTTAGGAAACATTGTGGTTTGTCAGTATTATGAGAAAAAGGGGGAAACTGCAGCCCTCATCCTTCTACACCTATCAGCAGCCTTCAACACCATCTCCCACCCCATTCTAATCACAAAGTGGGCATTTAGGGACTCACCCTTGAATGAATCTGCTCCTTCCTCACCAGAAGAACTCAAACCATCAGCATGCCCACTAAGGCTCGGAAGCACAAGATCTTATTTTCAGAGTCCCTCAGGGTTCCTCATTCAACCTAATTCTCTTCAACATCTACATGATCCTGCTGGCCAACATCATACGATCTCACAACACAAACATCATCACTTACACCAACGACAAGTAACTGATACTGTCCCTCACGGACAAACCACCCAACACCAGGAACAAGTTCATCACATGCATGACAGAAGTAGCCATCTAAATGAAATTCAGTTGCCTCAAATGTGACTCGGACAAGACTGAGGTGGTTGTCTTCAGGAAGAACGTCTCACCATGGAAAACCCCATGGTGGCCCACACCACCAAGCCCTGCTCACAAGCAAGAATACTCAAATTCATCATAGACAGCAACCTGGACATGACTGCCCAGGTCAACGCAGTGGTTCAGCCTGCCTCAACACACTAAGGATACTGAAGAAAATCTTCAAGTGGCTACCAAAGAACACCAGGAAAACCATCACCCAAGCTCTCATCACCAGCAGACTAGACTAGGGAACGCTCTGTATGCAGGGATTGCAAACCAGCTTATAAGAAGACTGCAGACCGTCCACAACACAGAAACTGGACTAGTCCTCAACCTCCCATGCTGAGCCAACATCATACCACACCTTAGGGAACCCCACCGGCTCCCGATACACAAGCACATCCTCTTTAATTCCTCACCCACACCTGCAAAGCTCTCTAAAAAAACTGCTCCAGCCTATCTCAATATCCCCATTCACTTCCACCAATCTTCCAGACATGTCTGCTCTGCCGGTCTCTCACTAGCACACAACCCACGTATACACAAAAGCAGAGCAGGATTGCGTGTCTTCTTGTGCCTTTCCCTAAAGCGTGGATCAACCTCCCACAACACATCAGAGCCTCCCCTTCTATTCTTGACTTTTGCAAGAAGCTGAAGACCTGGCTTTTCAAGTAAGCCCCCAGGGCTGGCTTCGAACACTTGATAAAGAGTGCCTGGATACCGTCACAGGTGATTAGCGTACTATGAAAACGCACATAACATAACATGTTATTAGTATACAGTGAATTGTTTTAGACCGCTTGTTTGTAATGACTGATTGATTAGACTGATGGATTTAGTGCACAGCATGTTTTAATTATTTAAGATATTGTACTTAGGGTTAATTTCTGTACTTTTATGGCTGTTGTTCTAAGCCAAATAAAAATATATTGACTGACTAACTGGCATTTTCATAGGTTGCAATGGTGGTCAAAGCTGCTAGCCCTACCTTACTGGCAGTTGTTAACAAAACTGTTGTTGCTGCAGTTTATTCTTTTGAGGGAGATGTTGTTATGCTATTGTCCCTGCTATGGTACAATCGTGGCCACTGTTGTTGTCTCTTGCTTGCAGCTGTTGTAGCTGTTGTTGTTGCTATAATGTTGACAACTATGGTCACTGCTGGGTCCCTGCTGTAATCACTGCAGTTGCAGCAGGTGTTGTCCATGCTGTAATGACAGTTGTTGTTGCTTTTGTCCGTATTGAGGTGAAAACAGTGGCTCCAGACATGGTCCTTGATGTACGGGAGATGTTGTCGCTGCTGTGTGTAGTTTTGCTGTGGTAAAAGTTGTTGTCACTGCTATTGTCCCTGTCTAGATAGCAGCTGTTGTCTTTACTGTGGTCCCTGCTGTGGTTGCATCACTCATCTTTACCCTGCGGTGCACATAACTATTGTTGCAGCTGTTTCTATAACTTAAGTTGTGGATGTGTCCACAACTGTTGTTTCAGCTGAAGTCCATGGTGTAGTAGAAGCTATTATTTTTGCAGTGGTGGCAACTCTGGCTGGTGCTGTGCTCTCAATTGTAGCTACACTGTGCCCAGTGCTCTGGTCTCTGCCATGGCAGCTAGGGTCCCTTTTGGCATTAAAGTTGTGGTTGCTGCTGTGGAACACGTTCTGCTTGCAGCTCTACCTGCTCTGTGTGAGCTGTTGTTGCTGTTGTAGTTGTTTTGGCTATTTTGACTGCTGTGACAGCTATTGTTGCTGTAGTGGTCTCTGCTGTGGTGACATCTGTAGTTACTGATGTGATTCCTGATGTTGTGGCACTGGTGTTTACCGCTGACTACTATGGTAACTGCTGTTGCCCTTGCCTTGGTGACAGCTCTTGGTGCTTCTATGATTCCTGCCATGGTGAAAGCTGAGGTCACTGCTGTAGTTACAGAAGTGGTTGCTCCTGTGATACCTGCTGTGTGGGTAGCTAGTGTCATTTGTTTCTGCCATAGTGGCAGGTGTTGTCACTTTTGTCATCTCAGTTGTTGCTGTTTTAGTCACTGCTGTGTAGGTAATGCTGTAGCTGTGCACTGTGGTCCCTTCTGATGTGGACGCCATGGCCATGGCAGTGGTCAGAAGCTGTTGTGACTAGTGTTATAGCTCCTGCTGTTTCTGTGATCCTTGCTGTGGTCAAACCTTTGTGGCTGTCATGGCAATAAGGGTGTCTAATTCTGTGGTACCTGCTATCTTAACAGCTGGAATCACTGCTGGGCCTGATGCTGTGGTAGCAGGATTGATCAGCCTGCAGCTGTTGCTGCTGTTGTGAGAAGGTTGTTAGCAGCGACTATGGCTGCTGTTGTGGTAGCTGTGGCTGATCCTGCTTTTGTGGCAGTTTTTGTCGCTGCTGTGGTTTTTCTGGTGCATCTGTAGCATGTCAGCAGTGTGCCCTGTGCCTGGGCAGTGCAAGGATGGGCACAGACAAGCTGGCCTGTGGTGCTACTGTAGCGTGCCAGCAGTGTGCCCGCTGTACACCTTCGAACTGGCATCCCATGAAATGCACAAGACCCGCAGAAGAGACTGATGTCAAAGGAGTGAAGTCTGTGCCCCTCCCCATCAGAGAGACAGGCTCAGTTGGGGACATGGAAAGAGCTTTGTGAAAGCCCAGACCTCCTGTCTGCAGAGACAGTACGGGGAAACAAATAACAATTTAAACCAAACATAAACATCATTAAGTAATGGTGCAAGTAATAATGGAAATAAGAAAGTGCACCAATGTGGTAATTAAAATACCAAATAGAAAAATGATCATAAAAAAGTGTGATGACAATGATATATACTGAGAATAAAAATTGACACACAGAATACGCCTCTTTAAACAAGGAAATTACAAAATGACAGCATAAGTGGGAAAGGAGATAAAGTCGAAATATAAGACTACAGTATAATCTCCAAATGAGACTTGGGATGGGAAAGAGGCCTCTTGTATCAAAACGAAATAATGGCGAGCCATCAACTGTCCAAATCATTTCAGGAGTCTTCTCAACTCTCTTGGGAAAATTGCTCTTAGTAGCCAACTTCTGATCTACTTCTGATCTATGAACTGATTAGACTTCTGATCTATGAACTGATCTACGAACTGATCTACTTCTGATCTACAAACCGATCTACTTCTGATC
The DNA here is from genome assembly GCA_963921515.1 of Calotriton arnoldi. Taxonomy (NCBI): domain Eukaryota; kingdom Metazoa; phylum Chordata; class Amphibia; order Caudata; family Salamandridae; genus Calotriton; species Calotriton arnoldi. Next base: position 196,627 of record CAWUFW010008771.1, read on the forward strand.
TATGTATGACCTACGAACTTATCTACTTCTGATATACAAACTGATCTACTTCTGATCTATGAACTCATCTACTTCTGATCTATGAACAGATCTACTTCTGATCTATGAACAGATCTACTTCTGATCTATGAACTCATCTACTTCTGATCTATGAACTCATCTACTTCTGATCTATGAACAGATCTACTTCTGATCTATGAACAGATCTACTTCTGATCTATGAACTCATCTACTTCTGATCTATGAACTCATCTACTTCTGATCTATGAACAGATATACTTCTGATCTATGAACAGATCTACTTCTGATCTATGAACTCATCTACTTCTGATCTATGAACTCATCTACTTCTGATCTATGAACAGATCTACTTCTGATCTATGAACAGATCTACTTCTGATCTATGAACTCATCTACTTCTGATCTATGAACTCATCTACTTCTGATCTATGAACAGATCTACTTCTGATCTATGAACTCATCTACTTCTGATCTATGAACTCATCTACTTCTGATCTATGAACAGATCTACTTCTGATCTATGAACTCATCTACTTCTGATCTATGAACAGATCTACTTCTGATCTATGAACAGATCTACTTCTGATCTATGAACTCATCTACTTCTGATCTATGAACTCATCTACTTCTGATCTATGAACAGATCTACTTCTGATCTATGAACTCATCTACTTCTGATCTATGAACTCATCTACTTCTGATCTATGAACAGATCTACTTCTGATCTATGAACTCATCTACTTCTGATCTATGAACAGATCTACTTCTGATCTATGAACTCATCTACTTCTGATCTATGAACAGATCTACTTCTGATCTATGAACAGATCTACTTCTGATCTATGAACTCATCTACTTCTGATCTATGAACTCATCTACTTCTGATCTATGAACAGATCTACTTCTGATCTATGAACTCATCTACTTCTGATCTATGAACAGATCTACTTCTGATCTATGAACTCATCTACTTCTGATCTATGAACTCATCTACTTCTGATCTATGAACTCATCTACTTCTGATCTACGTCAGATATATGAACGAATATATAATTCTGATTTACAAACTGATCTACTTCTAATATATGAACTGATCAACTTCTGATCTATTTCTGATCTACAAACTGATATAAATCTGATCTGTGAACTGATCTGCTTCTGATCTACAAACTGATCTACAAATATATTTCTCACAGAAAAGTTGGGCAAGATTTTAGCACTCATTTTACTTGTGGCTGTAGTGAAGTTATAGTGTTATGGTATGCAATAAGCATTAGACTGCAGACCAGCAAGTTTAATGTCTGTCTGCGGCTTTCATTGTGCCGAATAGCAATGCTCTGTCTCAAAGTGGGTTCTTTAGAATAGGGGTATCGAATTATTGCACAAAAAGCACACACTTTCTTATACAGTGCATTTGAGAAATCTTAAATCATACATTCTTCCCACTGTATTTTAATGTTACTCACTAACCATTATTTCACCATTGCCAAAGGATCCGCTTTACACTGTCACCTGCAGACGAAGTGAGATATGTAACACAAATATGTCCTCTCACAGAAGGCCCGACATACTTACCAAATATATCTCTTTAGTAGTCTGTAGGTAACCAGAAGTTGCTGTAGAAACCCTCTGTAGATGCTTCTCTAAAGGTCACGGAATGTCACATTCTTTAATGGCATCAGGCTGAAGTGTCACACAACAATACTTCTGATGACGTTATCTGAGGCAAAGGTGATTTTTAGTGTCACTTTTTGTGATGTTGACTTGGGGACAAAGAGTGTACAATGTCGCTTACACTACTCCTTGGTGAATCATGTCAATGGATGCACCTCAAAGAAAAATAGCTCTTAGCACCTGTGGACGTTGGCACCTTGGTGACCACCTGCCCTGCATCTCCTTACAAGGGGTTCCATAGCTGAGAATTGGCATGTAGAAAGTTTCCTCAACAATAGTAGAGTTAACCCTAAGGATGTGCAAAATTTGCAGAATTATCTGAGATTTTAGGAAAATTATGCAAAATTACGCATACTTACACAAAACGCAAACCCATCATTAAGCGTTGAATTTTAGTGCAAAATGGATCCTTGTGCCATTTTCTGATGTGCCAAAAAATTGCTTTGAAAACACTATTGACACGAGGAACAGCTGCGCCATTTTGTTGTTTGTGCTAATCCCGTATTCCTGTGCTATAATTTTACCATGAATGTCAGCATAATTATGTGAAGTGGCATAATGGTGTAATTTCAGGAACTTTGCACAGCAAGAATAACACAAAAATGGCACTAATTATGCCAGCATATTGTATATTTTATCTGCGTCTAGTTATTACAATGTGTATTGGCAAAGGCTGGAACAAGGCATCCATTAAACCTCATGCACAATATGCTTTCTCAAATACTTATGGAACCATAGTTGCCAACTGTCCCGTTTTTGCAAGGACAGTGCTGAGACTGTCCCGGGTAATATTGTTGCAGAAACTGTTCCTCTTTACTACACACAGGTACCCAAACAAGAACTTTCTATCTGCAGCAGACCTGTGCTGCAAAGTGGCCCAGGAATTTCTTTCCAAATGTTGGCAACTATGTGAAACATGTCAATTCAGTTGTTACATACAGATGTCTCTATATAAAGCTGAGCTGCTACCAAAAAGATACAACAATATGGGTTAATTTAAGAGGTTATTGGTGCATGGACCAGTGGGACAGTGGGCAGTGTGTGCTGGTTAGCACAGCACACAGGTAGGGCAAGACAATTCAAAAATATAAACACATTGCCCTGCTCACTGTAAACGTGGGTGTCAGGATCAGTGCCCTACTTATTGTAACTAATATTATCAAAGTCCGCCCGTTGTGACCCGGCCACACTCATCGCGGGAGGGCAGCTGTAACTGGGCTGAGGGTGTGAACCACTGCAGGAGAGCCACATGTGGGCTCAAGAACAAATATGCAGTCTTCCTAAAGTGGTGGTTCTTAACCTGTGGCTTGGGGACCCCTAGAGGTCCGTGACACCTACTCAGGGGGTCCGCGAATGTTTAGAGCATTAAATATTATTAACAGATTGATAAAGTGTATTTAAATAAAGAAGCAAAATGTTAAACCGAAAGTTTTAAAACATTCTGTAAATGTGAAGGAAGTTGGTCTCCTCAGCTGATTCGTGGGAGCGGTGCAAGTGCATCAAACAGAATATAATACAGATGAACGACGGCTTCAATTGAATATAGAGAAGCACTAACCTTTCCACTGAAATAAAAATTTCATTTTTTTATTATTTGTTTATGAACTCAGTAAAACATTTGTCATTTGATTATTTGATAGATGAATAGTTGTGTCTGTATTTTAGTGCATTGTTTTGCAGTTCAAATCATCGAAATTGCTTCGGCCGGGTCCCCATCTTCCAGTAATGACTGAGTGGGGGTTAGCAGACTCCAATAATAATTCATTGGGGGTCCACAGAAATCAAAAGGTTAAGAATTACTGTCCTAGAGGGTCGACAACAGGGTATGGTGTAGCAAGAAACCACACTAGACAGGTCACGGTGGACGCCATCTTTAAAGAGAAGTTTCTAGAAATGATACAATGTCTTGAAAATCATAGCAGCTGCTAGCACTCAAGACAAGGCCCTGCTCAGGGTAGAGATGAAATATGCAATTATGATTTGGTCTCTGAGCCTCTCAGCTCTGCTCACAGGTGGCTTGGTAAGTGGGTCACTGATTTCATCTGATTTTCAAGTGGTCGCTGAGAGGTTCAGCCGGCATGCCTCCCCTTTTCATCAACGCTCTTTGCCTTTCTCTTAGAGTTAATATAGTCAGTGTCCAATAACCCCTGCAGCCAGTTTACTGATGAGAGCAGAATTCCTAATTTTCTGGAACTTTGTAACTCATCACAGTAGTAGATAAGATTGGTTTCTGAGAAACAGAAACATTTTTCTGGTTCTGAACATGTCAGCGCAGCTGTGATTTCCCAGCAGGCACCTCCACCCTCTTCTCTGCTGACAGAATACTAATATCTGAATGCCAGAAAGGTATAATTCTCATCTCGCAGAGATAATGAATGTAAAATGATTCTATTTTAAATTCAACCATCAAATTGATCTCCAACCAAGGCTCTTGTATCTAGGTACCCCGAGCACTGATCCCTGCTTATCAAGCGCAGAATTAAATATTGTTTCTCAAGTGCAGAAAAAGCAATCCAGTAAATGAAACCATTGTCCCATAATGATGACATCACAGTTTCTCAGTTGCTTTAGTGATCCGGGATAATGCGAGCACATCCCGACTGGGTCATTGTTAAAAGCTCTCTTCCTCCAGCCAAGCTTCGTGGAGGATAACATGCCTTAGAAAATCCAAAGTGTACAGCCTATATGGTGTAGTTGGTGTCAGCACTGGTCGTTTTATACACACAGTGCTTAATTTGTGCTGGTGTGTGCCAGTGCTCGACTCTTGCACTTAATTCTGAACACTGGCAGTTTTCTATGACAGCCTACCACTTGGTGGCCCTGTTTTAAGCAGAGCACATCAGTGTAGTAATAGCAGTACATCCACAGACCATTAGTACTGGCATCCTGCAGGGGCAGTTGCTGGTGGAAGCTGCAGTTGCATCGTTAGTATCACCTTGGGCCCTGGCACTTTTGTTTTTCCGAAATTAAGCACTGCACACCCATATTCACCTTTTAGCATGCCCTATGGATCACTCTGTTAGCAGGATACCGTGCGAGGTGAAACACTCCCTGTGATGAAGCATGCCACCCCCTGTGGGTGAGGGGCCTCCTGCCAGCTAATGGCATCAACTAGAGGACATGCTAAAATAGCTGTAGATATCACTAGGCTGACGTCAACGACGCCACAATGATTGTAAGACCTTGCGGTTTTCTAAAAGTCGTTTCAGGGAAAATGTGTGATGGCCTGGTATAACCCCTCTCTCTTCTCCTCCTTTTCTAAAAGTGGATATAATGTCACAGCCATCTTTAAAAGGGAATCGTAATAATGGATAAGCTTTCAAAGAGGCTGACATTTATGCACGGGCATTCACAGCGACCATTATGGATGGGCTCTATTTCTATAAATTCCATTCCAAGATGGATGCACATATTCCCAAAGTCCATCTACCACAAAAAGCGAGCATTCGCAAAGCCTGTAGTTTAGGACCGAGACCTATTAGCTTCACCTAGTTAAACTTGTTTCACTTGCCTTCTTCTGTCCTCTTTTCCTTTTGCCTACTTTCCTTTATGTTCTCTCACACTCTTGTCATTTTATACTCATTTACCCGCTCTCTTTTTCTCCTTTGCTGACATTTCCCTTGGCTCCCTTTCCACCATTACTATTTATAGTCTCGTTTGTTCTTCCACCATCTTTTGTTCTTTGGTCTTCTTTTTTTCCTTAAGACTCTCTTGGCCCATTCACCCTCTTTTTTCTTTATCCTCTGGTTCCCTCTTGTCGTCTTTAGTTCCATCACCATATTTGGTTCCCTCTTGTCAGGTAGAGTGAGAGATGCAGTGTGCAGTGTCCGGTGGGTTCAAGATGTGTTCTTGGGTTGATCCGGTACCTGAGGGTGAAGGACAGTGTTTATTAGGCAAGGAGGATTCAAGAGATCAAACAGTTGCACACAGGATAAAATGCCCAGGTGAAAGGGGAGGCTCCAGGCAAGGCAGGCGTTGTTCATGGCTGGTAATGACAGCCCTAGTCCTCACCCCTTTGCAAGGTCACATTATAATAACTTCATCGCCCACTAAGCCCCAGTCCTGACCACATTTGGATATGATGCCATTCTACCTCTGGCATGCCATATATTCAACCCATGTGCTTCCAGACCCTGCCTAGCGCTTTAGAGGCAGGGGCCTGTCAAGAAATATGCTTTACCTTTCCCATAAATCAGTCTACATCAGACTCAGCTGAAGAAGTCCTGGTCAGCATCAGAGGGATTACAGAAATAGGTTATAAAACCTATGCACAAAAGAGCCTTTAAATCCGATATAAAAGCTAATATCTGTGAAACGTCACTCACTGATGTCTGATATGACTGTAGGGGATCCCACTGGGTCGACTGAGACTGCTTCTGGACATGTGTGGAGCTTGGATTGTAGTGTACACACAGACACAAACTTAGACACTCTTTGTGAGTAATGTTCATCATTGGCCATTCAATTCAGCTCACCAGGATGTTAGAATTCACATTTGTGGGGTACAGAATTTAAAGCACCTGGGACTCTGGACTATATTGAGGATTAATTTGCCTGTAATTGTGGATTGGGGTCACTAGAGTGTAAGGGGGTGTTGGGTCTCTCAAGTTTTGGCACACGGTGTGACCAGCTGCATCACTGTAGCAGACCTTGTGCGGATCCGGGGTTTGCACACTGCATGGTCTTGACATCACAGACACTGGTGCTGTATTGAGCAAGTAGGAGCATTAACATAACATCCTTGTCGAACTCATGATTCTCTAATGTTTACCTGTGTCAATCCTTTCGTCCTCTAAGGTGTATGAGAACTAGAATGAATTAGACGTGTAGGGCAAGTATTTTAGAAGCAGCTCATTGTATGACTTATTGGGACCATCCTGGCCCCACCACCATCCAAGCTCAGGCTCAGGGTGGTGTTGAAAACCTAGAGAAATATTACAGCAGATAAGGCTCTTTCAGATAGTGGTGTGCAAAATGGTAAAGATTTTCTTCTACTCATTTTGAGAAGATATAAAAATTGTATAATCTTTCTGTTGCAAAGGCTGTAACATTAATTTGAACAATTTGTGGCGCAGTGGTAATTTACTGAAGTAATTTTTATGAAAAAAGCATGCTCTTAGCTGGAGATATGAAAAAGATTGCGATTGACGGTTCTGCAAAAACTATTTTAGCTGAAATTTTCATCTGCAAATGAAGATTTATGAATTGTTATGTTATGTGTTTTTGTAACAGTTACTTTCATCCACAAGGTTATGCTGGTGCTGAGCAGGTGTGTGGCTCTAGCCCTGCCTGTGGTAGGTTGATTAATTGAAAAGCCAGGTCTTCCCTTTCTTGCAGAATTCAGTTGTTCCATACTATAGGAGCGACGTAAGAGAATGTCCATCCTCCTGATCTGGTTCTGTGTATGTGTGGGATGTGTGCGAATAGGGGTCCTGCGGAGCAGAGGTGTCTGCGTGGTTTGTGGGAGAAGGTGGTATTGTTCACGTAGGTGAAACCGGAGTTGTATAGTGCCTTAAATGTGCGTGAGGAGATTGAATTGAACCCATTTGTGTATCAGGAGTCAACTAGAACCTTGAGGTGTGGTGTGATTTGAGTTTTGGTAGAGAGGATGCTGTGTTCTGGATGTTTAGCAGTCTTTTACTGAGTAACTTGGAGGGTGTTCTCATAGTCCAATTTGCTGGTGACTGGGGAGTGAGTGACAGTTTTTCTAGCGTTGCTTGAGAGTCAATTGAAGATCTTCCTCAGCTTTTTCAGGGTGTGGAAGCAGGATGCAGTGACGTCGTTGACTTGTGCAGTCATGCCCAGTTTACTGTCATTGATAGTTCTGAGGTTCTGAGTGTGGGTTCTGGGTTTGGGTCTGAGTTCAGCCGTCCACCAGTTGGAGTCCCACAGTGAGGTGTTATTGATGAAGATCACTACTCCTATCATGTTTGTGTTGAGCTTGAGACAGTTGGCTTTCATCCAATTATCATGCAGGCGGTGAACTTGTTTGTTGTGTTGGGATCTTGTCTGAAAGGGAGAGACTGAGGTGCATTTCATCTGCACAAGAGGGGATGTTGATGTATGCGTGAATGACGTTGGCCAGAGTCATGTATGCGTTTAAGAGGGTGAGGCTGAGCGGTGAATCTTGAGACACTCCGCAGATGAGTAAGGTGCCAGACTGACAGCTTATGTGCTATCCATTAATGATCATATCAAGCAGAGAACAGGTCCTTAAATGCCAATCCTGTGCAGCTGCCCGATGAGGATCAGATGTGAGATCGTGTCAAATGCTGCAGGGAGGTCCAGAACAATGAAGGCTTTGTATCTCCTCTCTGAAGGATCAATAGGATGTCTTCTGAGGTAGCAATTAGTGTTTTATTCTGTTCTGTAGTTGTACCTGAATTGGTGTGCGTGGCATCGATGAGCTGGTGGTTGCCGAGATGGTCAGTGAGGCATCAGTTGATAACTATCTCTAAGTCCTTTGCTAGATACGTTAGGAGGGAGTTGGATCTGTAGTTGGAAAGTGAGGTTGGGTCAGTGGATGGTTTCTTGAACAGGAGCATGATGGTGGCATGTTTCCTAGTGTCTGGATTGTGGTTGATTCGATGGAGGTATTGAGGATGGGTATGAGTGCTTTGATGATTGGTAGGAGTCCTTTGGAAAAGGCGTTGTGGGGGAAAGGGTCAGATCAAGCCCCCGTGCATTGGTCACATTCCACAACTTTTACAAAATGTGACGTCTGACAACATTCCAACATTTCAGTGGAGCAATTTTATTTTTGTTGACGCCTACTCTAGTATGGATCTCACTTACATTTGTTCAGAGATCACCTGGTTCACATAGTGAACCGTAAAGATAATCACTGACAAACTAGGGCATAACTATAGCTCTGTGGCTCCTCAGGTTGCGCACATACAGGTGCTGATCAGATTCCTAGAGGTATTGATCGTGCAGCCACAGATGATTCTAAGCTGGCTTCCCTCCACAGATGTTGCAATAATGGGACACCCAACAGTCCTACAAACTAAACGATGACCAGCAACATATTGATTCAGCTACACAACATGAATGTGTAAAGGTGCAACCACCACCATTCACAAAGGCAAGCATGTTTGTAGCAAATGTTTGTCCAGCCTGGACTTTGAACTGAACTATAGCTCACTTTGTAAAGTTGCACAAGCACAACTAATACCATTCATATCTCTGTTATATTTTTACAACTGTACAAGCTGGTAAGATCTGTGTTTCTAGTCTGTTAGCACACTTACATAAACAAAGGTTCTGAATGTGCCAATTTATCTGTTTGCTCTCAGAGGCCCAGGCAAAGAGACCATTCCATTCTATTCTATTCTATGGACTTGTAAAGCGCATGGCTACCCAAGACGGGCCTCCCAGCCCTGGACATAGTTCAGGCACCTAACTCATCCAGTTAAACAAATAGCCAGTTCTTACGCTGCTTCCTAAAGATTAATTCATCTTCCATAACGTAATAGGCAGAGAATTCCATAATTTAGAGACAAGGTAAGAGAAGGATCACCCACCAGTTCTGACTTTCTGCACTATCGGAGTCACTACAAAATGGAAAGTGGAGGATCTCAAAGTTCTAGTAGGAGTATCGGCTCATATCAAATGGTGTAACAACATAGGGGCCTTATTGCGATAAGCTCGGTGAGCAATAAAGAAAGCTTTACATTGAGTCTTTTGTTTGATGAGTAGCCAATGCATGGAGACCAAGGATCTCGATGGGTTGCTGCATTTTTCACCACATTCAATCTCTTTAATACAAAATAAGGGCATCCTAAATAAAGAGAATCACCACAGTCCAGGCGCGAAAGAACTAAAGCCTGGACAATGATCCTCCGGGAAGAATAAGGTAGAAAATTCAGAATCTTACCGAACATTCTCAGAATGCCAAAGCAGCTAGCCACTGATTTATGTGATGTGTATCTTTGCCTCAAAAGTGAGTTTGTTGTCCAACCAAATGCCTAGATTTTTACCATCACTTTCGGAAACGGATAACAATATAAGGATTCCGGCCAACAAACTGTGCACCAGCAGTTAACGTCATTGCCGACCACCACCACTTCAGTTTCATCCCCGCTGAGTTTCAAACAACAAGCTGCCATCCAATCTGCTACTTCCTTCAGACAGAGCATCAGCTCGTCTGTTTTAGAAAGGGTTTCAGGAGTAAAGGAGATTACAATCTGAGTATCATTAGTGTAGGATTCTATTGAAAGTCTGTAAGATTGATGATGGGGAGAGAGAGAGATACGCCGGTGGCAGCTGCGGAGCCTTGGGGTATCAGAGTCGGAGGCCTGAAATCTCCCAGAGGTTAGAACCGCCAAGCACCGCACCTACACACCTATGAGGCTGAGGCGCGACCAGGCTAGTGAGCATTTTGCAGGGAGAGAGGACGAGGTTAGTCCTGTGGCGCCTCCCGCCGTTTGTACGGAGGCGGCCGGCGTTAGGCTGGTGTGGCTTGTGCAATGGTGAGGTACACCCCACCCCTCTCCTGAGCTCCTGAGCCCGCGCTCCGCTCTACCGCCTTTTGCCTCTCTCACCCCCACGCCCTCCGATTCCTCCATAGGGGGGGCCGCTCATACTGGAAGCAAAACCAGAAATAAAAATCCAGCAGCAACCCAGTAATAAAACAACAAAACTGTAAGGCAACATTTAGGGAAGGAGATCAAAAGGAAACAAAAAAAAATAGTCTAAAAAGTGGAAAATAGGGCAAAGGACCAATAAGGGCAATAACTGTCAAAAGGGGGAGCGGGTGGGGAGCCAGAGGGGGGGGGTCACTGTCACGGTCTACTCTGTCCTCCCTCTCACTCCCCTCCCTAGCCCCAGCCAGACCTAGCCCCAGCCCGACCCCCTGGGAAAGCAGCAGTTCAAATCAGCCAGTACCTGACCTCAAGAGTGCAGGGGCCGCAGAGAGCAGCACCAGGCGAACCGCAGAGGCGGCCTGAAACCAGTTCGGGTGCAGCCTGTGGCACACTTGGTGGCCCCACTCATCATCGCTTTTATCCAGCATGGCAGTATGTTCACCAGGATATAACCAGTTTAAACCAGAAGGTGGCACAGAGGCCACCAGAAGGACATCAAAAGACAAGGCTACCAGCCCCAGGGCTCCCCAATTAGTGTCAGTCCGGCATTCCAGCCGAGCGGGCGTAGCGCGTGGCACAATATTCAAGGGAATTGAAGCCACTCAACCAACCAAACCATGCGTTCCAGAAAACAGAGGGGTCTGGACGCTCCACCTAAGAAAAGGAAGCAGAGGGCAGACAGTTTGAAACCCATAGAAGCATCTGATCAGATACTTGATTTAACATCGAATACATCTCCGAGCTGCCCGGCAACTAACTCCAATCTACGCAACCTGGAAGCTAGCCTCATGGGTCCCACAACCCCCCTCTCCCAACCAAAAATTTCATCTAAATTTGCTTACTTCAAAAACACGGGCTCCGCCATCTTCTCCAGCAATATAAGTATTAAGGGACTGCCCATCCCCCTGAGCCCAACAGTGATCGTCAACAAGGAGGGCCCCAACTTCAGACCCCCATCCCTCAACTCAGCAACTCATCCAGGTACAAGTGAACCCCTAGGGCCCACTGAGCTAGACAGGGACCTGCTCAATAAAGATTTAGAGGTGGCTCCCCTTCTACCGGGCAGACAAGGGGCCCAAATCACTGATCAGCACCCCAAATCCTGGAGCACAGCAGGACCAGCAGCATCACCACAAGAAGCAAACAAATTTACTAACAGTTCGGTCAGCAATGCTACTCTTACTATTTTGCCAGAATGGAACCCCGTGCAGCCCCTACTCAACTCATTTACGGGCAGAGACGATCTACACCACCTATCTTTTAGCCTGGAAGATGAGGTAGAAGTAAAGAAGCAGGCAATCCACAGCGAGAAGGAAAGCCTTGCTACAACTACTGAGAAACCCCTAACTGAGAAATCAAAGGAACCAACATGCATTCTCCACTGCTTAGGGATGCCGTGAATAAGTCTGACACAAGAATCTCTACGGGACAAGGGAGACTTACACTATCTCCCTACGATGAAGACCTCTCTGACACCGACAAGGACCTTTCCTATCTTCAATCTAAGGAGTGGGAAATTATGCTTTCATTCTCCGGAAAAGAAGTTCCCCACAATACTGTTCCCACACCAACTTCAAACGAGGAAAACCAACAAGAGTCGGCCTGGTCCACACCCATGGACATCTTACAGAGGTCGGTGGATGCCATGTCGTTTCAAGCCAACAAAATGGATATACAAAAAAGCCTACTAAACACTCTGGCCATATACGTTGCTAGCATAGATGAAAAGATTACAAATCTAAACAATCTAATCAAACGGGCCCAGGCGAACGCCGATCACCCGCACCAAAGCTGCAACTGCTCGCCAATCTTAGGCAAATTAAGTGCACTCCCGGAGGTGATGACAAAGCTTGTGGGGGACCTAAAGGAACTAACTAACATAAAGCGTCCCATCCCAAGTGAAAGAGCCTGGGTTGCGGGCAAAGACCCAACAAACAACTGCAAGAAGTTCCACCACATGGGGTATGGGGGGCTTCCAACGTTGATCCATCGCTGCTCCAGGACAAGAGTCCGCTGCACCGAAAGCAACTGTTCATATGGGACCACTGTGGCCGAAAACCTTGAGCTTATTCCCACACCCTCACCCGGTCAAAAAATGGAGGAGGCAGACCGCAAAGGTAAATGAGCAAAAAGGAGAAAAAGTCAAACAAAATCCGTCCCACAATGCAAAAACTCGCGCTCTAGCCACTATTTAATACACGAATCCGTGAAGACTCGATTGGACACAAGGACCCAACCCGGTCTAGCGGGGCAGCAAAAGTGATCGGGGACCCAACCTCAACTCCTAATCAGGCCAAAAATCAACAGAGCGCAATTACACCATCCACTGAGGTTAGGGCTACACCAGCTAGCACAGACTCCACCGCAACAGCAACGAGGATCCCCCTGTTGGTTCCCGCTAAAACCCAATGGCAAGACACGGCTCCTGAACCTCCGAGCCTAGTGGCGGGGCGAAAGAGTACTCGGTTAACCATCCTGCCTGTCAGTAACAATAGAACCATTAGACATGAAACAATCCACATTGAAGAACTTGTACAAGCCAGCGCCTCGCATAATACCCTTGATACAGCTTCAAGGAGCCCAAAGAGCCCAGCACCACACTCCCCCGCCTCCCTTACCTTCAAACTTCATCTCAGTCTCTAACATGCCTATGGGAAGTACTCAGATGCACAGCAGCATTGGGGCTCTTTCAACCCTGGGCTCAGCTGGAGCAGTCTCCGAGTGGGCAGACCCCCCTTTGGAATCCAGACTAATAAACCACACTTCCCCAAAGCCAGGGAACAACTTACCTGCAAATTCTCTCGACGGCCACCCACAATCAGCGTTAGCACATGCACCATCCGCACATACACTATTCTATCCGGAGTACAAGTCGAAAGGCATGTCTGACATCCTAAACCGGGGGAACCTCCTGAAGCTAATACAAGCAACAGGCTTGAGGGATGAAGTCACATCTCATGAAATACTCTCTGTGGAGTTTATCGCACCAGGCCACAGTAAGACAAACGAATCAACCAAAGTCACCTGGCGATCAACGGAGTTAGCCAATAAGATTCTGAGATACATGGATATTTTCAAGCAGTGGGGCATTTCCCTTACTCCTGGGAAGGAACCAGGCTATCCACACATCCTCGACACCGCGCCAGACGTGGCGAGTTCAAGAGCGCTGCCAAGATCGGTTTGCTCAGTCCTGAGGAGCGCCCTAAGCAAAACCCCTGTTTCCAGCTCAAGGAACCTAAACAGTGGCCACAACACTCAATCCGCGGGCCCGGCCGGAACGACACCTGGGCATGGCTGCCGGGGACCTTGAACTCAACTCAATTGCTATGATGACAAAGCAACTATGATCTTGCAGAAAGCCCACTTAAGATATGCTCTTGGAATACCAACGGCCTGGCGAATAAACTGAGCAATCAGGGCACCGTATCCTATTTACGTTCCTTTGATATTATTCTACTGCAAGAGACATGGCTTCAGACGTAACACCATCTAGAAGGGTACATAAACCATCATACTTCTGCAACTAAACTAAAGAATCCTGGCCTTAGACGCGGAGGTCTCGCAATCTATGTATCGGACAAGAGCACAATCCGCTCTTGTGATCAAGTGAGCGAAACTCTAGGACTTCAGGTAGTACGCACCTCACTCAGCTCCTCTAATGGCCAGTCAAGGAGCCTAACCCTGATAAATGTCTATATGCACCCAAACTCGGCCTTTAGGGCAGCGTTTACTGAGGAGCTGACTTCAATGGTGCTAAATCTCAGATCTGGAAATCCTAGTACAGATATCTTAGTTTCAGGTGATTTCAACATGTGGCTGATGTCCGACCTTCCCTCTAACGAGATAACGCAGCCACACGAAGGACACTGGGCCATACCACCGCAGGATCTCCCCGGGTGGGTTTAAGTAGACCCAAGGGGATGGGCCCTTCAAGGCTACTTGGAACATCTTGGTCTAAGAGCCCTTAATGGCCGTTTGTATTCCTGACAAGCCTCCAGGTCTCTCTTACTTAACCAACAACGGGGCCTCCCTCATGGACTACTCATTTGCTAGCCTTCCACTACTGAACCAAGTCTCAGCATTTGGCTTCGGCAATAAAATGGACAGTGACCATCATCCTCAAGAGATTTCCCTTAACACTAGGCCGATGCAACATGTCGCGGTAGCAGACCAAAGGCTTGAAATCAATACCATCAACCTAAAACGCATCAATTGCACTGTCAACAACCTCCCGACTTTGGCGACAGAAGCCAAGCAACTACTTGCCAACATCTACGGGACTGAAGGAGACCCACTCGTCAACTGGTCATTGTTCTCTGAAAAATTGGCGGCTCGGCACGCAACATCCATACAGAGCAAACCAAGGATGCCGGCCTCACAAGTGAATGGTTCCGTTTATACAATACGATCTGCAAAACACAGCATAAACCGGTTGTGGAGAAAACTCAAAATGTCACCTATGTACCCAAAAACAATAATTAAACTAAGAGAGGCTCAAAGACATCTGAAGGCGGCCAAACGCGAACACCGAAGGAATACCTGGAACTCATTCTGGGCCAAACTACTGCAAGATATAAGGACCAACAACTCTGCCAAGTTTTGTTGTGCCATAAATGGCCTAGGGGGCGTTCTTCCCAGGGCAGCCTCCTCTAACATCTCGGAGCCAGAGTGGTACCTCTAATCTATATGATAATTTCAATGCCCCCCACTGTCAGACCGGAACTGTGAGCAGGTCGAAGAGTCTGCTGTCAGCACCGTCCAGGAAGTTCAAGCCACCATTTACGACAAGTAATCCCTCAGGCTATACTTCACAGAGGCCTTAATTCAAAAGCAAAGGGACACAGGGACGGGGCTCCTGGCCGAGGTGGAATACCACCAGTCTGAGTCAAGGAGGATCCAGCTTTTTGGGCCACTCAATTTGCCCTGCTCTACTTATCTATCTTAGAAAGTAACTCTATCCCGGCCTCATGGCGTGGGTCGATTCTTGCTCTGATTTTCAAAGGCGACGACAAGAAATCTCCTGGAAATTACTGCATGATCGCCCTAATCGATAATGAAGCGAAGTACTTCACAGGCATGCTGCTGGACTCCCTACGGTCATGGGCTGAGACAAATCAAATCATACCACCAAACCAGACTGGATTCACACGCAACACTGGAACATCAGTGAATCTCATAACACTCTCACTCCTGATCGACCAGGCCGATCTCCATATCAGTCCAGTATATATGGGTTTCATAGACTACAAATCTGCATTCGACAGGGTAGATAGGAGGAAGCTTTGGCTTAAACTTGCCCTACTCAATATTCCGAACACCTTGCTCAGGGCCTTGCAGCTTTTGCAGCACGACACATGGGTCAAGATCAAAATCGGGGACGGATCGTGCCTATCACGGCCCATAGCTACCACGCAAGGCCTCAAGCAAGGCTGCGTTCTTGCTCCTACGCTTTTCAATCTATTTTTGTCCAACTTGTCTCCAGTCCTCAACTCAGTCAATTCGCATCCGCCCAAATTGGGTGGCTTCCATCTTTCTAATTTACTCTATGCTGATGATCTGGTTCTTCTCAGCCACACAAAGATCGGCCTGCAACGCCTTCTGGATGCGACCGCCACATACTCCGATTGGAACGGTTTACAGATAAACAAAAATAAAGCCAAAATCCTTGCGGTCAGAACAACTGGGACCAAAAAGCCGACATGGTCTCTTCACCAGGAAAGAATAGAAGCCACCAGTTGCCACAGATATCTAGGGGTCCTCTTCAATAACAAAGGTATGATTGTGAGCCAGTTGGCGGAACTAAAAAAGAAAGGCACCGCTCTGTCATTCGCACTTAGATCCATTTACAAAAAACTAAATTGCCCCTCCTTTGCTCCAATTCTTCAGGTGGCTCAGGCAAAGGTTATCCCAACCCTAACATACGGGTGTGAGGCTCTGAAAGGGTGGGACAGCAGGACATTGGACAAAATAGTCGCAAAAATATACAGAATGGTCTTCCAGCTCCCTTTCCAGACATCTCCAGCACAAATGAGACTGGAATTCGGAATCTGCAGACAGCCACTGGCCCATATGACGGCCTTCGCAATAAGCTGCCACAAGCTTAGGGCCTCTAAGAATGGCACTCTGGCCCACAACTTATGGATCAATTTGACCACAAATTGCAGGCCGGCGGGTCATCACTATCTGACCTAAGCCCTCAGTACACTCGACCTGACTCCCTCTTGGGACCTACACGTCACCCAACAGGAATTTAAGAGGTTAGGAAAAATTAGTATGAAGCGTCTTTCTTCAATAGAAGATAGAGCTAGCCTCTCAGCATGAAACCACGATTGGATCACCTTACGCACTTACAAAAAATGTAAACCCTAGTGCTATCTAATGAATATTTTTAATGAAAGAATTAAGCTACAGTTTATAAAGCTGAGAATGGGGGTTATTCCCCTATCCTGTCACCTCCCAATATGGAAAAGAGACTACGCACAGGAAATGTGTCGGCTCTGCAGCCAACACAAGGAGGATATAACACATGTATTGTGCCTGTGCCCAACTCTTTTAGAAGATAGAAGGGCTCTGATACGAAGGGGCTGGATTGCAAAAGACATAAGATCCTGCAGAGGAGCGGTGCTGGGCTGTTTTGATCCTTCGAACACCGCTCGGAATTGCGCATTGGTCAGCTTTTTGGATCGCTTCTCCAAGAAGTTAGAGGAGGTGAGATGTGAACGGGACAGACAGACTGGAAATTTGTCCCTTCCTCCTCACTGAGACTGTCACCTTCAGACACTGACCAACAGACATGCCTTCGACTTTTAAATATTGCATGGCACAATAGGAGATTATTTCTTCAAATTGTTCCTTTCTTATAATGTCTCCCCTTCCTTTAGGAAGATGCCAAACCCTCCTTTCTAAACAAGCACAATCTACATAGCACCTTGGACCTAGCATCATGTAAAAGAGGCTTTTATGGCACAATGACTCTTTTTTGTTGTTTTTTTGTTAATTCCGAATCGTGAAAGCTAGTATTTAATGGATTTTTAGATTTTATGACACAATTGACGTTTTAACCCTAATGTCAAAGTTAGTATTGAATGAATGACTTCTTGTCTCTGCACACTGTTGCAAAGGTTTCAAACAAATCATGCAATAAATCGAACAAACTCAGCCAGAGGACGTACATACAGATTAAACAGTGTGGGGCTCAGTGAGGATAAGGAACTCCAGAGCACATTCACTCATGTTGTGGAGTCTAAGCTACAGCACTGCGTTCTTTAGAAAATACTTGTGATCCGGCTAATATTGGGCAAAATAAATCTATGAGCACTTCCTCCTCTGCTACTGATGGCTCGTAGCATCTTGTATGGAGCAGGTTCTCCAGGATGCTTTCATTATGGGATGAAGTGCTGGATTGTGAGGAATGGGTGTGCTTTGTGAGAGCACGTCCTTGCACACATGGCCATGGATTGTGAGATGTAGTGCTACAATATGGGAAAGGTCTAGATTGTGTGTGTGGGGGAGACGGGGGTCATGGACACTTGACTCCAGTACCCACTCTACTGTAGGCTGAAGGGCTAGACTGTGGGATAGGATCAAGCACCTTTAAACATTTGCATCCAATACCATTGGAACTTGGTGAGCACTGCAACCACTGCAAAGCATGAGTGTAATGTGTGTTACTCTCAACAGCCCAGTCAACCACTACACAGAATATCCATTCGTGGAACGGAGCATGAATGGAAGAGGGCGTGGACTCTCCATTTTGGAACACAGTTGGAGTGGCATGGACTCCTCGTATTTGGTGGCATCAGTGTAGTGTTGTTCCTATTTCCCTGATAGGTTCTGCGCATTGGAATAACATACACTATAGGCTTGGCATAGGACTGAGGTTGGTATGCCCCTATCGCGTATATTAAACTTAAAATTACTGTGTACCAGCTAGCTCAGAGGCCACTAAAAACTTCTTGACAACAAGAAGGGAATAGCTTCTGGCAACCACATAACATAAAACCCTGATCCCTCAGGATCGTGGAAACAATATACTACTTTTCATTCAGTCACTCATCTCAGAGAAGTACATAGAAGAAACAGTCGGGTGTGTTTACAATAAAATTTATTGCACAGTTGTTATTCTAGTACTGGTAATATGTACTGCAACAACTGTTGGACAGTAGCAGAGAAATATGGCCATCAGTGCAGTTAAATAAAAATGCATGGTACAGTTTTACCATTGTGCAATAGTAATGAACACATACATAAAATACAGAATGCATTTAAGATAAAGCCTATACCCCTATGATGCCTAACTAGATGTACCTAAGCGTACCTAGCATGTGTGTAGGTCTTAGAGAGCCAAGAATCCCCCTTAGGATTTAGTCTAACTCCATTACCTTAGTGGGACTTCATCCTGATCTCGAGCTGGACACCCCAGGATGGGTGGATGGACCTCTGCCAGCTGGAGCTGTGGCATGACGCAGGTTGCAGCGTCTCAGGTCAGAGTGTCAGCATGGAAGTCTCGGTCCCCTCTGGTTTGCTTGGGCAAAGGGAGGTATATTTATACCTGATAGGTGCCTTGGAATGTTAGTATTGACGTAAAGTCGGTCAGAGGAAGACGTCAGGAATGAACCCTTAGGGAATAGTGGTTCATGCATATTTAATGAGTTCTTGGAGAAATCAATAATCCTGTGCTAGGGAAAATCCCAAGAGCTTAAGGGTCTGTTTCTAAGAACTCGTTGTGACGTAGGTTAGTCACTGTTGGACATGGAGATGACGTATTTAGGATGGACCGTCTTCTGCACCCAGAGCACACGTCAGATAAGGGACAGCCTCTGTTGCTCGTTATTGTGAAGGGAGGGCTAATGTAGGTGAAAGGGCCTTTAGTGGGTGAAAGGGCCTGCCTGTCTTTGTGGCAAGAAGGATTTGTGCCTCTGAAACGGCGCACCTATGTTAGGGCCTCAATCCAGCACATAACACCCACTCCAATCTATGGACAATCGTGACTAACCCATTAAAAGCAAACTACGTGACTAAAATAGGCATTTGGATATATTTGGCAGGCAGTTGCATGAGAGTGGTTTATGAGCTGAAAACATTGCAGCTGTTAAAATATGTAAAATTACTATAGACTCTGTGGAGACAGGAAACATCTATAGTGTCATTAAAAAATACTCTCTTAGAGTCAGTAGTTACTTATAAAAGTTCCTGTTTATAAAATTGAAAACTCTTACAAGCTGTTCAGGAGACCATGCTTTCTTTAGAAAAAAAAAAGGTCAATTTACAGGGAAAGCTCCAAGCACTCGGTGAGAGTTGAAACAATAAGAGAAAAAATGTGTTTCAGGACATGTTTTAGCAAAATAGAGATAAAAAGTGCTGGCTGGGAGACACAACATTTCTGTTGCTAGTTACTGCAGGGGACGGACCTTTGTAATACCTCACAGAATCATTGTGGGAGCACAGAATAGTGCAGCCAGTTGCTGGTTCTGAGGCAGCCGGTGCTGTAATCGATACCTTGGTGCTGCTAAAGGAAGCAAAAAGGCACCCACTGGATTTGCAAGGAATGCTTTGGTTTGATGGGAATACGCTTGGGACACAGCCAAGCATGGGACTTCAGCAGTTCCAGCATGGTGGTAAATGCCGCTGGCGTTTCCTTTGGAAGTGTCAGACAGATGATGACCACGCATTCTTCACTGCACAAAACAGGCATCAGAGAACAGGTATGTTGCAGTTGCAGTCTTTTCAGACTGGTCTTTTAAATATTAGAAACCATGAGACGCATAGTTCCTGTTCGCGAGGTATTCCCAAGGTGTATCACACTGCTTGTATGTGAAAGATAAAATTTATCAAAAAGGAAAGAGGGGCAGTCTGTATTTAAGAGTGCTATTTTGCAAAAAAGAAAAAATATTTCTTTAGCTGATGTGAAATGAAAAATAAAAGTGCTGCACAAGCGTGGTTTTCAGATTGCCTAAAGCATTGAATTTTACAAAGGAAACTTTCGTTTCACTACTGTCAGTGTTGGGGCTTCTAGCCAAAAAAGGCACAACTTCCCTACACTGTAGGATTTCACTACCTCTGGATGTTATCCGTACATAACGTAGGTCTGGCCTATGTATACTGAGTCCCTTGGTGATATTCAGGAATCATTTTTGTGACATGTATTTGTGTCAAAAGGCCAAACCACCCATACTTTCCTAACTGGGTCTGTCCTGTTGTTTTGTAAATGGCATCTAATGTTGCCCCTGCTGATGTATGTCAACTATTCCACCCCGTGCGATGGTGTTTGGTGGTGTTTGGCAACGTTCCTACTGGTGTTTAAACAACCACATTTCTAGATGTATTACAATTGTGTAGGAGTTGATAACCTTAATGAAGGTAACAGGTATAAAGCGTCACAATAAGAATAAATCTCTAACATTTCATGATCTGAAAATGTAGCAATTATTCCTAAAACAGACAGCATATTATTCACTGTATCAGTAACCCAATTTTCAGAAAAATGTACTGCAGGTAATGACATCACTGAATGAATGATAAAACGAATGAAAATGAATGAAAGTTCAAAATACATTAATCAGACAAAGGCTTGTTCAGGTCGAATACATTTATAAGTCTCTTTTGCATTTGAATTGAAAATGGACGTGGCTTCAGTTTTATGTTGATCCTGTGTTGTAGAAAGTGTCCACTAAGAGTCATACTAAAAGCTAGCTCTAAGCAAAGCTAGAACAGAAAAAGATGAATCCAGAAATACTCCATAGTTCTACCCATGGTGAAACCAGATATGTATCTTTTGGAAAAAGAAAAGGTTCAAAAGTTTGTACCTGCATGTTCGTTGTTTGTTGTTGGGCTGGCGTCGCTTCCTGTTCACGTGGAGCCATGGAAAACGTATCAAAGTTAATGAAATAGCCAGTAGCTGTATGATCAATTGTTAAAATTGCATCGTGTTTAGCTGAAGTTATTTCTGCTGTTTTTGTTGAAAAACGTTTAAATGTTGAAGTTAATAGTTGATGTCTTTGCTGAAAAACGTTCAGATGGTGAAGTTAATATTTTATGTTTTTGTTGAAAAACATTGATGCATTTATTAGTTGTTGCTTTTGTTGAAAAACGTTGATGCATTTATTATTTGATGTTTTTGTTGAAAAAACGTTGATGCATTTATTATTTGATGTTTTTGTTGAAAAAACGTTGATGCATTTATTATTTGATGCTTTTGTGAAAAAACGTTGAAGCTTTTATTATTTGATGGTTTTGTTGAAAAATGTTGGTGTACACATTTGTTTTTGGCCAAATTGCAACTTGAGTGTTGTCTTGACTTTTATTTTGAATTTGAAAGGTTGGTTCAAGGAGAACTAGTTCCATTGCATTGTTGCATAGTCCCCCACTCCATGGATTTGATTTCTCAAACCTGATGAGCTTTTCAGTTTGAATTTCTTGAATTGTAGTGAGAGGGACGTCTACTACTGTGGAGTTCACGAGGCCTACTGCTCAGTATTGGCCACATAGTTTTTGGTTGATTCTTTCATTTGAAATTAATCTGTTTTCCTTTTTCACATCAAGATGCGGCAAAAGTACAGTTCTTGTTCCTTTCACTTCAAGGAATGGCACAGGTTTTCCTGTATGAGGGGCCAAATTCCTTTGTGTCCGCGATCTTTATCTCTCTCTGCCCAGATCCACGACTTTTGGGATTCAGACAGCTCTTGCCGTGATTACCTCGACTTCCCAGTGGCGGCCTGTTTCACTTTGACAGAATCTTTGTTTGTTTGTTTGTTTCCTTTAGTTCCTGTAAAACAGCCAAATGATCATAGATACAGAATGGTTTTCATCCGCCACTGTGCCTTCACATTTATGATCAGGTTCCCACATTCGTAAATGGAGTCAGACCTCCTAGAGAGCTTCTTGGCTGGGTGTGTATTGCCCCCTGAATCCATATAAGTGTTTGACCTCACTAACGTCCCGCCTAATACCCTAGCTGTTAAGTATTGCTCTATGCCCCAGTCCTTCCTCTCCTCTACCTAAATTCCCTCAGGATGGCGTTGGAGAGGAGTACCGCAATACTACGTCCATCCCTTCCATGGCCTCTTTGTCAGCCCGAGAGCTAAGCGTGGAGCCACAGTCAGGGTGTAACGTTGATTGCGTATCTCCTGCTATGGACTCGCAAATCTTTCTATAACAGTTTTGAGCGTCAGCCGAGTGCTGAGGCCATACCTATAGGAAACTTGAGCACGGATCCACTGCCACCAAGATATATTTTTAAGCCACCTCAAAATTTGAGGGGCCACAGTGGTCCTGTTACATGACACGATCAAGTGGACAGTATGATGCTGTCTAGCAATGGGACCTGAGCGGGTCTTGTGATGGTGTAGCCTGGCATTTGTTTACAGATGTTGCAGTTCAAGACAAAGTCAATAGTCTGACTTCTGAACCCTGGCCACCAATAGCACTGTTGCAATGAAGAAATAGTAGCTATTACCCCTGAATGCGCGGAGCCCAAGCCCTTGTGTGCTTTAAATGATTAATTCCTGCCTACTATCCATATTTGGAAATACTCTATCCCCCACTCCAGGAATCTGAGCATATGGAATGTTGTTTGCACCTAACTTGTAGGAGTATATGAGTGGAAATTTCTTAGGCACTGCTGTGCTGCCTTTGCGTGAAGCAATTACAGCCACCATATTCTAACCGTCTATTCTCGTTATTGAACGAGTGTGCGCAGCTACGGAAGCTGTGTGAATAGCCCCCTGTGTGGCTTCAACAGCCAATGAATTCCCTTCAACGCGCACGCCATCACGTTGATGACTCAGCGTGTTAATCACATGAGTTTTTGGTAGGTCGTTTTTCAACTCCACTACCTGTTCCCATAATTTTTGTGTTTAATTATGCCACCTTTTTCATTTTTAAACCCATTTTGTTCCCAATGGTGTAAATATTTATTATATGATTGCACACAATAAAAGGAATCACACACAATGAGTGTGGGGAATTCTCGATCCGTGTTTACAAGTGCAAGTATCAGGGATTTTAAAGCTGCCAACCGAGCCGTGCTATTACCTAGAGGTAGTTTTTTGGTGCAATGAGGACGGAACTTGCCATCCAGCATCTGATCTTTAACAAAGGCGGCCGGTAGGGCAGACCCATCAGTGTAAATTTTAAAAATTCATACTGATCTAGAGGCAAGATTTCATTTGGTAGATGATGTTCTTTTTCATATTGCAGGAATGCCTGTGTTTTTAAACTTGGATCAAATCTGGATTCAAAGTCTGATGCAGCAAAAGAATTAGTCCTTTGTATCCATTCTGGATGTAAGGCTTTGGCATTAGGAATGCTAGCCCCGGTACTGGGGTGACGACAATAATGCATCTTCCCATGAGCCAGTGCTCTTTCTTTTGCTACAGCAGTCTGAATGGTTGTCAGAATTTTTTTCTGTTGAATTAAAACTCATTTCTGTTTGTGTACTGATGAGATTTGTATGCGATGGGTACAGTTTCACCTTCATTAAAGGTTTAATAAGTGTACCCGCATTGACCCAAAATTATACTGAGTACCAAGTGGTGCAAGTTTACACGTGTGTGTATGTGTTTGGAAGCAATAATATCTTCCTGGAGTGAACAAAGAATATTGGTGTGTTCTTGTGTCCAGTGTTTGACTGAAAAGTCAGGTTTGAAAAAGGTCGTAGAAAGGTTTTACTCTCTCTGCGAAATCCAGAATGTATGCTCTGCCAAAATCTAGGAATCCCAGTACTGATTGGAAGTTGTTTTAATGTCTTTGGAGGCTGGAGCAGCGCACACTGTTCTAAAAGTTAGCTGCCAGGCTTTTCCCTTCACTTGAAAACTAGTATCCCAAAAATAGGACACAGAGGTGGGCAATTTTTGATTTCTCAAAATTAAATTTGTAGCCCTCAGAGGCGAATCCCATAATAATGGTGCTCACCCTGGTTAAGTGTTTCCCCGATAGGTCGTCCGTTAGATAAATATCATCCATATAGGACAACACTTCTTCATCAAAGTGCTTTAGCCATTCAGTAACTCTTTCAGAAAATACCCCTGAGCTGTTCTTATACCCACGGGGAGATGACAAAAAATTGTCGCTGGGACTCTAATATACTAAATGCTGTTAGGTACCTGTTTTCAGGTGCTATAGTTTGACAGAAAAATCCATTTGAGACAACAAGTGTCGTTTTGTATTTTTTCCCGCATAATGATATTCATTAATGCGGCACTATCTGCATGTTGGACAGCATATGTCTTTGTGCAAGTGTTCAAGTGTCTGTAAATGAAAACTAGACGAAATGTATTATCATGTTTTGATAAGTGAAACAAGGGATTGTTCTTTTGTGAAGTGCATTTTTCAATGATCTCCTGGTATTCAAGTTGATCTAAGATCTCCCTGACCTGTGTTTTTAGCTTCTTGCTTAATAGTATATTGTCTTTGAGCATGTGGTGAAACTATTAACGGGATCACGTGGTGGGTTGAGGCATCATCCCATCCAGCGTGATTTTTATACAATGCTGGAGCTTGGGCTACTGCCCACTCCCGTGCATATGTATGTTTAAGGTGAACAGGAACATGGTTGGAAAATGCAGGAAAAATATACTTTCTCCCTTTGGGCGCTCCCTGACGAATGCTGGTGGCTATTCTTGTTCTGCTAACAGTATGTCAAAGCCAGACAATAGGTTCTTCGCAAAGAGACCTTTTACTTTCCTGTGTTTGTCCTCCTCCATGCGGAGTGTTATTTCATATAACTTGTGTGGGACGCTCACCCTTTTGTCTGGTGTTCCCACCGTGATGTAATCATTCAATTTTGCTGTCCAGAAATTCCTTCAGGTTCAGGCGAGCTATTGTTACTTCTGCCGCGCTGTCTAGCATTGTCTGAGCCCATTCCCCATTATGAAGTTGAGTCCTTAGGATTCTATGCATGTCTAACTTTGAGACCTGCAACTTTCTTCTTTTTAAATTGAGGTTTGGATTGTGGCTTGTCTTCTGTTTTAGAAGAGTCCTGAGCGTGCTTGTTCCTTGCCTGCTTGCGCTCTTCTTTGTGTGCTGACTTTCCTTCTCTCCCTGTGTTGTTTGTCGAGAGGAATGTGTATCAGTATCCTGATACCTGTCAGGTTTCCTAATATTATCCCTATTCCTAAGGTTATACCTCTTTGCAGAGGGCTCCTGTTGAGGAGACCTACCTCGGGACTGAGAATCTTTTCTGAAAATGTTTGTTTTTTATTATTATCCCACTTCTTTTTAGAAGAAGTAGGTGTCTGCTTAGAATTGTCCTTCTCAGGACTGCCCATTAGCTGTGGTTTTAAAAGCTATCCCACCCAAACTGTCCCTTCCCAGTTCTGCATATGCAGTTTCAATTA
Source organism: Calotriton arnoldi (assembly GCA_963921515.1). Classification (NCBI taxonomy): domain Eukaryota; kingdom Metazoa; phylum Chordata; class Amphibia; order Caudata; family Salamandridae; genus Calotriton; species Calotriton arnoldi. Next base: position 222,242 of record CAWUFW010008771.1, read on the forward strand.
TTTTGGGAAGTTCTTGTGGTTGGTCTATAAGAGTGACCTCTCTTAGGTGTTGGCGGATCGCCACTGATGCTGCTTCCCCTTTAACGTTAGCTAGTATTATTGTTGGTCGTAATTACCTAGTAATTTCATACCTAAGGTCAGAGCTGGTTCAGCTCCATACTTGTTCTGTATCTGTCGTAAGACATCTGGAATTACCGCTAAGGAAGGAATACCATGAGTCCTGGTATATATGGCAGCAAAGACTGTACCCCAAGTGGTGCAGTCCTCTAACTGTGGTGTGATCCCCATGGGCAAGCAGTGTTAGCATTATATGCTTTCAAATGGTGTGGTATTTGGAAATACTGCTTCTAACTGGGTAATTTTCTGAGCTACCCAGAAAGGAATCTGTTCACATTTTGTGGGCAATTTACCCATTACTGTGTGTAATGGTTGTGGAGTGATTTTAGTAGCGGTGCTCTGTGTTGGAGCTGTGTTATTTGTAGCTACTGTGGGCTGGACACCTAGGGTCCTCATGACGAGTTGCGTCATGGCTCTGTAAGAGTTTTACCAACTCTTTGTGTTGTAAGAGCAGTGCATCTTGTGGCATTATGTCAATGTCAGGATGTGGTGTGTAGCCGGCTAATATTGGCCATCTAGCTCCTGGTCTACCTAGTGGACCGAACTTGGTTTTATTTATTTGTTGTAGGGCGCCATTAAACCAGAAATTGTGGTCCTGGTCAGTGAGCGGAATCTTAATCTCCTCGAACGGAGTGTAGACCGCTGGGACTTTTTCATGTATGTAAGAATGAAAAGTCTGAGTTGTTGCATTTACTGCTGGGAATGTAACACAAGAATAGAACACATCTGTTTGATAATCTTCGTGTGCCTCTATTAATATCACTGTACCTCCTCGGTCTGTTAAACCATGTCTGAGGAGTTTTGTGTGAGTGTGTGCCTGATATTGGGTGCAAAATGTATTGCATTTGCTTCCTCTTCGTCGTTTGAGACCTGTGTCCCAGTGACAGGAGCAGCTGCCTCGACAGACATTGTGTTGTGAAAACAAAATGTACTAAAAAGATAAGGTTTTAAAAGGCACAATTGTTCGGGAACTTTTTCCTTCAAGCTTGATTAACCAACAGCCAATACATAGGAAGATTGCCTACTCATCTGTGGCGGAGTTTTGTGCCTACCCATTCCAGACGTCTCTGGCGTTTTCTGAGTAGGGGCATCTCTGAGAATAAGCATGACTGAACTACTCAGATTCTACTGTTAAATAAGTGCCAAATTCACTTTGGGCGCCATGTAGTGTAGTTCCTATTTCCCTGATAGGTTCTGCGCATTGGAATAACATACACTATAGGCTTGGCATAGGACTGAGGTCGGTATGCCCCTATCGCATATATTAAACTTAATTACTGTGTACCAGCTAGCTCAGAGGCCACTAGAAACTTCTTGACAACAAGAAGGGAATAGCTTCAGACAACCACCTAACATAAAACCCTGATCCCTCAGGATCGTGGAAACAATATACTACTTTTCATTCAGTCACTCATCTCAGAGAAGTACATAGAAGAAACAGTCGGGTGTGTTTACAATAAAATTTATTGCACAGTTGTTATTCTAGTACTGGTAATATGTGCTGCAACAACTGTTGGACAGTAGCAGAGAAATATGGCCAGCAGTGCAGTTAAATAAAAATGCATGGTACAGTTTTACCATTGTGCAATAGTAATGAACACATACATGAAATACAGAATGCATTTAAGATAAAGCCTATACCCCTATGATGCCTAACTAGATGTACCTAAGCGTACCTAGCATGTGTGTAGGTCTTAGAGAGCCAAGAATCCCCCTAGGATTTAGTCTAACCCCATTACCTTAGTGGGACTTCATCCTGATCTCGAGCTGGACACCCCAGAATGGGTGGATGGACCTCTGCCAGCTGGAGCTGTGGCATGACGCAGGTTGCAGCGTCTCAGGTCAGAGTGTCGGCATGGAAGTCTCGGTCCCCTCTGGTCTGCTTGGGCAAAGGGAGGTATATTTATACCTGATAGGTGCCTTGGAATGTTAGTATTGACGTAAAGTCGGTCAGAGGAAGACGTCAGGAATGAACCCTTAGGGAATAGTGGTTCATGCATATTTAATGAGTTCTTGGAGAAATCAATAATCCTGTGCTAGGGAAAATCCCAAGAGCTTAAGGGTCTGTTTCTAAGAACTCGTTGTGACGTAGGTTAGTCACTGTTGGACATGGAGATGACGTATTTAGGATGGACCGTCTTCTGCACCCAGAGCACACGTCAGATAAGGGACAGCCTCTGTTGCTCGTTATTGTGAAGGGAGGGCTAATGAAGGTGAAAGGGCCTTTAGTGGGTGAAAGGGCCTGCCTGTCTTTGTGGCATGAAGGATTTGTGCCTCTGAAACGGCGCACCTATGTTAGGGCCTCAATCCAGCACATAACATCAGGTGAAGTGCTTATTTGCCAAAAATGATACACATGTGATGGGCTGCTGAGTCGCCTAAATGACAACCAAATCGAGTGGAATGGATTCTTCAACATGGCATCATGGCTCAGGGTGGGAGGTCTGCCACAAGGGATGCTGAGTCAGTGAAGAGCAACTTCTGCCAGGTCGCTTGGGGCATTCACCTAAAGTAGCTTGGTCACCTGTCAAAAAGTACATAAAACAGTACCTTTCCTATAGTTCGGTCTGTGCCCGGCGTTGGTCATGAAGTTGGTGTGCCAACAGCAGATTTGGGCAACCCTATAATTGCTGATGGTCATAGACGCTGTAAAGGCTTGATCACCAGCAGCATGGTCAGCCGCGGCCCGTGCAGGGAAGAGCGGTGGGGCAAGGTTGGGGGGAGTTTCGACAGATGAAAACAAGGGGACATTTTTTTTATTTTTTATTTTCCCTCGTGGTCGTCTGTCGAATCCCCCCCAACCTGGCCCCACCGCTCTTACCTGCACGTGCCGGGACGGATAGTGTTGGAAGTGACAGAGCAAACTGACCAAATCTGACACAGCAGTGTTTGAAATATATAATATGTGCCTTGTCCGATTTGTGCTTTCGAAAATGGGGCATTACATGAGGATTTTGGTACTTGACACATAAAAATCTTCAAGCCCTGGTACTCACCAAATATTTTTCCCCTGGAATACATCAGTAAGTTGTAGGTGCTGAAATGTATATGATGGATAACTATGGGTGTTGAAATATCCATACTTCTCAGAAGTTTGGTTTATGTGCTATAAGATATCAGAAGTTATCTGATTAATCATAATAGAGGCCCAAGTAGATACAGGTTCCAATAACCCATGTTTTCGGGTGAAGCTCACCACCATTGTAACACTGCTCATGTTTCATGTGAAGGTCTCCACCCTTGTAAAACTACCCATATTTCAAGCAAAGGTCTCCACGATTGTAAAACTACCCATGTTTCAAGGAAAGTGTACCACCCTTTTTGTTTCAAGGTAGTGTTACCACCCTTGTAACACTACCTATATGTCGGGTGAAGGTAACCACTACTCATGTTTCATATGAAGGTCACAACCCTTGTAAAACTACCCTTTGTTTCAGGGGAACAGCCCACACAACGCATGTCTCATGCGAAGGCCACCACCCTTGTAGCACTACCCATGTTTCAGGTGAAGGTCATCACCCTTGTACACAGGTGAAGGTCACTATCATTGTAACACTACATATGTGTTAGGTGAAGGTCACCACTACTCATGTTTCATGTGAAGGTCACAACCTTTGTAAAACGACCCATGTTTCAGGGGAACAGCCCACACAACGCATGTTTCATCTGAAGGTCACCACCCTTGTAACACTACCCGTTTTTAGGTGAAAGTCACCACCCTCCTATCACTACCCTTGTTTCATGTGAAGTTCACCACCCTTGTAACACTACCCATGTTTCAGGTGAAGGTCACCACCCTTGTAACACTACCCTTGTTTAGGTGAAAGTCACCACCCTTGTAACACTACCCTTGTTTCATGTGAAGGTCACCACCCTTGTAACACCACCCTTGTTTCAGGTGAAGGTCACCACCCTTGTAAAACTACCCGTGTTTCAGGTGAAGTTCACCAAACCCTTGTTTCAGGTGAAGGGCACCACCCTTCTAACACTACCCGTGTTTCAGGTGAAGGTCACTAAACCCTTGTAACCCTACCCGTGTTTCATGTGAAGGTCACCACCCTTGTAACACTACCTGTGTTTCAGGTGAAAGTTACCACCCTTGTAACACTACCCATGTTTCATGTGAAGGTCACCACCCTTGTAACACTACCTGTGTTTCAGGTGAAAGTCACCACCCTCGTAACACTACCCGTGTTTCAGATGAGGGTCACCACCCTTGTAACACTACCCTTGTTTCAGGTGAAAGTCACCACCCTCGTAACACTACCCTTGTTAGGAGCAAGACCACTGACTCATTGTCAGTGAAATTGCTCTCCCACCCTCGCAGCTCCACCATTAAGTGAGGCCTGCCCCTGCCCCTGCACTCTCGAGTGTTGGTGATCGAGGCCCTCCTCCACCCGCAGGTTTCCCTGCGCCTCATCCCTGGTGGTCCAGTGGACCTCTGTCTCCTTCCTCTAACTCTGCTCTTTCACTCGTTTTTCTACCCTTTTTATCTTTCACCTTTCTGCACTTTTCTGCATCTCTGCTCTTTTGTGCCTTATTTCTGCTCATTTTCCCTTCCTCTCGCTCTGCCCTTTCACTTGTTTTCACTCGTTTTTCTACCCTCTTTTATCTTTCACCTTTCTGCACTTTTCTGCATCTCTGCTCTTTTGTGCCTTATTTCTGCTCATTTTCCCTTCCTCTCGCTCTGCCCTTTCACTAGTTTTCACTCGTTTTTCTACCCTCTTTATCTTTCACCTTTCTGCATCTCTGCTCTTTTGTGCCTTATTTCTGCCTATTTTCCCTTTTTTTCTTTATCCCTTATTTCCTCCCTTTACCTTTCCCCGCCGCTGCTGCCCCCGCGGCCCCTCCCCCAGCGCGACCGGCCAATCCACCTCCCCGCTCCCGCCTCCCAGCTGTCCAGCCCTCCCCGACCCCTACTTAATGGCGGCCACTGCGGGGACAGGCGAGCAAGACCACTGACTCATTGTCAGTGAAATTGCTCTCCCACGCTCGCAGCTCCACCATTGAGTGAGGCCTGCCCCTGCCACTGCACTCTCGAGTGTTGGTGATCGAGGCCCTCCTCCACCCGCAGGTTTCCCTGCGCCTCATCCCTGGTGGTCCAGTGGACCTCTGTCTCCTTCCTCTAACTCTGCTCTTTCACTCGTTTTTCTACCCTTTTTTATCTTTCACCTTTCTGCATCTCTGCTCTTTTGTGCCTTATTTCTGCTCATTTTCCCTTCCTCTCGCTCTGCCCTTTCACTTGTTTTCACTCGCTTTTTCTACCCTCTTTTATCTTTCACCTTTCTGCACTTTTCTGCATCTCTGCTCTTTTGTGCCTTATTTCTGCTCATTTTCCCTTCCTCTCGCTCTGCCCTTTCACTAGTTTTCACTCGTTTTTCTACCCTCTTTTATTTTTCACCTTTCTGCATCTCTGCTCTTTTGTGCCTTATTTCTGCCTATTTTCCCTTTTTTCTTTATCCCTTATTTCCTCCCTTTACCTTTCCCTGCCGCTGCTGCCCCCGCGGCCCCTCCCCCCAGCGCGACCGGCCAATCCAGCTCCCTCCCCGCTCCCGCCTCCCAGCTGTCCATCCCTCCCCGACCCCTACTTAATGGCGGCCACTGCGGGGACAGGCGAGCAAGACCACTGACTCATTGTCAGTGAAATTGCTCTCCCACCCTCGCAGCTCCACCATTGAGTGAGGCCTGCCCCTGCACTCTCGAGTGTTGGTGATCAAGGCCCTCCTCCACCCGCAGGTTTCCCTGCGCCTCATCCCTGGTGGTCCAGTGGACCTCTGTCTCCTTCCTCTAACCCTGCTCTTTCACTCGTTTTTCTACCCTTTTTTATCTTTCACCTTTCTGCACTTTTCTGCATCTCTGCTCTTTTGTGCCTTATTTCTGCTCATTTTCCCTTCCTCTCGCTCTGCCCTTTCACTTGTTTTCACTCGTTTTTCTACCCTCTTTTATCTTTCACCTTTCTGCACTTTTCTGCATCTCTGCTCTTTTGTGCCTTATTTCTGCTCATTTTCCCTTCCTCTCGTTCTGCCCTTTCTCTAGTTTTCACTCGTTTTTCTACCCTCTTTTATCTTTCACCTTTCTGCATCTCTGCTCTTTTGTGCCTTATTTCTGCCTATTTTCCCTTTTTTCTTTATCCCTTATTTCCTCCCTTTACCTTTCCCCGCCGCTGCTGCCCCCGTGGCCCCTCCCCCCCAGCGCGACCGGCCAATCCAGCTCCCCTCCCCGCTCCCGCCTCCCAGCTGTCCAGCCCTCCCCGACCCCTATTTAATGGCGGCCACTGCGCGGCCACACAGCGGCCGCGCCGCTGGCGCACCGAAGGCGCGTCAAAGGCAAGCCGTCTGCGCCCGTCCGCGACCCGACCGCGACCAGCGCCAGGAACCCTGGACCTCCGCCCCGCCAACGCTACGACCCAGCAGCACTCCACGCACTCAACCCAGGCCGCAACAACAACTGCAAGCTAGCATCACCAGCCGACTCCCACGGACCCTTCAGCTGTCACCGCTGCCGGCACACCTGCAGCACCGCCAAGAACACGGATCCAGCACAACCCGCCCACAAGAACACAACCGAACCGAAGACCCTGCAATGCATCCTCCTCAACTTCCGATCCCTCCACAAACATGCCACAGAAATCTGGGACCTCCTCGACAGCACCACCCCGGACGTAGCGTTCTTCACCGAAACCTGGACCAACACCACCTCGGGACCGGACATCGCCATTGCCATCCCCCAAGGATACAAGATCTCCAGGAAGGACCGCCCCACCCGCCCAGGAGGAGGAATCGCCATCGTCCACAAATCCAGCCTCCGCCTGAGCACACTCCCTAACGAGCCCACAGAACTGATGGAACACCTTCACTTCAAGATACTGGCCAGCCCCACCGCCACCCTCCGAGGAACCCTCATCTACCGACCCCCTGGACCCCGCGGACCCTTCGCCAACTCCATCACGGACATTATCTCCCCGAAGGCCATCGCATCCACCAACTACACCCTGCTGGGAGACCTCAACTTCCACCTCGACAACCAACTGGACCCCAACACCACATCCCTCCTGGACAACCTCCACAACATTGGACTCCGCCAGATCGTGACCGAGCCCACACACTCAGCAGGACACACCCTCGACCCCCTCTTCACTACAGGAAACTCCATCACCTTCAGCCACACCACCGAACTCCCATGGACCGACCATCGTTGCGTCCACTTCACCTTCAGAACACCCACCATCCACAGACACCAGCACCTGCTTCCACGAAGAAACTGGACCAAAATCACTGACGACCAGCTCACCTCCTCACTCAACAACTCCACCCCAACCATCGCGGAAAACGACGACTCCCAACACCGCAGCCCGAACCCTGCATAGATGGATCACGGACAGCACCAACACCATAGCCCCTCAAGAAAAACAACAATACCCGGGCCAAGAAAGCCAGATGGTTTACCACCGAACTTCAAGAGTCCAGAAGCACATGCCGCCGCCTCGAAAAGGCCTGGAGGAACACCAAATCCACAGAAGCCCACGACAACTTCAGAGCCGCCACCAACGCCCACCATCAACTCATCAGAGAAACGAGGAAAAAGCGATTGAAGACAGAATCTCCATCCACGCGCACAACAGCAAGGAACTCTTCAGCATCATCAAGGAGTTCGCCCAACCCACTAGCGAGTCTACCGACATCCCTCCCTCACAAGACCTCTGCGACAAACTCAGCACCTTTTTCCACCACAAAATCAAGAGCATCTACGACAACTTCGACGAAGACAACCAACACACTGAACCCTCACCAACCACCCCGACACCCGGAAACCAGCGATTGATGACTGGACAGCCCTCACCACGGAAGACACACTGAAGACAATGAAGTCAATCCACTCAGGGGCCCCCACGGACCCCTGCCCCACCACATCTTCAACAGAGCCGCCGACACCATCGCACCCATGCTCCGCCACACCATCAACCGCTCCCTGGCGACCACCTCGTTCCCCGACGACTGGAAACACGCCGAGGTCAACACCCTCCTAAAGAAACCCTCAGCGGACCCCACCGACCTCAAAAACTACAGACCCATCTCCCTGCTCCCGTTCCCAGCGAAAGTCATTGAGAAAGCCATCAACAGCCAACTCGCCACATTCATTGAAGAACACAACATCCTCGACTCCTCCCAATCCGGCTTCAGAAAAAACCACAGTACAGAAACCGCCCTCCTCGCCGCAACAGACGACATCCGCACCCTACTGGACAAAGGAGAAACAGTAGCCCTCATCCTCCTCGACCTATCAGCGGCGTTCGACAAGTCTCCCACCGCACCCTAATACGCAGACTCTACGACGCAGGAATCCAGGACAAGGCCCTCGACTGGATCCGCTTCTTCCTCTCCGGAAGGATGCAGCGGGTCAGACTCCCCCCTTTCCTCTCGGACCCCACACCTACCACCTGCAGAGTCCCCCAGGCCTCCTCCCTCAGCCCGACGCTCTTCAACGTCTACATGGCTCCACTCGCCCCCATCGTCAGAACCTACGGACTGAACATCGTGTCATACGCAGACGACACCCAGCTCATCCTCTCCCTATCCAACAAGCCCAACACCGCCAGACGCAACTTTCGAGAAGGCATGGAAGCCGTCGCCAAATGGATGAAAAACAGCTGCCTACAACTAAACACCAACAAAACAGAAGTACTCATCATGGGCCCAAACCCCGATGCCTGGAGCGACACCTGGTGGCCCCCCGCCCTCGGAAACCCGCCAACCCCCACGGACCACGCACGCAACCTGGGAATCATCCTGGACTCCGAGCTCAAAATGGACCGCCAGATCAACTCTGTCTCGTCTTCCTGCTTCCACACCCTCCGCCTCCTTCGTAAGACCTTCAAATGGATCCCCTCGAACACCGAAAGACTGTCACTCACGCCCTGGTCACCAGCAGACTCGACTACGGCAACGCACTCTATGCCGGAATAAACAAAAACCTCACCCGCAAGCTACAGAACATCCAGAACGCCGCCGCAAGACTGGTCCTCAACCTGCCAAAACACTGCCACATCTCCCAGCACCTGCGCACACTCCACTGGCTCCCTGTCGAGGCGAGAATCACCTTCAAGATGCTCACCCACGCACACAAGGCCCTCCACGGCACCGGACCAGCATACCTGAACAGCCGACTCAAATTCCACGCACCCCAAAGGACCCTACGATCAGCCCAGCTCTCCTACGCCGTGGTCCCCCGCACCAGAAAGACCAGATCGGGAGGCCGCTCCTTCTCCTTCCTCGCGGCCAAAGCATGGAACGCCCTTCCGCTCCACCTCAGACAGACAACATCGCTCCCCATCTTCGCAAGAAACCTCAAAACCTGGCTTTTCGACAGACCCCCTCCTTGATGGATGGAACCTGCACCCCCCGCCCCAGCGCCTTGAGACCCTTACGGGTGAGTAGTCGCGCTTTAACAAACCCCTGATTGATTGATTGATTGTTTCAAGTGAAGGTCACCACCCTCGTAACACTACCCGTGTTTCAGGTGAAGGTCACCACCCTCATAACACTACCCGTGTTTCAGGTGAAGGTCACCACACCCTTGTAACTCTACCCATGTTTCACTTGAAGGTCACCACCCTTGTAACTCTACCCCTGTTTCAGGTGATGGTCACCACCCTTGTAACACTTCCCTTGTTTCAGGTGAAGTTCACCACCCTCAACACACTACCCGTGTTTCAGGTGAAGGTCACCACCCTTGTAACACTACCCTTGTTTCAGGTGAAGGTCACCACCCTCGCAACACAACCTGTGCTTTAGGTGAAGGTCTCCACACACTTCTAACACTAACCGTGTTTCAGGTGAAGGTCACCATCCTCGTAACACTACCCGTGTTTCAGCTGAAAGTCACCCCCTTGTAACACTACCCTTGTTTCAGGTGAAGGTCACCACCCTCGTAACACTACCCGTGTTTCAGGTGAAGGTCACCACACCCTTGTAACATTACCCGTGTTTCATCTGAAGGTCACCACACTCGTAACACTACCTGTGTTTCAGGTGAAGGTACCACCCTCGTAACACTACCCGTGTTTCAGGTGAAGGTCACCACACCCTTGTAACACTACCTCTGTTTCAGGTGAAGGTCACCACCCTCATAACCCTACCCGTGTTTCAGGTGAAGGTCACCACACCCTTGTAACACTACCCGTGTTTCAGGTGAAGGTCACCACCCTCATAACCCTACCCGTGTTTCAGCTGAAGTTCACCACACTTGTAACACTACCCTTGTTTCAGGTGAAGGTCACAACCCTCGTAACACTACCCATGTTTTAGGTGAAGGTCACCACTCTCGTAACACTACCCGTGTTTCAGGTGAAAGTCACCACACTCGTAACACTACCTGTGTTTCAGGTGAAGGTCACCACCCTCGTTCCACTACCCATGTTTTGGATAAAGGTCACCACCCTTGTAACACTACCCTTGTTTAAGGTGAAGGTCACCACCCTCGTAACACTATCCGTGTTTCAGGTGAAGGTCACCACACCCTTGTAACAATACCCGTGTTTCAGGTGAAGGTCACCACCCTCATAACCCTACCCGTGTTTCAGGTGAAGGTCACCACACCGTTGTAACACTACTCGTGTTTCAGGTGAAGGTCACCACACCCTTGTAACACTACCCGTGTTTCAGGTGAAGGTCACCACTCTTGTAACACTACCCTTGTTTCAGGTGAAGGTCACCACCCTTGTAACGCTACCTGTGTTTCAGGTGAAGGTCACCACCCTTGTAACACTACTCGTGTTTCAGGTGAAGGTCACCACCCTCTTAACACTACCCGTGTTTTAGCTGAAGGTCACCACACTTGTAACACTACCCTTGTTTCAGGTGAAGGTCACCACCCTCATAACACTACCCATGTTTTAGGTGAAGGTCACCACTCTCATAACACTACCCGTGTTTCAGGTGAAAGTCACCACACTCGTAACACTACCCGTGTAACAGGTGAAGGTCACCACCCTCGTAACACTACCCATGTTTTGGATAAAGGTCACCACCCTTGTAACACTTCCCTTGTTTAAGGTGAAGGTCACCACCCTCGTAACACTATCCGTGTTTCAGGTGAAGGTCACCACACCCTTGTAACACTACCCGTGTTTCAGGTGAAGGTCACCACCCTCGTAACACTACCTGTGTTTCAGGTGAAAGTCACCACACTCGTAACACTACCCGTGTTTCAGGTGAAGGTCCCCACCCTTGTAACACTACCCATGTTTTGGATAAAGGTCACCACCCTTGTAACACTACCCTTGTTTAAGGTGAAGGTCACCACCCTCGTAACACTTCCCTTGTTTAAGGTGAAGGTCACCACCCTCGTAACACTATCCGTGTTTCAGGTGAAGGTCACCACACCCTTGTAACACTACCCGTGTTTCAGGTGAAGGTCACCAACCTCGTAACACTACCTGTGTTTCAGGTGAAAGTCACCACACTCATAACACTACCCGTGTTTCAGGTGAAGGTCACCACTCTTGTAACACTACCCATGTTTTGGATAAAGGTCACCACCCTTGTAACACTACCCTTGTTTAAGGTGAAGGTCACCACCTTCGTAACACTATCCGTGTTTCAGGTGAAGGTCACCACACCCTTGTAACACTACCCGTGTTTCAGGTGAAGGCCACCACCCTCGTAACACTACCCGTGTTTCAGGTGAAGGCCACCACCCTCGTAACACTACCCGTGTTTCAGGTGAAGGTCACCACCCTTGTAACACTACACGTGTTTCAGGTGAAGGTCACCAAACCCTTGTAACACTACCCGTGTTTCAGGTGAAATTCACCACCGTTGTAACACTACCCTTGTTTCAGGTGAAGGTCACCGCCCTCGTAACACTACCCATGTTTTAGGTGAAGGTCACCACTCTCGTAACACTACCCATGTTTCAGGTGAAAGTCACCACACATGTAACACTACCCGTGTTTCAGGTGAAGGTCACCACCCTCATAACACTACCCATGTTTTGTATAAAGGTCACCACCCTTGTAACACTACCCTTGTTTAAGGTGAAGGTCACCACCCTCGTAACACTATCCGTGTTTCAGGTGAAGGTCACCACACCCTTGTAACACTACCTGTGTTTCAGGTGAAGGTTACCACCCTCGTAACACTACCCGTGTTTCAGGTGAAGGTCACCACCTTTGCAACACTACCCATGTTTTGGGTGAACATCACCACCCTCGTAACACTACCCGTGTTTCAGGTGAAGGCCACCACCCTCGCAACACTACCCGTGTTTCAGTTGAAGGTCACCACACCCTTCTAACACTACCCGTGTTTCAGGTGAAGTTCACCACCCTCATAACACAACCCGTGTTTCAGCTGAAGGTCACCCCCTTGTAACACTACCCGTGTTTCAGGTGAAAGTCACCACACCCTTGTAACACTACCCGTGTTTCAGGTGAAGGTCACCACACTCGTAACACTACGCGTGTTTCAGGTGAAGGTCACCACCCTCGTAACACTACCCGTGTTTTAGGTGAAGGTCACCACACCGTTGTAACACTACCCGTGTTTCAGTTGAAGGTCACCACACCCTTGTAACACTACCAGTGTTTCAGGTGAAGGTCACCACCCTTGTAACACTACCCTTGTTTCAGGTGAAGGTCACCACCCTTGTAACGCCTCCTGTTTTTCAGGTGAAGGTCACCACCCTTGTAACACTACCCGTGTTTCAGCTGAAGGTCACCCCCTTGTAACACTACCCTTGTTTCAGGTGAAGGTCACCACCCTCGTAACACTACCCGTGTTTCAGGTGAAGGTCACCACACCCTTGTAACACTACCCGTGTTTCAGGTGAAGGTCACCACCCTCGTAACACTACCTGTGTTTCAGGTGAAGGTCACCACCCTCGTAACACTACCCGTGTTTCAGGTGAAGGTCACCACACCTTTGTAACACTACCTGTGATTCAGGTGAAGGTCACCACCCTCATAACCCTACCCGTGTTTCAGGTGAAGGTCACCACACCTTTGTAACACTACCGGTGATTCAGGTGAAGGTCACCACCCTCATAACCCTACCCGTGTTTCAGCTGAAGGTCACCACACTTGTAACACTACCCTTGTTTCAGGTGAAGGTTACAACCCTCGGAACACTACCCATGTGTAGGAGAGTAGGATCTGCTTCACATGGGTACCCCCACTTTTTGCTGATGCTTCACTGGTTTTCGACATTAGTCTGGCTGGGGCCCTGCTAATCAGAACCCCAGCCTAGCTGCTTCCTCTCTAAAATGGTTTCCATGTGCCTTAGGCACATCTCTGATTGGGATCTGGAGTGCCCTTATAAGTCCCTAGTATATGGTATACTATGTACCAAGGGCATAGGTACCTCAGAGGCCTGCCAGGGGATGCAGCATGTATTATGCCACCCCTGGAAGGCCATCCAAACTGACACCACAGGTCTGCTACTGCAGCCTGGGTAAGGTGGTGCAAGCACTCCTTACTGTGATATAGGTTACCTATATCACGAAATACATACACACATATAAACCTATAAGTCACTCCTAAGGCAGGCCTTATCAATTCTAAAGGCAGAGTGCATGGTTCCTATGTGAGAGGGTGCCCCTGCATGAGCAGGGCCCCTCTGCAGCGTTCGGAGACCATCTCTGATGCTGTTTGTAGTGCAGCCTGACCATATACTCTTAAGCGCATTATATCCTCGCGGTAAAATGCTAACTTTGGAATGGCTGCACCTAAACATGTTGTGTTTGGTGTCAAACATCTTGGAATACTACCCCCGCCAATCCTGGCGGCGGGGGTAGCATTCCACTCTTCTAGAGGGAAAGACATGTTAACTCTGACGAGTCCGGTAACTTCTTTCCAGAGCCCTGGCATCACAAAATGGATGCTGCTGCCACAGACACGAGTCTGGCCTCCTGCTGCTGGACGAAACTCCGGCAGGGGAGGCCTGGACAATAGGTTTCCTGTCCCAGGGAGGTGTGACCACCTCCCCAGACAGGACAATGTGTATTGGGGCTGGGCGGGAGCACCATCTGTGTGCTTTGAAGTCCTGCACTGGGGGCACATTTGGTGTCCCTAGTGCATACCCCAGTTCAAACCGGATCAGGGGCTTGCAGCCCCTGCTTTGGCGCGAACTGGACAAAGGGAAAGGGGTGTAGCCACCCCTCTGCCCTGACCCACCCATAGGTGGGGCCACAGAGTAGTCCAACCCCTATTTTTAGAATAAAGGTAGGAACCCAGTCCTTAGGACTTTAGATTATCCCTGGACGAAACTCTGAAACTGAATCCTGGACCTTCGACGCTCTACTCACGATTAGAGGACAGAAGAATCTCCCTTGGGGTCAAGGAGTGACTCCCCTGCTTGGCAGGCACCAAAGAAGCATCTGTCCGGTTCGCATTTCTGAAGCTCCCGTCGGACGCCGAAGTCATCGCATCACCAGAGGTGGATTCTCAGACTTCCCGAGGCTACCCTGAGTCCCTAGCAAAGCTGAGGCCCGTGGCTATCGTGGGTGACTTGAGACCGTGACCCCTGGACACCGAGCACATTTGCAAGTGCACCATCTTCTGGGTCTCCCAAGAAGTCGTGCTTTGGGCTCCGAGTAGCCCTAGCCTCCAGCACCACCTGCACCGAAGATCACTGGCCCCCACTCCACGAGTGTCCTGCAAGCCAGCTCCACGTGCGGCATCATGAGGCTCCTTCGCGGTCGCTAGCCCGTTGGCTAGTAGCCCTTAACGAAGGCCAATCTTTTCCTTACTTGGCATCCTGGTTGCTCCAGGTCTGTCCTCACTTACCCTCGCTGGGTGAGTTCCACAGACCTTGCTGGTCTGCACCATCGACGATCTACATCTTACTCGAGACTTGCCGTTGCCAAGGCTTGTTGGGTCCAATCCGGTCGCCGACACCTCAGCACTCGACAGACATTGAGCACCAGCCCGAATCCTGCTCCTGGTCACCGACAACACCTCCCGGACCTCGTGGCTGAAGAGTCAAGATGACCGTCAATGCACCTGAAGCACTCGACATCGGTGGGCATCTGTCCATCGCCTTCCTGGTCACTGGCTAGTGACCCAGACTCTGTCCCCTCTGCTTTCAGGTTCACCAGAACTCCGATCCACTCTTGGATCCACCCGGACACTTTTCTCTTGGCCGCCAGCAGCACTTTGCAGCAGATCGCCATTCGAATCGACGACGAAACCCGACCCCGAAAGGCACCTATGCACCCGGCTTCCTGGGTGAGGTAACACGAGTACTCCGGTGCTCCCGTGGGTAGAGACTCTTCAAAGTCCTAGATCTCAAAGGGTTTTGTCCTAGTCCTCTTCTAAGTGTCCCTTTCCTCTATTTTCCCGATCCCGACTTTCTCCATAGAAGTTAACGGCGTATCGCGGTTGTGTATTTACACTGCACGCGTCTCCCGTGGGTCCCCTGTGTCACTACCTTGGGTGGTTCCTTGTGGTCCAAGCACTTCTAGAGGCTCTAGGCCTAGTGTCTAGTTCAGTCGTGGTTCGCATACCACTTTATTGGTATATGGTTTGGTACGCCCCTAGGGCCCAAACGTGTATTTGTGCTATTATTGTGATTTAAGATCTTATAACTTATGTATCTTTGAACTCTAGCCTCATAAAGAGACTAGAGGGGTGTGTTTAGTAATAAATACATATATTTTGAATATATACCTGGTGTGGTGCTCTTTCATTTGGTCACTCAAGAGATTATAGACTGGTAAAACAAGCTGCTTTACATTCCTTCAAGATTTAGCCTGAAGGCTGCTCTCCATAGCTACCACTAGGATAGCTTTCAATAAGGTTGTCTTTAACCTACCTACCATAAGAGTCGATTTGGACTGGTGCAAGGTGCCCACTATAATTAGTGGACAGCATATGCCAGGCCAACTTCTCACATTGGCGTGCAGCGTGTGGGATTCCAGCTTGCTATTGTTTTACCAGATAATCTCAATTGAATTGATCAACTGAAAACCACTAAAGGTACCGAAGGTACATATAATTTAAGCTTAGAATAACAGTAAGTTCTACTGAACTTAGAGTTGTGTGTTAAGGGATAGCACAACCCTTTCTACAACTCAAGAGAGTTTAGTAGGCCACACTAGAGTAGGTAGTGCATACACCACACCACACTAGTAATGTCTTTAAGGGAGGATCCAAAGAATCCTTGCAGGAAGCCATTGAGCTTCCACCCTCCAAGTTTGATACACTCCCATTCTTGGAATTGAGAGCTTTATGCAACTTGAGAAAAATAAGGACAGGCCAAAGCCCCACCACCCAACACCTCAAGGAGTTGTTGGTGGCTTATGACCTTAGTAAGCCTGTAGGGACTGAAGGGGTAGGAGCTGAGGGTGGGGCAGAAGAAGAGGAGGAGGCCAGGGGTACCAATACCCCCACCCCCCCCTCTGAAACTGGCCAGGAGGGCGACAATGGCCCTGACCTGGATAATTCAACCCCTCCTGAGGAAGAGGAAGAGGAAGATCAGAATGATGCTCTCTTTGTCCCCCCAGGAAGGATTAAGAGTGTGCCCAGAAGGTCTAGGTCTCCTTCTCAGGAGTCTAACCACTCTGGCACCTCTATAGGGAGCTCTGTCTCATCTCATAGGAGAGAATCCTCTCATGAGAGAAGAAAGAGGCTAGTCCAGTATGAGGCAACTCAGCTGGAACTCAGAAAAAAGCAATTAGCTTTAGATAGAGAATCCCTAGATCTCCTTAGAGAGAGAAGAAAGTTGGGACTAGAGTCCCATGGTGGCAGCCATGTCCCTAGAGATAGGGAAAGGTCCTATGACCATAGGAACCTGAGCAAGATTGTCCCTCCCTACCAGAGTGGGGATGACATCCACAAATGGATAACTGCTTTAGAGAGGGCCTGTAAAGTACAGAAGGTCCCTCAGGAGCAGTGGGCAGCAATCTTGTGGCTCTCCTTTGCTGACAAAGGTAGAGATAAGCTCCTCACTGTTAGAGAGGAGGATGCTGACAATTACAAGGTCTTAAAGAGTGCTCTTATTGATGGGTTTGGCCTAACCACTGAACAGTACAGGTTGAAGTTCAGAGACACCCAAAAAGCACAGACTCAAGACTGGGTAGACTATGTGGATTGTTCTGCCAAGGCTCTGGAAGGCTGGTTGATGGGCAGTAAGGTGTGTGACTTCTCAGGATTGTATAATCTGATAATGAGGGAGCAGATTCTTAATAACTGTCAAAATCAGCTGTTGCATCAATACCTGGTAGACTCTGATCTGACCTCTCCCCAAGAATTGGGAAAGAAGGCAGACAAATGGGTCAGGACCAGGTGAAGCAGAAGGTACAGAACCAAGGTGGGGAAACCAAGAAGCAAGATGCTAAGAACTCTGACAAGGGTGGGGAGAAGGGTAAAGATCAAAAGTCTTCATCAGGCCCCCAAAAATCTTCTTCTGGTGGGGATTCCCAGTCTACCAAAGGTAAAGGCCAAAGAAAACCATGGTGCAAGGTCTGTAAGCAAAAGACCCACTGGACCAGTGATTGCACCAAGTCCAAAGACTCCAGTCCAGCACCCACCAATGCCCCTAAGGCACCTGTTCCCCCTAGTACAGTTGGTGGAAGTGCTCCAGCAAAGGGTTTAGTAGGGTTCACCCTGGGAACTGAGTTGGGCTCTGACCTAGTCAGAGAACTGACTCAGGCTGTGTTAGTCTGTGATGGAGGCATGGATGTGACCTCCACTGTGAGTCCCAGTAATCTGGGCAAGTACAGACAACAGCCTTTAATTAATGGACGTGAGGCTTTGGCATTTAGGGACACAGGGGCAAGTGTCACAATGGTGACACAAGACCTTGTGCTACCTGGGCAAGTTATGCTTGGTGAAATGTACCAAGTGACCAATGCTAGCAATGTCAGAACAGACCATACTCTGGCAGTTGTTAACTTCTCCTGGGGAGGGGTAACTGGCCTTAAGAAGGTTGTGGTAAGTGCAAACCTACCAGTCGAATGCTTGCTTGGCAATGACTTAGAGACTTCTGCTTGGGCAGAAGTGGAGCTCAGGACCCATGCAGAAATGCTGGGGATCCCTGCAGATGTGTTTGCTGTGACCAGGTCACAAGCCAAAATGTCTAGCACTGAACAGGCCTTGGATTCTGGAAGAATGGACCAAGTGCCTTCCAAGAGGAGGAGTAGTAGGGTTAAGGCAGTGCCTTCCCCTTGGCTCAGGAGGAAGATCAGTCCCTTGAGGGGGATGATCTCAGCCCTGAAGAAGTTACTGTCCCAGAGGAACTTGAACCTGACCAGGTTGAGTTCTTGGGGACAGGGGGACCTTCTAGGGCAGATCTGAGCCAGGAGCAGCAGAGCTGCCCCTCCTTGAACCCCTCAGACAGCAAGCTGCTGCTGAGGCTGCTGGGAAAGCTAGTGGTCCCCATACAGTGTATTGGGATGATGGACTCCTGTACTCAGAGAGTAGAGACCCCAAACCTGGTGCTACCAGGAGGTTGGTAATACCTTTGAAGTTCAGGGGCTTCCTATTGACCCTAGCCCATGATATTCCCTTAGCAGGACACCTGGGCCAGAACAAGACTTGGGACAGAATTGTCCCTCACTTTCACTGGCCCCACATGTCTGAAGACAGTAAGGAGTTTTGTCGCTCCTGTGTAACCTGCCAAGCCAGTGGCAAAGCAGGTGGCACTACAAAGGCCCCCTGATACCACTACCTGTGGTGGGGGTGCCCTTTGAGAGGGTAGGGATTGACATTGTTGGTCCCATGGATCCCCAAACAGCCTCTGGGCACAGGTTTATCCTGGTGGTAGTGGATCATGCCACCAGGTACCCAGAAGCTATTCCCCTCAGGACCACTACAGCACCTGTGGTGGCAAGGGCCCTCCTGGGAATCTTCTCAAGAGTGGGCTTTCCTAAGGAGGTAGTATCAGACAGGGGTGCTAACTTCATGTCTGGGTACTTAAAAGCAATGTGGAAGGAGTGTGGAGTGACTTATAAGTTCACCACACCCTATCACCCACAATGCAATGGTTTAGTTGAGATGGAGGTGCCTCAGAAGGGGGTTGGTTACAGCCCTTTTGAACTTCTGTTTGGCCACCCTGTGAGGGGTCCACTGTGCTTGGTGAAGGAAGGATGGGAGTTACCTCTCAAGCCCCCAAAGCAAGATATAGTGGACTATGTACTTGGTCTCCGCTCCAGGATGGCTGAGTACATGAAAAAGGCAACCAAAAACCTTGAGGCTAGCCAGGAACTTCAGAAGGCCTGGCATGACCAAAGGCTGTTCTGACTGTTTACCAGCCAGGACAGAAGGTGTGGGTGTTGGAGCCAGTGGCCCCAGCAGCTCTCCAAGACAAATGGAGTGGACCCCACACTATTGTTGAGCAGAAGGGTGAGGTCACTTATTTAGTAGACCTAGGAACACCCAGGAGTCCCCACAGGGTTCTCCATGTCAACAGGTTAAAACCATATGTGGACAGGGCAGACATGGGCTTGCTCATGGCTACTGATGAAGGGCAGGAGGAAGAGAGTGACCCACTCCCTGACCTGCTCTCACAGAACCCTGACGATGGGTCAGTTGATGGTGTAGCCTTGGCAGGCAGCCTCACTACCCAGCAACAAACTGATTGCAGGCAAGTCCTCAATCAGTTTCGACATATGTTTTCACTGACACCCAGTCAGACCACCTGGTGCACTCATGAAGTGGACAATGGGGACAGTCTGCCTATTAAAAACAAGATTTATAGGCAACCTGACCATGTCAGGGACTGTATCAGGACTGAAGTCCAGAAAATGTTGGAATTGGGAGTAATTGAGCCCTCAGATAGCCCTTGGGCCAGTCCAGTAGTCCTAGTACCGAAACCTCACACCAGTGGTGGAAAAAGAGAGATGAGGTTTTGTGTAGACTACAGGGGTCTCAATGCAGTCACTAGGACTGATGCCCATCCAATACCCAGGGCAGATGAGCTCATAGATACTTTGGCCTCTGCCAAATATCTCAGCACATTTGACCTAACAGCTGGCTACTGGCAGATCAGACTAGCTGATACTGCAAAGCCCAAGACAGCATTCTCAACCCCTAGGGGGCATTATCAATTTGTGGTAATGCCCTTTGGTCTGAAGAATGCACCTGCCACTTTCAAATGGTTGGTGAACACAGTTCTCACAGGACTGGAAGCCTATAGTGCAGCTTATCTAGATGATATTGCTGTCTTTAGCTCCACCTGGGAGGATCACCTGGTCCACCTCAGGAATGTTTTACAGGCCCTGCAAAAGGCAGGCCTGACTATCAAGGCCACTAAGTGCCAGATAGGGCAGAGTCAGGTTGTGTACCTGGGCCACCTTGTGGGTGGAGGCCAGGTTCAACCTTTGCAGAGCAAGATCCAGACCATCATGGACTGGACTGCTCCCACTACCCAGACTCAGGTGAGAGCCTTCTTAGGCCTGACTGGGTACTATAGGAGATTTGTCAAGGGGTATGGATCAATAGTGACACCCTTGAATGACTTAACTTCTAAGAAAATGCCCAAAAAGGTTCAGTGGACAGTTAGCTGTCAAAAGGCATTTGATGACCTCAAGCAGGCCATGTGCACTGCTCCAATTCTTCAGAGTCCTGATTACTCCAAAAAGTTCATTGTTCAAACGGATGCATCTGAATTGGGGGTAGGGGCTGTACTGTCACAATTGAATGAAGAAGGTCAGGATCAGCCAGTAGCTTTTATTAGCAGAAGGCTGACCCCTAGAGAGAAACGTTGGTCAGCCATAGAGAGGGAGGCCTTTGCTGTGGTCTGGGCTCTGAAGAAGTTGAGGCCATACTTGTTTGGTACACACTTCCTGGTTCAGACAGACCATAAGCCCCTCTTATGGCTAAAACAAATGAAGGGTGAAAACCCCAAACTGCTTAGGTGGTCCATTTCCCTACAGGGGATGGACTTTACAGTGGAACATAGGCCTGGGAGTAACCATGCGAATGCAGATGGACTCTCTAGGTATTTCCACTTAGAACATGAAGACTTAACTGGGCAAGGTTAGTTTAATGTCCCTACGTTTGGGGGGGGGTTGTGTAGGAGAGTAGGATCTGCTTCACATGGGTACCCCCGCTTTTTGCTGATGCTTCACTGGTTTTCGACATTAGTCTGGCTGGGGCCCTGCTAATCAGAACCCCAGCCTAGCTGCTTCCTCTCTAAAATGGTTTCCATGTGCCTTAGGCACATCTCTGATTGGGATCTGGAGTGCCCTTATAAGTCCCTAGTATATGGTATACTATGTACCAAGGGCATAGGTACCTCAGAGGCCTGCCATGGGATGCAGCATGTATTATGCCACCCCTGGAAGGCCATCCAAACTGACACCACAGGTCTGCTACTGCAGCCTGGGTAAGGTGGTGCAAGCACCCCTTACTGTGATATAGGTTACCTATATCACGAAATACATACACACATATAAACCTATAAGTCACTCCTAAGGCAGGCCTTATCAATCCTAAAGGCAGAGTGCATGGTTCCTATGTGAGAGGGTGCCCCTGCATGAGCAGGGCCCCTCTGCAGCGTTCGGAGACCATCTCTGATGCTGTTTGTAGTGCAGCCTGACCATATACTCTTAAGCGCATTATATCCTCGCGGTAAAATGCTAACTTTGGAATGGCTGCACCTAAACATGTCGTGTTTGGTGTCAAACATCTTGGAATACTACCCCCCCGCCAATCCTGGTGGCGGGGGTAGCATTCCACCCTTCTAGAGGGAAAGACATGTTAACTCTGACGAGTCCGGTAACTTCTTTCCAGAGCCCTGGCATCACAAAATGGATGCTGCTGCCACAGACACGAGTCTGGCCTCCTGCTGCTGGACGAAACTCCGGCAGGGGAGGCCTGGACAATAGGTTTCCTGTCCCAGGGAGGTGTGACCACCTCCCCAGACAGGACAATGTGTATTGGGGCTGGGCGGGAGCACCATCTGTGTGCTTTGAAGTCCTGCACTGGGGGCACATTTGGTGTCCCTCAGTGCATACCCCAGTTCAAACCGGATCAGGGGCTTGCAGCCCCTGCTTTGGCGCGAACTGGACAAAGGGAAAGGGGTGTAGCCACCCCTCTGCCCTGACCCACCCATAGGTGGGGCCACAGAGTAGTCCAACCCCTATTTTTAGAATAAAGGTAGGAACCCAGTCCTTAGGACTTTAGATTATCCCTGGACGAAACTCTGAAACTGAATCCTGGACCTTCAACGCTCTACTCACGATTAGAGGACAGAAGAATCTCCCTTGGGGTCAAGGAGTGACTCCCCTGCTTGGTAGGCACCAAAGAAGCATCTGTCCGGTTCGCATTTCTGAAGCTCCGTCGGACGCCGAAGTCATCGCATCACCAGAGGTGGATTCTCAGACTTCCCCGAGGCTACCCTGAGTCCCCAGCAAAGCTGAGGCCCGTGGCTATCGTGGGTGACTTGAGACCGTGACCCCTGGACACCAAGCACATTTGCAAGTGCACCATCTTCTGGGTCTCCCAAGAAGTCGTGCTTTGGGCTCCGAGTAGCCCTAGCCTCCAGCACCACCTGCACCGAAGATCACTGGCCCCCACTCCACGAGTGTCCTGCAAGCCAGCTCCACGTGCGGCGTCATGAGGCTCCTTCGCGGTCGCTAGCCCGTTGGCTAGTAGCCCTTAACGAAGGCCAATCTTTTCCTTACTTGGCATCCTGGTTCCTCCAGGCCTGCCCTCACTTACCCTCGCTGGGTGAGTTACACAGACCTTGCTGGTCTGCACCATCGACGATCTACATCTTACTCGTGACTTGCCGTTGCCAAGGCTTGTTGGGTCCAATCCAGTCGCCGACACCTCAGCACTCGACAGACATTGAGCACCAGCCCGAATCCTGCTCCTGGTCGCCGACAATGCCTCCCGGACCTCGTGGCAGAAGAGTCAAGACGACCGTCAACACACCTGAAGCACTCGACATCGGTGGGCATCTGTCCATCGCCTTCCTGGTCACTGGCTAGTGACCCAGACTCTGTCCCCTCTGCTTTCAGGTTCACCAGAACTCTGATCCACTCTTGGATCTACCCGGACACTTTTCTCTTGGCCGCCAGCAGCACTTTGCAGCAGATCGCCATTCGAATCGACGACGAAACCCGACCCCGAAAGGCACCTATGCACCCGGCTTCCCTGGGTGAGGTAACACGAGTACTCCGGTGCTCCCGTGGGTAGAGACTCTTCAAAGTCCTAGATCTCAAAGGGTTTTGTCCTAGTCCTCTTCTAAGTGTCCCTTTCCTCTATTTTCCCGATCCCGACTTTCTCCATAGAAGTTAACGGCGTATTGCGGTTGTGTATTTACACTGCACGCGTCTCCCGTGGGTCCCCTGTGTCACTACCTTGGGTGGTTCCTTGTGGTCCAAGCACTTCTAGAGGCTCTAGGCCTAGTGTCTAGTTCAGTCGTGGTTCGCATACCACTTTATTGGTATATGGTTTGGTACGCCCCTAGGGCCCAAACGTGTATTTGTGCTATTATTGTGATTTAAGATCTTATAACTTATGTATTTCGAACTCTAGCCTCATAAAGAGACTAGAGGGGTGTGTTTAGTAATAAATACATATATTTTGAATATATACCTGGTGTGGTGCTCTTTCATTTGGTCACTCAAGAGATTATAGACTGGTAAAACAAGCTGCTTTACATTCCTTCAAGACTTAGCCTGAAGGCTGCTCTCCATAGCTACCACTAGGATGGCTTTCAATAAGGTTGTCTTTAACCTACCTACCATAAGAGTCGATTTGGACTGGTGCAAGGTGCCCACTATAATTAGTGGACAGCATATGCCAGGCCAACTTCTCACACCATGTTTTAGGTGAAGGTCACCACTCTCGTAACACTACCCGTGTTTCAGGTGAAAGTCACCACACTCGTAACACTACCCGTGTTTCAGGTGAAGGTCACCACCCTCGTAACACTACCCATGTTTTGGATTAAGGTCACCACCCTTGTAACACTACCCTTGTTTAAGGTGAAGGTCACCACCCTCGTAACACTATCAATGTTTCAGGTGAAGGTCACCACACCCTTGTAACACTACCCGTGTTTCAGGTGAAGGTCACCACCCTCGCAACACTACCCGTGTTTCAGGTGAAGGTCACCACCCTTGTAACACTACACATGTTTCAGGTGAAGGTCACCACACCCTTCTAACACTACCCATGTTTCAGGTGAAGTTCACCACCCTTGTAACACTACCCGTGTTTCAGCTGAAAGTCACCCCCTGGTAACTAGGCCTGGGCGGTAAATTCCGTTCCGCTCGCGGAATTTGCGGAATTTAGGTAATTTCGCGTTCCGCGGAGAACGCGAAATTGCCAAAAATTCCGCGATCTGCGGCTCCGCGGAATTTTTTGCTTGTTCGCGTTTTCAAAATGCGTGTTCGCGAGATATTTCTCCCCGAGCACGCAAACAGCGTTCGCGAACAGGAAAAAAGCATCGCGAACGGGCAGAACAAGCATTTCCGCGTGTTCGCGGAACTTTTGCATGCTCGCGGAGATTGTTTACCGTTTCGCGGAGCTTTGCGTAGCGCGACTACGCAAATTCCGCCCACCCCTAAGTGGTAACACTACCCTTGCTTCAGGTGAAGGTCACCACCCTCGTAACACTACCCGTTTTTCAGGTGAAGGTCACCACCCTCGTAACACTACCTGTGTTTCAGGTGAAGGTCACCAACCTCGTAACACTACCCGTTTTTCAAGTGAAGGTCACCACACCCTTGTAACACTACCCCTGTTTCAGGTGAAGGTCACCACCCTCATAACCCTACCCGTGTTTCAGGTGAAGGTCACCACACCCTTGTAACACTACCCGTGTTTCAGGTGAAGGTCACCACCCTCAAAACCCTACCCGTGTTTCAGGTGAAGGTCACCACACCGTTGTAACACTACCCGTGTTTCAGCTGAAGGTCACCACACCCTTGTAACACTACCCGTGTTTCAGGTGAAGGTCACCACTCTTGTAACACTACCCTTGTTTCAGGTGAAGGTCACCACCCTTGTAACGCTACCTGTGTTTCAGGTGAAGGTCACCACCCTTGTAACAATACTTGTGTTTCAGGTGAAGGTCACCACCCTCTTAACACTACCCGTGTTTCAGCTGAAGGTCACCACACTTGTAACACTACCCTTGTTTCAGGTGAAGGTCAGCACCCGCATAACACTACCCATGTTTTAGGTGAAGGTCTCCACTCTCGTAACACTACAGTGTTTCAGGTGAAAGTCACCACACTCGTAACACTACCCGTGTTTCAGGTGAAGGTCACCACCCTCGTAACACTACCCATGTTTTGGATAAAGGTCACCACCCTTGTAACACTACCCTTGTTTAAGGAGGTCACCACCCTCGTAACACTATCCGTGTTTCAGGTGAAGGTCACCACACCCTTGTAACACTACCCGTGTTTCAGGTGAAGGTCACCACTCTCGAAACACTACCAGTGTTTCAGGTGAAAGTCACCACACTCGTAACACTACCCGTGTTTCAGGTGAAGGTCACCACCCTCGTATCACTACCCATGTTTTAGATAAAGGTCACCACCCTTGTAACACTACCCTTGTTTAAGGTGAAGGTCACCTCGCTCGTAACACTATCCGTGTTTCAGGTGAAGGTCACCACACCCTTGTAACACTGCCCGTGTTTCAGGTGAAGGTCACCACGCTCGTAACACTACCCATGTTTCAGGTGAAGGTCACCACCCTTGTAACACTACACGTGTTTCAGGTGAAGGTCACCAAACCCTTGTAACACTACTCGTGTTTCAGGTGAAATTCACCACCCTTGTAACACTACCCTTGTTTCAGGTGAAGGTCACCACCCTCGTAACACTACCCATGTTTTAGGTGAAGGTCACCAGTCTCGTAACACTACACGTGTTTCAGGTGAAAGTCACCACACTCGTAACACTACCCGTGTTTCAGCTGAAGGTCACCACCCTTGTAACACTACCCATGTTTTGGATAAAGGTCACCACCCCTGTAACACTACCCCTTGTTTAAGGTGAAGGTCACCACCCTCATAACACTACCCGTGTTTCAGGTGAAGGCCATTACCCTTGCAACACTACCCATGTTTTGGGTGAACATCACCACCCTCGTAACACTACCCATGTTTCAGGTGAAGGCCACCACCCTCGCACCACTACCCGTGTTTCAGTTGAAGGTCACCACACCCTTGTAACACTACCCGTGTTTCAGGTGAAGGTCACCACCCTCATAACACAACCCGTGTTTCAGCTGAAGGTCACCCCCTTGTAACACTACCCGTGTTTCAGGTGAAGGTCACCACACCCTTGTAACACTACCCGTGTTTCAGGTGAAGGTCACCACCCTCGTAACACTACCCGTTTTTCAGGTGAAGGTCACCACACCCTTGTAACACTACCCCTGTTTCAGGTGAAGGTCACCACCCTCATAACCCTACCCGTGTTTCAGGTGAAGGTCACCACACCCTTGTAACACTACCCGTGTGTAGGAAGGTGGAATCTGACTATATGGTTGCCCCCACTTTTTTTTATGGTGTTTTGCTGGTTTATGACTTAGTTGGACTGGGATCCTGCTATTCAGGGCCCCAGTCTATCTGCTTTCTCTGTAAAATGGTTTCCATGTGCCTTAGGCACATCTCTGATTGGAATCTGGAGTGCCCTTATAAGTCCCTAGTATATGGTATACTATGTACCAAGGGCATAGGTACCTCAGAGGCCTGCCAGGGGCTGCAGCATGTATTATGCCACCCCTGGAAGGCCATCCAAACTGACACCACAGGTCTGCTACTGCAGCCTGGGTAAGGTGGTGCATGCACTCCTTACTGTGATATAGGTTACCTATATCACGAAATACATACACACATATAAACCTATAAGTCACTCCTAAGGCAGGCCTTATCAATCCTAAAGGCAGAGTGCGTGGTTCCTATGTGAGAGGGTGGCCCTGCGTGAGCAGGGCCCCTCTGCAGCGTTCGGAGACCATCTCTGATGCTGTTTGTAGTGCAGCCTGACCATATACTCTTAAGCGCATTATATTCTCGCGGTAAAATGCTAACTTTGGAATGGCTGCACCTAAACATGTCGTGTTTGGTGTCAAACATCTTGGAATACTACCCCCCGCCAATCCTGGCGGCGGGGGTAGCATTCCACCCTTCTAGAGGGAAAGACATGTTAACTCTGGCTTACCCGGTAACTTCTTTCTGAAGCCCTGGCATCACAAAATGGATGCTGCTGCCACAGACACAAGTCTGGCCTCCTGCTGCTGGACGAAACTCCGGCAGGGGAGGCCTGGACAATAGGTTTCCTGTTGCAGGGAGGTGTGACCACCTCCCCAGACAGGATAATGTGTATTGGGGCTGGGTGGGTGCACTCTTAGAGTGCTTTGAAGTCCTGCACTGGGGGAGCAAAAGGCTCCTCTGTGCATATGCCAGTTCAAACCAGCTCAGGGGCTACCTGCCCCTGCTCTGGCGCGAAACTGGACAAAGGGAAGTGGGTGTAGCCACCCCCTCCCTTGACCCTCCCATAGGTGGGGTCATAGAGTTAGTCCCTCCCTGTTTTACTGGTTAAAATGGGGAACCCTTGCCACAGCAAGATGAGATTATACCTGGACGAAACTCTGAAACAGAATCCTGGACCTTCGACGCTCTACTCACGATTAGAGGACTGAAGAATCTCCCTTGGGGTCAAGGAGTGACTCCCCTGCTTGGCAGGCACCAAAGAATCATCTGTCCGGTTCGCATTACTGAAGCTCCCGTCGGACGCCGAAGTCATCGCATCACCAGAGGTGGATTCTCAGACTTCCCCGAGGCTACCCTGAGTCCCCAGCAAAGCTGAGGCCCGTGGCTATCGTGGGTAACGTGAGACCGTGACCCCTGGACACCGAGCACATTTGCAAGTGCACCATCTTCTGGGTCTCCCACGAAGTTGTGCTTTGGGCTCCGAGTAGCCCTAGCCTCCAGCACCACCTGCACCGAAGATCACTGGCCCCCACTCCACGAGTGTCCTGTAAGCCAGCTCCACGTGCGGCGTCACGAGGCTCCTTCGCGGTCGCTAGCCCGTTGGCTAGTAGCCCTTCCCGAAGGCCAATCTTTTCTTTACTTGGCAGTCTGGTTGCCCCAGGCCTGCCCTCACTTACCCTCGCTGGGTGAGTTCCCCAGACCTTGCTGGTCTGCATCATCGACGATCTACATCTTACTCGAGACTTGCCGTTGCCAAGGCCTGTTGGGTCCAATCTGGTCGCCGACACCTCTGCACTCGACAGACATCGAGCAACAGCCCGAATCCTGCTCCTGGTCACCGACAACGCCTCCCGGACCTCGTGGCTGAAGAGTCAAGACGACCGTCAACGAACTTGAAGCACTCGACATCGGTGGGCATCTGTCCATCGCCCTCCTGGTCACTGGCTAGTGACCCAGACTCTGTCCCCTCTGCTTTCAGGTTCTTCAGAACTCCGATCCACTCTTGGATCCACCCGGACACTTTTCTCCTGGTCGCCAGCAGCACTTTGCAGCAGATCGCCATAAGAAACGACGACGAAACCCGACCCCGAAAGGCACCTATGCACCCGGCTTCCCTGGGTGAGGTAACACGAGTACTCCGGTGCTCCCGTGGGTAGAGACTCTTCAAAGTCCTAGATCTCAAAGGGTTTTGTCCTAGTCCTCTTTAAAGTGTCCCTTTCCTCTATTTTCCCGATCCCGACTTTCTCCATAGAAGTTAACGGCGTATCGCGGTTGTGTATTTACACTGCACGCGTCTCCCGTGGGTCCCCTGTGTCACTACCTTGGGTGGTTCCTTGTGGCCCAAGCACTTCTAGAGGCTCTAGGCCTAGTGTCTAGTTCAGTCGTGGTTCGCATACCATTTTATTGGTATATGGTTTGGTACGCCCCTAGGGCCCAAACGTGTATTTGTGCTATTACTGTGATTTAAGATCTTATAACCTATGTACTTCGAACTCTAGCCTCATAAAGAGACTAGAGGGGTGTGTTTAGTAATAAATACATATATTTTGAATATATACCTGGTGTGGTGCTCTTTCATTTGGTCACTCAAGAGATTATAGACTGGTAAAACAAGCTGCTTTACATTCCTTCAAGACTTAGCCTGAAGGCTGCTCTCCACAGCTACCACTAGGATAGCTTTCAATAAGGTTGTCTTTAACCTACCTACCATAAGAGTCGATTTGGACTGGTGCAAGGTGCCCACTATAATTAGTGGACAGCATATGCCAGGCCAACTTCTCACATTGGTGTGCAGCGTGTGGGATTCCAGCTTGCTATTGTTTTACCAGATAATCTCAATTGAATTGATCAACTGAAAACCACTAAAGGTACCTAAGGTACATATAATTTAAGCTTAGAATATCAGTAAGTTCTACTGAACTTAGAGTTGTGTGTTAAGGGATAGCACAACCCTTTCTACAACTCAAGAGAGTTTAGTAGGCCACACTAGAGTAGGTAGTGCATACACCACACCACACTAGTAATGTCTTTAAAAGCAGGATCCAAAGATGCCCTGCAGGAAGCCATTGAGCTTCCCCCTCCAAGTATGACACACTCCCATTCTTGGAACTGAGAGCTTTGTGTAACGTGAGGAAATTAAGGACAGGCCAAAGTCCCACCACCCAACACCTCCAGGAGTTGTTGGTGGCTTATGATCTTAGTAAGTCTTCAGAGACTGAAGGGGTAGGAGCAGAGGGTGGGCCAGCAGATGAGGAAGGGACCAGGGATACTACTACCCCCAGCCCCCCCTCTGAAACTGACCAGGAGGGTGACAATGACCCTGACCTGGAGAACCCAATCCCTTCTGGGGAAGATGAAGATGAGGATCTAGAGAACCACACCTTTGTCCCCCAGGAAGGATTATGAGTGTGCTCAGAAAGTCTAGGTCTCCTTCTCAGGAGTCTAACCACTCTGGCACCTCAATAGGGAGCTCTGTTTCTTCTCACAGGAGGGAATCCTCTCATGAGAGAAGAAAGAGACTGGTCCAGTATGAGGAAACTCAACTAGAGATCAGGAAGAAGCAATTGGCTTTAGATAGAGAATCCCTAGATCTCCTTAGAGAGAGAAGAAAGTTGGGACTAGAGTCCCATGGTGGCAGCAATATCCCTAGAGATAGGGACAGGTCTTATGACCATAGAAACCTAAACAAGATTGTCCCTCCCTACCAGAGTGGGGATGACATCCACAAATGGATAACTGCACTGGAGAGGGCCTGTAAAGTTCAGAAGGTCCCCCAGAGGCAGTGGGCAGCAATCTTGTGGCTCTCCTTTGCAGACAAAGGTAGAGACAAGCTCCTCACTGTAAGAGAAGAGGATGCTGACAATTACACAGTCTTGAAGAGTGCTCTGATAGATGGGTTTGGCCTAACCACTGAACAGTATAGGTTGAAGTTCAGAGACACCCAAAAAGCTCAGACTCAAGACTGGGTTGATTTTGTAGATTGTGCTACAAAGGCTCTGGAAGGTTGGATACATGGCAACAAAGTGCAGGACTTTTTAGGATTGTACAATTTGATTATGAGGGAGCAGATCCTTAATAATTGTCAAAACCAGCTTTTGCACCAGTATCTGGTGGACTCTGATCTGACCTCTCCCCAAGAATTGGGAAAGAAGGCAGACAAGTGGGTCAGAACCAGAGTAAAAACTAGAAATCAGGGTGGTGACCAGAAGAAAGATTCTACTAAGTCCCAAGAGAAAGGTGGGGATAAATCTAAGGATAAGTCCCCTACAGGGCCCCAAAATTCCTCTTCTGGGGGTGGGTCCCAAACTCCTTCCTCTCCTGAAAAGAAACCCTATTGCCATGTCTGTAAAAAGCCTGGGCACTGGAAAACTGATCCCAGTTGCCCCAGGATTGGCAATAAAGAAAATGTTCCTCCCACAACTACTACCACCCCTCCTGGTACTACCAGTAGTAATCCTCCAGTTGGGAGTAGTGCACCCAAAAAGTTAGGTGCTTTTGCAAGAGGAACAGAGGTGGGCCCTAGTTTAGACAGGGACCCCTCAACAGACTCCTCTGACTCTGATGGTGGTATAGGATTTGCCACCTTTACCATGGGTCCCATAGCATTGGGCAGGTACAGATTGGAGCCAATAATTAATGGTCAGAAAGCTGTGGCATTTAGGGACACAGGGGCTAGTGTCACCATGGTGGCAGGGAAACTAGTCCCCCTCACCAGCTTTTACCTGAGTTTAAATACCAGGTGACCAACATTGATGGTGTCAGAACAGATCACCCCATGGCCATAGTCAATCTCAGCTGGGAGGGGGTCACAGGCCCAAAAGAGTGGCAGTGTCCCCAACCCTACCTGTAGATTGCCTGATGGGCAATGATCTGGAAATTTCAGCCTGGGCTGAAGTGGAACACCAAACCCATCTTAGGATGTTGGGCGTCCCTGTAAAGGTTAGTGGGGCTGTGATGGCCACAGCCCCAGCCCAAGAATTTGGAGAGATGGAGCCTGAAAGAATGGCCCACTCTCCCCCAAAAGAGAGCACAAGGGTTGAAGAAAAGTCTTCTTCCCCCAGACAGTAGGTAAGGGTCAGCCTCCTCAGGGAACTGACCCTACCCCTAGTGAAGGAACTGCCACAGAGGTAGTCAGGCCTGGCCTGGCCACACCCCTGATGGCAGAGGACCCTTCCAAGGTGGTACCCCGTCTGGGGCAGGTAACCTGCCCCTCTCTACCCTGCCTCAGTCAGCCCAGGGCTGCAGAGGTCAGGGAGGTCAGTGGACCCCCCAGGGCCCCCTGTCCAGAGGAAGCCCCCATCAGCAGATTAGGGGCACCCAGTCTAGTAGCCCTAGCCAGGTGAAAATTCCTCTACACACTGAGGGATCCCCCATACCTTTATGTAGGGACCTCCCCAGAAGGACTCTGGTAGGCAAGGGCAAACCTGGGACCAGAAGGTTCCAAACCTGCCATGTCCCTCCAGTAGTCCATCCAAAGGGACCCAACCCCCAGCTGTAGGCAGCCAAAGGTTGACCCTTAGAGCAAAGTGCAACTCAGTCATGGAAAGACAGGCATACATGGTGACCAGTGATCTGAGGAAACTGAGGCCAACATTCCTAGGGCCTCACTTCCCTACTCAGACACCTCACCAGCCTTGTACTTTACCTAAGCACACCACAGGTAGTGATTCCCCATGGTGGAGACCCTCTTATACCCTTAGGGTGAGGAATTGCTTAGTGGACCATAAGACAGGGGGCAACCATGCTAGTGCAGGTGCTTCCTTATATGACCACTTAGTCAATGAAGGCTCAACTGGCCAAGGTTAGCCTTATCTCCTTTCGTTTGGAGGGGGTTATGTAGGAAGGTGGAATCTGACTATATGGTTGCCCCCACTTTTTTTATGGTGTTTTGCTGGTTTATGACTTAGTTGGACTGGGATCCTGCTATTCAGGGCCCCAGTCTATCTGCTTTCTCTGTAAAATGGTTTCCATGTGCCTTAGGCACATCTCTGATTGGAATCTGGAGTGCCCTTATAAGTCCCTAGTATATGGTATACTATGTACCAAGGGCATAGGTA
This sequence comes from Calotriton arnoldi, assembly GCA_963921515.1. Lineage (NCBI taxonomy): Eukaryota > Metazoa > Chordata > Amphibia > Caudata > Salamandridae > Calotriton > Calotriton arnoldi. The sequence continues at coordinate 254,817 of CAWUFW010008771.1, forward strand.
CCTCAGAGGCCTGCCAGGGGCTGCAGCATGTATTATGCCACCCCTGGAAGGCCATCCAAACTGACACCACAGGTCTGCTACTGCAGCCTGGGTAAGGTGGTGCATGCACCCCTTACTGTGATATAGGTTACCTATATCACGAAATACATACACACATATAAACCTATAAGTCACTCCTAAGGCAGGCCTTATCAATCCTAAAGGCAGAGTGCGTGGTTCCTATGTGAGAGGGTGCCCCTGCGTGAGCAGGGCCCCTCTGCAGCGTTCGGAGACCATCTCTGATGCTGTTTGTAGTGCAGCCTGACCATATACTCTTAAGCGCATTATATTCTCGCGGTAAAATGCTAACTTTGGAATGGCTGCACCTAAACATGTCGTGTTTGGTGTCAAACATCTTGGAATACTACCCCCCGCCAATCCTGGCGGCGGGGGTAGCATTCCACCCTTCTAGAGGGAAAGACATGTTAACTCTGGCTTACCCGGTAACTTCTTTCTGAAGCCCTGGCATCACAAAATGGATGCTGCTGCCACAGACACAAGTCTGGCCTCCTGCTGCTGGACGAAACTCCGGCAGGGGAGGCCTGGACAATAGGTTTCCTGTTGCAGGGAGGTGTGACCACCTCCCCAGACAGGATAATGTGTATTGGGGCTGGGTGGGTGCACTCTTAGAGTGCTTTGAAGTCCTGCACTGGGGGAGCAAAAGGCTCCTCTGTGCATATGCCAGTTCAAACCAGCTCAGGGGCTACCTGCCCCTGCTCTGGCGCGAAACTGGACAAAGGGAAGTGGGTGTAGCCACCCCTCCCTTGACCCTCCCATAGGTGGGGTCATAGAGTTAGTCCCTCCCTGTTTTACTGGTTAAAATGGGGAACCCTTGCCACAGCAAGATGAGATTATACCTGGACGAAACTCTGAAACAGAATCCTGGACCTTCGACGCTCTACTCACGATTAGAGGACTGAAGAATCTCCCTTGGGGTCAAGGAGTGACTCCCCTGCTTGGCAGGCACCAAAGAAGCATCTGTCCGGTTCGCATTACTGAAGCTCCCGTCGGACGCCGAAGTCATCGCATCACCAGAGGTGGATTCTCAGACTTCCCCGAGGCTACCCTGAGTCCCCAGCAAAGCTGAGGCCCGTGGCTATCGTGGGTAACGTGAGACCGTGACCCCTGGACACTGAGCACATTTGCAAGTGCACCATCTTCTGGGTCTCCCACGAAGTCGTGCTTTGGGCTCCGAGTAGCCCTAGCCTCCAGCACCACCTGCACCGAAGATCACTGGCCCCCACTCCACGAGTGTCCTGTAAGCCAGCTCCACGTGCGGCGTCACGAGGCTCCTTCGCGGTCGCTAGCCCGTTGGCTAGTAGCCCTTCCCGAAGGCCAATCTTTTCTTTACTTGGCAGTCTGGTTGCTCCAGGCCTGCCCTCACTTACCCTCGCTGGGTGAGTTCCCCAGACCTTGCTGGTCTGCATCATCGACGATCTACATCTTACTCGAGACTTGCCGTTGCCAAGGCCTGTTGTGTCCAATCTGGTCGCCGACACCTCTGCACTCGACAGACATCGAGCAACAGCCCGAATCCTGCTCCTGGTCGCCGACAACGCCTCCCGGACCTCGTGGCTGAAGAGTCAAGACGACCGTCAACGAACTTGAAGCACTCGACATCGGTGGGCATCTGTCCATCGCCCTCCTGGTCACTGGCTAGTGACCCAGACTCTGTCCCCTCTGCTTTCAGGTTCTTCAGAACTCCGATCCACTCTTGGATCCACCCGGACACTTTTCTCCTGGTCGCCAGCAGCACTTTGCAGCAGATCGCCATAAGAAACGACGACGAAACCCGACCCCGAAAGGCACCTATGCACCCGGCTTCCCTGGGTGAGGTAACACGAGTACTCCGGTGCTCCCGTGGGTAGAGACTCTTCAAAGTCCTAGATCTCAAAGGGTTTTGTCCTAGTCCTCTTTTAAGTGTCCCTTTCCTCTATTTTCCCGATCCCGACTTTCTCCATAGAAGTTAACGGCGTATCGCGGTTGTGTATTTACACTGCACGCGTCTCCCGTGGGTCCCCTGTGTCACTACCTTGGGTGGTTCCTTGTGGCCCAAGCACTTCTAGAGGCTCTAGGCCTAGTGTCTAGTTCAGTCGTGGTTCGCATACCATTTTATTGGTATATGGTTTGGTACGCCCCTAGGGCCCAAACGTGTATTTGTGCTATTACTGTGATTTAAGATCTTATAACCTATGTACTTCGAACTCTAGCCTCATAAAGAGACTAGAGGGGTGTGTTTAGTAATAAATACAAATATTTTGAATATATACCTGGTGTGGTGCTCTTTCATTTGGTCACTCAAGAGATTATAGACTGGTAAAACAAGCTGCTTTACATTCCTTCAAGACTTAGCCTGAAGGCTGCTCTCCACAGCTACCACTAGGATAGCTTTCAATAAGGTTGTCTTTAACCTACCTACCATAAGAGTCGATTTGGACTGGTGCAAGGTGCCCACTATAATTAGTGGACAGCATATGCCAGGCCAACTTCTCACACCGTGTTTCAGGTGAAGGTCACCACCCTCATAACCCTACCCGTGTTTCAGGTGAAGGTCACCACACCGTTGTAACACTACCCGTGTTTCAGGTGAAGGTCACCACACCCTTGTAACACTACCCGTGTTTCAGGTGAAGGTCACCACTCTTGTAACACTACCCTTGTTTCAGGTGAAGGTCACCACCCTTGTAACGCTACCTGTTGTTCAGGTGAAGGTCACCACCCTTGTAACAATACTTGTGTTTCAGGTGAAGGTCACCACCCTCCCCGTGTTTCAGGTGAAGGTCACCACACCGTTGTAACACTACTCGTGTTTCAGGTGAAGGTCACCACACCCTGGTAACACTACCCGTGTTTCAGGTGAAGGTCACCACTCTTGTAACACTAGCCTTGTTTCAGGTGAAGGTCACCACCCTTGTAACGCTACCTGTGTTTCAGGTGAAGGTCACCACCCTTGTAACACTACTCGTGTTTCAGGTGAAGGTCACCACCCTCTTAACACTACCCGTGTTTCAGCTGAAGGTCACCACACTTGTAACACTACCCTTGTTTCAGGTGAAGGTCACCACCCTCATAACACTACCCATGTTTTAGGTGAAGGTCACCACTCTCATAACACTACCCGTGTTTCAGGTGAAAGTCACCACACTCGTAACACTACCCGTGTAACAGGTGAAGGTCACCACCCTCGTAACACTACCCATGTTTTGGATAAAGGTCACCACCCTTGTAACACTTCCCTTGTTTAAGGTGAAGGTCACCACCCTCGTAACACTATCCGTGTTTCAGGTGAAGGTCACTACACCCTTGTAACACTACCCGTGTTTCAGGTGAAGGTCACCAACCTCGTAACACTACCTGTTTTTCAGGTGAAAGTCACCACAATCATAACACTACCCGTGTTTTAGGTGAAGGTCACCACCCTTGTAACACTACCCATGTTTTGGATAAAGGTCACCACCCTTGTAACACTACCCTTGTTTAAGGTGAAGGTCACCACCCTCGTAACACTATCCGTGTTTCAGGTGAAGGTCACCACACCCTTGTAACACTACCCGTGTTTCAGGTGAAGGCCACCACCCTCGTAACACTACCCGTGTTTCAGGTGAAGGCCACCACCCTCGTAACACTACCCGTGTTTCAGGTGAAGGTCACCACCCTTGTAGCACTACACGTGTTTCAGGTGAAGGTCACCAAACCCTTGTAACACTACCCATGTTTCAGGTGAAGTTCACCACCGTTGTAACACTACCCTTGTTTCAGGTGAAGGTCACCACCCTCGTAACACTACCCATGTTTTAGGTGAAGGTCACCACACTCGTAACACTACCCATGTTTCAGGTGAAAGTCACCACACTCGTAACACTACCCGTGTTTCAGGTGAAGGTCACCACTCTCATAACACTACCCATGTTTTGGATAAAGGTCACCACCCTTGTAACACTACCCTTGTTTAAGGTGAAGGTCACCACCTTTACAACACTACCCATGTTTTGGGTGAACATCACCACCCTCGTAACACTACCCGTGTTTCAGGTGAAGGCCACCACCCTCGCAACACTACCCGTGTTTCAGTTGAAGGTCACCACACCCTTCTAACACTACCCGTGTTTCAGGTGAAGGTCACCACCCTCATAACACAACCCGTGTTTCAGCTGAAGGTCACCCCCTTGTAACACTACCCGTGTTTCAGGTGAAGGTCACCACACCCTTGTAACACTACCCATGTTTCAGGTGAAGGTCACCACCCTCGTAACACTACCCGTGTTTCAGGTGAAGGTCACCACCCTCGTAACACTACCCGTGTTTCAGGTGAAGGTCACCACACCGTTGTAACACTACCCTTGTTTCAGGTGAAGGTCACCACCCTTGTAACGCCTCCTGTTTTTCAGGTGAAGGTCACCACCCTTGTAACACTACCCGTGTTTCAGCTGAAGGTCACCCCCTTGTAACACTACCCTTGTTTCAGGTGAAGGTCACCACCCTCGTAACACTACCCGTGTTTCAGGTGAAGGTCACCACACCCTTGTAACACTACCCGTTTTTCAGGTGAAGGTCACCACCCTCGTAACACTACCTGTGTTTCAGGTGAAGGTCACCACCCTCGTAACACTACCCGTGTTTCAGGTGAAGGTCACCACACCCTTGTAACACTACCCCTGTTTCAGGTGAAGGTCACCACCCTCATAACCCTACCCGTGTTTCAGGTGAAGGTCACCACACCTTTGTAACACTACCTGTGATTCAGGTGAAGGTCACCACCCTCATAACCCTACCCGTGTTTCAGCTGAAGGTCACCACACTTGTAACACTACCCTTGTTTCAGGTGAAGGTTACAACCCTCGGAACACTACCCATGTTTTAGGTGAAGGTCACCACTCTCGTAACACTACCCGTGTTTCAGGTGAAAGTCACCACACTCGTAACACTACCCGTGTTTCAGGTGAAGGTCACCACCCTCGTAACACTACTCATGTTTTGGATTAAGGTCACCACCCTTGTAACACTACCCTTGTTTAAGTTGAAGGTCACCACCCTCGTAACACTATCAATGTTTCAGGTGAAGGTCACCACACCCTTGTAACACTACCCGTGTTTCAGGTGAAGGTCACCACCCTCGCAACACTACCCGTGTTTCAGGTGAAGGTCACCACCCTTGTAACACTACACGTTTTTCAGGTGAAGGTCACCACACTCTTCTAACACTACCTATGTTTCAGGTGAAGTTCACCACCCTTGTAACACTACCAGTGTTTCAGCTGAAGGTCACCCCCTTGTAACACTACCCTTGTTTCAGGTGAAGGTCACCACCCTCGTAACACTACCCGTGTTTCAGGTGAAGGTCACCACCCTCGTAACACTACCTGTGTTTCAGGTGAAGGTCACCACCCTCGTAACACTACCCGTTTTTCAGGTGAAGGTCACCACACCCTTGTAACACTACCCCTGTTTCAGGTGAAGGTCACCACCCTCATAACCCTACCCGTGTTTCAGGTGAAGGTCACCACACCCTTGTAACACTACCCGTGTTTCAGGTGAAGGTCACCACCCTCATAACCCTACCCGTGTTTCAGGTGAAGGTCACCACACCGTTGTAACACTACCCGTGTTTCAGGTGAAGGTCACCACACCCTTGTAACACTACCCGTGTTTCAGGTGAAGGTCACCACTCTTGTAACACTACCCTTGTTTCAGGTGAAGGTCAGCACCCTCATAACACTACCCATGTTTTAGGTGAAGGTCACCACTCTCGTAACACTACCCGTGTTTCAGGTGAAAGTCACCACACTCGTAACACTACCCGTGTTTCAGGTGAAGGTCACCACCCTCGCAACACTACCCATGTTTTAGATAATGGTCACCACCCTTGTAACACTACCCTTGTTTAAGGAGGTCACCACCCTCGTAACACTATCCGTGTTTCAGTTGAAGGTCACCACACCCTTGTAACACTACCCGTGTTTCAGGTGAAGGTCACCACCCTCGAAACACTACCCGTGTTTCAGGTGAAAGTCACCACACTCATAACACTACCCGTGTTTCAGGTGAAGGTCACCACCCTTGTAACACTACCCATGTTTTGGATAAAGGTCACCACCCTTGTAACACTACCCTTGTTTAAGGTGAAGGTCACCACCCTCGTAACACTATCCGTGTTTCAGGTGAAGGTCACCACACCCTTGTAACACTACCCGTGTTTCAGGTGAAGGCCACCACCCTCGTAACACTACCCGTGTTTCAGGTGAAGGCCACCACCCTCGTAACACTACCCGTGTTTCAGGTGAAGGTCACCACCCTTGTAACACTACACGTGTTTCAGGTGAAGGTCACCAAACCCTTGTAACACTACCCGTGTTTCAGGTGAAGTTCACCACCGTTGTAACACTACCCTTGTTTCAGGTGAAGGTCACCGCCCTCGTAACACTACCCATGTTTTAGGTGAAGGTCACCACTCTTGTAACACTACCCATGTTTCAGGTGAAAGTCACCACACATGTAACACTACCCGTGTTTCAGGTGAAGGTCACCACCCTCATAACACTACCCATGTTTTGGATAAAGGTCACCACCCTTGTAACACTACCCTTGTTTAAGGTGAAGGTCACCACCCTCGTAACACTATCCGTGTTTCAGGTGAAGGTCACCACACCCTTGTAACACTACCTGTGTTTCAGGTGAAGGTTACCACCCTCGTAACACTACCCGTGTTTCAGGTGAAGGTCACCACCTTTGCAACACTACCCATGTTTTGGGTGAACATCACCACCCTCGTAACACTACCCGTGTTTCAGGTGAAGGCCACCACCCTCGCAACACTACCCGTGTTTCAGTTGAAGGTCACCACACCCTTCTAACACCGCCCGTGTTTCAGGTGAAGTTCACCACCCTCATAACACAACCCGTGTTTCAGCTGAAGGTCACCCCCTTGTAACACTACCCGTGTTTCAGGTGAAGGTCACCACACCCTTGTAACACTACCCGTGTTTCAGGTGAAGGTCACCACACTCGTAACACTACCCGTGTTTCAGGTGAAGGTCACCACCCTCGTAACACTACCCGTGTTTTAGGTGAAGGTCACCACACCGTTGTAACACTACCCGTGTTTCAGTTGAAGGTCACCACACCCTTGTAACACTACCAGTGTTTCAGGTGAAGGTCACCACCCTTGTAACACTACCCTTGTTTCAGGTGAAGGTCACCACCCTTGTAACGCCTCCTGTTTTTCAGGTGAAGGTCACCACCCTTGTAACACTACCCGTGTTTCAGCTGAAGGTCACCCTCTTGTAACACTACCCTTGTTTCAGGTGAAGGTCACCACCCTCGTAACACTACCCGTGTTTCAGGTGAAGGTCACCACACCCTTGTAACACTACCCGTGTTTCAGGTGAAGGTCACCACCCTCGTAACACTACCTGTGTTTCAGGTGAAGGTCACCACCCTCGTAACACTACCCGTGTTTTAGGTGAAGGTCACCACACCTTTGTAACACTACCTGTGATTCAGGTGAAGGTCACCACCCTCATAACCCTACCCGTGTTTCAGGTGAAGGTCACCACACCTTTGTAACACTACCTGTGATTCAGGTGAAGGTCACCACCCTCATAACTCTACCCGTGTTTCAGCTGAAGGTCACCACACTTGTAACACTACCCTTGTTTCAGGTGAAGGTTACAACCCTCGGAACACTACCCATGTTTTAGGTGAAGGTCACCACTCTCGTAACACTACCCGTGTTTCAGGTGAAAGTCACCACACTCGTAACACTACCCGTGTTTCAGGTGAAGGTCACCACCCTCGTAACACTACCCATGTTTTGGATTAAGGTCACCACCCTTGTAACACTACCCTTGTTTAAGGTGAAGGTCACCACCCTCGTAACACTATCAATGTTTCAGGTGAAGGTCACCACACCCTTGTAACACTACCCGTGTTTCAGGTGAAGGTCACCACCCTCGCGACACTACCCGTGTTTCAGGTGAAGGTCACCACACTTGTAACACTACCCTTGTTTCAGGTGAAGGTTACAACCCTCGGAACACTACCCATGTTTTAGGTGAAGGTCACCACACCCTTGTAACACTACCCGTGTTTCAGGTGAAGGTCACCACCCTCGCAACACTACCCGTGTTTCAGGTGAAGGTCACCACCCTTGTAACACTACACGTTTTTCAGGTGAAGGTCACCACACCCTTCTAACACTACCCTTGTTTCAGGTGAAGGTCAGCACCCTCATAACACTACCCATGTTTTAGGTGAAGGTCACCACTCTCGTAACACTACCCGTGTTTCAGGTGAAAGTCACCACACTAGTAACACTACCCGTGTTTCAGGTGAAGGTCACCACCCTCGCAACACTACCCATGTTTTGGATAATGGTCACCACCCTTGTAACACTACCCTTGTTTAAGGAGGTCACCACCCTCGTAACACTATCCGTGTTTCAGTTGAAGGTCACCACACCCTTGTAACACTACCCGTGTTTCAGGTGAAGGTCACCACCCTCGAAACACTACCCGTGTGTAGGAAGGTGGAATCTGACTATATGGTTGCCCCCACTTTTTATGGTGTTTTGCTGGTTTATGACTTAGTTGGACTGGGATCCTGCTATTCAGGGCCCCAGTCTATCTGCTTTCTCTGTAAAATGGTTTCCATGTGCCTTAGGCACATCTCTGATTGGAATCTGGAGTGCCCTTATAAGTCCCTAGTATATGGTATACTATGTACCAAGGGCATAGGTACCTCAGAGGCCTGCCAGGGGCTGCAGCATATATTATGCCACCCCTGGTAGGCCATCCAAACTGACACCACAGGTCTGCTACTGCAGCCTGGGTAAGGTGGTGCATGCACCCCTTGCTGTGGTATAGGTTACCTATATCACTAAATGCATACACACATATAAACCTATAAGTCACTCCTAAGGCAGGCCTTATCAATCCTAAAGGCAGAGTGCATGGTTCCTATGTGAGAGGGTGCCCCTGCATGAGCAGGGCCCCTCTGCAGCGTTCGGAGACCATCTCTGATGCTGTTTGTAGTGCAGCCTGACCATATACTCTTAAGCGCATTATATCCTAGCGGTAAAATGCTAACTATGGAATGGCTGCACCTAAACATGTCGTGTTTGGTGTCAAACATCTTGGAATACTACCTCCCCGCCAATGCAGGCGGCGGGGGTAGCATTCCACCCTTCTAGAGGGAAAGGCATGTTAACTCTGACGAGTCCGGTAACTTCTTTCCAGAGCCCTGGCATCACAAAATGGATGCTGCTGCCACAGACACGAGTCTGGCCTCCTGCTGCTGGACGAAACTCCGGCAGGGGAGGCCTGGACAATAGGTTTCCTGTCCCAGGGAGGTGTGACCACCTCCCCAGACAGGACAATGTGTATTGGGGCTGGGCGGGAGCACTCGGGTGCTTTGAAGTCCTGCACTGGGGGCACATTTGGTGTCCCTGTGCATACCCCAGTTCAAACCGGATCAGGGGCTTGCAGCCCCTGCTTTGGCGCGAACTGGACAAAGGGAAAGGGGTGTAGCCACCCCTCTGCCCTGACCCACCCATAGGTGGGGCCACAGAGTAGTCCATCCCCTATTTTTAGAATAAAGGTAGGAACCCAGTCCTTAGGACTTTAGATTATACCTGGACGAAACTCTGAAACAGAATCCTGGACCTTTGATGCTCTACTCACGATTAGAGGACTGAAGAATCTCCCTTGGGGTCAAGGAGTGACTCCCCTGCTTGGCAGGCACCAAAGAAGCATCTGTCCGGTTCGCATTACTGAAGCTCCCGTCGGACGCCGAAGTCATCGCATCACCAGAGGTGGATTCTCAGACTTCCTCGAGGCTACCCTGAGTCCCCAGCAAAGCTGAGGCCCGTGGCTATCGTGGGTGACTTGAGACCGTGACCCCTGGACACCGAGCACACTTGCAAGTGCACCATCTTCTGGGTCTCCCAAGAAGTCGTGCTTTGGGCTCCCAGTAGCCCTAGCCTCCAGCACCATCTGCACCAAAGATCACTGGCCCCCACTCCACGAGTGTCCTGTAAGCCAGCTCCACGTGCGGCGTCACGAGGCTCCTTTGCGGTCGCTAGCCCGTTGGCTAGTAGCCCTTACCGAAGGCCAATCTTTTCTTTACTTGGCAGTCTGGTTGCTCCAGGCCTGCCCTTACTTACCCTTGCTGGGTGAGTTCCCCAGACCTTGCTGGTCTGCATCATCGACGATCTACATCTTACTCGAGACTTGCCGTTGCCAAAACCTGTTGGGTCCAATCTGGTCGCCGACACCTCTGCACTCGACAGACATCGAGCAACAGCCCGAATCCTGCTCCTGGTCGCCGACAACGCCTCCCGGACCTCGTGGCTGAAGAGTCAAGACGACTGTCAACGAACTTGAAGCACTCGACATCGGTGGGCATCTGTCCATCGCCCTCCTGGTCACTGGCTAGTGACCCAGACTCTGTCCCCTCTGCTTTCAGGTTCTTCAGAACTCCGATCCACTCTTGGATCCACCCGGACACTTTTCTCCTGGTCGCCAGCAGCACTTTGCAGCAGATCGCCATAAGAAACGACGACGAAACCCGACCCCGAAAGGCACCTATGCACCCGGCTTCCCTGGGTGAGGTAACACGAGTACTCCGGTGCTCCCGTGGGTAGAGACTCTTCAAAGTCCTAGATCTCAAAGGGTTTTGTCCTAGTCCTCTTTAAAGTGTCCCTTTCCTCTATTTTCCCGATCCCGACTTTCTCCATAGAAGTTAACGGCGTATCGCGGTTGTGTATTTACACTGCACGCTGTCTCCCGTGGGTCCCCTGTGTCACTACCTTGGGTGGTTCCTTGTGGTCCAAGCACTTCTAGAGGCTCTAGGCCTAGTGTCTAGTTCAGTCGTGGTTCGCATACCACTTTATTGGTATATGGTTTGGTACGCCTCTAGGGCCCAAACGTGTATTTGTGCTATTACTGTGATTTAAGATCTTATAACCTATGTACTTCGAACTCTAGCCTCATAAAGAGACTAGAGGGGTGTGTTTAGTAATAAATACATATATTTTGAATATATACCTGGTGTGGTGCTCTTTCATTTGGTCACTCAAGAGATTATAGACTGGTAAAACAAGCTGCTTTACATTCCTTCAAGACTTAGCCTGAAGGCTGCTCTCCATAGCTACCACTAGGATAGCTTTCAATAAGGTTGTCTTTAACCTACCTACCATAAGAGTCGATTTGGACTGGTGCACGGTGCCCACTATAATTATTGGACAGCATATGCCAGGCCAACTTCTCACACCGTGTTTCAGGTGAAAGTCACCACACTCATAACACTACCCGTGTTTCAGGTGAAGGTCACCACCCTTGTAACACTACCCATGTTTTGGATAAAGGTCACCACCCTTGTAACACTACCCTTGTTTAAGGTGAAGGTCACCACCCTCGTAACACTATCCGTGTTTCAGGTGAAGGTCACCACACCCTTGTAACACTACCCGTGTTTCAGGTGAAGGCCACCACCCTCGTAACACTACCCGTGTTTCAGGTGAAGGCCACCACCCTCGTAACACTACCCGTGTTTCAGGTGAAGGTCACCACCCTTGTAACACTACACGTGTTTCAGGTGAAGGTCACCAAACCCTTGTAACACTACCCGTGTTTCAGGTGAAGTTCACCACTGTTGTAACACTACCCTTGTTTCAGGTGAAGGTCACCGCCCTCGTAACACTACCCATGTTTTAGGTGAAGGTCACCACTCTCGTAACACTACCCATGTTTCAGGTGAAAGTCACCACACATGTAACACTACCCGTGTTTCAGGTGAAGGTCACCACCCTCATAACACTACCCATGTTTTGGATAAAGGTCACCACCCTTGTAACACTACCCTTGTTTAAGGTGAAGGTCACCACCCTCGTAACACTATCCGTGTTTCAGGTGAAGGTCACCACACCCTTGTAACACTACCTGTGTTTCAGGTGAAGGTTACCACCCTCGTAACACTACCCGTGTTTCAGGTGAAGGTCACCACCTTTGCAACACTACCCATGTTTTGGGTGAACATCACCACCCTCGTAACACTACCCGTGTTTCAGGTGAAGGCCACCACCCACGCAACACTACCCGTGTTTCAGTTGAAGGTCACCACACCCTTCTAACACCGCCCGTGTTTCAGGTGAAGTTCACCACCCTCATAACACAACCCGTGTTTCAGCTGAAGGTCACCCCCTTGTAACACTACCCGTGTTTCAGGTGAAGGTCACCACACCCTTGTAACACTACCCGTGTTTCAGGTGAAGGTCACCACCCTCGTAACACTACCCGTGTTTTAGGTGAAGGTCACCACACCGTTGTAACACTACCCGTGTTTCAGTTGAAGGTCACCACACCCTTGTAACACTACCAGTGTTTCAGGTGAAGGTCACCACCCTTGTAACACTACCCTTGTTTCAGGTGAAGGTCACCACCCTTGTAACGCCTCCTGTTTTTCAGGTGAAGGTCACCACCCTTGTAACACTACCCGTGTTTCAGCTGAAGGTCACCCCCTTGTAACACTACCCTTGTTTCAGGTGAAGGTCACCACCCTCGTAACACTACCCGTGTTTCAGGTGAAGGTCACCACACCCTTGTAACACTACCCGTGTTTCAGGTGAAGGTCACCACCCTCGTAACACTACCTGTGTTTCAGGTGAAGGTCACCACCCTCGTAACACTACCCGTGTTTTAGGTGAAGGTCACCACACCTTTGTAACACTACCTGTGATTCAGGTGAAGGTCACCACCCTCATAACCCTACCCGTGTTTCAGGTGAAGGTCACCACACCTTTGTAACACTACCTGTGATTCAGGTGAAGGTCACCACCCTCATAACTCTACCCGTGTTTCAGCTGAAGGTCACCACTCTCGAAACACTACCAGTGTTTCAGGTGAAAGTCACCACACTCGTAACACTACCCGTGTTTCAGGTGAAGGTCACCACCCTCGTATCACTACCCATGTTTTAGATAAAGGTCACCACCCTTGTAACACTACCCTTGTTTAAGGTGAAGGTCACCTCGCTCGTAACACTATCCGTGTTTCAGGTGAAGGTCACCACACCCTTGTAACACTGCCCGTGTTTCAGGTGAAGGTCACCACGCTCGTAACACTACCCATGTTTCAGGTGAAGGTCACCACCCTTGTAACACTACACGTGTTTCAGGTGAAGGTCACCAAACCCTTGTAACACTACTCGTGTTTCAGGTGAAATTCACCACCCTTGTAACACTACCCTTGTTTCAGGTGAAGGTCACCACCCTCGTAACACTACCCATGTTTTAGGTGAAGGTCACCAGTCTCGTAACACTACACGTGTTTCAGGTGAAAGTCACCACACTCGTAACACTACCCGTGTTTCAGCTGAAGGTCACCACCCTTGTAACACTACCCATGTTTTGGATAAAGGTCACCACCCCTGTAACACTACCCCTTGTTTAAGGTGAAGGTCACCACCCTCATAACACTACCCGTGTTTCAGGTGAAGGCCATTACCCTTGCAACACTACCCATGTTTTGGGTGAACATCACCACCCTCGTAACACTACCCATGTTTCAGGTGAAGGCCACCACCCTCGCACCACTACCCGTGTTTCAGTTGAAGGTCACCACACCCTTGTAACACTACCCGTGTTTCAGGTGAAGGTCACCACCCTCATAACACAACCCGTGTTTCAGCTGAAGGTCACCCCCTTGTAACACTACCCGTGTTTCAGGTGAAGGTCACCACACCCTTGTAACACTACCCGTGTTTCAGGTGAAGGTCACCACCCTCGTAACACTACCCGTTTTTCAGGTGAAGGTCACCACACCCTTGTAACACTACCCCTGTTTCAGGTGAAGGTCACCACCCTCATAACCCTACCCGTGTTTCAGGTGAAGGTCACCACACCCTTGTAACACTACCCGTGTTTCAGGTGAAGGTCACCACCCTCATAACCCTACCCGTGTTTCAGGTGAAGGTCACCACACCGTTGTAACACTACCCGTGTTTCAGGTGAAGGTCACCACACCCTTGTAACACTACCCGTGTTTCAGGTGAAGGTCACCACTCTTGTAACACTACCCTTGTTTCAGGTGAAGGTCACCACCCTTGTAACGCTACCTGTTGTTCAGGTGAAGGTCACCACTCTTGTAACAATACTTGTGTTTCAGGTGAAGGTCACCACCCTCCCCGTGTTTCAGGTGAAGGTCACCACACCGTTGTAACACTACTCGTGTTTCAGGTGAAGGTCACCACACCCTGGTAACACTACCCGTGTTTCAGGTGAAGGTCACCACTCTTGTAACACTAGCCTTGTTTCAGGTGAAGGTCACCACCCTTGTAACGCTACCTGTGTTTCAGGTGAAGGTCACCACCCTTGTAACACTACTCGTGTTTCAGGTGAAGGTCACCACCCTCTTAACACTACCCGTGTTTCAGCTGAAGGTCACCACACTTGTAACACTACCCTTGTTTCAGGTGAAGGTCACCACCCTCATAACACTACCCATGTTTTAGGTGAAGGTCACCACTCTCATAACACTACCCGTGTTTCAGGTGAAAGTCACCACACTCGTAACACTACCCGTGTAACAGGTGAAGGTCACCACCCTCGTAACACTACCCATGTTTTGGATAAAGGTCACCACCCTTGTAACACTTCCCTTGTTTAAGGTGAAGGTCACCACCCTCGTAACACTATCCGTGTTTCAGGTGAAGGTCACTACACCCTTGTAACACTACCCGTGTTTCAGGTGAAGGTCACCAACCTCGTAACACTACCTGTTTTTCAGGTGAAAGTCACCACAATCATAACACTACCCGTGTTTTAGGTGAAGGTCACCACCCTTGTAACACTACCCATGTTTTGGATAAAGGTCACCACCCTTGTAACACTACCCTTGTTTAAGGTGAAGGTCACCACCCTCGTAACACTATCCGTGTTTCAGGTGAAGGTCACCACACCCTTGTAACACTACCCGTGTTTCAGGTGAAGGCCACCACCCTCGTAACACTACCCGTGTTTCAGGTGAAGGCCACCACACTCGTAACACTACCCGTGTTTCAGGTGAAGGTCACCACCCTTGTAGCACTACACGTGTTTCAGGTGAAGGTCACCAAACCCTTGTAACACTACCCATGTTTCAGGTGAAGTTCACCACCGTTGTAACACTACCCTTGTTTCAGGTGAAGGTCACCACCCTCGTAACACTACCCATGTTTTAGGTGAAGGTCACCACTCTCGTAACACTACCCATGTTTCACGTGAAAGTCACCACACTCGTAACACTACCCGTGTTTCAGGTGAAGGTCACCACTCTCATAACACTACCCATGTTTTGGATAAAGGTCACCACCCTTGTAACACTACCCTTGTTTAAGGTGAAGGTCACCACCTTTACAACACTACCCATGTTTTGGGTGAACATCACCACCCTCGTAACACTACCCGTGTTTCAGGTGAAGGCCACCACCCTCGCAACACTACCCGTGTTTCAGTTGAAGGTCACCACACCCTTCTAACACTACCCGTGTTTCAGGTGAAGGTCACCACCCTCATAACACAACCCGTGTTTCAGCTGAAGGTCACCCCCTTGTAACACTACCCGTGTTTCAGGTGAAGGTCACCACACCCTTGTAACACTACCCATGTTTCAGGTGAAGGTCACCACCCTCGTAACACTACCCGTGTTTCAGGTGAAGGTCACCACCCTCGTAACACTACCCGTGTTTCAGGTGAAGGTCACCACACCGTTGTAACACTACCCTTGTTTCAGGTGAAGGTCACCACCCTTGTAACGCCTCCTGTTTTTCAGGTGAAGGTCACCACCCTTGTAACACTACCCGTGTTTCAGCTGAAGGTCACCCCCTTGTAACACTACCCTTGTTTCAGGTGAAGGTCACCACCCTCGTAACACTACCCGTGTTTCAGGTGAAGGTCACCACACCCTTGTAACACTACCCGTTTTTCAGGTGAAGGTCACCACCCTCGTAACACTACCTGTGTTTCAGGTGAAGGTCACCACCCTCGTAACACTACCCGTGTTTCAGGTGAAGGTCACCATACCCTTGTAACACTACCCCTGTTTCAGGTGAAGGTCACCACCCTCATAACCCTACCCGTGTTTCAGGTGAAGGTCACCACACCTTTGTAACACTACCTGTGATTCAGGTGAAGGTCACCACCCTCATAACCCTACCCGTGTTTCAGCTGAAGGTCACCACACTTGTAACACTACCCTTGTTTCAGGTGAAGGTTACAACCCTCGGAACACTACCCATGTTTTAGGTGAAGGTCACCACTCTCGTAACACTACCCGTGTTTCAGGTGAAAGTCACCACACTCGTAACACTACCCGTGTTTCAGGTGAAGGTCACCACCCTCGTAACACTACTCATGTTTTGGATTAAGGTCACCACCCTTGTAACACTACCCTTGTTTAAGTTGAAGGTCACCACCCTCGTAACACTATCAATGTTTCAGGTGAAGGTCACCACACCCTTGTAACACTACCCGTGTTTCAGGTGAAGGTCACCACCCTCGCAACACTACCCGTGTTTCAGGTGAAGGTCACCACCCTTGTAACACTACACGTTTTTCAGGTGAAGGTCACCACACCCTTCTAACACTACCTATGTTTCAGGTGAAGTTCACCACCCTTGTAACACTACCAGTGTTTCAGCTGAAGGTCACCCCCTTGTAACACTACCCTTGTTTCAGGTGAAGGTCACCACCCTCGTAACACTACCCGTGTTTCAGGTGAAGGTCACCACCCTCGTAACACTACCTGTGTTTCAGGTGAAGGTCACCACCCTCGTAACACTACCCGTTTTTCAGGTGAAGGTCACCACACCCTTGTAACACTACCCCTGTTTCAGGTGAAGGTCACCACCCTCATAACCCTACCCGTGTTTCAGGTGAAGGTCACCACACCCTTGTAACACTACCCGTGTTTCAGGTGAAGGTCACCACCCTCATAACCCTACCCGTGTTTCAGGTGAAGGTCACCACACCGTTGTAACACTACCCGTGTTTCAGGTGAAGGTCACCACACCCTTGTAACACTACCCGTGTTTCAGGTGAAGGTCACCACTCTTGTAACACTACCCTTGTTTCAGGTGAAGGTCACCACCCTTGTAACGCTACCTGTGTTTCAGGTGAAGGTCACCACCCTTGTAACAATACTTGTGTTTCAGGTGAAGGTCACCACCCTCTTATCACTACCCGTGTTTCAGCTGAAGGTCACCACACTTGTAACACTACCCTTGTTTCAGGTGAAGGACAGCACCCTCATAACATTACCCATGTTTTAGGTGAAGGTCACCACTCTCGTAACACTACCCGTGTTTCAGGTGAAAGTCACCACACTCGTAACACTACCCGTGTTTCAGGTGAAGGTCACCACCCTCGCAACACTACCCATGTTTTGGATAATGGTCACCACCCTTGTAACACTACCCTTGTTTAAGGAGGTCACCACCCTCGTAACACTATCCGTGTTTCAGTTGAAGGTCACCACACCCTTGTAACACTACCCGTGTTTCAGGTGAAGGTCACCACCCTCGAAACACTACCCGTGTTTCAGGTGAAAGTCACCACACTCATAACACTACCCGTGTTTCAGGTGAAGGTCACCACCCTTGTAACACTACCCATGTTTTGGATAAAGGTCACCACCCTTGTAACACTACCCTTGTTTAAGGTGAAGGTCACCACCCTCGTAACACTATCCGTGTTTCAGGTGAAGGTCACCACACCCTTGTAACACTACCCGTGTTTCAGGTGAAGGCCACCACCCTCGTAACACTACCCGTGTTTCAGGTGAAGGCCACCACCCTCGTAACACTACCCGTGTTTCAGGTGAAGGTCACCACCCTTGTAACACTACACGTGTTTCAGGTGAAGGTCACCAAACCCTTGTAACACTACCCGTGTTTCAGGTGAAGTTCACCACCGTTGTAACACTACCCTTGTTTCAGGTGAAGGTCACCGCCCTCGTAACACTACCCATGTTTTAGGTGAAGGTCACCACTCTTGTAACACTACCCATGTTTCAGGTGAAAGTCACCACACATGTAACACTACCCGTGTTTCAGGTGAAGGTCACCACCCTCATAACACTACCCATGTTTTGGATAAAGGTCACCACCCTTGTAACACTACCCTTGTTTAAGGTGAAGGTCACCACCCTCGTAACACTATCCGTGTTTCAGGTGAAGGTCACCACACCCTTGTAACACTACCTGTGTTTCAGGTGAAGGTTACCACCCTCGTAACACTACCCGTGTTTCAGGTGAAGGCCACCACCCTCGCAACACTACCCGTGTTTCAGTTGAAGGTCACCACACCCTTCTAACACCGCCCGTGTTTCAGGTGAAGTTCACCACCCTCATAACACAACCCGTGTTTCAGCTGAAGGTCACCCCCTTGTAACACTACCCGTGTTTCAGGTGAAGGTCACCACACCCTTGTAACACTACCCGTGTTTCAGGTGAAGGTCACCACACTCGTAACACTACCCGTGTTTCAGGTGAAGGTCACCACCCTCGTAACACTACCCGTGTTTTAGGTGAAGGTCACCACACCGTTGTAACACTACCCGTGTTTCAGTTGAAGGTCACCACACCCTTGTAACACTACCAGTGTTTCAGGTGAAGGTCACCACCCTTGTAACACTACCCTTGTTTCAGGTGAAGGTCACCACCCTTGTAACGCCTCCTGTTTTTCAGGTGAAGGTCACCACCCTTGTAACACTACCCGTGTTTCAGCTGAAGGTCACCCCCTTGTAACACTACCCTTGTTTCAGGTGAAGGTCACCACCCTCGTAACACTACCCGTGTTTCAGGTGAAGGTCACCACACCCTTGTAACACTACCCGTGTTTCAGGTGAAGGTCACCACCCTCGTAACACTACCTGTGTTTCAGGTGAAGGTCACCACCCTCGTAACACTACCCGTGTTTTAGGTGAAGGTCACCACACCTTTGTAACACTACCTGTGATTCAGGTGAAGGTCACCACCCTCATAACCCTACCCGTGTTTCAGGTGAAGGTCACCACACCTTTGTAACACTACCTGTGATTCAGGTGAAGGTCACCACCCTCATAACTCTACCCGTGTTTCAGCTGAAGGTCACCACACTTGTAACACTACCCTTGTTTCAGGTGAAGGTTACAACCCTCGGAACACTACCCATGTTTTAGGTGAAGGTCACCACTCTCGTAACACTACCCGTGTTTCAGGTGAAAGTCACCACACTCGTAACACTACCCGTGTTTCAGGTGAAGGTCACCACCCTCGTAACACTACCCATGTTTTGGATTAAGGTCACCACCCTTGTAACACTACCCTTGTTTAAGGTGAAGGTCACCACCCTCGTAACACTATCAATGTTTCAGGTGAAGGTCACCACACCCTTGTAACACTACCCGTGTTTCAGGTGAAGGTCACCACCCTCGCGACACTACCCGTGTTTCAGGTGAAGGTCACCACACTTGTAACACTACCCTTGTTTCAGGTGAAGGTTACAACCCTCGGAACACTACCCATGTTTTAGGTGAAGGTCACCACACCCTTGTAACACTACCCGTGTTTCAGGTGAAGGTCACCACCCTCGCAACACTACCCGTGTTTCAGGTGAAGGTCACCACCCTTGTAACACTACACGTTTTTCAGGTGAAGGTCACCACACCCTTCTAACACTACCCTTGTTTCAGGTGAAGGTCAGCACCCTCATAACACTACCCATGTTTTAGGTGAAGGTCACCACTCTCGTAACACTACCCGTGTTTCAGGTGAAAGTCACCACACTAGTAACACTACCCGTGTTTCAGGTGAAGGTCACCACCCTCGCAACACTACCCATGTTTTGGATAATGGTCACCACCCTTGTAACACTACCCTTGTTTAAGGAGGTCACCACCCTCGTAACACTATCCGTGTTTCAGTTGAAGGTCACCACACCCTTGTAACACTACCCGTGTTTCAGGTGAAGGTCACCACCCTCGAAACACTACCCGTGTGTAGGAAGGTGGAATCTGACTATATGGTTGCCCCCACTTTTTTATGGTGTTTTGCTGGTTTATGACTTAGTTGGACTGGGATCCTGCTATTCAGGGCCCCAGTCTATCTGCTTTCTCTGTAAAATGGTTTCCATGTGCCTTAGGCACATCTCTGATTGGAATCTGGAGTGCCCTTATAAGTCCCTAGTATATGGTATACTATGTACCAAGGGCATAGGTACCTCAGAGGCCTGCCAGGGGCTGCAGCATATATTATGCCACCCCTGGTAGGCCATCCAAACTGACACCACAGGTCTGCTACTGCAGCCTGGGTAAGGTGGTGCATGCACCCCTTGCTGTGGTATAGGTTACCTATATCACTAAATGCATACACACATATAAACCTATAAGTCACTCCTAAGGCAGGCCTTATCAATCCTAAAGGCAGAGTGCATGGTTCCTATGTGAGAGGGTGCCCCTGCATGAGCAGGGCCCCTCTGCAGCGTTCGGAGACCATCTCTGATGCTGTTTGTAGTGCAGCCTGACCATATACTCTTAAGCGCATTATATCCTCGCGGTAAAATGCTAACTATGGAATGGCTGCACCTAAACATGTCGTGTTTGGTGTCAAACATCTTGGAATACTACCCCCCGCCAATCCTGGCGGCGGGGGTAGCATTCCACCCTTCTAGAGGGAAAGGCATGTTAACTCTGACGAGTCCGGTAACTTCTTTCCAGAGCCCTGGCATCACAAAATGGATGCTGCTGCCACAGACACGAGTCTGGCCTCCTGCTGCTGGACGAAACTCCGGCAGGGGAGGCCTGGACAATAGGTTTCCTGTCCCAGGGAGGTGTGACCACCTCCCCAGACAGGACAATGTGTATTGGGGCTGGGCGGGAGCACTTTCGGGTGCTTTGAAGTCCTGCACTGGGGGCACATTTGGTTCCCTGTGCATACCCCAGTTCAAACCGGATCAGGGGCTTGCAGCCCCTGCTTTGGCGCGAACTGGACAAAGGGAAAGGGGTGTAGCCACCCCTCTGCCCTGACCCACCCATAGGTGGGGCCACAGAGTAGTCCATCCCCTATTTTTAGAATAAAGGTAGGAACCCAGTCCTTAGGACTTTAGATTATACCTGGACGAAACTCTGAAACAGAATCCTGGACCTTCGACGCTCTACTCACGATTAGAGGACTGAAGAATCTCCCTTGGGGTCAAGGAGTGACTCCCCTGCTTGGCAGGCACCAAAGAAGCATCTGTCCGGTTCGCATTACTGAAGCTCCCGTCGGACGCCGAAGTCATCGCATCACCAGAGGTGGATTCTCAGACTTCTCCGAGGCTACTCTGAGTCCCCAGCAAAGCTGAGGCCCGTGGCTATCGTGGGTGACTTGAGACCGTGACCCCTGGACACCGAGCACACTTGCAAGTGCACCATCTTCTGGGTCTCCCAAGAAGTCGTGCTTTGGGCTCCGAGTAGCCCTAGCCTCCAGCACCACCTGCACCGAAGATCACTGGCCCCCACTCCACGAGTGTCCTGTAAGCCAGCTCCACGTGCGGCGTCACGAGGCTCCTTCGCGGTCGCTAGCCCGTTGGCTAGTAGCCCTTACCGAAGGCCAATCTTTTCTTTACTTGGCAGTCTGGTTGCTCCAGGCCTGCCCTTACTTACCCTTGCTGGGTGAGTTCCCCAGACCTTGCTGGTCTGCATCATCGACGATCTACATCTTACTCGAGACTTGCCGTTGCCAAGGCCTGTTGGGTCCAATCTGGTCGCCGACACCTCTGCACTCGACAGACATTGAGCAACAGCCCGAATCCTGCTCCTGGTCGCCGACAACGCCTCCCGGACCTCGTGGCTGAAGAGTCAAGACGACCGTCAACGAACTTGAAGCACTCGACATCGGTGGGCATCTGTCCATCGCCCTCCTGGTCACTGGCTAGTGACCCAGACTCTGTCCCCTCTGCTTTCAGGTTCTTCAGAACTCCGATCCACTCTTGGATCCACCCGGACACTTTTCTCCTGGTCGCCAGCAGCACTTTGCAGCAGATCGCCATAAGAAACGACGACGAAACCCGACCCCGAAAGGCACCTATGCACCCGGCTTCCCTGGGTGAGGTAACACGAGTACTCCGGTGCTCCCGTGGGTAGAGACTCTTCAAAGTCCTAGATCTCAAAGGGTTTTGTCCTAGTCCTCTTTAAAGTGTCCCTTTCCTCTATTTTCCCGATCCCGACTTTCTCCATAGAAGTTAACGGCGTATCGCGGTTGTGTATTTACACTGCACGCGTCTCCCGTGGGTCCCCTGTGTCACTACCTTGGGTGGTTCCTTGTGGTCCAAGCACTTCTAGAGGCTCTAGGCCTAGTGTCTAGTTCAGTCGTGGTTCGCATACCACTTTATTGGTATATGGTTTGGTACGCCCCTAGGGCCCAAACGTGTATTTGTGCTATTACTGTGATTTAAGATCTTATAACCTATGTACTTCGAACTCTAGCCTCATAAAGAGACTAGAGGGGTGTGTTTAGTAATAAATACATATATTTTGAATATATACCTGGTGTGGTGCTCTTTCATTTGGTCACTCAAGAGATTATAGACTGGTAAAACAAGCTGCTTTACATTCCTTCAAGACTTAGCCTGAAGGCTGCTCTCCATAGCTACCACTAGGATAGCTTTCAATAAGGTTGTCTTTAACCTACCTACCATAAGAGTCGATTTGGACTGGTGCACGGTGCCCACTATAATTAGTGGACAGCATATGCCAGGCCAACTTCTCACATTGGTGTGCAGCGTGTGGGATTCCAGCTTGCTATTGTTTTACCAGATAATCTCAATTGAATTGATCAACTGAAAACCACTAAAGGTACCTAAGGTACATATAATTTAAGCTTAGAATATCAGTAAGTTCTACTGAACTTAGAGTTGTGTGTTAAGGGATAGCACAACCCTTTCTACAACTCAAGAGAGTTTAGTAGGCCACACTAGAGTAGGTAGTGCATACACCACACCACACTAGTAATGTCTTTAAAAGCAGGATCCAAAGATGCCCTGCAGGAAGCCATTGAGCTTCCCCCTCCAAGTATGACACACTCCCATTCTTGGAACTGAGAGCTTTGTGTAACGTGAGGAAATTAAGGACAGGCCAAAGTCCCACCACCCAACACCTCCAGGAGTTGTTGGTGGCTTATGATCTTAGTAAGTCCTCAGAGACTGAAGGGGTAGGAGCAGAGGGTGGGCCAGCAGATGAGGAAGGGGCCAGGGGTACCACTACCCCCAGCCCCCCTCTGAAACTGACCAGGAGGGTGACAATGACCCTGACCTGGAGAACCCAATCCCTTCTGGGGAAGATGAAGATGAGGATCTAGAGAACCACACCTTTGTCCCCCAGGAAGGATTATGAGTGTGCTCAGAAAGTCTAGGTCTCCTTCTCAGGAGTCTAACCACTCTGGCACCTCAATAGGGAGCTCTGTTTCTTCTCACAGGAGGGAATCCTCTCATGAGAGAAGAAAGAGACTGGTCCAGTATGAGGAAACTCAACTAGAGATCAGGAAGAAGCAATTGGCTTTAGATAGAGAATCCCTAGATCTCCTTAGAGAGAGAAGAAAGTTGGGACTAGAGTCCCATGGTGGCAGCAATATCCCTAGAGATAGGGACAGGTCTTATGACCATAGAAACCTAAACAAGATTGTCCCTCCCTACCAGAGTGGGGATGACATCCACAAATGGATAACTGCACTGGAGAGGGCCTGTAAAGTTCAGAAGGTCCCCCAGAGGCAGTGGGCAGCAATCTTGTGGCTCTCCTTTGCAGACAAAGGTAGAGACAAGCTCCTCACTGTAAGAGAAGAGGATGCTGACAATTACACAGTCTTGAAGAGTGCTCTGATAGATGGGTTTGGCCTAACCACTGAACAGTATAGGTTGAAGTTCAGAGACACCCAAAAAGCTCAGACTCAAGACTGGGTTGATTTTGTAGATTGTGCTACAAAGGCTCTGGAAGGTTGGATACATGGCAACAAAGTGCATGACTTTTTAGGATTGTACAATTTGATTATGAGGGAGCAGATCCTTAATAATTGTCAAAACCAGCTTTTGCACCAGTATCTGGTGGACTCTGATCTGACCTCTCCCCAAGAATTGGGAAAGAAGGCAGACAAATGGGTCAGAACCAGAGTAAAAACTAGAAATCAGGATGGTGACCAGAAGAAAGATTCTACTAAGTCCCAAGAGAAAGGTGGGGATAAATCTAAGGATAAGTCCCCTACAGGGCCCCAAAATTCCTCTTCTGGGGGTGGGTCCCAAACTCCTTCCTCTCCTGAAAAGAAACCGTATTGCCATGTCTGTAAAAAGCCTGGTGTGAGAAGCTGGCCTGGCATATGCTGTCCACTAATTATAGTGGGCACCTTGCACCAGTCCAAATCGACTCTTATGGTAGGTAGGTTAAAGACAACCTTATTGAAAGCTATCCTAGTGGTAGCTGTGGAGAGCAGCCTTCAGGCTAAGTCTTGAAGGAATGTAAAGCAGCTTGTTTTACCAGTCTATAATCTCTTGAGTGACCAAATGAAAGAGCACCACACCAGGTATATATTCAAAATATATGTATTTATTACTAAACACACCCCTCTAGTCTCTTTATGAGGCTAGAGTTCGAAGTACATAGGTTATAAGATCTTAAATCACAGTAATAGCACAAATACACGTTTGAGCCCTAGGGGCGTACCAAACCATATACCAATAAAGTGGTATGCGAACCACGACTGAACTAGACACTAGGCCTAGAGCCTCTAGAAGTGCTTGGACCACAAGGAACCACCCAAGGTAGTGACACAGGGGACCCACGGGAGACGCGTGCAGTGTAAATACACAACCGCGATACGCCGTTAACTTCTATGGAGAAAGTCGGGATCGGGAAAATAGAGGAAAGGGACACTTTAAAGAGGACTAGGACAAAACCCTTTGAGATCTAGGACTTTGAAGAGTCTCTACCCACGGGAGCACCGGAGTACTCGTGTTACCTCACCCAGGGAAGCCGGGTGCATAGGTGCCTTTCGGGGTCGGGTTTCGTCGTCGTTTCTTATGGCGATCTGCTGCAAAGTGCTGCTGGCGACCAGGAGAAAAGTGTCCGGGGGATCCAAGAGTGGATCGGAGTTCTGAAGAACCTGAAAGCAGAGGGGACAGAGTCTGGGTCACTA
This sequence comes from Calotriton arnoldi, assembly GCA_963921515.1. Lineage (NCBI taxonomy): Eukaryota > Metazoa > Chordata > Amphibia > Caudata > Salamandridae > Calotriton > Calotriton arnoldi. The sequence goes on from CAWUFW010008771.1 coordinate 280,026, forward strand.
GCCAGTGACCAGGAGGGCGATGGACAGATGCCCACCGATGTCGAGTGCTTCAAGTTCGTTGACGGTCGTCTTGACTCTTCAGCCACGAGGTCCGGGAGGCGTTGTCGGCGACCAGGAGCAGGATTCGGGCTGTTGCTCGATGTCTGTCGAGTGCAGAGGTGTCGGCGACCAGATTGGACCCAACAGGCCTTGGCAACGGCAAGTCTCGAGTAAGATGTAGATCGTCGATGATGCAGACCAGCAAGGTCTGGGGAACTCACCCAGCAAGGGTAAGTGAGGGCAGGCCTGGAGCAACCAGACTGCCAAGTAAAGAAAAGATTGGCCTTCGGTAAGGGCTACTAGCCAACGGGCTAGCGACCGCGAAGGAGCCTCGTGACGCCGCACGTGGAGCTGGCTTACAGGACACTCGTGGAGTGGGGGCCAGTGATCTTCGGTGCAGGTGGTGTTGGAGGCTAGGGCTACTCGGAGCCCAAAGCACGACTTCTTGGGAGACCCAGAAGATGGTGCACTTGCAAGTGTGCTCGGTGTCCAGGGGTCACGGTCTCAAGTCACCCACGATAGCCACGGGCCTCAGCTTTGCTGGGGACTCAGGGTAGCCTCGGGGAAGTCTGAGAATCCACCTCTGGTGATGCGATGACTTCGGCGTCCGACGGGAGCTTCAGTAATGCGAACCGGACAGATGCTTCTTTGGTGCCTGCCAAGCAGGGGAGTCACTCCTTGACCCCAAGGGAGATTCTTCAGTCCTCTAATCGTGAGTAGAGCGTCGAAGGTCCATGTAGGAGAGTAGGATCTGCTTCACAGGGGTACCCCCACTTTTTGCTGATACTTCACTGGTTTTCGACATTAGTCTGGCTGGGGCCCTGCTATTCAGAACCCCAGCCTAGCTGTTTCCTCTTTAAAAGGGTCTCCATGTGCCTTAGGCACATCTCTGATTGGGATCTGGAGTGCCCTTGTAAGTCCCTAGTATATGGTATACTATGTACCAAGGGCATAGGTACCTCAGAGGCCTGCCAGGGGCTGCAGCATATATTATGCCACCCCTGGTAGGCCATCCAAACTGACACCACAGGTCTGCTACTGCAGCCTGGGTAAGGTGGTGCATGCACCCCTTGCTGTGGTATAGGTTACCTATATCACTAAATGCATACACACATATAAACCTATAAGTCACTCCTAAGGCAGGCCTTATCAATCCTAAAGGCAGAGTGCATGGTTTCTATGTGAGAGGGTGCCCCTGCATGAGCAGGGCCCCTCTGCAGCGTTCGGAGACCATCTCTGATGCTGTTTGTAGTGCAGCCTGACCATATACTCTTAAACGCATTATATCCTCGCGGTAAAATGCTAACTATGGAATGGCTGCACCGAAACATGTCGTGTTTGGTGTCAAACATCTTGGAATACTACCCCCCGCCAATTCTGGCGGCGGGGGTAGCATTCCACCCTTCTAGAGGGAAAGGCATGTTAACTCTGACGAGTCCGGTAACTTCTTTCCAGAGCCTGGCATCACAAAATGGATGCTACTGCCACAGACACGAGTCTGGCCTCCTGCTGCTGGACGAAACTCCGGCAGGGGAGGCCTGGACAACAGGTTTCCTGTCCCAGGGAGGTGTGACCACCTCCCCAGACAGGACAAAGTGTATTGGGGCTGGGCGGGAGCACTTTCGGGTGCTTTGAAGTCCTGCACTGGGGGCACATTTGGTGTCCCTGTGCATACCCCAGTTCAAACCGGATCAGGGGCTTGCAGCCCCTGCTTTGGCGCGAACTGGACAAAGGGAAAGGGGTGTAGCCACCCCTCTGCCCTGACCCACCCATAGGTGGGGCCACAGAGTAGTCCATCCCCTATTTTTGGAATAAAGGTAGGAACCCAGTCCTTAGGACTTTAGATTATACCTGGACGAAACTCTGACACAGAATCCTGGACCTTCGACGCTCTACTCACGATTAGAGGACTGAAGAATCTCCCTTGGGGTCAAGGAGTGACTCCCCTGCTTGGCAGGCACCAAAGAAGCATCTGTCCGGTTCGCATCACTGAAGCTCCCGTCGGACGCCGAAGTCATCGCATCACCAGAGGTGGATTCTCAGACTTCCCCGAGGCTACCCTGAGTCCCCAGCAAAGCTGAGGCCCGTGGCTATCGTGGGTAACGTGAGACCGTGACCCCTGGACACCGAGCACACTTGCAAGTGCACCATCTTCTGGGTCTCCCAAGAAGTCGTGCTTTGGGCTCCGAGTAGCCCTAGCCTCCAGCACCACCTGCACCGAAGATCACTGGCCCCCACTCCACGAGTGTCCTGTAAGCCAGCTCCACGTGCGGCGTCACGAGGCTCCTTCGCGGTCGCTAGCCCGTTGGCTAGTAGCCCTTACCGAAGGCCAATCTTTTCTTTACTTGGCAGTCTGGTTGCTCCAGGCCTGCCCTCACTTACCCTTGCTGGGTGAGTTCCCCAGACCTTGCTGGTCTGCACCATCGACGATCTTCAGCTACATCGAGACTTGCCGTTGCCAAGGCTTGTTGGGTCCAATCTGGTCGCCGACACCGCAGCACTCGACAGACATCGTGTACCAGCCCGAATCCTGCTCCTGGTCGCCGACAACGCCTCCTGGACCTCGTGGCTGCAGAAACGAGACGACCGTCAACGCACCTGAAGCACTCGACATCGGTGGGCATCCGTCCATCACCTCCCTGGTCACTGGCTAGTGACCCAGACTCTGTCCCCTCTGCTTTCAGGTTCTTCAGAACTCCGATCCACTCTTGGATCCACCCGGACACTTTTCTCCTGGTCGCCAGCAGCACTTTGCAGCAGATCGCCATAAGAACCGACGACGAAACCCGACCCCGAAAGGCACCTATGCACCCGGCTTCCCTGGGTGAGGTAACACGAGTACTCCGGTGCTCCCGTGGGTAGAGACTCTTCAAAGTCCTAGATCTCAAAGGGTTTTGTCCTAGTCCTCTTTAAAGTGTCCCTTTCCTCTATTTTCCCGATCCCGACTTTCTCCATAGAAGTTAACGGCGTATCGCGGTTGTGTATTTACACTGCACGCGTCTCCCGTGGGTCCCCTGTGTCACTACCTTGGGTGGTTCCTTGTGGTCCAAGCACTTCTAGAGGCTCTAGGCCTAGTGTCTAGTTCAGTCGTGGTTCGCATACCACTTTATTGGTATATGGTTTGGTACGCCCCTAGGGCCCAAACGTGTATTTGTGCTATTACTGTGATTTAAGATCTTATAACCTATGTACTTCGAACTCTAGCCTCATAAAGAGACTAGAGGGGTGTGTTTAGTAATAAATACATATATTTTGAATATATACCTGGTGTGGTGCTCTTTCATTTGGTCACTCAAGAGATTATAGACTGGTAAAACAAGCTGCTTTACATTCCTTCAAGACTTAGCCTGAAGGCTGCTCTCCACAGCTACCACTAGGATAGCTTTCAATAAGGTTGTCTTTAAACCTACCTACCATAAGAGTCGATTTGGACTGGTGCAAGGTGCCCACTATAATTAGTGGACAGCATATGCCAGGCCAACTTCTCACATTGGTGTGCAGCGTGTGGGATTCCAGCTTGCTATTGTTTTACCAGATAATCTCAATTGAATTGATCAACTGAAAACCACTAAAGGTACCTAAGGTACATATAATTTAAGCTTAGAATATCAGTAAGTTCTACTGAACTTAGAGTTGTGTGTTAAGGGATAGCACAACCCTTTCTACAACTCAAGAGAGTTTAGTAGGCCACACTAGAGTAGGTAGTGCATACACCACACCACACTAGTAATGTCTTTAAAAGCAGGATCCAAAGATGCCCTGCAGGAAGCCATTGAGCTTCCCCCTCCAAGTATGACACACTCCCATTCTTGGAACTGAGAGCTTTGTGTAACGTGAGGAAATTAAGGACAGGCCAAAGTCCCACCACCCAACACCTCCAGGAGTTGTTGGTGGCTTATGATCTTAGTAAGTCTTCAGAGACTGAAGGGGTAGGAGCAGAGGGTGGGCCAGCAGATGAGGAAGGGACCAGGGGTACTACTACCCCCAGCCCCCCTCTGAAACTGACCAGGAGGGTGACAATGACCCTGACCTGGAAAACCCAATCCCTTCTGGGGAAGATGAAGATGAGGATCTGGAGAACCACACCTTTGTCCCCCCAGGAAGGATTATGAGTGTGCTCAGAAAGTCTAGGTCTCCTTCTCAGGAGTCTAACCACTCTGGCACCTCAATAGGGAGCTCTGTTTCTTCTCACAGGAGGGAATCCTCTCATGAGAGAAGAAAGAGACTGGTCCAGTATGAGGAAACTCAACTGGAGATCAGGAAGAAGCAATTGGCTTTAGATAGAGAGTCCCTAGATCTCCTTAAAGAGAGAAGAAAGTTGGGACTAGAGTCCCATGGTGGCAGCCATATCCCTAGAGATAGGGAAAGGTCCTATGACCATAGGAACCTGAGCAAGATTGTCCCTCCCTACCAGAGTGGGGATGATATCCACAAATGGATAACTGCTTTAGAGAGGGCCTGTAAGGTACAGAAGGTCCCTCAGGAGCAGTGGGCAGCAATCTTGTGGCTCTCCTTTGCTGACAAAGGTAGAGACAAGCTCCTCACTGTTAGAGAGGAGGATGCTGACAATTACAAGGTCTTGAAGAGTGCTCTTATTGATGGGTTTGGCCTAACCACTGAACAGTACAGGTTGAAGTTCAGAGACACCCAAAAAGCACAGACTCAAGACTGGGTAGACTATGTGGATTGTTCTGCCAAGGCTCTGGAAGGCTGGTTGATGGGCAGTAAGGTGTGTGACTTCTCAGGATTGTATAATCTGATAATGAGGGAGCAGATTCTTAATAACTGTCAAAACCAGCTGTTGCATCAGTACCTGGTTGACTCTGATCTGACCTCTCCCCAAGAATTGGGAAAGAAGGCAGACAAATGGGTCAGAACCAGGGTGAAGCAGAAGGTACAGAACCAAGGTGGGGAAACCAAGAAGCAAGATGCTAAGAACTCTGACAAGGGTGGGGAGAAGGGTAAAGATCAAAAGTCTTCATCAGGCCCCCAAAAATCTTCTTCTGGTGGGGATTCCCAGTCTACCAAGGGTAAAGGCCAAAGAAAACCATGGTGCAAGGTCTGTAAGCAAAAGACCCACTGGACCAGTGATTGCACCAAGTCCAAAGACTCCAGTCCAGCATCCACCAATGCCCCTAAGGCACCTGTTCCCCCTAGTACAGTTGGTGGAAGTGCTCCAGCAAAGGGTTTAGTAGGGTTCACCCTGGGAACTGAGTTGGGCTCTGACTTAGTCAGGGAGCTGACTCAGGCTGTGTTAGTCTGTGATGGAGGCATGGATGTGACCTCCACTGTGAGTCCCAGTAATCTGGGCAAGTACAGACAACAGCCTTTAATCAATGGACGAGAGGCTTTGGCATTTAGGGACACAGGGGCAAGTGTCACAATGGTGACACAAGACCTTGTGCTACCTGGGCAAGTTATACTTGGTGAAATGTACCAAGTGACCAATGCTAGCAATGTCAGAACAGACCATACTCTGGCAGTTGTTAACTTCTCCTGGGGAGGGGTAACTGGCCTTAAGAAGGTTGTGGTAAGTGCAAACCTACCAGTCGAATGCTTGCTTGGCAATGACTTAGAGACTTCTGCTTGGGCAGAAGTGGAGCTCAGGACCCATGCAGAAATGCTGGGGATCCCTGCAGATGTGTTTGCTGTGACCAGGTCACAAGCTAAACTGTCTAAAACTGAACAGGCCTTGGATTCTGGAAGAATGGACCAAGTGCCTTCCAAGAGGAGGAGTAGTAGGGTTAAGGCAGTGCCTTCCCCTTGGCTCAGGAGGAAGATCAGTCCCTTGAGGGGGATGATCTCAGCCCTGAAGAAGGAACTGTCCCAGAGGAACTTGAGCCTGACCAGGTTGAGTTCTTGGGGACAGGGGGACCTTCTAGGGCAGATCTGAGCCAGGAGCAGCAGAGCTGCCCCTCCCTTGAACCCCTCAGACAGCAAGCTGCTGCTGAGGCTGCTGGGAAAGCTAGTGGTCCCCATACAGTGTATTGGGATGATGGACTCCTGTACTCAGAGAGTAGAGACCCCAAGCCTGGTGCTACCAGGAGGTTGGTAATACCTTTGAAGTTCAGGGGCTTCCTATTGACCCTAGCCCATGATATTCCCTTAGCAGGACACCTGGGCCAGAACAAGACTTGGGACAGAATTGTCCCTCACTTTCACTGGCCCCACATGTCTGAAGACAGTAAGGAGTTTTGTCGCTCCTGTGTAACCTGCCAAGCCAGTGGCAAAGCAGGTGGCACTACAAAGGCCCCCTGATACCACTACCTGTGGTGGGGGTGCCCTTTGAGAGGGTAGGGATTGACATTGTTGGTCCCATGGATCCCCAAACAGCATCTGGGCACAGATTTATACTGGTGGTAGTGGATCATGCCACCAGGTATCCAGAGGCTATACCCCTTAGGACCACTACAGCACCTGTGGTGGCAAGGGCCCTCCTGGGAATTTTCTCAAGAGTGGGCTTTCCTAAGGAGGTGGTATCAGACAGGGGTGCAAACTTCATGTCTGGGTACTTAAAGGCAATGTGGAAGGAGTGTGGAGTTACTTATAAGTTCACCACACCCTATCACCCACAATGCAATGGTTTAGTTGAGAGATTCAACAAAACCTTAAAGGGCATGATTAAAGGGCTCCCAGAAAAGCTTAGGCGTAGATGGGACATACTCTTGCCCTGCCTTTTATTCGCATATAGGGAGGTGCCTCAGAAGGGGGTTGGTTACAGCCCTTTTGAACTTCTGTTTGGCCACCCTGTGAGGGGTCCACTGTGCTTGGTGAAGGAAGGATGGGAGTTACCTCTCAAGCCCCCAAAGCAAGATATAGTGGACTATGTACTTGGTCTCCGCTCCAGGATGGCTGAGTACATGAAAAAGGCAACCAAAAACCTTGAGGCTAGCCAGGAACTTCAAAAGGCCTGGCATGACCAAAAGGCTGTCCTAACTGTTTACCAGCCAGGACAGAAGGTGTGGGTGTTGGAGCCAGTGGCCCCAGCAGCTCTCCAAGACAAATGGAGTGGACCCCACACTATTGTTGAGCAGAAGGGTGAGGTCACTTACTTAGTAGACCTGGGAACACCCAGGAGTCCCCACAGGGTTCTCCATGTCAACAGACTTAAGCCATATGTGGACAGGGCAGACATGGGCTTGCTCATGGCTACTGATGAAGGGCAGGAGGAAGAGAGTGACCCACTCCCTGACCTGCTCTCACAGAACCCTGACGATGGGTCAGTAGATGGTGTAGCCTTGGCAGGCAGCCTCACTACCCAGCAACAAACTGATTGCAGGCAAGTCCTCAATCAGTTTAGACATATGTTTTCTCTGACACCCAGTCAGACCACCTGGTGCACTCATGAAGTGGACACTGGGGACAGTCTGCCTATTAAAAACAAGATTTATAGGCAACCTGACCATGTCAGGGACTGTATCAGGACTGAAGTCCAGAAGATGTTGGAATTGGGAGTGATTGAGCCCTCAGATAGCCCTTGGGCTAGTCCAGTAGTCCTAGTACCTAAACCTCACACCAGTGGTGGGAAAAGAGAGATGAGGTTTTGTGTAGACTACAGGGGCCTCAATGCAGTCACTAGGACTGATGCCCATCCAATACCCAGGGCAGATGAGCTCATAGATACTTTGGCCTCTGCCAAATATCTCAGCACATTTGACCTAACAGCTGGCTACTGGCAGATCAGACTAGCTGATGCTGCAAAGCCCAAAACAGCATTTTCAACCCCTAGTGGGCATTATCAATTTGTGGTGATGCCCTTTGGTCTGAAAAATGCACCTGCCACTTTCCAGAGGTTGGTGAACACAGTTCTCACAGGACTGGAGGCCTATAGTGCAGCTTATCTAGATGATATTGCTGTCTTTAGCTCCACCTGGGAGGATCACCTGGTCCACCTCAGGAATGTTTTACAGGCCCTGCAAAAGGCAGGCCTGACTATCAAGGCCACTAAGTGCCAGATAGGGCAGAGTCAGGTTGTGTACCTGGGCCACCTTGTGGGTGGAGGCCAGGTTCAACCTTTGCAGAGCAAGATCCAGACCATCCTGGACTGGACTGCTCCCACTACCCAGACTCAGGTGAGAGCCTTCCTAGGCCTGACTGGGTACTATAGGAGATTTGTCAAGGGGTATGGATCAATAGTGACACCCTTGAATGACTTAACTTCTAAGAAAATGCCCAAAAAGGTTCAGTGGACAGTTAGCTGTCAAAAGGCATTTGATGACCTCAAGCAGGCCATGTGCACTGCTCCAATTCTGCAGAGTCCTGATTACTCCAAGAAGTTCATTGTTCAAACTGATGCATCTGAATTGGGGGTAGGGGCTGTACTGTCACAATTGAATGAAGAAGGTCAGGATCAGCCAGTAGCTTTTATTAGCAGAAGGCTGACCCCTAGAGAGAAACGTTGGTCAGCCATAGAGAGGGAGGCCTTTGCTGTGGTCTGGGCTCTGAAGAAGTTGAGGCCATACTTGTTTGGTACACACTTCCTGGTTCAGACAGACCATAAGCCCCTCTTATGGCTAAAACAAATGAAGGGTGAAAACCCCAAACTGCTTAGGTGGTCCATTTCCCTACAGGGGATGGACTTTACAGTGGAACATAGGCCTGGGAGTAACCATGCGAATGCAGATGGACTCTCTAGGTATTTCCACTTAGAACATGAAGACTTAACTGGGCAAGGTTAGTTTAATGTCCCTACGTTTGAGGGGGGTTGTGTAGGAGAGTAGGATCTGCTTCACAGGGGTACCCCCACTTTTTGCTGATACTTCACTGGTTTTCGACATTAGTCTGGCTGGGGCCCTGCTATTCAGAACCCCAGCCTAGCTGTTTCCTCTTTAAAAGGGTCTCCATGTGCCTTAGGCACATCACTGATTGGGATCTGGAGTGCCCTTGTAAGTCCCTAGTATATGGTATACTATGTACCAAGGGCATAGGTACCTCAGAGGCCTGCCAGGGGCTGCAGCATGTATTATGCCACCCCTGGTAGGCCATCCAAACTGGCACCACAGGTCTGCTACTGCAGCCTGGGTAAGGTGGTGCATGCACCCCTTGCTGTGGTATAGGTTACCTATATCCCTAAATGCATACACACATATACACCTATAAGTCACTCCTAAGGCAGGCCTTATCAATCCTAAAGACAGAGTGCATGGTTCCTATGTGAGAGGGTGCCCCTGCATGAGCAGGGCCCCTCTGCAGCGTTCGGAGACCATCTCTGATGCTGTTTGTAGTGCAGCCTGACCATATACTCTTAAACGCATTATATCCTCGCGGTAAAATGCTAACTATGGAATGGCTGCACCTAAACATGTCGTGTTTGGTGTCAAACATCTTGGAATACTACCCCCCGCCAATCCTGGCGGCGGGGGTAGCATTCCACCCTTCTAGAGGGAAAGGCATGTTAACTCTGACGAGTCCGGTAACTTCTTTCCAGAGCCTGGCATCACAAAATGGATGCTGCTGCCACAGACACGAGTCTGGCCTCCTGCTGCTGGACGAAACTCCGGCAGGGGAGGCCTGGACAATAGGTTTCCTGTCCCAGGGAGGTGTGACCACCTCCCCAGACAGGACAATGTGTATTGGGGCTGGGCGGGAGCACTTTCGGGTGCTTTGAAGTCCTGCACTGGGGGCACATTTGGTGTCCCTGTGCATACCCCAGTTCAAACCGGATCAGGGGCTTGCAGCCCCTGCTTTGGCGCGAACTGGACAAAGGGAAAGGGGTGTAGCCACCCCTCTGCCCTGACCCACCCATAGGTGGGGCCACAGAGTAGTCCATCCCCTATTTTTAGAATAAAGGTAGGAACCCAGTCCCTAGGACTTTAGATTATACCTGGACGAAACTCTGAAACAGAATCCTGGACCTTCGACGCTCTACTCACGATTAGAGGACTGAAGAATCTCCCTTGGGGTCAAGGAGTGACTCCCCTGCTTGGCAGGCACCAAAGAAGCATCTGTCCGGTTCGCATCACTGAAGCTCCCGTCGGACGCCGAAGTCATCGCATCACCAGATGTGGATTCTCAGACTTCCCCGAGGCTACCCTGAGTCCCCAGCAAAGCTGAGGCCCGTGGCTATCGTGGGTGACGTGAGACCGTGACCCCTGGACACCGAGCACATTTGCAAGTGCACCATCTTCTGGGTCTCCCAAGAAGTCGTGCTTTGGGCTCCGAGTAGCCCTAGCCTCCAGCACCACCTGCACCGAAGATCACTGGCCCCCACTCCACGAGTGTCCTGTAAGCCAGCTCCACGTGCGGCGTCACGAGGCTCCTTCGCGGTCGCTAGCCCGTTGGCTAGTAGCCCTTAACGAAGGCCAATCTTTTCTTTACTTGGCAGTCTGGTTGCTCCAGGCCTGCCCTCACTTACCCTCGCTGGGTGAGTTCCCCAGACCTTGCTGGTCTGCATCATCGATGATCTACATCTTACTCGAGACTTGCCGTTGGCAAGGCTTGTTGGGTCCAATCTGGTCGCCGACACCTCTGCACTCGACAGACATCGAGCAACAGCCCGAATCCTGCTCCTGGTCGCCGACAACGCCTCCCGGACCTCGTGGCTGAAGAGTCAAGACGACCGTCATCGAATCTGAAGCACTCGACATCGGTGGGCATCTGTCCATCGCCTCCCTGGTCACTGGCTAGTGACCCAGACTCTGTCCCCTCTGCTTTCAGGTTCTTCAGAACTCCGATCCACTCTTGGATCCACCCGGACACTTTTCTCCTGGTCGCCAGCAGCACTTTGCAGCAGATCGCCATAAGAACCGACGACGAAACCCGACCCCGAAAGGCACCTATGCACCCGGCTTCCCTGGGTGAGGTAACACGAGTACTCCGGTGCTCCCGTGGGTAGAGACTCTTCAAAGTCCTAGATCTCAAAGGGTTTTGTCCTAGTCCTCTTCTAAGTGTCCCTTTCCTCTATTTTCCCGATCCCGACTTTCTCCATAGAAGTTAACGGCGTATCGCGGTTGTGTATTTACACTGCACGCGTCTCCCGTGGGTCCCCTGTGTCACTACCTTGGGTGGTTCCTTGTGGTCCAAGCACTTCTAGAGGCTCTAGGCCTAGTGTCTAGTTCAGTCGTGGTTCGCATACCACTTTATTGGTATATGGTTTGGTACGCCCCTAGGGCCCAAACGTGTATTTGTGCTATTACTGTGATTTAATATCTTATAACCTATGTACTTCGAACTCTAGCCTCATAAAGAGACTAGAGGGGTGTGTTTAGTAATAAATACATATATTTTGAATATATACCTGGTGTGGTGCTCTTTCATTTGGTCACTCAAGAGATTATAGACTGGTAAAACAAGCTGCTTTACATTCCTTCAAGACTTAGCCTGAAGGCTGCTCTCCACAGCTACCACTAGGATAGCTTTCAATAAGGTTGTCTTTAACCTACCTACCATAAGAGTCGATTTGGACTGGTGCAAGGTGCCCACTATAATTAGTGGACAGCATATGCCAGGCCAACTTCTCACACTGTGTTTCAGGTGAAGGTCACCACACCCTTGTAACACTACCCGTGTTTCAGGTGAAGGTCACCACACCGTTGTAACACTACCCTTGTTTCAGGTGAAGGTCACCACCCTTGTAACGCCTCCTGTTTTTCAGGTGAAGGTCACCACCCTTGTAACACTATCTGTGTTTCAGCTGAAGGTCACCCCCTTGTAACACTACCCTTGTTTCAGGTGAAGGTCACCACCCTCGTAACACTACCCGTGTTTCAGGTGAAGGTCACCACACCCTTGTAACACTACCCGTGTTTCAGGTGAAGGTCACCACCCTCGTAACACTACCTGTGTTTCAGGTGAAGGTCACCACCCTCGTAACACTACCTGTGTTTCAGGTGAAGGTCACCACACCCTTGTAACACTACCCCTGTTTCAGGTGAAGGTCACCACCCTCATAACCCTACCCGTGTTTCAGGTGAAGGTCACCACACCTTTGTAACACTACCTGTGATTCAGGTGAAGGTCACCACCCTCATAACCCTACCCGTGTTTCAGCTGAAGGTCACCACACTTGTAACACTACCCTTGTTTCAGGTGAAGGTTACAACCCTCGGAACACTACCCATGTTTTAGGTGAAGGTCACCACTCTCGTAACACTACCCGTGTTTCAGGTGAAAGTCACCACACTAGTAACACTACCCGTGTTTCAGGTGAAGGTCACCACCCTCGTAACACTACCCATGTTTTGGATTAAGGTCACCACCCTTGTAACACTACCCTTGTTTAAGTTGAAGGTCACCACCCTCGTAACACTATCAATGTTTCAGGTGAAGGTCACCACACCCTTGTAACACTACCCGTGTTTCAGGTGAAGGTCACCACCCTCGCAACACTACCCGTGTTTCAGGTGAAGGTCACCACCCTTGTAACACTACACGTGTTTTAGGTGAAGGTCACCACACCCTTCTAACACTACCCATGTTTCAGGTGAAGTTCACCACCCTTGTAACACTACCCATGTTTCAGCTGAATGTCAGCCCCTTGTAACACTACCCTTGTTTCAGGTGAAGGTCACCACCCTCGTAACACTACCCGTGTTTCAGGTGAAGGTCACCACCCTCGTAACACTACCTGTGTTTCAGGTGAAGGTCACCACCCTCGTAACACTACCCGTTTTTCAGGTGAAGGTCACCACACCCTTGTAACACTACCCCTGTTTCAGGTGAAGGTCACCACCCTCATAACCCTACCCGTGTTTCAGGTGAAGGTCACCACACCCTTGTAACACTACCCGTGTTTCAGGTGAAGGTCACCACCCTCATAACCCTACCCGTGTTTCAGGTGAAGGTCACCACACCGTTGTAACACTACCCGTGTTTCAGGTGAAGGTCACCACTCTTGTAACACTACCCTTGTTTCAGGTGAAGGTCACCACCCTTGTAACGCTACCTGTGTTTCAGGTGAAGGTCACCACCCTTGTAACAATACTTGTGTTTCAGGTGAAGGTCACCACCCTCTTATCACTACCCGTGTTTCAGCTGAAGGTAAGCACCCTCATAACACTACCAATGTTTTAGGTGAAGGTCACCCCTCTCGTAACACTACCCGTGTTTCAGGTGAAAGTCACCACACTCGTAACATTACCCGTGTTTCAGGTGAAGGTCACCACCCTCGTAACACTACCCATGTTTTGGATAAAGGTCACCACCCTTGTAACACTACCCTTGTTTAAGGAGGTCACCACCCTCGTAACACTATCCGTGTTTCAGTTGAAGGTCACCACACCCTTGTAACACTACCCGTGTTTCAGGTGAAGGTCACCAACCTCGAAACACTACCCGTGTTTCAGGTGAAAGTCACCACACTCGTATCACTACCCATGTTTTGGATAAAGGTCACCACCCTTGTAACACTACCCTTGTTTAAGGTGAAGGTCACCTCCCTCGTAACACTATCCGTGTTTCAGGTGAAGGTCACCACACCCTTGTAACACTGCCCGTGTTTCAGGTGAAGGTCACCACGCTCGTAACACTACCCGTGTTTCAGGTGAAGGTCACCACCCTTGTAACACTACACGTGTTTAAGGTGAAGGTCACCAAACCCTTGTAACACTACCCATGTTTCAGGTGAAATTCACCACCCTTGTAACACTACCCTTGTTTCAGGTGAAGGTCACCACCCTCGTAACACTACCCATGTTTTAGGTGAAGGTCACCACTCTCGTAACACTACCCGTGTTTCAGGTGAAAGTCACCACACTCGTAACACTACCCGTGTTTCAGCTGAAGGTCACCACCCTCGTAACACTACCCATGTTTTGGATAAAGGTCACCACCCCTGTAACACTACCCTTGTTTAAGGTGAAGGTCACCACCCTCGTAACACTATCCGTGTTTCAGGTGAAGGTCACCACACCCTTGTAACACTACCCGTGTTTCAGGTGAAGGTCACCACCCTCGTAACACTACCCGTGTTTCAGGTGAAGGCCATTACCCTTGCAACACTACCCATGTTTTGGGTGAACATCACCACCCTCATAACACTACCCGTGTTTCAGGTGAAGGCCACCACCCTCGCACCACTACCCGTGTTTCAGTTGAAGGTCACCACACCCTTGTTTCAGGTGAAGGTCACCACCCTCATAACACAACCCGTGTTTCAGCTGAAGGTCACCCCCTTGTAACACTACCCGTGTTTCAGGTGAAGGTCACCACACCCTTGTAACACTACCCGTGTTTCAGGTGAAGGTCACCACCCTCGTAACACTACCCGTGTTTCAGGTGAAGGTCACCACCCTCGTAACACTACCCATGTTTCAGGTGAAGGTCACCACACCGTTGTAACACTACCCGTGTTTCAGGGGAAGGTCAACACACCCTTGTAACACTACCCGTGTTTCAGGTGAAAGTCACCACCCTTGTAACACTACCCTTGTTTCAGGTGAAGGTCACCACCCTTGTAACGCTACCTGTGTTTCAGGTGAAGGTCACCACCCTTGTAACACTACCCGTGTTTCAGGTGAAGGTCACCACCCTCGTAACACTACCCATGTTTCAGGTGAAAGTCACCACACCCTTGTAACACTACCCGTGTTTCAGGTGAAGGTCACCACCCTCGTAACACTACCCGTGTTTCAGGTGAAGGTCACCACCCTCGTAACACTACCCATGTTTTGGATAAAGGTCACCACCCTTGTAACACTACCCTTGTTTCAGGTGAAGGTCACCACCCTCGTAACACTATCCGTGTTTCAGGTGAAGGTCACCACAACTTGTAACACTACCCGTGTTTCAGGTGAAGGTCACCACCCTCGTAACACTACCCATGTTTCAGGTGAAGGTCACCACCCTCGTAACACTATCCGTTTTTGAGGTGAAGGTCACCAAACCCATGTAACACTACCCGTGTTTCAGGTGAAATTCACCACCCTTGTAACACTACCCTTGTTTCAGGTGAAGGTCACCACCCTCGTAACACTACCCATGTTTTAGGTGTAGGTCACCCCCCTTGTAACACCACCCGTGTTTCAGGTAAAGGTCACCACCCTTGCAACACTACCCATGTTTTGGGTGAACATCACCACCCTCGTAACACTGCCCGTGTTTCAGGTGAAGGTCACCACCCTTGTAACACTACCCTTGTTTCAGGTGAAGGCCACCACCCTCGCAACACTACCCGTGTTTCAGGTGAAGGTCACCACACACTTCCAACACGACTCGTGTTTCAGGTGAAGGTCACCACCCTCATAACACAACCCGTGTTTCAGCTGAAGGTCACCCCCTTGTACTCTACCCATGTTTGAGGTGAAGGTCACCACACCCTCGTAACACTACCTGTGTTTCAGGTGAAGCTCACCACCCTTGTAACACTACCCGTGTTTCATGTGAAGCTCACCACCCTTGTAACACTACCCGTGTTTCATGTGAAGCTCACCACCCTTGTAACACTACCCGTGTTTTAGGTGAAGGTCACCACCCTCATAACACAACCCGTGTTTAAGCTGAAGGTCACCCCCTTGTAACACTACCCATGTTTCAGGTGAATGTCACCACACCCTTGTAACACTACCCGTGTTTCAGGTGAAGGTCACCACCCTTGTAGCACTACCCGTGTTTCAGGTGAAGGTCACCACACCCTTGTAATACGACCCGTGTTTCAGGTGAAGGTCACCACCCTCGCAACACTACCCGTGTTTCAGGTGAAGGTCACCACCCTCGTAACACTACCCGTGTTTCAGGTGAAGCTCACCACCCTCGTAACACTACCCTTGTTTCAGGTGAAGGCCACCACCCTTGCAACACTACTCGTGTTTCAGGTGAAGGTCACCACCCTTGTAACACTACCCGTGTTTCAGGTGAAGCTCACCACCCTTGTAACACTACCCGTGTTTCATGTGAAGCTCACCACCCTCGTAACACTACCCATGTTTTATGTGAAGCTCACCACTCTTGTAACACTACCCGTGTTTCAGGTGAAGCTCACCACCCTCGTAACACTAGTCGTGTTTCATGTGAAGCTCACCACTCTTGTAACACTACCCGTGTTTCATGTGAAGCTCACCACCCTCGTAACACTACCCGTGTTTCATGTGAAGCTCACCACTCTCGTAACACTACCCGTGTTTCATGTGAAGCTCACCACCCTTGTAACACTACCCGTGTTTCAGGTGAAGCTCACCACCCTCGTAACACTACCCGTGTTTCAGGTGAAGGTCACCACCCGTGTAACACTACCCGTGTTTCAGGTGAAGGTCACCACCCTTGTAACACTACCCCTGTTTCAGGTGAAGGCCACCACCCTCGTAACACTACCCGTGTTTCAGGTGAAGGTCACCACCCTTGTAACACTACCCGTGTTTCAGGTGAAGCTCACCACCCTCGTAACACTACCCGTGTTTCAGGTGAAGGTCACCACCCTCGTAACACTACCCGTGTTTCATGTGAAGCTCACCACCCTCGTAACACTACCCGTGTTTCAGGTGAAGCTCACCACCCTCGTAACACTACCCGTGTTTCATGTGAAGCTCACCACCCTCGTAACACTACCCGTGTTTCATGTGAAGCTCACCACTCTTGTAACACTACCCGTGTTTCAGGTGAAGCTCACCACTCTTGTAACACTACCCGTGTTTCATGTGAAGTTCACCACCCTCTTAACACTACCCATGCTTCAGGCAAAGGTCACCACCCTGGTCACACCACTTTGTAACGGCTCCTGCATTTCAGTGGACAGACCACTGAAATCTCCGTCTTGGAACCGGCGCCTAATTGTAATAAGATTGCAAAATTCACCTTCATTCGAAACCATCAGTGAACTATCAAGGCAGAAACAGATTTATTGAAAAATAATGTAAATCAGAATAAAAGATCTGTGACAAGTAGCAACATCTGATTTACATGGAAATAGCTTTTTAATGTGACTCGTGCTGTCGTGTAATGGTACAGTGGATTCCAGCGTCTTTCATTGTTTGTCGCGCACGGCCTTGTTTTCGAACACACGTCAGCCCCTAATTTCTAATTTATCTTTCTTCTGTAAATACTCAAATAATCCTGTTTATTTGTTTTTCCTTTACTGCTCGGGAGCCTCGATCACCGCCGATTGCTTGAAAACATGCATGATTCATATCTGGGGACTGGGGAACCAATAAACATTCATCACCCACAATGCCTTGCGTTGACACCGAACACTAGGCAGCAGCCGGGCGCGCGGATGTGCTGCAATGACTTAATGCCCTCCTTGCATGGGGCGTTTATCGCACCGGCTCAATTTATAAGGCCGCAAAACACTGTCAGCTCTCCCACAGAATAACAAGCCTGACATTTAAGTTATGCGTCCCCATAAAGTAGAGATTCATTCAAACAAGCACCTTGCACAGCAGTCAGGGACGTTCAGTAAATCACGGTGCGTCATCGTGAAACCCATATCCGCATGGAGGCCAATTTCCATACGCCTGCCATGAAGAATTTGTTGCCTATTTACTTTGACTATGCATTATTTATTAAGTCAGGTGTCCATTAACCAAAATGTATATTTTTTTGTGGGTAGGTGGCCTGAGCAAACTTTCCAGCCTTGGATTATGAGCAGTGCTTAATTTGAGCCGGTGATTGCAGGTCAGTCTCACCAGCACTTATTTTCCTCAAGAGTATTTCACCCAGAGCAAGACACAGCAAAACGGGAAAGGGGGAAAAGAATGAGGAAGAGAAAGACGAAAAACAGAAACAAGGAGAGAAAGTAGGGATGAAAAAGAACCTTCAAGAGTGAGATAAGGGCCAGGGAGTCTCTGGTGGTGGATGATAGAGGCATGAGGTGGACTCAAGACTACAAAGCATTGGTATTCGGCATCCCAGCATTCGATAGCACTTGCCGCGGGCTTCTGAGCAAAACTTTGGGCTCCGCACTTATTGTTTTAGAAGCGAATGTTGTATAAGCACTGATTCCGAGGTCCTGAATACAAACAGATTTGGGTTTAAAAATCCTAAGGCCTGATTTAGGGGCATATTCACAAGGACTTATCGCCGATTTATCGCCACCTTAATGCATCAAAAGTGGAGATAGATTTAACGCCCCATTCACAAGCGGGTGCAAACTGCAGACATCGCCAGTATTCCCGCGATAACTGCCCCCAAATTTATCCCACGGGTGACACCACCAACTAACCCTAATGAGATGCAGAGTAGGCGTTCCCGTGCAAAAACTCACGAAAAAACCACAACACCACTTTCACAACGAACTGCCAGATCTGCGATGCGAACCAAAATCAGGCGATAAGCCGCGGTAGCAGCAGGGATTTAACACCTGCCTTATGCTGGTGTTAAGCAGGGCGACTACCTGCAGCACTAAAGGGAGTCCAGCCCAGAGCCACATCGGAAGACCCACAGATGCCATGGAGCCAATGATCATGCAGCTCGGAGACCCAAGAGGGCCACAACACCCACCGCCACCACTCCCAGGCCCCCCCCCCCGGACCTCTCCCCCCAGACAAACACATACCGTGCACGACACAAGAGCCACAAAAAGCGCATGATGTCGCACAGTGACAAAAAGAAACACACATGTGTGGTCAGAAGAACGAGAAACAGTCACACATCATTGAAGTAACAACCAAAAACTTTATTGAAATACAACACAAAACACCAATGCGGAAGACTCCTGTCTGGTCCGTCCGGGACAATCTTGATGTCACAGCCTGGAAAATAAAGCACAAAATCAGAACGTGTCATGCGCACATCAAAGGAGCGAGACACAGAGAAACAGAGAATGAAAGAAAGGCAGAGAGAGAATGAGAGAGAAGGAAAGGAAGTGAGAGAGATTGAGAGAGAAGGAAAGGAAGGGAGAGAGAGAGAGGGAGAGGGAAGGGAAGGAAGGGAGAGAGAGAGAGAGAGAGAGGGAAGGGAAGGAAGGGAGAGAGAGAGAGAGGGAAGGGAAGGAAGGGAGAGAGAGAGAGAGAGAGAGGGAAGGGAAGGGAGAGAGAGAGAGAGAGAGAGAGAGAGAGAGAGGGAAGGAAAGGAAGGGAGAGAGAGAGAGAGAGGGACACTATTGCCCCCGCGCACCCAGGCCCCACTGCTCACCTGCTGCCACCGGTGTGTCTCCAACCACGTGCCGGTATACACTGCAAGCCACCAGGTCTGCAATCTGTAATCGAGGCCAGAGTCAATCATGGCAGAGTCCATCTCACTGCACGCGGCAACAATGCCTGTCCTCCTCTGCGCACACATGCAGCCGCACCCTACCCCCTCCCGCCGGCCAGCGCTGGCTGTCCGCACTTGCGCACCCAGGCCCCACTGCTCACCTGCCGCCAACGGTGTGTCCACCAGTGGGCAAACCACGTGCCCGTGCAAGCTCCAGGCCCCGGTCCCGCCACCATGGCATGGTCCACATCATGCGGACCCGCACCGCGGCCCAGCAGGTCCCACACATGACGCTGAGTCCTGAGGCATCAATGGCAGAGACCACATCAGTGCACACGTCATCATCGCAGGCTGCACACCCGCTCAGCAATTTCGGTGCCACTAACCCTGTGCAACCCCAGTCAGCGCCACGTGGTGGTAGGCCCGTGACGGCCGCAAGGCTTCGGGTGCCACTAACCCTGTGCAACTCCAGTCAGCGCCATGTGGTGGTAGGCCCGTGACGGCCGCATGGCTTCTGGTGCCACTAATCCTGTGCGCAACAACTCATGGGCCCTTTATGATTGAGAACCGTGGAGCATCCGTCATCCAGTCACCACCGGCAGTGGGGAATGTGACGCTGTCGGCCCCTTATATTGGCGGGGTCACATGGCCTGTGACCCCTATGCCGGATGGGTGTGGTGTATGTGCAAACCTGCCCTCAGGGAGTGGCCGTGACATGCTGACAACTAGACCAGTGACCTGCAGACCACTAGCGTGTACGCCTGCGACATGTTGCTATGTGGGCCCCCCCTCGGAGCGTAAGCAGAGTGGTCTGGCCTGGTATACGCAGGACCAGCGCAGGGCTTGCAACAATGACTCGGGGGCTCTGGGCGTGGTTCAGTCCATGTCCGGACAAGGGAGTGACTAATGCGTGTGTCCCTGTTGTAGTGTCTACGGCACCCGGAACGCAATCGGCATTGTAGCACACTGTGACTGGAATCCCACTAGATGAGCATCATTGACGTTAGGGGGAATCACTGTCCCTACATTCATCCACACATTCATACATGAATGATGTAAGACATGACACAGCAGTGCATTTCTGAATGTTTAATGCACATCCAGTGGAGTTTTGCAGCTGGAGCAGTACAGGGCCATGCCAAGCCCACTTCGCAATATGGACCCGTGGAGGGCCAGCCAGAGTCCATCCGGGAATGACAAGTACTGCAGAAGAGGTAGGGTACAGTCCGCAGTCTGGTCGCCGTGTCATTGGTCATCAAACAGGATATGGCAGTCCGTGTCGCGGTCCAAGGTGAGTGCAGCAGAGTGTATCGGGGGTCAGTGGAAGGTCATGGGGCTATGTGCGGCACCAAGCAGAAACAGGCCAGGTGGCGGAAATGAATGCTAGTGCCTCCTTCTGATCTCAATCCCATCCACGTCCTCGGATGTGTGCTCTGCCCCACCTGTGGGTGTTGCAGTTCCGGCTGCAGCACTGTGTGCCACTGACACATCAGGGGCCGGAGGTGGATTGTGGGCCACACTGTGTGGCAGTGACACATCAGGTGCCGGAGTGGAGATGCATGCCGCACTGGGAGGCACTGACACACCAGGGGGCGGAGATGTGGATGGTGTGGGGGAAGCAGCATTCATCTGCGCCACGCCTTGTGGCAGCAATGCCATGATGAGGATCTGCAGGGCATGGTAGATCCCAGCTACATTTTGCTGATGTGCAGCGGTGGCGGCCATCCTTTCCGCCTCCATCCGCACCATGTCCTCCATGAGCCTCCGCATGTGTGCCAGCTCATGGCTGGGATCGCTGGAGCCACTCTGAGCGGACAGGTGTTCTTCTCTCCGAGTTATGACTCCAGCGATGTCAGCCAGGGCTCGTTGGAGACCATGGAGCGGCCCGTGGGTGTCCGTTAGGGACTGGAGCTGGTCCCTGATGGGACCTAGACACCCATGGATGGCGTCCAGTTTGGCAGCCATGAGGTCGAACCCCACCCGCACCTGCTCAGCCGTCTCCCTCTGGCCCTCCAGCACACGGCGTTGGAAGGCCATGTGTTGTTCGTGGGGGTCTTGGGAGACAGCCGGGGTTGTGGGTGCCTCCTGCTGGGTGGTTTGTGTAGTGGGTGGGGTCTCCTCTATGCAGCTGGGCTGCCCTGATCCTGGAGGTGAGTTGCGGATGATGTCAATGATGTCTTGGAGGGCTTGGGTGTCAATGCTGGGGGTGTCCTCCTCGTCATCAGTGAAGAGTGGCTGGGACTGCTCTGCAGGAGGTGTTGACGGTGCCCCTGCAATGTGAAAGGGAGATGGTGTATTACAATGTGTCCACATGTATGTAGCCGCATGGTACATGTTCACATTCAGACAGCATGGCATTGTACATTGTGACAGTCTGTGGATCAGGGCCATGATCCAGAGTCATTGTGGGTGTGCACTGTGCTCTGCTTGATTGTGCATGTGTGCCATTGTGGCCATCTCCACCCGTCCCCCAGTACCTGGTGGTTACTCACCCTGTTGCTGTGGTATTGTGTCATGTCGAGCAGTGTCCGGTCCCCGACTCCTGCCACAGTCTCCACGCTGATGACTGTCGACACCAGCTCCTCCATGTCATCCAGCTCCAGCTGTGGCGCTGGGCTCCCACCTCCAGTCTGCATTGCTGCCTTCTGGTTGCCTGCGAGTTTCTCCTTGGTTTTGCGCTTGATGTCAATCCATCGCCTCTTGACCTCGTCCATTGACCTCTTCTGCTCTCCGACGTCATTCACCTTGTCCACGATGGCCCGCCATATTCCATTTTTGGTGCCCAATGACACGTTGGAGGTGACGAACAGTTGTTGATGGTGTTCCATCACCTCCGTGACCAGGATCCTGTTTTCCTGCGGACTGAACTTCGTCTTCCTCTTCTTCTTGTCCTTGCCCTTCCCTGCCCCCGAGGTCCCAGGCTGGTCGTCCGGGGCGCATGGGGGTTTCCGCTCGTCCTCTGCGCCTGCTCCGGCTGCCTCCATGGTGCTTCGGTGTTGGTCATTTTGTGTTTGTGTGTTTTTTCTACTTTTGTAGTGATTTTCCCGCCTGCCGTGTGTGTATTGCAGGCCTGGCGCTGCTTATCGCTGATTTCCTCATCGCGGTTTGGCCCATCGCATGTTTTTTTGCGTTGAGGTTTGTGTTTTTATCACCGTCGTGGTTGTTGTATCGCGGACATTGTCCGCGGTTTCGGGAGGCTATCGCATGGTACCGCCGTGTTGTGAATTCCACGTTGACACAGGGTTATTTTCCCGCAATAGACTGCGATGTGTAAAGTTGCGTTAACATTTTTTTGAGATGTTTAGCACACGTTCTTGTGAATATACCCCTTAGAGTTGTAGTAAGTAGTGATAAGAGTCGCATGTGTAATACGACAGCCGGGATTATCCATCACGTTAATGACGGAGTAATCCATCTGCCAAACTCTAAATGAGGCCCCTACAAACAGCAGTAGTACTAACTGGACCTCCATCGCTCACTACCGAAGTTTAGGAATAAAACCAGACAACGAAGCATGTATATTAATTCTTCAAACGCATTTAGCTACATCAGTGTCTCGCTGGGGTATCTTGTCTTTGGTCCGTGTTAGTCGAGCAGGCTAAATACATCCCTGACTTGAATTCAATTCTCCACTTGCTGGCAACTTGTATGGAGTCTGATGTGGGAAGACAGCCGGCAGCCAGGCCAGCTGGGCTCCGGAGTCATAGCATCTGATCATAAGCGCATGTGTGCTGGCCGGGCGCGTGCCGCATGGCTTGATGCTGCATTCCCAAGCATTGGATTTAGCAAGTCCTCCAGGAGATAGATCAATTTCCATTCTATACAGCTCTAACTCAGATGTAAGCTTGCTTCAGGTTTCCACAGATGCTTGCAACAGGAGACAATAATGCATCAGATTCTCATATGCCCAGATTCACAAAATAACACAGCGCAAGAGGTACACGCCAGGTCCACTCCAACGTCAACATACCAAGTTTAACAGAGCCAAGTGACAATGTATTCAAGTTTCTAATATGAAATCTTTCAAAGATGGTGGCATAACCCGGTAAATGGTATGTCCGCCTTCCAGATTGCCTATAAAGGATGCATTGTTACTCCTTATTCTAACCCTTGGAAGGAAGAACTACACTTAAAGAGATGAGTGAGTATCAAGAATGTTGCAAGGTTAATAGTAATGGGCTCCTAAAAGCTCCTTGTAGCAGCAAGTGTGTTAAAATCCTACTGCTTTCACCCACATATCTTATCATAGGGGCTGTTTAACCAAAGAGTGCCGTACTCAGGTCTGACTCTTCACTCAACCCTGAAATAAGATAAAACAGTGTTAAAGTATTATTTAAGTCCTGCTTTCTTATCGATGGCCATATTATAGGTGTTGTTCAACGGGTGTGTAGTGCCAGTCTAATAATCTAGCAGTCCCCTATCGTGGTGTGTTTCTTACTTCATGTGAATTAAAAAAGATACAAAATCTGTGATGGCCTGGGGTCAACAAAAAATTCTTTAAAACTATCATCTCAGGAGCGGTGTGGCTAATAGCAGAAGATGGCTGATATGCTTAGAGAAGCTCTGTTGAGGGCCCACACTGATCTTACGGAATCCTGCCCACTTGTCAGTTGCATAGAAGTGGCATTGTCTGAGAGGGCGCTCCTGGGCAAATATGAGTAGTGCCAGCAGTACTTGGGGGGCCCATAGGAGCTACGAATATCAGCAGTGGTGAGGGCATGGCCTAGGTAGCTGAGGCCGCATGGCAGTTGGAGTGCCCCTTCCAAGCCGGGAGAGATGGCAAGCTCTAAGTGGTGTGCAGCTGGGTTCAGGGGTAGAGAGCCAAGTGGGAGGGGGGAGAGTGGGATTGGCAGTTTCTGACTGCACCCAAGAGGGCAGATGTCTGCCCATCCAGTATGGGTGGGGGGACATGTAGCCATTTCTGTGATGGCCCTTACTTCATTGGGCTGTCAGAGAGGTTTGGCTATGGTGGTGATTGAGTAATGACTGCGCAGCCAAACCTAAGGTCCACCCACATTTAAATTGAGTGGGTGGACCATTATGTTGGCAAACACAACAAGATGATGGGCGGAGTGCTGAAACTTTTAAACCAGTCACGCGCAGTCAAGAAATCTGGGTTTAATCCATCGTTCTTTTACTAATTATGCCACCCCAGTTTAGACCCCGTCATATGCAAATCAGTCTTGACCCCGCTCCTCATGGGAAAAGTCCAGCCCAAACTGCTGGGCCAGTTCCTCCCTGGACCAGAAACAAGTACCCTGGGGCCGGTTTTGGGGTATCACCCCTCATCAGCCAGGCTAGCTTGAATCAAGTGGCACAGTGAGCAAGGGACCCAGGTTTGGGCATACTCATGGCCACTTTAGGGCGATTCATTTTTAAATTGTATTTTGTGATGTTGCTAGTCCCAAGAGTAATGCTAGAAATGTTACCTTTGATAGTGCAGCAAAGCACCAATCACAGCTGAAAAGGTGAATAACTTCAAGGTTAAAAATAAAACCAAATAACAAGGTAAAGACATAAAAAAATAATATGAAAAATCGAGTTGTAGCTGATTAAACAATCATCAGAATTAAACCAAAACCTTAACACTTTTTGGTGCTATTTTTATTTTAAATGTGAATTTCGCGATGAAGGAAGGTCCCTCAACCAGTCAAGATTTCTTTGCTTGCGGTAAGTCTATTTTTTGGAACTCAAATTCCTCCATAGGGGCAAGGGTACAAGCTATAGACGAAGAGGGCAGGTACAGTTGGAACTAGTCAGCTGGAAATCTTAGGAAAGGCCTCTGATAGCTTTTCGTGCCCCTGGAGTTTAAACGAGTGGTCAGCCTCATGACTCTTGGAGTCCACTTTTTTTGCCCTGGGTACAAGAGAGAGCAGGTCGAGTCCTTCAGGTCTCGCCTCAAGTCATAGAAAGCACACATACTCCAGAAGACTGCAACCCATCAGCACCACGCTCACACCCATTCTGAATGCCTCCATCTTTTCCGCAACCTTCCCAGATGCTTGGAAGCACGCCACTGTCCTCATATTGCTGAAGAAACCCTCTGTGGACACTTCAAACCTCGCCAACTACAGACTGATTTCTCCGCTACCTTTCCCAGCCAAGGTCTTACAGAAAATTATCAACACCTCACTGAACCCCTCAATGACCACCAACTCATCTGCACCACTAAGTCTGGTTTCAGACCCAGCAAAAGCATGGAGACTACCTTCATGGCCACCACGGGTAACATCCACATAGCTCTGGTTGGAGGACCCTCCTCCCCCTGGACCATCCCACAGGTCTCCCACTCCAACCTCATCCACGCCTACATGACATTGGAATCCCAGGACACACACTCCGATGGATCTGCTCCTTCCTGACTGGAAGTACCTAGTAAGTCAGCCTGGCACTGTACACGTCGGTCACTTGCGACCTCATCTGAGAGTTTCTCAAGAATCCTCCCTGAGCCCAACACTATTCAACGCATACATGATCCCTCTAGCCGGCATCATCCACTTTCATGATATTAACGTCCTCTCCTACGTCAGTGACACACAACTCATTCTCTCCCTCATGGACAATTTGCCCAGTGCTTGGATCAAGTTCAATGCCTCTAAGATTGAAATCGCCCACTGGATAAAGACCAACCATCTGAAGCTAATAACGGACAAGACCGCAATTGAGATTTTTGGGAAGAGCAATTCACTGTGGGACTCCACCTAGTGGCCATTAGGTCTGGGGCCAACACCCACCCCCTCCACTCATGACAAGACCCCAGGATTGTCATTGATAGCAAACTCAACATGACCATCAAAGTCAATGTCATCACTGCCTCATACTTTCATACCCTGAAGATGCTGAGGAAAATTTCAAATGGCTCCCAATCAGAAATTGGAAAACTGTCATGCACACCCTCGTCACAAGCAAGCTGGAACAACCTCTGTGTCGGGATGAACAAAACTCCCCAGAAGACTGCAGACCATTCAGATTTTAGTGGCCAGAATCACTCTCTACCTCCCATGCCACATTCACCATACCATACCAAGACATTTATAAAGCGCTCGGCTACCACCAACTGCGGTGTCCCGGCGCTACACAGAGACAAGGAGAAAAAAAGAAGAAAGAAAAGAAAGCAAGCTAAGGGAGATCAAAAAGCCAGGTTTTCAAAGCACTCCTAAAAGTGGTTTCAGATTCTGCTTTGCGCAAGTAGAGCGGCATCGCATTCCAAAGAGCGGCTGTTCTTACTGCAAAGGCGCGCCCTCCCATCCTAGCTTTACGGTAGGAAGGAGAGCAGAGAAGAAACTGAGAGTTCGAACGCAAGGTCCTGTTCTGGTGGTATTTCCGAAGTCTAAGCCTCAGATAACCCGGTCCACTTTCTCTAGTAGCTCTAAAGGCAAGTAACAGGGCCTTAAATTCGATTCTCCTTTTCACCGGAAGCCAGTGAAGACTGCGCAGGTGGGGGGAAATGTGATGCCGGAGAGGCACGTTTCTAAGAAACCTAGCAGCAGCATTTTGGACTGTCTGGAGCTTTTGAATAAGATAGGCAGGGAGGCCAAGATACAAGCTATTGGCATAGTCCAGCTGGGACGTAACCAAGGCATGGACTATGGTGGCCCGACAGTTCATCGGTAATAAATAAAGAAATCTACGCAAACTTTTGAGCTTCCAAAAACACGCTCTAGAAACTCGGCCAATCTGGGCTTTCACCGACAATTCCGAGTCAAATCTAAAACCTAAATTTCTGACAGATAAGACTGGGGTGGGAGGGGATTCAACTGCAATGGCCACCATAAATCAGCCGGTGGAGGTGAAGGTTGGTTGAAGAACATCACCTCAGTTTTATCGGTATTCAGTTTAAGACCGTTATCTGTCATCCATGAAACAATCTTAATTAGGCATTGCCTAAAGCTGTCAAATGCAGCCATCTTGGAATCTTTAAATGAGAACACCAGCTGCGTGTCATCAGCGTATGAAATTATACGCACGCCACACTGCTCAACTAATGCTGCCAGAGGGGCAAGATAGATATTAAACAGGGTCGGGCTCAACGCAGAACCCTGAGGCACTCCACAGCCCATGGCGCAAGAGGAAGAGACATGAGGACGAAGGAGGACCTGCTGGGATCGCCCCTCCAGGAAGGATTGGAACCAATTTAAGATGGTACCCGAGATACCCAGCTGTGTCAATCGGTCTAAAAGAATCGAATGAGAGACTGTATCAAAGGCTGCAGATAAATCTAACAGCACAAGCATGGCACAGCTACCATGGTCTAAGGATTCTCTGATGGTTTCCGCCACTTCCAGCAGGGCCGTCTCTGTACTATAACCCTTCCTAAAGCCCGATTGGGAGTCATGAAGGAGATTATTAGACTCCAAATAATTAGAGAGTTGTCTCTGAACCTCCTTCTCCAAGATTTTAGCAGGGGTAGGAAGGAGCGAGATAGGCCTGAAATTCTTGAGTATGCTCGGATCTGCATCTTCCTTTTTGAGAATTGGCAAGACCAGGGCCTTTTTCCACACTGAAGGGAAGCATCCCAGCCTTAGAGAGGTGTTCCAAATAGCATTTAACTGGGAGTTAAAAAGAGGAGCCAGTAAGTTAAAAAATCTAGCTGGGCAGGGATCCAAGGGCGAGCCTGATTTAATTCTGACAAGGTCTTTCAAAGATAAAGACGGGCAGAAAGGCTGAAATTCAGTCCAAAGACAGGGAGGAACATAAGCCGAAGGTGTAATTAGCCTATCTCCGGACACCAAGAATGTGGAATATATAGATTGAATCTTTTCCTGGAAAAAAGTTGACAAATCCCTACATAAAACAGCTGAAGGCACAATCTTGCTCAAAGTGGCCTCAGGTTTCATAAAATCTTGAACAATCTTAAATATTTCTTTAGGAGAATTATCCGAATCTTTAATTTGTTTGGCTAGATGATTCTTAATAGCCAAGCGTTTAAGAACATGGGATTTTTTTTGTGCAGCTTTATAAGTGCTCTTCGCATCCGGATTATACGTTTTCCGCCAAATACGCTCCAGTTTTTTGCATATGCTTTTTTCAGACTGGAGCTCTGACGAGAACCAAGGAGCGGAAGGCTTTTTCCTAGCAAGTTTCGACATTTTCATGGGGGCGATGGCGTCCAGAGAAGAAGTAACCCATTCATTAAATGAGGTTGCATCTAAGCTGGGATTGCCCGTGAGCTGGAGAGGGATGTCACGCAGGACCGGGCCCATGGTCTCAATAGATACTCTCCTCCAATTTCTCTTCAAATTCACGTCACACCACACATTAACGTGTGCTACTGCCTCCCCATACACAAACATGCACAGTTCAAACTTTTGCAGATATTTTCAAGGAACAACATACACTGGCCCAGCATACGTCAACAATTGCATCTGCTTTCACAAACCTTCTAGACACCTCCGCTCATCTGGACTCGTTCTTGCACACATCCCACACATACGGAAAAACAGATTTGTCGGATGAGCTTTCTCCTACATCACTCCTACAGGCATAGAACAACCTGCCCATATTTATCAGAACCTCCTCCTCAGATCTTGAATTCTGAAAGAAACTGATGACCTGTCTTTTGAGTAGTGGACCTAGGCCCTAAGTGTGGTTACACCTGCTCAGTGCCAGGTTACTTTCCCGAGTGATAGTACGCATTACAAATTTGCATAACATAACAGGTTCAGTCCTCTTCTGCTCTTCCTCAGGTCCAGCAGTGTTTTGAGGAGGGCACTGGGAAAAAGTCACAATTATGCCTGGCACCAGCTTATGGGCGGGGGTGACTCCCAGCTCCTTCCTAACCAATGGGGTGAAAGTTCCAGGGGTTGTCGTACTCACTTTTGTACATTTCCTGTGTGCCCCATTGCAAACAATCCCACAGTGTCAGTCTCTGTCTAAGTCCAAGATGGAGAAGCTCTTTTCCCCTCATGCTGAGCCTGTGTGCCCACCCGAGAGGTGTGGTCAGGGAAATGTGCAACACCTCCTCTGTGGTCACTTCAAACTGTTTCTAGGGCCAATTCCCACCCCACTGGGTTTGGTGCCTGTCTGACTAAAGGAACAAAAGAAGGGGTCCGTCCAGATCCAATCTGACATCCACCTGTGATAGGGGAGGCCCCTTTGAAGTAAAAAACGTTCCTGGGCACTGGCCAAATTGTCATCCTGCAAGAACAGCAGAAACCTTGTCAATCACCTAGCCCTTTGTCTCTGCTTTGGGAGCAGTTTTCATCAGTCATTCAGGGCTTGAGCACTTAGAGGACTGCAACTGCAGGCTGATGAAAATGTGCCTCCAGAGGCTTTAGGCAGTGAAAATGCAACTTTCTAGAAGTATCTTTTCCTTCATATTTATTACACATCTGACTTCACTGGTGAATTGGGCTTCTAATAAATATTATAAGGCGTCCAAAATTATATTTTAGTGTTTCCTAGCCAAAGATAGAATTATTACATTTACTATTGCATCCCAGTGTTTCCCTATGAAACATACAGCCTTGCTTCAGTGAAAATAGCTTTTAGGTGCTAGTCACTTTACAGACATGTTTAACATTAAAGGGCTTATTTACAAGCCCCTTGCGCCGCCAGTCCACCACTTTCAATATGGGAAAAAATGGCATACCAGTGGCAGAAGGGGCTTGTAAATAAGCCCTTAACTTTCTAGATGTCTTACTTTTAAATGCCATGCAACCAGCCTTATGGGCTACAAGACCTACCTAGGGGCGACCTATTAAATTTAAAAGGGTGGTTTAGACCTATCAAACTGGTTTATTTTGACAGGTCGAATTGCACTTTTAGTTTTTAAACTGCTCCAGTCAGGCTAAAATGGTAGGCCTGAAGCCATGTTTACACTGCCACTGTAGTGAATGGCACAAAAGGTGCTGCAGTCCACTAGATGCATTTAGCTTACAGACCCTGGATACACCTTTTACCATAAACAGGGGACTTATAGGTAAGTTAAATATGGCAATTAGAATTATACTAATTCATCTATGTTAAAAGGATGTGCACAGACACTTTACTACTGGTTAGCAGTGGTAACTTGCATAGAGCTCTACAGCCAGCAAAAATAGATAGGGCAAAAATATTTGGGTACACTATGCAAAAGACGGTCATTTCCTACACCAAGCCTGGGTCTCTCCAAACCTGATGTTTTTTTCCAATGTTCATTAATAGTTTCCACATTAGTGTATGATTAAAATTAAACTAACAGATATGGGGCCATATGTACGACCGTTTTTAGAAGTCGCAAATGGAGACTCTGGCCATTTACGACCACTGAAAATGGTTGTAGGATGTATCAACCCTATTTTGTGAGTCTGTAACCTGTTATCAACTCGCAAAATAAGGATTGCGAGTTGCTATTAGGAAGGGGTGTGCCAAGGGCATCCCTTCCTAATAGCGAGTCGTTGAGGGATGTATGATTGTTTTGTAACTGGAATGTGGTCACAGAACAATCGCAGTTCACCGCCTACTTCAAGTAGGTGGTAAGCCAGTCGCAAACGGAAAGGGGTCTCTTGGGCACCCCTTTGCCTATGTGATTGGCTGCAAAAACATTTCTTAAGAGCAGGCAGTGGTCCCACTAAGGAAAACGGGCTGCATTTAAAACAAAAAAGTTTCTTTATCTAAAAATCAAACACAGATATGGGGGCACTCCACCATCCCTGTGTTATTGCTCATACCCAATGGGTCACAAATTGCAACCTGCATAATGAATACTGATGAGGCAGGTCATTTGCGACCCCATTTGGAATCGCAAAATGTGTCTGACACACATTAGTACATTTCCTTTTGCGAGTCACTAAAATTCGCAAATTGCGAGTCGCAAAAGGAAATGGTCATACATGTGGCTCCTAGTATCCGAGAGCTCTACTATAGGTACCAAAGTTATTTAAGTTAAACCCTCCTTTTATTTCAGTCAGGTTCAAAGATAAGGCATTTGTTTTTCATGCATAGGAGGTCATTACAAAGTGATACATGCTGGATCTTTTGATCCAGCATTCAGCAAAGAACAGAAAGCACAGATTGCTCCCGATAAGAGGAGGAAAAAGCACAGATGTCATGAATAGGTGGGATGGCTGATATATTGGCAGGCACAAACCCCAAAGGCTGAAAAAGAGAAACAGTTAGTGTCCAGGGGAAAAAACCTGCCATAATATACACTGAGCCAGTCACGGAACTAACACGAAGTAAATTAAAGCAATAAAGCAAAAATGACTTATTATACTAGACTGTGCATTTTACACCAGTAAGGATTAGAAATCCAGCAAATGTGGGATAGGCAGGTTGGGGGGAGTGAAGGTGGTGCTTTTCTTGCAAAATAAATTTACTGAATTTGTAAAGATTTAAAGTTTTAAACATTTTGTTTTTAAGTCATAGGTTCCTACTATATGAGGAGATTTTTGCTCATTTGCAAGGGGTTCAGAACCATGTGGCTCGGCTCATATTTGGCCTAAGATGCAATAACCAAATCAAGGCTTGCGATTGTTTATTTACTTACCTGTTAATTTATTGGCATCCAGCTCTTTACTATGGTTGCCTCTCATCTTGTTTTCAAGTCTTGCAGGGTGGTCTACTTTCTGTTATCACTTCTCAAGACATTTTGCACACTGAGAGACCTCAGAAGATGTTTGTTGGGCGTTGAGGGAATATTATTCAGAGTGCATTTTGGATGTTTAATTTCACACTCATCTCCTCTAAATCAGACTTTTCTGAAAGATAGTACTAGCCCGGCTGGATAATCTGATTATCGGGTAGGATAAATATTACACTCTCTACTCGAGTTCCAATACCTTTACCATCTCCTGGAGTAAGCCTTGACCGTTCACTATTGCTCCATTTGAACAAACACCTTTCCAAAATTAATAACTTATACAAATGAAAGAATTAGTCTTAACCTCTGGAGACCCAATCATAAACAATGGTATCCAATATGGATGCTGGATATTAACAACATAGTGTCCCAGGACACAAAAAAAACTCTCCAAATATACTGCTGCCTTTTCCCCACTATATAAAAATATTAGGAAAGCTTAAAAACTGGCTTAAATGGTCAATTCACTGGAGTGGGCAAACACCACCACAAAATGCTAACCATCTCCGGCATGACTATCAGTCTGGATTCCGATCACGCTGCAACGTGAAGAGCATTAGCCTCTAAACTGCCTTTAACACAGTCGATAAAGCCAATGCTTAAACGCACCGTGGAGTCGCATTTGAGATTCCCCGGCAATATCCTAAGCTAGGTCTCCTCCCACCTTTTCAACCAACACCAATTTATTCACATGGACACTTCCAGGCCCCAAAAATTCCCAGTGATCCATCCTGTCCCCTGTCATCTTCAACTTCTACATGGAGCCTCTTGGTACTACACTCACAGCTAACAGCATGAAGATTAGGAGTGGCTAGTCAACTCCGCTCCGCCCGCTGAGTTCACAGAGTTTTTGCTACTCCGCGCTCTGCTTGGAGAGCGAAGTTTGGCAAAAAACTCTGCATTCCTCTATGTGATAGAGTTTATCGCCCACCCCTATTAAGGGTTAAATGAAATCATAATGTGGGTTGCACCATCGCTCTCAGCATTATTCTGCATGCAGACAGATGCAAAAGTGTCTACCTCTGCTCCCTGCCGTCCTGTCTTTTTTACCTTTGCTGCTCAGCAGTTAGGCTCACGCCAATGCTTAGAGCCCGGGAGGCAGAGTATAGTTTGACAGACAGCTGAGGCTTTGTCAGTATTCGGCATTTTTTTCTGCCGATGAGTCTGTTCCACCCTCCTTTGCTTCGGCTCTGAACCTGCTGTGGCAGTAGAGCACATGCACACCTGCCATGTTGCTCGCCCCTCCTACTGCCTGAAGGCAACTATGGGCAGTAGTAAACTTCAAGACTCCATCCCAAGTGCTGCCCCTGCTGGCTTCAGGTGCCACAGCCCATCCCTGGCCATGGCTCCCTTGGCAGGGGCGCCTAGTATACTGTACTGGGAGCTCATATTGCACATGCAGCACACCCTCTCATCTACAGGAACAGAGATGAGTGCTGTCTGCCCATTAAGGCACTGTCCTCTTCACATGACCTGCCAATGATGGCTATTTTACCCAGACTTCCCTTTTCATATTGCATGTTTTTCATGGTACTCAGTTTCTGCTTTCTCATCCTTCCCTGTTTACACTGCCTGTCCCATCGCCCACACCCAGCTGCTGCTTTTCTTGTGCTCGCAGATCACCCCTCCTTGAACTTGCAGCGTGTCCACCCTTCTCCCGGAGGCCAGTTTGCCGGCTGCACACTCCTTGGCTTCATCCCGGTGTGATGAGCCCCACCCCGCACTGTGCAGGATTGATGTGGATGCTGGCTTCATGCATGTGCCTGAGCTGTGCACATCCATTCAGCTTGTGTATGGCCCCAGCCGTCTGATTTATATCACTGCACCTCCACACAGCACTCTCAGAGGTGACAAGTTTAGCGGTTTTCACCAGCCGCTTCTCCCAGTGTAACGAGAAGGGAAGGTTGCGATGCTCGGTCAGGTAGACACTGAAGTCGTGGCTCTGCCTTTACCGTGCTCACAGCCTCCGGCAGGTTCAGGGACCACTTTTCCACCTGCTGCTGAAAGATCTCCTCAGCTCCTCCTCCGCACTTCTGAAACCCGGCACATTCTTCCCTTTTTTGTGATATATGTGCTGGAGTTGGGGAGCTCAGGAGGGGCATCACTAACACATTCCAAAAGCCTGCAGATGAGAGCCGGAGCACACGGTGCGCAGCAGAGGAGAGCTGGTTAGGGATGCCCGAACAATACTCTGCCCGCCCGCAGCTGTCCGTGGAATCTGCAGAGTTTTTCGGTGCCTCTGTGGAATTCCACGGAGTGAAACTCCACGAGCTCCTTCCAGGCCTAAGAAAGATTCACCAATCTGCTGATGATACACAACTCTACTTGAAAGTCTTCTCTGCTTCAGACTTGCAGCTCCTCAAACATTTCCTGCACATAATCCAGACCTGGATGTCCAGTACCTACCTGCATCTCAACTGAACCATGGCAAAATTCATGTTGTTTGCCAAGAACAAGAAACAAGAAACTGTACAAATCTTGCTCAAAGACATGAACCATGATGGCTTTGAACCACAATTTTCACTGAATGCCAAATCATTTGGATTCCCCCTGGACAGCAACCTCACACATTGCCAAATAAAAAAGACCACCTCATACGAGCACTGTCTTTTAAAGAAATTGAAGTTACTTTTTCTAGAAAGCCACTTCAGAACTGCAGTTCAAACCCTCATACTCTCACATCCAGATGATGGTAATGTCCTGCTCCGTGGCCTCCCAGACTCCACACTGGTAACACTTAAGAGCATCCAACAAGTTGCAGCACGTCTCATCCAGGGCCTGAAGAAATATGCTCACATCAGCTCCTCTCTGACAAAATTCCATTGGCTCCCCTTGCTGACCCTCAACATGTTCAAAAGCAGCTGCATCATTAACAAAGCCAACACGAACAGCACTCCTGCTTCTATTGCTGACAAGCTTACTTTCCCTGGTGGTCCTGGCAAATCCATAGACAGGAGATTAAAAGTGAAAAAAAGAAAAAAACAAGGCATTAAACCTTTTTCATGTATGCACACAGGATCTGGAACAATATTGTTATCTTTATCAGGATTATCATTTTGACCTTGCCATCAGAATCACTGCCACATGAATTACGGTTCAGGAGACATGGCTTGTAAGCTTAGCTTTCTTATTTAGCCAAATTGTGTGATCTTTGGCAGCCACTTTTTGCACGTATTCTTCTGCTTCTATTTTGTGCCATGAATGGGCTTCTTTAATAGCAATCTGAAAGCTTCTTTTAAGTTTGTAGTAAAAAAATTAAATCTTACATTGGAGGCTTGGGGTTTCAACAGAGTCATTGTCTATTCATAAAAATGTAATAGGGTATTAAATTATAGTATTCGGTGCATGCAGTACTGCTTGGCGGTCTCATGTCTCTTAGGCAAATCATACTCTTCCGCTATCCCCGAATCTGACAATATATGTGCAGATTTAAAGAAAGATGTATTCAATATAGTGATGCATGGAATGCTTGAATCAATCTCAGCCCCTGCTAATTACTCGGGTCTCATCCCAGTCCATCGTTATTTTGCACACCATGCCACCTTGCTTTGGACCCAATTATTTGCAATTCAGTCTTGGCCCTGCTCCAGTGGGAATAGTCCAGCCCGAAAAGCCAAGCCAGGTCATCCCTGAACCAGGAACACAAGCAACCCAAGACTGGTTTTGTCCTGATTAGGGCTCATCAGTCAGCCATAGCTTGGTTCCGGTGGCACCGTGTGCACTGAAAGCACATCTGCACATACCCATCCCACTTTGGGCATCACGCTGAAGTACAAAAACAAAATGATGGATGAAATGATTGTATTAATCTTAGTTGCTGATAATTACTTGGGGCTGCATCCCAGTGCATCGCTATTCTGCACACCTTGCCACCTCGATTTAGACCCAGTCATATGCATACACATGCAAATAAGTCTTGACCCTGCTCCAATGGGAACAGGCCACTCCAAACTGCCAGACCAGGTTCTCCCTGAACCAGAACACAATAATCCAAGACAGGTTTTGCTCTTCTTAGGGCTCATCAGTCATGTATAGCTTGGTTCCAATGACACAGTGTGCAGTGTGCATTTGCCCACATTTAGTATTAGCATCTCTAGAGTGGACAATGTCCTTGAAGGTGCTTTGCTCAGGACTCCTCCTGTAGTGCATCGCTTCCCTCCAAGCCTTGTAGTAAACAAAAGCTAGATGCCATCAAACACCTCTTTACAGTACATGGAGTGTGGGAAAACTGATAGTTTTACACTGTACCTGGTGCCTCCAATTCTCTTGATGAACCTTTTATTTGTTTGTACTGAGATCGGCAAAGTGCATAACATTTGATTTCCCACACCAGCTCAGTGCAGGCCATGTGGAAGCCAACCAAAAAGTGGGACAAACCTACAGCGCACAGTACTGTTGACCACCCTAAAGTCAGTGGCCTAACATTAGCCCCCACTGGCCTGCGGTGTGGGGGGGGGGGCCCATCCTGCACTGTGCACGGGCAGCGGGCCACTGGCCTGAGAGCTCCTGACAGGTCTGGGGGGAGGCCTCCATGTACTTTGCAGGGGAGCCCCCTCAAGTTTTGTTACACCACTGCCTAATGTCTGATTCATGGCTGAATGATGGTTGCAAGGCCAAGGGGAGGGCCCTTTCTTGGGTCTCAAAGCTTTGCACCATTGCAGTAAGAAACCATGGAGGGGGCTCTCCTCCCCTGAGCCTCGTACCACAAAAGTCTGTAAAAACCTGGCACATTAGCTCGATGCCCATTAGTTGAAAGATGGCGCAGAATCCCAGGCAGTTGCCCACACTACCCATGCTTAGCACCAGCCCTGGCAGTAATGGTTTAGGTCAGCATTCTGTTCACTGTCATTGCCCCATCTCTGGTTTCTTTGAACTCCCTTTGGGTATGACCGCACTTCATGCACCAGCACACAGCCAGAGATTCCTCATTCCTGCTTAACTTCTATTCGCACAATGCACGGAATGAAGCGAGGATCCAAATCTGAATCCTTCAGGTTGGTAAAAGATCTCCCATCATTTGTATGTGAAGCTCTGCTGTAAAACACACTGGGACTCTTTTTTGTTCAGCTATTGAATATAGCTCCAAAACAATGATCATGTTTGTGTCAAAACTCTTGTGTGAAATGTTGGAACCAAGTCAGAGCAGATAACGAGGTGTAATCAAATATGGCATATAATCAACACAAAAGAACATTCAAGGCTGCTCCACTTATGAACAGCATAAGGGCTGTTTACAGAGATGGGAAAACAGGGTTTTGGCCCAATTCCAACCCCTGAAAGCTGGCACCGAATTCAGACTGACATCATGAAAGCATCCTTCCAGGTTGGGCACAGAGAAGCAGATGGCTCACACACTGTCAGCCTCATTTACAGTTTGGCGGGCAAGGTAATTCACCACAAGCATAGGAGAGTATTTTGGCAGCCAACTTACAGTTAGCCTGCTCTATTTAGAGTCGGGTGGACCATCAAGCTTATGCTGACAGTACCCCACTGGTTCTGCTGGAGGAAACCTTACACACATAGCCCTATGGATTTGAGACCATCAGTATAAGTTCCTTTCCGTCCACACTATTTAGAATGAACATACTTTGTTCTGTATGGGACTACCAGGAAAAGCCTAGCCTTCACAAACAGAAAAAATGACCCCCTCACCCAAGGAGAAAACTGCCAGGAATTCAGCATCATTAGTTTTGTTGTTTGCATTGGTATAGCAAAATCATATGCTGTTCAGCTGCATAAAGCATGGATGCCACTCTGGAAACTTTCAGTGCTTTCAGAAGCATTGCCAATTGGGGCAGCTCCTCTGAAGGCATAGAGATCTTAACAGAGACGTCTAAATATGGTGGTTTGTAGTGCGCTAAGGCATTGGAAGACACCCCTCTACAGTCTAAATGACTCCCTATGTTTGGGCTGTACACCCGTTCTCACACACGTGGACCACAGTGCACCGCAGCAGGAAAGGCACTGAATTGAGTGGAGTCAGGTACAGAGGAAAACGG
The DNA here is from genome assembly GCA_963921515.1 of Calotriton arnoldi. NCBI lineage: Eukaryota > Metazoa > Chordata > Amphibia > Caudata > Salamandridae > Calotriton > Calotriton arnoldi. The sequence continues at coordinate 317,688 of CAWUFW010008771.1, forward strand.
TTGTGTAGAGATATGCACTGGCAAGTCAAAGTTGGCTTAAGGGCGCTAGCACTGGAAGAGTCAGCCACATGCCAGTATTGGTGTCTACACAGGGCCAGCTGGAGTGGGACTGAGCCAGTCACCTGGCAGGTTCTGTTTCCACTGGAAGGCCAACTGAGCAGGGGCAGAGTCACTCACTTGCATGGCACTTCTGAAAGGTGGATACTGCTGAACAGAGGCTGCCACATCTTAGCTTGTGCTTATGAAGTGACTGATTCTCACCCAGCCCTGCCTGGCATTTAGTAATTATAGACTAATGAAGAATCTTATAATATCCTTGTAGATCAAAAGCAAAAGCTGAGATTGAATTAGTGTAATACTGTCAGAGGAGTGAGAGTCGAGGGATATCAAACTTAGGTGATTGAGCACTGAGAGCTTGGTCTGAAGATTTGTGTGCAGCCCTCTGTCAATCAGTGTGGCGGAGGACATTACACCCACCAACCTGATGGACTACCTGCAACCATATTTAGAGATCAATTTTATACCAGTGGTGATCTCTGTGTGTTCAAATGTTTCTGTAAAGACACTGAAAGGTTGGTGAGTGGCACCTTGTTTCAGACAATCTCTCACCAAACTGCTTTTTTTCCCAAAGAAATATCCCAAAAGCTGGTACTTGTTTTTGTGAAACAAATAACTGATGACCCTAGCACCCTGTGAGCTTTCTCCCACTATCTGGTGGTCATTAGTAATGACCTCCTCTCTCCTCCCCTCTCTCCTCCTCTCTCCTCCCCTCCGCTCTCCTCTCCTCTCTTTCCCTCTCTTCTCCTTTCCCCTCCTCTCCTCCCCTCCCTGCTCCTCTCTGCCCCTCCCCTCTCCTCTCTTCTCCTCTCTTCTGCCCCCTCTAGTCCCGTTTCCTCCCCTCTCCCCTCCCCTCTCCTCCCCTCTCTTCCTCCCCTCTCCTCCTCTCCTCTCCTCCCCTTTACTACCCTCTCCTCTCCCCTCCCCTCTCCACCCCTGCCCTCCCCTCCTCTCCCCTCCCTGCTCCTCTCCTCTCCGCTCCTCCCCTCTCTTCTCCTCTCCTATCCTTTCTTCTCCTCTCCTCTCTTCTCCTCTCCTCTCCACTCCTGTACTCCCCTTACCTCCCCTGCCCTCCCTCCCCTCCTCTCCTCGCCTCCTCCTCTCTTCTCCTCTTTCCCCTCCTCTCCCCTCCCCATTTCTTCTCTGTCCCCTCCCTCCCTCCTCCCCTCCCCTCTCCTCTCCTCTCCTCCCCTTTCCTCCCCTTTCCTTCCTTCCCCCTCCCATCTCCCGTCCTCTCACCTCCTGTACTCCCCTGTACACCCCTTTCCTCCCCTCCCCTCTCCTCTTGTCCCCGTTCTCCCTAACACTGCCTCTTGATGCCCTCATTTCCACCACTGCCAACCGCAGGCCCCTGTGTTCTCCTTTGCCTTTCCTTGACAACTTCTCCCCCCTGTCAAGCCCTCCTTGCTCCTCCTTCTGTTGTCCCCCCCCTTATGCGCTGGACCAGTCGCAAGGTGCTCCACATCCCCTTCCGATGTCCTTGGTGTAACGAGTCGGCCTACGTGTGAAAAGGGGCCTACCCAGTGCCCAGCGACTGCACACAACACACTTGGTTCACTCAGTGTGGGCAAAGACCTTGAGCGGTCTTACGACCGTTTATTTATCTCCTCGGGGCAAGCCCACCCTGAGGAGTGCTACAGGTGTAACAATGTTGTGGAGAGCCCGGGTGGCTCTCTACATCCCTCCTTTTCTTTAGTGTCCATGACTCACATGGTTCTAGCTGTGGAGATACGAAACACACAAAGTCTCTGAGCCGCTGGCTGGGGGCAGGATTAGGCCAGAAACCATACGTCTGGCTTCTGGAGTTGAGCCTGGGCCTCACTCCATCCGGGCCGCTGGCCACGGGCATGCTCGAGGTGTCCTGGCATGCCGGATCAGCACCTGGGGCGACCCCACTGGTCCCGGCAAGGCCATGGTCCTCTCCGACCGCCACAGTGGATGGTATAGGATCCCCGAGTGAATCGTCTTCCGTTTCCAGATCGGCATTCCGCACCTGACTGTGGCGGGCCCAGCCACCTTCTTGAACCACGACACATTTCGGGTCACCAGTAGTATGCCGCTCTTGGCGGAAACCACAATTCCTTGGATGGCGATGATTTTCCACACCTCAGGCTCATAGGGTGTCCGGAACTTCAATCCGGAATATCTGTCCTTCACAACAGCATAATCGCCCACGCACAGCGAGGGTGACTGGGCCCCTCGCGTGAGGCTTGCCTTCTGGTTGGTGATTTCTCTTTGGGTCTGAGTGGCCTCATAGTCCAGTTTGGTCTGAGTGGCCTCATAGTCCAGTTGGGTCTGCCGGGATGCTATCCCGCGGGCGCGCTGGAAAAGCAGATGGGATGGTGTGTAGCGGGTGGTGCTGTGTGGGGTTTGTCGATATGCATTCAGGAACTTATGGAGAGAGCTCTCCGCATCTTCCCCCTTTTCCACTCCAATTCTCAGCACCCGGTTGAGGGTTCGCATGAAGCGTTCTACCTCCCTGTTCGCCTGTGACCACTGAGGAGTGATCTTCCTGTGTTGAATGGCTTTTCCAGCTAGGTAGTCCTGGAACTCCCTGCCCTGGAACGGGGGTCATTTGTTAAATTTAATCTCATCAGGAAGGCCCAGTAGCGCAAATGTCTGGTTTAGGACGGCTTGGACTTGAGGAAATGCCGTGGAAGAAACCACCTTGATGACTGGGAACTTTGAGTGAGAGTCCATCAGGACTACAGTGCTGTGGCCATCAGGAAAGCTCCCAAAGTCGATGCTCACTTTGGACCATGGTTCAGCGCAGGGCTCCTCTGTGATGACCGGTGCCGGCGCTGGGTCGCCTCCGGTGATCGTGCACGAGTGGCAGTTCTGAATCACTTCTTCTACTAGGGCGTCCATACCCGGGAACCACACTTTGCTGCGGAGGGGTGCTTTGGTCTTGGCCATTCGTTGGTGTCCAACGTGTGCAAGGTCTTTGACTTGCCTCTGAATCTTGCTTGGTATTACGATGGCATAGCGGCGCAGAATGATTCTGTGTTCCCCCTCACTCAGTTCGCTGGTGATCCTCCGCGTTCAGGGAGTGTGCCCCATCTAGGAAGTGTTGCAAACCTCTTGACAGCAGTGCCTCTGGCTTTTGCTAGATTCTTATCCAGTGTTGTGGCCGCTGCGATCTCCTCCAACATCAGTGCCTTGGGGCATGCCTCCTGGGATATCATTCTTATGAACTCTTCCGTGCACTCTTCGTCGGCATGAGGTTGTCACATGTCGGCCGCGACAGGATGCCTCAATAGGTAGTCAGCTCGATTGCTGGCACCGGGGCAAAACACGACCTCAAAGCGATAAGCTTGAAGTTGCACGGCCCACCTTTCTATCCTGGGAGGGGCCAACCTGGATGTTCTGGAAAACAGGGGAATCAGAGGTTTGTGGTCAGTCACCACCCGGAAGTTGTACCCGAACAGGTACAAGTGAAAATGCTGGCATGCCCATTTGATGGCGAGAGCTTCCCTCTCAATTTGGGCATACCTCATCTCGGTGTCTGAGAGTGCCCTGCTGGCATAGGCGACAGGCATCCACTCCTTCTCTTCACTTTCTTGGAGGAGAACAGCCCCCAGGCCAACCGGGCTCGCATCGACCACCAGCTCGGTGCACCTCCTTGGGTGAAAATATGCCATGACTGTCTTGTCCATTAGCACCTGCTTGATGGCATGGAAGGCTGCATTTGTCTTTGGGGTCCAGTTCCAGGGCGCACCGCTGCGCATAAGAGATCACAGCGGCTCCGACAGGGAGGCCAGGTTTGGAATGAAGCGGCCGCAGTACGTGGTCATCTCCAAGAAGCTGCGGACTTCGGTCGGAGTGGTGGGTACTCGGGCTGCCCGAATGGCAATGGCTTTCTTAGGGTCTACCTGGAGTCCTTCGTGTGAAAAGATGTATCCAAAGAAATCTACCGATTCCTGATAGAAAGAGCACTTTGCCTTATTGAGTGTGAGGCCACTGACTGCCAGTCATTGGAGTGTGTCCTGCAGGTGTATGTGGTGTACCTCTAGAGTGTTCGAGAATACCAGAATGTCATCGCTGAGGTTTATGACTCCCTGTAAACCTGAAAGGGTCTCCCAGATGGCATTTTGGAAGACTTGAGCGGCTGACGACACCCCAAAGCTAAGCCGCTTGTACCTCCTCAGACCCATGTGGGTGGAGAACGTGGTGATGTTTCAGCTCTCAGGTGCGAGTTCCAGCTGATGGTATCCAGCATTTAGGTCGAGTTTGGAAAACCACTACGCCCCGTTGAGATCAGCCACGATGTCATCCATGGTGGGTGTCAGATGTCATTCTCTCTTCACTTCCTGGTTGGGAAGGCGCATGTCGATGCATGGCCCGATAGCCCCTTGCTGCTTGGGCTTTGGGGTGATGATTAGAGGCGACACCCACGGGGTCGGGCCTGTGACTCGTTCAATGATGCCGAGATCCTCATGTTTCTTCAACTCCTCCTCCACCTGTGTCTGTAGGTGAAAGGGCACCCTTCTGTGTCTCAGCACTGTCGGTCTGATCGAGGGGCCAATATGTAGATTGAATTGCTTCTCTTTTAGCTTTCCTAGACCCTTGAACAGCTGTGGAAATTCCCGCATGATGGCATCAGCATGGGAGTCGTGGACTTGACTGGCGAAGAAAACCAGTCCCAGGTCCTCCGCCATATGGCATCTGAGAAAAGTGCCTTTCTTTCAATCTGTTATGTGGAACCTTGCCCATGTAGCATTCTTGTCGTTGGCTTCCTCGACCTCTATTACTCCTCTCAGAGGGAGTGGGTGGGTTCCGCCGTAGGTGTAGATCCTCGCATTGGTGGGAGAGAGAGGGGGATGGGTTGTAAGGCGTTCATAATGTTCTGAATCCATGACATTCACTGAGGCCCTGGTGTCAATGAGTGCTTGCACTGTAGATCCTGCCACTCGGGGAGTGCACATGGGAGGCCGTTGTCACCGTCGGTCAGCTCGACCCGCAACGGACACTTTGAATACATCGCTGTCCTCTCCCTCCGTGTCACAACCATGCCCTGATGGTGTGGTGTCTTCTTGGGTGAGGTGATCATCGATTGACAACTGCCTGAGGTTGGATGGAGGCCCACGTGGTCTGTTGAAGACCGCCCTGGATCTTCTGCTCAGGCATACCTTGGCGAAGTGGTTCGGTTTCCCGCATTGAGAGCAGACCTTCCCTTTTGCTTAGCAAGGACTTGTTGGGGGATGTTCGACTCCACATTTTCCACAGGACCCACTCATCGGTGGCTTCGGGGAAGTACGGGCAGGGCTCGGGTGTTTCTGAATGGCCTCCTCGCTTTCCTCTTTGACCTGGATGTGTCGGGGGGTGCTGGGTGCGACAGCGCCCCTGTTGAGGGCAGCCTCCATTTTGTCCACTCCGGAGTTTGATAACTTGTGGGACCTTGCCAGTATCAGGATGTCGTCAAGGGACATTCCAGGTTGTCTCAGGATTAGCCTTCGCAACAGCACCAACCAGCACCCTTGGATGATCTGGGCCCGTATTTCTTCCCTCTGGTCTTGGAATGTGCATGTGCTGGCGAGCCTCCTCAGCTGGGCGTAGAAAACATCGACTGATTCTGTTTCGGACTGTTTGGCCTGTCTCAGCTTGAACCTCTCAAAGTCCGGATTATTTTGGGGGTCGAAATGCCGGTTCAGGGCCGCGACCGCAGTGTCGGAATCATCCTCCTCTCCCGTGTCTGGGAGGGTCTTCAAGAAGCCATAAAGCTCTCTCCCGCCGAGTGCATGAGCAGCGATCACTTGACGGCTCTGTCTGTCTTTCTTGTGCCCCTAAAGTAGTGGTTGAGGTGCCCTATCCAGGATTTCTACTGGGGGGCTGCCGTCGCGGGATCGGCAAGCTCGCTAAAGGGTGGGAGCAGTGTCACCGTAACATGGCTGTGATGTTGGGGTGGTGTGGCTGTGCCTGCCGACGGGCCGGCTGCGCCTACTTGAGGTGGTGTGCTCATGGTGGCTTCCTGCCTGCTCGAGCGTCACTCTGCCTTTCCTTGGTCCTGGTTGCCTGCCCTCTTGGCTTTGCTTCTCACTCATTGTGGCCTGCACTCATGTGTTCTTGCTGGGCAGTGACTCCTTTTCAGCTCTGTTCTTGCTGCCCTTGCTTCCTTATCTGCGTCTTTTTTTTTTTTACTCCTTTCCTGCTCTTTTCTTGCTGCCCTCACTTTCTTATCTGCGACTTTTTTTCTGGTTCCTTTTCCTCCCTTTTATGTGTCCTGTTTCCCTACTTGTGAGGTGTGCTGCGTCTTTGACGTTTCTTTTTTTTGTTGTTTATTAGTGGTAAGGAGTTGCCCAGGCCCTGGGAGGCGTGTCTGGCCGACCTCCCATGTGACAGGGACTGGTAGCGGCCTACCTGCTGCCCACGAGTCACCGCTGCGTGGCCAGGTGCTTGCACGTCTTCTGGGTGGGGCCTGGTCGTCTGTTGCTGGGTCACTGGAACAGGAGAGGGAGCACTGCTTCACCTTCGAGAGCCAGGCGGGGCCACGAGGGCTGCGAGCCGGCAGCTCGTGACAACAGTGGAGGGCCGCAGGGGACACACCCACCAGGCAGACAGCCACGGCGTTGGTGGGACCTCCGGCAGTCCCCGCTGGAACTGGAACGGGCAGCGGGCTCCCCGGAGCACTCGATCTCGGCTGCCTCCACTGATGGTTTGAGGGCATCCTCCGTGTAAAAACACGAGAGTGACCCCTCCAGGCCAAGAGCTAGGGTACAATATTCAATATTTAAAATAAGCTGCTCTTGGCAAAACAATAATCAGTCAATATAATCAAACAGTCACACCATCCAACTTCACCGGTCTAGGAAAGGAACAACCAAAGAGTATATATATAGATTTAATTGGATTTAAAACATCATCAGAATGTACATTTCAATAAAAAAGGTTATTTAAAAAAAAAACATATTAATCATACAATGATTCAGCACATTTAAAAACCTCAGAGAGATAAACACAACTGACATAAACATTTGTCATTGGTATTGGTTCTTCCAATAGAATCTATAACATTATTGACCATATTTCATTTGTTTAGTAATCAATACGTTTGTTCCATGGATGTAACCACAAACAGTGAGCGTTGACGCGTTTCGGTGGTATAAGAGCAAAATAAAACCACCTTCTTCAGGACAACATGTAAACCACCTCTCTTTTCCTCTAAACCACCTGTTTAAAGACATAAATCGAATATTAACGTGAGCGATCTCATCTCGTATTTATTCACAATATACAATTTATTATCACCTAATTTAATACATCTTAGTTAAAAAACATTGTGTTTAGCAAAAACTTTTTTGTATAAGGTGCTACTAGTGTTACCTATATATGCAACACCTTTAAGTGATTCTGATGTTGCTTAAATATACATCACCTCATGCCCCGTGTTGGGCATCCTCCACCACAAGCTCTGCTGACAGGTAATGCTGCAGAAACAGCCAGGAGTCGGAAGGGCGATGAAGGTGAGCAGATGAGGCGCAGGTTCGGCACCGGCCTTGTCGCCAGTGTAACGAGTCGGCCTATGTGTGGAAAGGGGCCTACCCAGTGCCCAGGGAATGCACACAACACACTTGGTTCACTCAGTGGGGGCAAATACCTCGAGCGGTCTTATGCCCGTTTATTTATCTCCTCGGGGCGAGCCCGCCCTGAGGAGTGCTACAGGTGCAACAATGTTGTGGAGAGCCCGGGTGTCTCTCTACACTTAGGTCTGCTGTCCACCATCTTGTGTGGTGTGGTGTACCGGGAAAAACCCACCCCTGCTTATTGGTTTCTTTGCCTGACGCAGCAGCTGACAGCCATGAGCGTCCCAGAATGCACCTGGGTAGGCCCTTGAACCTGCTGTTTCACTGGTTGTTCCTGCTGCGGGGCCCACTGTGCTCCCAGCTCTCCTTCCTGCTGTGAGGAAGGCGTTCCACCCCTCTCCCACTGTGCACTCTCCTGTGCTACTCCAAGCCTAGGAGGGAGGTGTTAATGACTCCCAAAGGAGGGCAGAGGCATTCCTACCTCGACAGGGGGGCATCAACCAGGCTAATACTGCCACTGACACCCTGCTGTGGCTGCTCTGGGAGGCCTCTACCTGCCGCCCTCAAAGTCCCGAGGGGGGCCTCCTACAGTTCTTGGACGGCATGCTGGATGTGTACATCTTCTGTTACTTTTTCAGAGTGATGGCTCCGATGCACGTGGGCGTGACGTAAGCTCTTCTGCTGTGTGGCCTCCACATCATTCGATCCTCTTGCACCTCTGTCCCCCCAAACTGCACAGCCCAAGACCCAGCAATGGAATAGGTTCACTCCACTGTAATAAAGCAGACATCACTATACACAGCTAATCAAAAACTCTGATATACAGAAGATTACATTTTCTCGCATAAACAGGGTTGAGTCGAAAAACTGAAGTAGGTTAAACAATTCATGTCCTTGGCGCCCAACACTGGAGCTCTTCTTGATGTCTAGATTGCAGGAACCCCAGAGTCTGACAGCCCTAAAAGAAACCTAAACTATGCACATGCCTTCACAGAGTCCGTCCTCTCTTTCCCTGACACTGCATGGACCACACCCCTTTTTCAAGAAGTCCAGCACCCCACCCACCAAATTTGTTCGACCATCTCTGTTTCTTTGGAAGTAGAAAATACATCTTTTATGTCCAGGTCTTTCAAGCATTCCTAAAATATCAGAGTGACATTCATAGTTGGACGGACCAATACATAATCATTGGTGCTGCAACATGGCTTCGGGGAACAAGCCAGCACCATACAAAACAAAAATGCTTCCACATCTACAAGCATCAATATTATGTGCAACTTGTAACCCGCTTACATAATGTCTCTCTATCTCTCTCTGTCTGCCTCTCTCTCTCTCAAAAGTGCCTAGCAGCAATTTAGATATACAGTGTGCACTTTTAAAAAAAATAGCCATAATTATTAGACCGCCTTATTAGCAAGGTAATGACTTACACCAGCCCCAATCTGCTCTCTGTTGGTAGTGGTACCATAAGAATGTTAATCATTTTAGAGACAAAACATTATAAAAGGGAATTCACAGCAAAGGGATAATAGTGTCAGTGGACTTGAGAGGTCAGGCTTTCCTTTAAAACAAATACTGTACCAGTATTTTGGAAGAAATTGAGGGCACGTGGACCTAGCTAAAGTTTGAGTGGAAATGAAAAACACTGGGATTTCTAGAGGAAAACCTAAACTCAAAAGAATCCTTTGAAGTTTCCTTACCTTAGTGATAGTGATATGGAGGGAACCCTTTCGTCGCAAGGACTTTTTCAAGGCTAAACATGTATATCCAATGGAGGAGCAATAATAGGTTTGTGCTCAGTCCGGCATGATGAAATTGTGCCATTTACTTTACGATGTAATATAAAGCACTGCACGTCTGTACGATTGCGGTGACGGCACATTCAGAGTAATGTCCTGTAAGTATGAGGTAATTGCTTGTGGTCTGCATGTCTCCTGCGGTGTCAGTGAATGCTCTATCAGTGATCAAATTCGGATATAGATTACGTTCCATAACACTGTATGTACTCATAGGGTTCGCTCCACTTCAAAGAAGCGCAAGTTTGAGATCCAGTGTACTTTCAGCAATCTGAAACCTAGGTGTCCACGCACCCTGCTACCTGCTGCATCCGAGAAACCCCAACAGGTCACCACGGACATGGAAGTGGTGAAGTTGCTCTGTGTTAGGAATGCTCTCATCCCAAAAGGTACAGAGTTGCAATGGATTTTAAGTTTAATTCAACAATCTTCTTCCTTAAAATACATGACAAAACATATCCCATTCAAGTGTGATAAATGATGCACCAGATGATTCAGTGTAAAACAATGAAGAGCCACAAAAAAGCACCACGAAATGCCTCCAGACTTTTAAGGAACCAGCATGGTAGATGTCATCAGACCACTGAATAAGGGCCTGATGTAACACTTTTTGAAGAAGAGGAAAGGGGTAAGGAAGTGTCAGACCTGACATCTTTGACATGGTTTTCTCCTAGACTTTTTGCCTTTGCTCCTCCTCTTTTGCTGAATTTGTTTTTGTTGGCTCTTGACTCTGCACACTTTGCCACTGCTAATCAGTGCTAAAGTGCTTGTGCTCCCTCTTTCAAACATGGCAGAATTGGCTTACACCCAACTGCTATATTTAATTCACTTGTAAGTCCCTAATAAAGTTGTATAACATAACCCCAGGGCTGGTAAATTAATTGCTACTAAAAGGCCTGCAGCACTTATTGTGCCACCCACATAAGTAGCTCTTTAAAACCTGCCTTAGGCCTGACATTACAGCCTGTGTGTGCAGCTTGAACTGCCATTTTGACCTGCCTAAATAAACGTTTTCCTAGGCTAATCCTTCTTTTTTAATACACATGTCATCCCTAGGATTGCCCCTAAACAGCTCATGGGGCGGAGTGTGTTATTTTTTTAAAAATCAGACATGTCCTGGGAATATGTTTTTCACTATTGCAAGGCCTACCATTCCCATAGGATAACACTGTGTTACCCTATTACAGTTAATAAATGATAACTTTTTGGGGGTAGGAATGTCATGTCTGGTGTCTGAGGAATTGTAATTTAAAAACCCTCTTTAATGGTAAAGTTGGATTTTAAGTCTCAATACTGAAAATGCCACTTTTAGAAAAATTGTATTTTCTTGTCCTAACCACTTGGTGCTTGCAGTGTGATTCCTGGGTCACATGACTCCGTGTAGTTGGCAGTTAGTCTTTGTGTATTCCTCCCAGAGAGCCACACAATAGAGGGCCTGGATGTTGGCAGGATGGGCCATCCAAGGCAGGATGGGGGAGAGCTGTGCACAGTCCTACTTGTACTTCAAAGACACTGCCTCAGGGCTTTATACTAGCCTAATGTGCCAGAATACAGACTGGGACCAGGGCAGAGAGGAAATTCCACACACGGAAAGACTCCAGAATTTTCTCCCACTTCAAAGTGAGCACCAAGTATAAAAATGGGACCCTCAGACCCACTCTTCAGTATACTCCTAGACCTGTGGAATGACTGCCCTGCTGCCAGATGACTGCCCTGCTCTCTGAGAAGGAAGACTGGACCTGTGTCCTTCATCCCAGGTTACCTGAGTGACTCGAAGGGCTACCTAACTGTTCTGCGCTACAGGGACACAACAAGCTTCAGAGAACTCAATGCAATTGCCCAGCTGACCTGCTGCACTGGACCTGCCTAAGACGTGCTGGACTCAGCTGGAGTGAGTTCCTGATCCCCAAGAGGGGCCTCTCAGGTTCTGGACCCTTAAGTGTGGCATCAATTGAACTCCTCCTGGAAGAAAAGGAGAAATCCTGAAGTTTGGGCTGTTTGTGACCATGAACGGGCCCATTCGTGCCAAGATCTTGCCATCCCTGCCAACTGCCAACACACAGCTCTGGTGAACCCGACTTTTTGTGTTACAGCCACGACCAACAACGCAAGATCTGCACTTTTCACCACAGCATCAACAGTCCAATGCGACTGCTAATACAAAGCCTGACTGGATCTTTGTGCTACAGCTATGACCGTCCACCATTCCCGATCTGCTCATTGCGCTACAATGGCTACCATCCACAACGCTTGCCTTGCTGCTTGCTGCCTCCTCCACCTCAAATGGAACTCTTCGTGCTGGACTTTAGTAGATAACTTTTTCAGCTGGACTAACTGTATCTGGCCCACACTCCATGGCAGTAGGCCTGAACTATGATTCTTTTTATTGCACTTTTATGGTTATATATTTTTAACCGAAATAAATTAAATTTGAGTTTGAATTTATCACTTTCACCTGTTCTTGCACTACCAAATAACCACGAGTGGTGCTTTGTGCCTTTAGGCTTACCTTACTTACTCTAAATCTTTGACATTGCATATCTCCAGTTCTGTTCATTGAATTTTTGTTGTTTTGGTGTCAAATAATTTACTACATTTTATTCCACTTTTCTTAAGTGATGTGGGATTTTCTTGTGTTTTGTTTTCACTCTATTACTGTTTGCGTGCTGCACAAATATTTTACTCATTGCCTCTAAGTTAAGCCTGACTGCTTTTGTGGTAAGCTACCAGATGGGTAAACACAGGTGAATTCAATGACTTTTGTGATTCTCGCTGACAAGGATTGTGGCTGTTGCTTGAGAAAGGCTCACCTTTCCTCAACCAACAGCTCAATTTCTCACAGGAAGTCTCTCCAAGGAGAAAGTTCAGAGGTATTTATGAACCAAGAAGGAAACCTAAATATAACAAGGGTGAGGGATGCACAGCCGGTGATGAACGAAGTGAAAGTGGAAAACCCAGAACAAGAGAGATGCTGCATGAAATAAGCTTGCTAGTTCTTACTCTATGTATGGGAACTTAGAACCAATATGCTTACTCTACTCGGCCTCTGCTATGTCCAGATGTTAGTGCTTCTTCAGTAATGTGTGTGTGTCGCAGCTACCAAGAGCGGGTTTTCTACAATCTCTAAGCTATCTTGCCAATTTGATAGTCTTTGTTTCTCTGCCATACCTTATTACACACCTGCCTTCCTCTGTGTTCTACTAACAAACTTGACACTATGGTGATGAGGTGCCCCTCATCTGACTCGGTACGGAGTTTGCAACACTCTGACATGAGGCGTGTAACAGACTTCTTCCTCTACTGAATCCAAACAACCTTAGTGCAGTTCTTGATATTGTCTTCCTTATAAATGTCGTAGTTATGCAGTCAGCATACATCTTAGGATTAATAGGTATACATTTTAAATAACCTTTACCAGAAGACTAAGGGGTTAATATATATCTTGGAGGTATGTATAGTCCGTCACAACAGTGATGACGTATAGATACCCCCAAGATTAAGGCCCACACGCTTGATTTTGATGAGGGTGGACCTTAAGTTTGTCTAAGGCAGTGATTATTTGTCACCGCCGTAGCCAAAGTTTACCGATGGCTCGTCGGAGTTAGGGCCATCAGATAAATGACTTTATAGCCACCTTCCCAATCAGAATGGGCAGACATATAGCCATTCATTTATTGTCCGTCACTGCCAGGCAAACCCTAGTGGTGAGGGACACTAAAATGGCAATAATGCTCCCCTTGCCATGGGAGGTGACTCCCATGACGAAGGGAGCATTTTTGAAAACAAATTCTTATTGAAAATATGAAAAGTAACCTGTTTGGTGCAGTGGTGTATCAGCATGACACAGCCCTGCACCAAACAGTAAAATGCATTGGCAGAAACACCCATGACAGTGGTCCCTGCTAATCCATTATAACTGACCACCTGCTGGGGGGGCGTGGCTTAGCGCGCAACAAAGATGGCCGCACGCTTCTGAGCTCCGCATCGTCACTGGTGCAGACGCTCGAGTTCCGATGCGGTTCAGGTGATTTTTTGTCACCTTTTAGATAGCAGACAGTGGCGGAACATCCCGTGAGTGCTGTGGGCAGCTTTTTGTTTTGCCATGAGCTGTTTTGACAGGTAATTCTGCCTGTGAGGCATTCTGTCTTCGACGGACCCGCGAAATGGCGCCCGCTAGTGCAGCTTCGTCATGACACGAAGTTAAGAATTGGAATTATCTGTGAGTGGCTTATACAGAACTTTCTTTCTATGCTAATAGGAGGTACAGTGCGCATTTGCTTCTTATATTAGACCACTGACCCTGGAATTTGCATCTTTCAGTACTAGAAGTTTCTGTTAGACTGGGTACTCACAAAATGGCGGCTGCTGACAGGAACTTTATCGCATGAAATAATTCCTTATGGAAAACCCCAACTTTCTCCTTGTGATATGAATTAATGCTGACGGACTACTATCCATGAAGTATTTCGGATGTGTCATTGCTCTTTATTGGTGCATATTGCTGCAGCTATGTCACGATACGAATGTTGGAGCTGCCGTCTGAACTCCTCACGAGGGCTTAGTACTGAATGTATCATCTCTAAACATAGATCATTGTGCTTGGTATATTGATCTATGATATAACGCCTGCTGTCAGTACCTTCCTTGGAGAACATACATACCTTCTATGTAAGGTTCTAACCCGAAGTATAAACCACATTTGCGTGCTGGATTCTTAACGCTTGGTCTCAGAAGTGTTGGCTTCTTCACCTTTGGCGTCAACGCTTTATTGATGATTTCTACGTCGTTTTGGGCTGGTGTCTCATAATATATAGCTGGAATTTTCTACGTACTGTACATTATTTGATCGTGGTCATTACAAATTTCTTCAATGGCGGAAGGCATGGGGGTGGCCTCTAGAGACAGAGATTCCAAAGGGAATTTGAAAAGATCCAAACAGACCTCACCTACCCCGGACTCTCCAGCTAAAGGCAGTCCTGACTCTGCCTCAACGTTAGAAGCAATACTACTTAAGCTTAATACAGTCCACGACATAGCTCAAAGTACCAAAACTAATACAGATCTGCTTCAGGTGGAGGTGGCAGCAATTCGTAATGACTTGAAAAACCTTTCATTACGTGTCTCTAATGCCGAAACGAGAATAAGCAATGTTGAAGACTTCACAAACAAACAAACTAAACAAATCCAAAGTTTGGAGCGTTCCATGGTTTCATTAAGAAGAGACCTAACTGAACAAGAGGATCGGAATCGCAGAAGTAATCTGCGTATTTTTGGTTTGCCAGAAGATTGTGAGAAAACTTCTCCTTCAGTGATTGACTTCCTGCTTACTTGGATCCCAAATGTTCTGAATATCTCGTTTCACAAGGATTTTGAGATAGAACGCGCTCATAGAGTTCCAACTTTTAATCCTAAAACGATGTCTTCTCCAAGACCTTTGATCTTTAAACCTTTGTGGCACCAACATACTGACCAAATTCTGGCACAAATGAGGAAGATTAAAATAATACAATGGGAAGGCCATAAAATATCAATATCACAAGACTTTGCCAGAGACACTGTAATTCGTCGTGAGGGTTTCCTGAATCTACGCAAGAGACTCACTGATATGCATATTCCATTTTCCTTTGCTGGTCCCTCAAGATTCAGAATAACATTCAAAGGTCGTCCACAGATATTTTATGAACCTTCAGATCTCTCAGCTTTTTTGGATAATCAATCTGAATCGCAGATGGACTCAGGCTCTCTTCCGGGTGCTTCTCGCCCTTAATGATTTACATCTATTGAGTTGTCTGTGCCTACTGTTTCTCATTTATTTTTTACACAGGATGGTTCTCTGCTTTCTGTGCCGTGCCACAATTTGTATGGTTACTACTGCTCTTCTGTGTTCTTCCTTGAAATGGTAACTACGCACTGAAATGTCGTTTGTATTACGTTGGTTATTCGCCTTTAACTGATTTTGCTTTTTACATGATAATACGGTTTGTTATTCTATTGTGAATGTTTTATGGGATTGCGGGGCATATTAGCAAGGGCACTATCGCCGCTTTAGCGGCACTTTTTGCCGCTAAAGCGGCGATATTTATATCGCCCTATCAGCAAACTGTCTCTAACAGCAGTTAGCGACAGTTTGCGGGCATTAGCGCCCGTTTTTTTACCGCTTTGCATGTCAGCGATATTTATCGCTAATGACATGCAAAGTGGGCGTTCCCGACTAACAAACCTGGGAAACACTCGCTAACAGGCCTATCGCCTATTAGCAAGGTGGCCATGGCCCCAGTTAGCGACGTGAAAAGTCGCGCTAACCGGGGTCATCGCCATTTATTTAACACCTGCAATTAGCAGGTGTTAGCCATACCTAACATGGGGGGGTGGATTATGCTGATACGACCACAGGGTCGTATCAGCAAGGTGTTCTCCTTCTCCATGCAACATCGCTGGTTTTTCAGCGATGTTGGCCCATTTCCCCGCTATCGCTGGAATATTCATCGCCATAGCGCTAATCGTTGCTAATACAGCGTTAGCGTGGCGATATATTCCAGCGATAGCCGGCGATAAAAAAATCACGCTAAGCAGGGTTAGCGATGATTATCGCCTCTTCTTGCTAATATGCCCCTACATTCCTTGCAGGTTAGGTATAGGTTGGTTGATCTAATTTTTGGGTGCTATTCTGGAGCTATATTGTTAAATTATAGACTGTCAATGTGTCTCTATTTTTCTTACTTATCCCTATCTTTTTTATCTCCTTGTTTTATTTCTTTGGCTTATTCCAATTTAGTTCTTGCTTCCTACTCGGTTCCTCCTTCTTTCTGTCGTCTTTTAGACGGTATTCTCCTTTAATAGATTTATTAACTCATGACTTTTTTCGTCACCAACGTTATAATAGTTATGCATTTATCTTAGGCCATATTGATGAAATCTCTTTGGTGTGATAACATATTATATAATTGGACTTTTCACTACCTTTCTTTCTCATTATTCTTATGATAAAGTAAGTATCTCTTTTTCTATTTTCCATATTCTTTTTTCTTTTCTTTGCTTGAGTCTTCCTTCTACACGTTTTTTCTATTTGGTTCAATTATTCTATTTTCTGCTTGACTTTTTATTTCTTCTTATAATTCTACGTTGGCGATTACTTATTTATGTGTGTTTATTATTTATCTGTACTATTGCTCATTATTGAAATGTTAATTTATGATGTTCATTTTTGTTCTATATGCTTTTAATTTATTTACTTATTTGTCGATTTGACTCTTTTTCTTTTATTGTATATTTAACCTGAATTATGAATTGCATCTAATGTTGAATACTCTATCTAATTCTTAATTTCTAAAATACTCTAATTATATAAATCTGTTCCTGACTTCCATCAATTTAGAAGTGACTAGTAATTTTACAATCCATATTTTGGGATTTTTCTTTTTATAGGCTATTTATATTAACTTGATAGACTAGTTTATAATACCTTAGACTGATATTTATAATGTCTTATATTGTTATTTATATTGTCTTAGATTGTTATTTATAACACCTCATATTATTATTTATTATACCTTAGATTGATATTTATATTGCCTAATATTGACATTTATAATACCTTAATTTGATATTTATCTGCTATTATAACCTCACTTTTCTATTTATGATATGATATATGTTTGTCAATGATCAAATATGTTATATTTTTTGGAACTTGCATTATTTATTCTTATTGATGGATTATAGACAGTATAGTAAACACTGGTATTTTTGCATTTGTTTTGTCGCTTAATGAAATATTTATTGTTGAGCCATCTGCATCGTGGTTGATGGCCTCTGTTGTTGCTCCTCCACGTTATTTCCCCCATACAATTTGTCTATTACAGACATCCCCTGGTGGGGTTACTCTTTTTTAATGCTCCATTTTTCTTTGGTGTACTTTTGCTCTTTCTTCTCTTCTTTCTAGTCTTTACTTCCTCCCTTTCTCTTTTTCCTAATCTTGGGACATCTGCTTCAGTGTATTTTGGGATTCATGTTACATTTCTGTTAGTTTTTAACTATCTCTTGGCTTTCCTTTTACCCCTTTACCAGATGTACTCAATCTTGTTGTTCTATACATATCCATGAAGGGCTTAAATATAGTTTCACTTAATGTTCGGGGATTGAATCATCCAGTTAAAAAGAACAACATTTTAGACTACTGCAAAAGTTTATCTGGTGATGTGGTTCTACTTCAAGAGACGAAGATAGCATTTAAAGAGGCTCTGCTTATGAGGAAGGATTGGGTTATTGATGTTACTTCTTTAATCCTTTTCATTTCTCACTTTTTCTACTCTCTCTCTTCCCCCTCCCCGCCTTCGCCTTTTTCTTACCCACCTCCTTCCATACTCCCTCCCCTTAGTTACTACCTCCCCTTCCTTTGTCTATTTTTCTCTCCCCTATTCACACCTAACCACCCACTACCCTCCTACCATCCAGCCTTCCTCCATCTCACGTTACTGTATAAAATTCGATTACCTGTATCCATTTTATTTATGTAGATAGTGCTTTCTTGCCCCTCCGACAGATGTAAACTGTATTATGCTATTTGTTCTTTGTAATCTAGCCTTTTGAATTCTATGTTATGAACAATTGTGTTATCCCTTTACCATATCCATACTCTTGTAAAGCGCTCTGATACCCCCGGGTCTAGCCAGCGCTATATAAAACCTTTTAAATAAATAAATAAATAAATACTTGTTCTGAGGCCTCTGGGAAAAAAAATGGGGTGGCTACTCTTATTTCCAAAGGTTCTGGTTTATCTATTGTTGCAGCTGAGCATGACACCAGTGGTAGATGGCTACTTAGCCATTTGACTAATGGTTCGGAAGATCTATATGTTATGAATATATATGCTCCTAATATTGATGACCCTCTTTTTTGGCATAACATACACAAAAAACTTTCTGATATTCCACAGAATTTTAGAACAATCGTCGGTGGGGATTTTAATCTTCCCCTTGATCCTATTTTGGATAGACACTCTGGGGCCGATTCCGATTCGGGCCGGAAAACGTACCGACCGACTCGGTGCGGGAATTTATTCCGACCGACACGAACCGGCGCCGTCCGACCCGGGTAGTACGATGAAATGCATGTGAAACCCGACCGACTCGGACGGAATACAAAACGAACGACCGAGCCGGACGGAAACAAGCCATCCGGCCGGAAAAACACTCGAAACTAACCGACCGACACGCACCCGGATAGCGACCGAACGAAACGTACCCGCGAACTCCGACCCGCGTAGTACGATGCTATGCGTGCGAAACACGACCGACTCGCACGGAGCACAAGCCGTACGACCACACGCACACAAAACCCAGCCGAATCAACCCAATACTCCGCGACCGACTCGTACGCCGCACATGAAACCAACCTGAAACACAGCGGGAACGAATCGGTCAACATCGCACCAGACAACAGCAGTGTCCGACTCGGACACAAGAACGACTCCTACATGCACCCAAAGCACCAAGGGAAAAAAGTTAAAAAAAATGGCCAAACAAGCTACCACAAAGCCAATAAATACTGGGGGTGGGGGAAAAAATGGAACAAGGAAACACCCCCAACCCCACCTACATAAAGGCCACAAATCCCTACCATGAGCCTTTGCAAATTCCACAGACCTGCCAGCAAACAACACCATCACACAGCAACTACAGACACACTCACAGCTCATACATCACACAAGCCACACACCATTACCACACTTACAAATAGCACCCTCACACACACCCAGCTAAACCTACACTCACACACCCCCACTTGCACACACACACACACACACACACACACATCAATCACCACCACCACCCATCACCATGCCCCCAAAGAAGAACCACAAGTTCCTAGATTGTGAATTGGAAGTCCTGGTAGACGAGATACTCAGGGTAGAGCCACAGTTGTTTGGTACATTGGTACAACAGACCCCCATGTCGCAGAAAACCAAGATGTGGGCGAGGATTGTCGACAGGGTGAATGCACAATCACCATGTTTGCGCACAAAGGAAGACATCCAGAACAGGTGGTATGATGTGCGCAGGAGGGTCCGGGACCTACTAAAAAAGGACTACATCATCAGCCAGCGCACCGGCAGTGGCCCTCCTGCAAAACCAATATACCTCAGGCCCTAGGAGGAGAAGGTGCGGGCCATCTAACCACCAGTGAGCGTATATGGACTAACAGACATCCCAGAGCCTGGTGAGTACACAACTTATATACACAATATGGTGTGACAATACACACACAACACCCTCAAAGGGATAGGCAAACCATACACTCTTACCAAATACATAGCAAACAAAACATACTCATCCCAAGATGTGAATGCAGTCAGACAAACACAATACCTGCCATCTCATAGTGACATCTAACTTTGTCATGACATCTACAAACCTAACAACAAATACAGCAAGGCAGTGGCACAAATAGAACCAACAAACACTCCCAGATATATTGACATCACTAGAACACCACCTCACAGAGAAGATCACTGAAAGGAAGGAATTCTGTGTATGCTGGTAAAGTCAGTGTAGCCAATAGCATCATGGGAGTTGGAGTCATAGATATTGCTCAGCCTCACAATTGGCCCATGAACACCACCCTGAACCATGCTTACATCACAGGGAGTGGAAAAGGACTCACAAGATGGCTGACACTGGGTACTGCTGGGGGGAGCACAAGGCCCTGCAGGCAACTGTGCAACAACCAACAGCAGGACACCACTGACTGACATCCTGAAAGACAACTTGCACTCCCTGCAATGGAAGCATGTTCCATGGTGGGATATCTGGCTGGGTGGGAAGGAGGACTCACAGCACTGACCATAGTTACAAGCACCTCCCCTCACACACACCCCAACACTAACTCCACAGAACCCACCTGGGAGAATGCAATGCCTCACATTCTAACTCAAGATCCCACAAAGACCAACCAGCCGGGCTCATACTGTGTGAAGCACAGGGACACTCTTGGGACTGGTAGCCAAACAACCGCAAGGAGAACACTCTCAGCCAACCTGTCAGCACAGGCACCCCACCCCACAGGGAAGCAGAGTCAAAAGGAAGGAAGGATGGGCATGCTGGGAAGGGGGTGGAGGCAATAGCATGATGGGAGTGACAGTCACAGATGTTGCTCAGCCTCACAATTGGCCCATCAACACCACCCTGAACCATGCCCACATCACAGGGAGTGGAAAAGGACTCACAAGATGGCTGACACTGGGTACTGCTGGGGGAGCACAAGGCCCTGCAGGCAACTGTGCAACAACCAACAGCAGGACACCACTGACTGACATCCTGAAAGACAACTTGCACTCCCTGCAATGGAAGCATGTTCCATGGTGGGATATCTGGCTGGGTGGGAAGGAGGACTCACAGCACTGACCATAGTTACAAGCACCTCCCCTCACACACACCCCAACACTAACTCCACAGAACCCACCTGGGAGAATGCAATGCCTCACATTCTAACTCAAGATCCCACAAAGACCAACCAGCCGGGCTCATACTGTGTGAAGCACAGGGACACTCTTGGGACTGGTAGCCAAACAACCGCAAGGAGAACACACTCAGCCAACCTGTCAGCACAGGCACCCCACCCCACAGGGAAGCAGAGTCAAAAGGAAGGAAGGATGGGCATGCTGGGAAGGGGGTGGAGGCAATAGCATGATGGGAGTGGTAGTCACAGATATTGCTCAGCCTCACAATTGGCCCATCAACACCACCCTGAACCATGCTCACATCACAGGGAGTGGAAAAGGACTCACAAGATGGCTGACACTGGGTACTGCTGGGGGGAGCACAAGGCCCTGCAGGCAACTGTGCAACAACCAACAGCAGGACACCACCGACTGACATCCTGAAAGACAACTTGCACTCCCTGCAATGGAAGCATGTTCCATGGTGGGATATTTGGGCTGGGGGAGAAGTCGGCCCGGATGGCAACCAAATACCACCAATGCTGGTCAGGCACACACCTCAACATTCACATTGACATGCCACAGGTTGGCAGGACAATGTGCTACACCAATATCACTCTCTGACTGTCATAACTGAGTAGAATGCAATGTCCAGGGCCGCATCCAGAGGTACAGTCACAACTGTCCGGTGTTTTAACAATTGATGCCTGTAGAAACATACCATACAATCTGTGTCTCTCCCCAAAACAGGTGAAGATGGGGACTCAGCAGCAGATGAGGAGGAGTCCCTGTCCCAGGCTCCGGGGGACACAGAGCTCACTGGTGTGGATCAGCCTCTGCACTCCTCGGATGGCGAACAACAAGCTGGACCCTCCGGTGCCAGTCATCATGCAGCACCAGCAGGACCAACATCTGCACCCCCTGCACCCACCCCTCCAACAACTGCCAACACACAGGCCACCCCTGCCAACACGGACACACCAAGGACCACAGGTGACAACAGCGCAGGGACCCAGGACCAAACTGGAGCCGCTGCCATCGAGCCCACTAACAACACCCAAGTGGGCACACGGTCACCTGTGCGTGGCACCGCATGCCCTGCACATGTTGCCAGGGGTGGTGGGAGGGGTGGTAGACACAGGTCGCTATTTGCAAAGGGGTCAGGACTGCGTGATGACCCACAACTGGCACGCATTGCAGATGCGTACCAGACCAGCACCGGAGAGGTCACCCAGGTAGTGGGGATCCTCAAGGACATACAACAGCAGCAGGCTGCCCATCATGCCTGCTTGGACTCCCACATGTCCCGTGTCGAGACACACATGTCTCGCATGGAGTCCATGTGGGACACATTGCAAGAACTCACAGCGGTGCATAGGGACATACTGACATGCCTCCGCCAGATCAGCACCAACATGGCCTCACCTCCCTGTGCACCCACAACATCTGTTGCCACTACATCTGCAACAGCCACAGGGAGGGAGGAGGACTCTGGCGGAGAGTACCCTGCACCGCGGCAGCCTGCACCTGAGGGTCCCCCCCCAAGAAGAGGGGCCGTCCGAGGAGGCCAAACTGAGAGGCCGATGGCCAGCTACATCCCCCAGGAAGCCAACACCTGTTCTGGAACTTTTCCTCTGTGTGCAAACTGCACGCCCTGTCGATGGCAACCCAACTCACCCACATGACATGGGGAGCTCTAGTTGTACAAATTCATCAGATGACTGTGGACTATACCCTGGACATTTCATCTACCAGGACTTCCAATTTCCAATTCACATGGGAACTTTGGATTCCAATTTCTATGTACAGCACCCACCATCCTGTGCACCATCCCCACACCTTTTGTAAATAAACTCACCAAAAAAACATATCTGCCTCTGTTGTGATTCCAACGTGGTCTCTGTCATGGAGATGGTGATCAGAAATATGACACTGTGCATGCTGACTGCTACAGCAAGTCCAACACCGTCATGGCAGTCATGGCGACGTGACACATATGAGGGAGACACACCACTAGGGCCACACAACACATACACACCAGGGCCATATGACTCATCCCCTACACTGATGTTGCCTGGAAATACAGTGCAATGCACAGACACCACACATATTCACAGTCTGTGTCAACTACAACACAGGTGCAGTAAGCAAATGTCACTCAGATGTGTGACTACGGACAACGCACACCCCAACATGTAGAACAGGTTTATTACACATTTGCTACATGTTGTTTCCACTACAAATGCAAGCTAATCCCACCTGGCTGTGGCCACAAAGTCAAACAATGCAGAAGATAGAAAGTCCAGGGGTGTGTGGCACATCACCTGTAGGGGAACAACTGCTGCCACCTTGGAAGTTGAATCATTGATTTGGGGGATCCAAGTTGTTCTAACAACTCCAGCAGCACCCTGTGAAGGACAGACATGACACACACTCAAAAGCACAGAAGAACAGCACAGAATGGCAATACTCATGTCTAATACCTGTCACAAGTTAAATACACAAAAGCAAGTTAGCATTTCTACACTGTTGGCAAGTACAGACCACCTGCAAGGACACATCTCCGCATGCATCCAGTCAAGTTGCACATGGCCACACTCAAACAGCACCAGAGCACCACATACACATATCATGCAAATCAAATTCATTGATAGTACAACACTCTGGATACTCACATTCAGCTGAAGAAGTTGGTGATGAGCTGTGTGCGGACATCACCATCACCATCATCATCATCATCACTGGCATCGTGTCCCAGGCCTGGATCCTCCACAGGTGGCGGATGTTGGTCATCGTCATCCAGGATGAGAGGCAACTCCTTCCGCACTGCCAGGTTGTGGAGCATGCAGCAGACGATGATAATCTTGCACACCTTTGCTGGGGCATATGGGAGGGCGCCTCCTGTCTTGTCCAGGCAGCGGAAGCGGCTCTTCAGGAGACCAAAGGTCCGCTCAATCACCCTCCTGGTCCGACCATGTGCCTCATTGTAGCGCATCTGGGCTGGTGTCACAGGGTTCCTGAGGGGTGTCAGCAACCACGGCATGTTGGGGTATCCCGAGTCACCTACAGACAGACAATTGCACATTAGCCAACATTGAAAAGTGTGCGGAAAGCAACATAGCACAACACACACAATGGTACAAAGTCAGTACACACCGACAAGCCAAGCACGCAGGTTCGGCATCTGTGACATCATCCTCGGGATGCGACTACTCCTCATCACGTAGGCATCGTGTGCAGAACCGGGGAAACGGGCACAAACATGTGTGATGGTCATGTTTGCAAGACATACCACCAGAGCATTGACAGAATGGTAATGTTTCCTGTTCCTGTATGCCTGCTCATGTGCCTGTGGTGGTACCAAAGCCACATGTGTCCCATCAATGGAGCCAATGACATGTGGCATCCTCCCCAGGGCATAGAAGTCACTCTTGACGTCAGTGAGTCGGTGACGTTGTGGGAAATAGATGTACTGGTTAAGGCATCTCAACATCGCCACCAAAACATCGCGTAGCACACGGCTGAACATAGTCTGTGACATACCACCAGTATATGCCACAGTGTGTTGAAAGGTACCGGTGGCAAAGAAGTGTAGGGCTGCCATCACCTTCACCTTGGGGGTCAGCGCTGTCGGATACGGCCGGCCAGGCTGCAAATGTGGGTCCAACCGCACTGCCAAATCCTCAATCAGCTGCCTGGTGAAGCGGTACCGTCGGATGCTGTCACGTTCCACCATCGTTGCCAGGTCTGGGAATGGTCGATGGACAGCAGGAGCCCTGCAGTGCAGAGGTGAAGAAGTCAAGATTGTCAGTCACCCCACATATGTGCCATTCACCATACTGTAGTTCACATGCTACATCATCAGCAAACACTAGTACTTGATGTGTGTCTCGTTCTGTTTGGACACATATGGCACCCACATGGACATCATGTAACATCTCTGTTCAACATGCGTGGACAACAGGTCCCAGGGTGTGCTATGTGAAACCATTTGGCTGTGTCACAGTACCCATTTACTGCACTAACATTCCACACACATACCACAGTGACGTCTGGACAGATGCGCCACAGGCATCTCAACTCATTGACAGGTAGATTCCCAGGGAGCCTGTCTTGCCACATGGACACTGGCATGACATGGCGTATCATGTACACGTCAGAAAAATCAAACATGAATCCCACAGGTAGTGCCCCCTGTAGCCTCTGCAGGACAGACATGGACGTCAGTGACACACACACACAGCATCTAAGTCCATGCACAAACAACGTGGATGTGGAGACTGTCTCCCATTGTGCACATGGAGTCAGACATGTGAAACACAACATGCACACAGACTGCGGAGGGACATTACTATTGTGGCAATGGGCCACCCTGTGATTTACATGCTTTCCCACATGAGCCTTGGGGTATGTGACATGTCATACATATACACAACCTGGAAATGTGACCATGCAACATGCTCCAAAAATGAACAGTTGCACATCCCAGTGGTCATGTGCACGACACACAAAGGACCCTGTCCCCATTAACATGTGCACAGCCTGGGTGTGTCTGCCCCCAAGTGCCAGCCCAAAAACAACATGTACACACCCATACACAGATAAGGTCATGCTGCCACACATGCCTTAGATACAGTGTGGACTGGGTGTGGTGTAGTAGGTGTGCCCCAGAGTCCCTGGAAAGTATATGTGGCTGGCATAGGTTCACCATTGACCAGCATGGTGACACATGCGTGTGACCTGTACAGGGACGCGTTGTACAGCAATGGTCCGATCGGTGTGCCCGCTCAGACCATTGCATTGAATGTGAGCGGGTATGTGTTGTACAGCAATGGTCCGATCGGTGTGCCCGCTCGGACCATTGCATTGAATGTGAGCGTGTACGCGTTGTACAGCAATGGTCCGATCGGTGTGCCCGCTCGGACCATTGCATTGCATGTGAGCGGGGACGCGTTGTATCGCGGGTACGCGTTGTACAGCAATGGTCCGATCGGTGTGCCCGCTCGGACCATTGTATTGAATGTGAGCGGGTACGCGTTGTACAGCAATGGTCCGATCGGTGTGCCTGCTTGGACCATTGCATTGAATGTGAGCGGGTACGCGTTGTACAGCAATGGTCCGATCGGTGTGCCCGCTCGGACCATTGCATTGAATGTGAGCAGGTACGCGTTGTACAGCAATGGTCCGATCGGTGTGCCTGCTCGGACCATTGCATTGAATGTGAGCGGGTACGCGTTGTACAGCAATGGTTCGATCGGTGTGCCCTCTCGGACCATTGCATTGCATGTGAGCGGGTACGCGTTGTATCGCGGGCACGCGTTGTACAGCAATGGTCCGATCGGTGTGCCCGCTCGGACCATTGCATTGAATGTGAGCGGGTACGCGTTGTACAGCAATGGTCCGATCGGTGTGCCCGCTCGGACCATTGCATTGCATTTGAGCGGGTACGCATTGTACAGCAATGGTCCGATCGGTGTGCCCGCTCGGACCATTGCATTGCATGTGAGCGGGTACGCGTTGTACAGAAATGGTCCGATCGGTGTGCCCGCTCGGACCATTGCATTGCATGTGAGCGGGTATGCGTTGTACAGCAATGGTCCGATCGGTGTGCCCGCTCGGACCATTGCATTGCATGTGAGCGGGTACGCGTTGTATCGCGGGTACACGTTGTACAGCAATGGTCCGATCGGTGTGCCCGCTCGGACCATTGCATTGCATGTGAGCGGGTACGCGTTGTATCGCGGGTACGCGTTGTACAGCAATGGTCCGATCGGTGTGCCCGCTTGGACCATTGCATTGAATGTGAGCGGGTACGCGTTGTACAGCAATGGTCCGATCGGTGTGCCCGCTCGGACCAATGCACTGCATGTGAGCGGGTACGCGTTGTACAGCAATGGTCCGATCGGTGTGCCCGCTCGGACCATTGCATTGCATGTGAGCGGGTACGTGTTGTATCGTGGGTACGCGTTGTACAGCAATGGTCCGATCAGTGTGCCCGCTCGGACCATTGCATTGAATGTGAGCGGGTACGCGTTGTACAGCAATGGTCCGATCGGTGTGCCCGCTCGGACCATTGCATTGCATGTGAGCGGGTACGCGTTGTACAGCAATGGTCCGATCGGTGTGCCCGCTCGGACCATTGCATTGCATGTGAGCGGGTACGCGTTGTATCGCGGGTACGCGTTGTACAGCAATGGTCCGATCGGTGTGCCCGCTCGGACCATTGCATTGCATGTGAGCGGGTAATGCGTTGTATCGCGGGTACGCGTTGTACAGCAATGGTCCGATCGGTGTGCCCGCTCGGACCATTGCATTGAATGTGAGCGGGTACGCGTTGTACAGCAATGGTCCGATCGGTGTGCACGCATTGGCTGGGGCCTGGCATGGCAACGGATGCGGTTTTTGAATTTACAACAAGTCTGATGCAGTGAATTCAGTTGGCCAGCCACAACAATGTTGCAAATTCATGGGTGTCATGAAGTTGAATTTTTGAACGATGCTGTGGGCGTGTATTGGAGCTGCTATTCCATGGATTGGCCAGATTCAGAAGATGCTACCGACTTGGACCTATCACTTTGGACACATGGGACAGTATCTGCCTCTGCAGCACACATAATGCTGGCTGTTCCCCTGAGAGCTCACTTGCCTGCACTACATGCTCCAGGACGACATCTGCCACTACACTGCTGCTGTCTCTGCATCCTCTGGCTGCTGCAATGGCACGTACTGTGGAGAGAGCCCCAGCCTTCACCCATGAGGAGAACCAGGCCCTGCTGGACAGCCTCCTTCCACAGTACAGCAAGCTGTATGGGACACCAGGGGAGCAGGTGAGTGTGCTGTCCACTGCCTCACTAATTGTGCATGTTGCCTGACTAGCAGGATTTACAGTGTGCACACCACTGGCTAGCATGCCCACTGAGTAGTTCGCACCCCCCAAAGTGTGTAGTCACTTGCACTGAACAGGCAAAGTGGAGTAACAGTGCATTCAAACTAGGTTCACTACCCATGCAATGATACCATGTAGTAACTGCTGGCAAACTGTCCATAGCCCTTGTTGCACTGCCTGTGTACATCATATGCCCCTGTGATTGAGGCATGTATTTCCAACTGTGTGATGCACGGATATGTTGCATGTGTAGTAATGGCCTTTTCACTTTCTCATCCTCACAGGTTGATGCCCATCGGAAGCAGAACATCTGGCTGGACATCGTCCGGGCAGTCCGATCCGTGGGGGTCTACAAGCGCCGGATCCGCAACTGCCAGAAGAGGTGGCAGGACCTTCGTGGCTGGACCCGGAGGATCGCAAGGGTCCAGCTGAAGCTGTCGCCTCCTCGCAGGAGGGGCGGACACCGGACCCTGACCCCCACATGCTCCAGATCCTGCCGGTGGTGTTCCCGGAGCTGGATGGGCAGCTGAAGGGCAGACAGCAGCAAGGAGGGGGTGAGTCTAAGACTGCACTGTGAACTCTGTCTAACATGCTATGTGCCCTCCTCTGGCCTGGTTAAACTTCCCCAGTACATCAGTCTTGTTGTCCAGTACCCATGTCCCTCTATTGTAACCTGGCCACTACCCATCTGATGCGCCAGTGTGCTCCTTACGCTCAGGATAAGTGTGTCACTTGGGTACAGGGTCCTAGCATTTTGCTTTGCTCAAGGTGGTGACAGATTTTGTTCCCGTGACATTGTGTTTGCCTTCATGGGTGGGTCAGTTGCTCACACAATGCCTGAGTCGTGCTATGTAGTCTGGGTGTAACTTTGATATGTGATCCACTTGCACATCTAATTCACCACATGTCCCTGGGGTATTTGCCACACCCCCATTCTGCGGGTGGGTAAATTGTCTGGGCCTCAGGAGTATGTATGTCAAGTGTGTCACACATGCTTAGCCACCTGCCCACTGACCAGGGCTCATCCCTCTTGCAGGTGGAGCCGGACAGTCATGCCTACTACAGGGCATACAATACACTCTGTACTCCCACTCTCGTGTATCATCTGACATGCTGTGCTCAGTGAAATGTTGCCTCAGGTGTCTGCCTCTGTGTTGTTGTGCTGTGACTACGTTGTCGTGACTCCTGTGATGTCCTTCGGTTAGGGGTCAGCATACCATCTGCTATTGGACCATGTGAGACAAGACTTCTGTGACTCATAGGTGTTTGATCACTTGACTGTGCAGACAGGTGTATGAGACTGTGACTTTCAGGCAGCTGTTCATCATTCACAGCACACTGTGAGGTGCTCTGGTTCAGGGAGTAGTGTTTCATGTCTCCCATTTGTCCAAATGGTGTGCAGTGTACAAATACTGGTTCAGAGGATGTGGTTAGTGGGGGATGAACATGTGCACTTGTCAGTTACATTACTTGCCTTCCCCATGTCCTAGGATAGTGACACAGTGCAGACTGTTGTTTGCTGGCTAACATGGCCATGTGACTTGAAACAGTGATATATGACTTTGCAGGCATGCCTGTGTCATGGCATTAAACTTCCTAAGGGTGATCCTGCAGGGTGGTGACATGTGCAACAGGCACCCCATTGTGGCATTGACTATCCGGACATGGGTGCTTCATGGGGTCTGGTGCTGGTATGCATCACATGCATTTCTCTTTTAGGCTCAGGCCGTCCATTTATCCAGACACCGGCACTGACTCAGTGGCAAGTGATGTGAGGTGGGCATGTTCACATACTTCACCGTGTTCTCAGCAATGTCCAACTACTGTGTAGGTGGTGCATGTGTCCACACTGGGGTCTTACCATCAGACGGGCACCAGACAGATGGGTGCAAGGGCAGGAGGGGTGTCTGTTCCATGGCTGACCATCAGACTGACAATTGGCTTCTCCTAATCTGTGTGATGACTTTTGGCAATGTTCTACTAGTGATGCCAGGGCTTGCTCAGTGATGTGCTGTACTTACTGTGGTGTGTGCGGTCAGTGCAGGTGACTGATGTTTGTCTGTTTCCCTAATTGTTTGCAGATACATCCACAGCCACAGGAGGGGACAGCTCCACGGACCAGGAGGAGCAGCGGAGCCAGACTGGGTCAGCGTCCGACGAGTGGTCAGAGGGACCCAGTGGCACGGAGGGCGAGGGGAGCCACACCGATGAGTCCTCAGCACCATCCACCTCAGCTGAGGACCACAGCAGCTCAGAGGATGACTCCCTTGTGGAGGCGGGTGTCAGCAGCCACCACACCCCAGCTACTCTGTCTGATCCCGCCACCACCACCACCACCACCGCCCTCCCATTGGCTCACATTCCTGAGGTCCGTGGAGGCTCCCGTGCTCGGGAGCGTGTCTCCTTCAAGCCAGGCACCGCACCCCCTGCCCCTGTGTCCCCTGCTGCCCTGAGTGAGGAGTCTGTGTACCTCCTTCGGCAGCTCCATGTAGGGCAGACAGCAATGCTGACTGTCCTCCATGCACACACCAGACTGTTGACACAGCTGGTGTCGTTCATGGAGGGCATCTCAACGGGTATGTCTGCCCTACAGAGGAGCAATAGGTCCATGGACTCCTCCCTGACGCCAGCAGTGTTCCTCCTCCAACAGTCCCTCACCCTTCCCACCTCTGCCCCATCCACACTTCCTACCACCCTACCTGTCCAAAGCACATGCACACCTGCACAATCACACCAACACACAGACACGAGCAGCACACACCCACCCAAAACCAAGGCAAGACGTGCACACAAGCATCCTCAGGGGACTGATTCCACACACACAGGGGATGGGGAACTGACACACACACAGGCAACCACAGTCACTCTGCAATCCTCAAGATCCTCTCCCTCCAAGACCCCTTCCCTTGCCTCACCTGCAACCCCACATACACAGCAGCTCTTCCTCTCTGAAGAGGAAGTCCACACACAGAGAGGAGAGTGCCCCTCGCCCCCGGACACCCTCCCCCAGGCGCAGGCAGAGTGAGCCCCCCACCCGCAAGTCCCCCCGGACCCGGAAGAGCAAGACCCCGCCACCGCCCTGCAAGTCACCCACCCAGTCTCTCACCTCCATCCCCCAGGCCACCACTCCACAGGTTCCACCGCCACACCCTGCCCCAGGTTCCCCCACACACCCATACCGCATCCCCAAAGTGCTCAGGCCCTCCCCCCTGCCACTTGCTCTTCCACCCCCAAACCAGACGCTCTGCCTGTATGTGCCACTGGTGTGGAGACCGTGTCCCCCCCCTCTGTCCTGCCCAGCTCTTCTGCCCCCCTTCCACTCCCTTGGAGTCATGCACTGCGGTGGAGTCCACAACAACCCCATCTGACTCGGGCACTGCATTGGGGACCCAGCCCACTCCATCTGCCCAGCCCACTGCAGTGGTTGCAGCACCAACACCATCGGACTTGAGCCCTGCGGTGGTGCCGGCCCCCCCTGAGTCAGACATCTCCACTGCAGTTGCCGGTGACACTCCTGCACCCACCTCACCTTCCCTGCCTCCTTCTGGCATCCCCTGATCCTGTCATTGCGGTGCCTGGCCTGCCCCTCGTATGCCCCTCCAAGGGGGATGTCCCCTGTTGGTACCTGTGCAGGCAAGCAAGTTGTGACAAGTAGTCACACATCACCCTGTTGGGACTGTGTATTTGGACTGGACATTGGCCGTTGTTAATTTTGGACTTTTGATTTGAGTTGCACACTTGCTGAATAACGCCTCTTTTTGTTTACTTGTGGTTAATCTTTGGTGGTACATGATGTAGATGTGTAGTATCATGCATTTGCTGTTGTAATTGTGTTCAGATCAGGTAAATGAAGTTTTGCTGTGATGGGCTCCATGTGGCCCATGGGATATGTGTCCTAATCTAGTCTGGATCTATAGCATCCCTTGCTGCAGTCTGAGGGTGTAATGTTCAGCATTTGACACAGGGATGTACGTTTAGCATTTGTATATTACCATCTTTGTCCTACACTGTTGCACATCTGTTGGGCTTACCACTGTCCAATGTTCCTAGTACCCTGACTGTGTGCCTGTCTCCACTGGACATGCAGTTTTGCACATCAATTTTGGAGGACTCATCTGGGTATACAGTACCACTGGATTGCCACGTGTTTTGGGTGTATGCAGATGACTGACATGACACTCCCGTACCCAGGCTGATGTGAGCAGAGGCTTCTGTGTGTTGTAGTTGTTGACTCACTGACGGAGTGTCCTGCTGATATGTTTGAGTCGTGCACAGACAAGGTTTGGCACAGCGGAGCTTCCACAGGAGTGGAGTGCCCTCATGGCTGTGTGTAATCTGGTGACATTGCGTGTGCCCGTGTTGTGTGTTGTGTGAGCATGTCTGTGCATGTTCCCTTCCCTTTTCCTACACAGGCTGTGTTCCTAGGGATGTTCCTGTTTCTGATGGTTGCAGAGTTGGTATGTGTTCATCCAGCATCTTGGACCTGGTTTCTCCGTGATGTGGTTGCATGGCAAACTGATGTTCATGAGGTTGTCATCCCAGGTTGTCTTTGTTGTCAGGGCTGGGGATGTGGGCAAACGCAGATGGGACACATTCAGGATTCCCCTTGGCACTTGTTGTTTACACAAGTAATGTGATTTTGAGTTTGTGTTAGCTTTCAGTGATTGTGACGCGTTGTGTGTGTGACTGCTGCCACTCCTCAGGGTCAGAGCTGCAATGTCGGAAGTTGTGTACGTGTGTTCTTTGTGTCTCACCTTGGCTTCTTCGTTGGTGTGTGACTATGGCCAGGATCTCATTGTTTGTGGTGGATTTCACATCATGCGCATGTACGGCGTACTGTGCAGTGTGTCATACATAGACGAGTCAAGTTGAGTGGGCATGTGTGATGGGTTTCTGCACCTTAGTTCCCCCCACCACCCCTGGGATTGTCATGGGTGCATGTGCAATGTCACCAGTCCATATGAGCTTCACTGCTGCACATTGTTGCAGATGAGGGAGTGTGGTGTTGAGTGTGCAAATGTGAGTTGTTGCACGGCTAGACCACTACCTCCATATTGGCCTTGGCTGGCAGGCCCTGCTGATTGATTGGAGCTTGTGTAGGTGTGATGGTAGTTTGTAGCTGAGGACACATGGCTGTGGTTCACAGTGTGATCAACATCTACCTTTGTCATCACAGTGGAATTGTCATGCAGGCTAGTGTCTGCACAATGTGGGGTCCCTGGGGGTAGTGCTGTGGTGGGTGTGTCTCTTGCTGTGTTAGTTGCTGTTCCTACAAGCTTGTGTGACATGTGTAATTTGGGCTCCCTCTCATCTGACAATGCCAGATTTCCCACATAGGGGAATCCAATCCATGAGTTACTTGTGTGTGGCACTGTATACACATCTGTGTAATTGGGATTCAGGCCTCCTCATGTGTTGTGTGGTTGCCTGGGGACACTGGCACACACCCCCATCACCTGTTGTCTTTGATAGGAAGTGTGAGTCTGCCTGTTTGTGTCAGTGCATTTGCATCACTGCATTGGCATTTCTGTAGTGTGCCATTGGCTGTATGTGGTTTGGTGATTTTCCCCTGCTCTCCCTGGTACTCCTGGGTCATCAGTCAGCACAATGATCATGGTTTGTATGTCCCATTGCTGCCATGGTATGGTATTTGTTCACCTGACATCCACAGTCTCCACAGATTATATACATTTGTGTGTCCATAGGTGCAGATATGTGGGTCAGCATCATGATGGTCACTTCTGTCATTGTGGAATCGGCTGATTGTTGGCAATGTGGTCCCCCATGTGTGATGTTTGTATGCACATGGACAAAAGCGATGTTTCTGTGACACTGCACTGTTAGCCTCCACCAATATATGTTGCAATGGGACACAAGCAGTACTATGCCACAGATGTTTTAGTTGTTGTGTGACCAGGATTCATCCATTCAGTTTGTCTTTGGCAGCTTTTACCATGCCTACACTTACCTTATGATCACCGTGGTGATGGGGCTTTAGGCAACATTGCCACACTGATCAAAAGGTCCATCAGCCTTGGACCCCACACTTACCTTTTGGTGACTGTGGTGATGGGGCTTTAGGCACCATTGCCACACTGATCAAAAGGTCCATCAGCCTTGGACCCCACACTTACCTTTTGGTGACTGTGGTGATGGGGCTTTAGGCCCCATTGCCACACTGACCAAAAGGTCCATCAGCCTTGGACCCCACACTTACCTTTTGGTGACTGTGGTGATGGGGCTTTAGGCCCCATTGCCACAGTGGCCATGGTCGGCTTGTATTGTGGAGGCCACACACTTTTATGTGTGACACATGTGTTAGTGGGTCACATTGTATGTTCATTGTCATGTTTAGTGTTGTAGGCATTTGACATGGACTACACACGCTTGTCATGTTGTTTGGGTGGATGTGATTTTTTGTTATTCCTTATGTGGGAGTATGCTGGTTGTGTCATGCATTACCCGTCCTATGAGTAGGGGTGGTGGTAGTGGTAGGCATCCAGCCCCCCATGAGTGGGGGTGGTGGTAGTGATAGGCATCCAGCCCCCCCTGAGTAGGGGTGGTGGTAGTGATAGGCATCCAGCCCCCCATGAGTAGGGGGGGTGGTAGTGATAGGCATCCAGCCCCCCATGAGTAGGGGGGGTGGTAGTGGTAGGCATCCAGCCCCCCCCTGAGTTGGGGTGGTAATAGTGATAGGGATCCAGTCCCCCATGAGTGGGGATGGTAGTGGTGATAGGCATCCAGCCCCCCCTGAGTAGGGGTGGTGGTAGTGATAGGCATCCAGCCCCCCATGAGTAGGGGGGGTGGTAGTGATAGGCATCCAGCCCCCCATGAGTAGGGGTGGTGGTAGTGATAGGCATCCAGCCCCCCCTGAGTAGGTGTGGTAGTAGTGATAGGCATCCAGCCCCCCATGAGTGGGGATGGTAGTAGTGATAGACATCCAGCCCCCCCTGAGTAGGGGTGGTGGTAGTGATAGGCATCCAGCCCCCCCCTGAGTAGGGGTGGTAGTAGTGATAGACATCCAGCCCCCCCTGAGTAGGGGTGGTGGTAGTGATAGGCATCCAGCCCCCGAGTAGGAGTGGTAGTAGTGATAGGCATCCAGCCCCCCATGAGTGGGGATGGTAGTAGTGATAGACATCCAGCCCCCCATGAGTAGGGGGGGTGGTAGTGATAGGCATCCAGCCCCCCATGAGTAGGGGGGTGGTAGTGATAGGCATCCAGCCCCTCCCTGAGTAGGGGTGGTAGTAGTGATAGGCATCCAGCCCCCCATGAGTGGGGATGGTAGTGGTGATAGGCATCCAGCCCCCCCTGAGTAGGGGTGGTGGTAGTGATAGGCATCCAGCCCCCCATGAGTAGGGGTGGTGGTAGTGATAGGCATCCAGCCCCCCATGAGTAGGGGGGGTGGTAGTGATAGGCATCCAGCCCCCCCCTGAGTAGGGGTGGTAGTAGTGATAGGCATCCAGCCCCCCATGAGTGGGGATGGTAGTAGTGACAGACATCCAGCCCCCCCTGAGTAGGGGTGGTGGTAGTGATAGGCATCCAGCCCCCCCTGAGTAGGGGTGGTAGTAGTGATAGACATCCAGCCCCCCCTGAGTAGGGGTGGTGGTAGTGTTAGGCATCCAGCCCCCCCCTGAGTAGGGGTGGTAGTAGTGATAGGCATCCAGCCCCCCATGAGTGGGGATGGTAGTAGTGATAGACATCCAGCCCCCCCTGAGTAGGGGTGGTGGTAGTGATAGGCATCCAGCCCCCCATGAGTAGGGGTGGTGGTAGTGATAGGCATCCAGCCCCCCAATGAGTAGGGGGGGTGGTAGTGATAGGCATTCAGCCCCCCCCTGAGTAGGGGTGGTAGTAGTGATAGGCATCCAGCACCCCTGAGTAGGGGTGGTGGTAGTGATAGGCATCCAGCCCCCCATGAGTAGGGGGGTGGTAGTGATAGGCATCCAGCCCCCCCTGAGTAGGGGTGGTAGTAGTGATAGGCATCCAGCCCCCCATGAGTGGGGATGGTAGTGGTGATAGGCATCCAGCCCCCCTGAGTAGGGGTGGTGGTAGTGATAGGCATCCAGCCCCCATGAGTAGGGGTGGTGGTAGTGATAGGCATCCAGCCCCCCATGAGTAGGGGGTGGTAGTGATAGGCATCCAGCCCCCCTGAGTAGGGGTGGTAGTAGTGATGGGCATCCAGCACCCCTGAGTAGGGGTGGTGGTAGTGATAAGCATCCAGCCCCCCATGAGTAGGGGGTGGTAGTGATAGGCATCCAGCCCCCCATGAGTAGGGGGTGGTAGTGATAGGCATCCAGCCCCCCTGAGTAGGGGTGGTAGTAGTGATAGGCATCCAGCCCCCATGAGTGGGGATGGTAGTGGTGATAGGCATCCAGCCCCCCATGAGTAGGGGTGGTGGTAGTGATAGGCATCCAGCCCCCATGAGTAGGGGGTGGTAGTGATAGGCATCCAGCCCCCCTGAGTAGGGGTGGTGGTAGTGATAGGCATCCAGCCCCCCATGAGTAGGGGGGGTGGTAGTGATAGGCATCCAGCCCCCCCCTGAGTAGGGGTGGTAGTAGTGATGGGCATCCAGCACCCCTGAGTAGGGGTGGTGGTAGTGATAGGCATCCGGCCCCCCATGAGTAGGGGGGGTGGTAGTGATAGGCATCCAGCCCCCCCTGAGTAGGGGTGGTAGTAGTGATAGGCATCCAGCACCCCTGAGTAGGGGTGGTGGTAGTGATAGGCATCCAGCCCCCCCTGAGTAGGGGTGGTGGCAGGAATCCAGGCCCCTATGGGTGTGTATGGCATTGGTGATGCCCATCCCACCCCTATGATTGTGCAGTTGCTAGTGTACGTCATTTGTGCATCCCTATGTGTGTGTGACATATTTTAGGTACGTGTAGTTAGTTTGTATTGTTGGTGTTTGACTTACCGTCTGCGCCGTACGCGTCCGAATCGGTCCCGGTAATAGATGTAGAGTATTGGTAGGACCTGCGCGATGGGATTCATGGTTGGTTCATCTCGTTCGGGTTTCGCGTGTCTTCGACTCGTACTCGTCGCTGGCTTGTTCGTCTCGTAGCCGTGGATCGTTTAGTGACGCGAAACGGAGCTTATGTGCGGCTCTCCCGGATGCTGAAACGTGCCGGACGTAGCGACGGGTTCGGTGCGTACGGAAGACGCATCGTACTAGTCCGGCCGGAAGGTGCTGTGTATTTGGTTCCGTGCGACTCGATTCGGCGTTTACGGATCCGGCTCGGGCGGAGAAAAGGAGCTGGATTGGGTAAGTACGGCTGGGTCGGAATCTGGGCTGTTATCCGCATCGTACTTGTTCGTTCGGTAGAGTGTTCGAGTCGGTCGGGAAACACGCGTTCGGCTGGTAGTTTTTCCGGACGAATACTGTTAGGTGCGCTTCCGGCCCGAATCGGATTCGGCCCCTCTGCGTTTAAATTTCGTCCCCCTAGATCACATAAACACTTACTCAATATGTGCTCTTCTCATCATCTGGTTGATGCATGGAGATTGCACAATCCTACGGGTTGTGATTTCACATTTTTCTCCTCGCTACATTCGAGCTTTTCTCGTATTGACTATCTTTTGGTAGATGCCTCTCTTTTGAAACATAATATAAATGTTACTATTCATCCAATAGTTGTTTCTGATCATGCGGAGATGCCTTTAACTATTCTTAATCTCACAGATACGAGGGTCCCTCGTAATTGGCATCTTAATACAGACATTTTGGAAGATAATAATGAAGTTAGGGATCTTAGTGTGGACATTGATAATTTCTTTAAAGATAACGAATCTTCAGTAGACTCCCCAGTTGTTTTGTGGGATGCATTTAAATGTGCTATACGGGGTCATGTTATTAAAAAAATGGCCAAAAGAAATAGTGATATTAGAAAATCTCTTCAATCTATAGGGGATGAGATTAAACGTAAAGAGGAATTATTTAGACATTCAAACGATAAATCACTTCTGCAGGATATCAAATACTTTAAATATTCTTTTAATTCCATTGTCACTAAATGAGCTTATATTGGTGTACATGCCCAAAAATCTCGTCATTTATTGTTACGGAATAGAGCTGGTAAGCTCTTGGCTGCCACGTTAAAATATCAAAATACAAATGTTAATATGACTCGTATTTCTCATATTAATGTTAAAGATGGTTCAAGAAAATTCCATACCCAAGAAATTCTTGGGGTCTTTCGTGATTTTTATGAAACATTATACACTCCTGAAAACCAATCTACCAAGGCTACCTGTCAACAGTTTCTTCAATCA
The DNA here is from genome assembly GCA_963921515.1 of Calotriton arnoldi. Classification (NCBI taxonomy): domain Eukaryota; kingdom Metazoa; phylum Chordata; class Amphibia; order Caudata; family Salamandridae; genus Calotriton; species Calotriton arnoldi. The sequence goes on from CAWUFW010008771.1 coordinate 355,647, forward strand.
ATTCCTACTAATACTATTTCCCATGTTGACATTATTGAATGAGGGAAGCCAATTGATACTGAGGAAATTATCCAGGCTATTAAGGCTACTCGCTCTGGTAAAGCTCCAGGACCGGATGGTTTTCCTATCGCTTTTTATAAAACTTTTACTCCCTCAACTATTAAATATCTTAAGAGGGTTTTTGATGATTATGTTGTTTCTGGTAAGGTTTCTGGCTCGGCTGCTGAAGCTACTATTGTAGTTATACCAAAAGATGGTAAAGATCATGCTGATCCTAAAAATTATCGTCCAATTTTATTATTAAATATGGAAGCTAAAATCTTTGCCAAGATCTTAGCCCAGCACTTGGAATGTCACATTCCCATTCTCATACATGCTTCCCAGACAGGCTTTGCAAAAGGGAGACTTGCCAGAGACAATATTCGGACCTTTTGTCATATATTGGAAAAAGCAAAACTTTTAGTATTGCCATCGGCGGCGATCGCCCTTGACGCCGAAAAGGCTTTTGATAAAGTTTCTTGGCCATTTTTACAAGCAGTACTAGAATCCCATAACCTTGGCGACTCTTTTATTAATATGGTCATGTCTCTTTATGCGCATACCAAAAGCGAATATCAGAATTAATAGAATTAATGGCGATACATCTTCTTTTTTTAATCTTCGTCAGGGCACTAGACAAGGGTGCCCTCTTTCTCCCCTTCTTTTTCTCCTTTCTATAGATCCTCTTCTTCGTCTACTCAATTTGAATCAGGGTATTAAGGGGTTTCAATTTGGTTCATGCACGCTTAAAACGGCCGCGTATGCGGATGACGTCCTTATTTTTTCAGAAGATATTGCAACAGCAATCCCCGTTATATCTAACATCATAAGTGATTTTTTGTTCATCTCTGGGTACACTCTCAATAAAGATAAGACGGAAATGTTCCCCCTAAATGCATTGTGTTTTCCTGTTCACATGGGTGATTCTGGTTTTAAATGGCAATCAACTCGTATTAAATACTTAGGGACTGGGTTCTGTAAGAACTTATCAGACACTATCTCCTTTAATGAATCTCAAATCTTATCCAAGGTTAAAGATCTTTTATTTTCCTGGTCTCCAATATATATTCCTTGGTGGGGAAGATTACAAACTCTCAAAATGATGATTACACAGATGATTACTTTTTTATCCTCCTTGCTACCTCTAAAGCTTTCTTCCACCTTCTTTCATGAGCTTGACACAATTTCTTCAAAATTTTTGGAGTGATAAAAGAGCTAGGATTGCCTTCAAATACCTCAGGAAACCTTCTGAGTTGGGGGGCTGTAATCTTCCAGATTGAAATTTATATCAGATCTCCTTTCTTGCATCTCAGGGGGCCCTTTGTTTCTTACCGGAATTGCATCTAGTACCCACTTGGATTTATATTGAAAGGGAACTTTGCACTCCTTTCTCCACCCCTTCTCTCCTCACAGCATCTAGCTTTAATTTAGACCACGGGTACTCATAGTACGGCCCGCGGGCCGCCAGCGGCCCGGCAAGCCTTCCTTGGCGGCCCTCGGACCTTGCAGACATCGTACCTCTGTTTGTTGTTTTTTTTAAAAGTGTCAGCAAATACCGCGGTTGCAGCAGCGCGGACTCTGAGAGACTGCTCTATGGGGACCGGGCGATTCTTTAAATTACCATTCACTTGTTAATGAGGCTTTGTTGTATTTCACCTCTTCTTAGCGCCCCTGCATCTCCACTCTGATGCAGGGGCGCTAAGAAGAGGTGAAATACAACAAAGCCTCATTAACAAGTGAATGGTCATTTAAAGACCTGTGAAGTACTCGGGTGCGGCTGTGTGTGTTCCCGGGAAGCTGTCTCAGCCCGGGCTGACACACGCGGGGTAAGGTGAGAGAGGGAGACAGAGAGAGGGGGAGACAGAGAGAGGGGGAGACAGAGAGAGGGGGAGACAGAGAGAGGGGGAGACAGAGAGAGGGAGACAGAGAGAGGGAGACAGAGGGAGACAGACAGAGGGAGACAGACAGAGGGAGGGAGACAGAGAGAGGGAGACAGAGAGAGGGAGACAGAGAGAGGGAGACAGAGAGAGGGAGGGAGACAGAGAGAGAGGGAGACAGACAGAGGGAGACATACAGAGGGAGACAGACAGAGGGAGACAGACAGAGGGAGGGAGACAGACAGAGGGAGACAGAGGGAGGGAGGGAGACAGACAGAGGGAGACAGACAGAGGGAGACAGACAGAGGGAGACAGAGGGAGACAGAGACAGAGGGAGACAGAGACAGAGGGAGACAGACAGAGGGAGACAGAGACAGAGGGAGACAGAGACAGAGGGAGACAGAGAGACAGGGAGACAGAGAGACAGGGAGGGAGACAGAGGGAGACAGACAGAGGGAGGGAGACAGGGAGACAGACAGAGGGAGGGAGACAGAGGGAGACAGACAGAGGGAGGGAGACAAACAGAGGGAGGGAGACAGACAGACGGAGGGAGGGAGACAGACAGAGGAAGACAGACAGAGGGAGACAGACAGAGGGAGACAGAGAGAGGGAGGCAGAGACAGAGGGAGACAGAGAGAGGGAGGCAGAGAGAGAGGGAGGCAGAGACAGAGGGAGGGAGGCAGAGGGAGGGAGACAGAGGGAGGGAGACAGAGGGAGGGAGACAGAGGGAGGGAGACAGAGGGGGTGGGAGGGAGAGGGAGACAGAGGGAGAGGGAGACAAACAGAGTGAGTGAGACGGGGGAGACAGGGAGGGAGGGAGAGAGAGAGGGAGGGAGACGGAGAGAGGGAGGGAGAGATAGAGAGAGGGAGGGAGGGAGACGGAGAGAGGGAGGGAGAGATAGAGAGAGGGAGGGAGAGATAGAGGGAGGGAGAGATAGAGAGATAGAGGGAGGGAGAGAGAGAGAGAGAGAGAGAGAGATAGAGAGAGAGATGTGTGTATGCCGGGTCTGGTGGCTCAGTGGACGAAGGCGTCCGCTGCAGGGGCCTGTGTTCAACCTCATAGTTTTTTTTTTTGCTCTAGCCCCGCCCCCTCCCCCACTGACCTTGCCCCCACCGGTGCGGCCCTTGGCCACAAACCACACTGTAAATTTGGCCCCCGAGAGAAAGTTTGTGAGTACCCATGATTTAGACCATTCTCCACGTATTATATTAGACACGATTAATGCATTAAAATATGTTGATTAGAAAATATCTAAACCTATACATAAATCAAGATGGTCTTCTTTATGGCATAATCCTAAACTTTCTACTGATATTAATCCGAACATAGCTTCTTTGTGGGTGACCAAATGTATTAGATTGGTGAAGGATCTGTATGATTCTAATCATGATCCTCTTCCCTTTTCTTTTTAGCAACGAAATATCATCTTGGTAACATGGACTTTTATTCTTTCTTAAAGATAAAGGTTAAAATTGCTAAAATATCCCTGTCTACGGACTCAGGCATTGTTTCACTCCTTTCTACGTGGCTACGTTCAGGTCATACTGCGTCTAAAATCTATAAATTCTTATCCCCACCACTTTCCTTCACAATCTACGATTACTTATGGTAAATGGGCTCACCATTGCAGATGAAATTGCTCCCTCACTTATCCAATCTAAATTTTTCACATTAAATCTTCTACATTGGACCCCGGCTCGTTTATATAAACTGAAACTTTGTGATAGTGATCTATGTTGGAATTGTAATCTTGTTCCAGGTACCCATTCGCATATGTTCTTTGAATGTACGTTATCAAATTCCTTCTGGGGCTCGATACAGAAGCATTTATCATTGATTTCTAATACACATATAGAACTTTCTTTACCTATGATTTTATTAGGTCCATGGGCTGCAGTTATTCCTTTACCCCTTGACAATTCGGATCTTGACAATTATTAGATCTACTTTTATCTATAGTTGTTAAAATTATTTTAACAGAATGGAAATCTTTTCATTCTCTATCTTACCATAATTGGTGGGCATGTGTCTCATATCTACGTGGAGCTCATACTTTTGTTGAGAAAAAACATTACTCGCCTTTCATCTCCAGTAAGGTTTGGCGGTCTTTGGATAATTATATGGATTTGTCTTCTCAGGGATTGATAGCTCAATATCCTTTTGATGCCCTTTCTTAGTTTATTTTCTCCCATTGGAGCAGATGTCCCCTCATATCTCTTTGATTCCTTTCTTTCCTTTTTCTCAATCTTCTCTTTTTTCTTCTTTTTCACTTTTCCTTGGCTGACTGTTTTATTTATTAAACAATACAACTAGTATATCTTTTTTCTTTATCTTGATATATGCAGTTGTTTTGCTTGTTTTATTTTTCTTGGATTTATATTAGTAATTGATGAACTTTATAACATGTATTATATGCCTTGATACCTATTTACTTACCTTTTTAAAATAATGATATGTTTACCACCCTTTTTATCCCAGTCCAATGAATTTTCTTATGAAATCTTTTTATTCTCAAAACTTTTCTGAGCTAATATATTTAGATCTCGCTTTGTACTGGTGTATTGTTAATGTATTACTATTGTATTTCTCCTTTAAAATGCAATAAAGATATTTGAACAAAAAAAAAAAAATAACTGACCACCTGCTTGGCAATCATTTATAAATGTGATGGGTGGTCCCTCCACCAGGGGGGCGGAGTAATTTACTCCATCCCCCTGGAGGAATGACAGGCTGCCCGCTCATTAATAAATCAGCCCCTAAATCTGATCTCATGGGGTTTGTATTCTTTAAAGAGTGAACTAAACACAAACTATATATCTGAAGGATGTTTAGTTCTGGGGAGTTTGAAATAAATATTAATGGCCATGGATCTACAGAAGCTGGTTGCCTTAACTATTCATTATATAGTGATGTAAAAAATCAAATAGACAACTAAGACCTCTCTTACTCTGCTGTTTTGTGAGGTAGGTCATTTAAAGGGTTAATACTATTTAATAAAACTCAACCTATGATGCTATTTCAGAAATAAAAGGCAACATTAAAAAAGTGCAGGATTGTCTCATCTCAGAAAGACATACAAAAGAATGAAAAGGCAGAATGTTTGTGAATGAGCATTGATTAGAGAGAGGCTAGCATTTCCAGGATGTGATGTTACAACTTGCTAATAACATTCACAAATTGAAACTGCCAGCAAACTGGACTGAGGAGCATTATTCCTATGAATGTTTGATGATGATGACTCAAGAAGAGATGGAGGTTTCATTATAAAAAGATGAACATAGCACAGACTGACCCCAGAGACGAATGCAAGAGAAGAACCTACCAATATAAAATAAGAGAAGTGTTTTAAGTAACTCGGACCAAAATCAGAAGTCAATGTGTCCATTTATAAGTTAAACAAGGGAGAAGGAAATCCATTAATTGTCCAGAAAAAAAACATTTTACTTGCAGGAAAAATGTTAGACCTTGGAGAGCAAAGGGAAATGTTATATTTATGCCAATGTAAGGAAATGTAATGATGTGCATTAGATATAAATGTAAGAAAAACACTGTTTCCTTATTAGATTGGCAATGTTTTATCAATGTTTAATTTTTCATGGAATTTGATGACAAAAATGAGGAACTGTGATCACTTTGATATTTCTATAAGCAAGTATTTGTTTTAACATATACAGAGCTGTGTCAGCGGCTTTATGAGAGAGGTATAATTGATAAAATTCGTCCATTTGAATCAGAAACATTAAGTTATTCAGGCTTTGGAATGAGTTAGCTATATGAATACAGGACCATTGAATTTTAAAGCAAGTCCCGTATTCTTATTCCAGCACTCAGCTAACTGTGGGTGCTACTGTGCGATAGGCCATAAACAAGAAGTGTTGTGACCGGCCACATCCAATAGAGTGTCTTGATGAGCCACGTCAAAGACTGTTCCGATGTGCCATGATCAAGGGTGCGTCATGTTGGGCCATACCCAAGAGTGCGTCATAACGGGAGATGCCCAAGAAAGTGTTCCAAAGGGTCAAGCCTAGAGAGTGTTGTGCCAGGCCATGCCCAAAAGAGTGTTGTGATGGGTTGCACCCAAGAGTGTTGAGACGACCCATGCACAGAAGGGTGTCATAAAGGGACTCACACAAGAGAGTGTGGTGTACATGCCATTGGCAAGAGAGTGTAAGAAGGGTTATGTCCAAGAGAGTGTTGTGATTGGCCACACCCAAAACAGTGTATAGATGTCCTTGATGAAGGCAGTGTCATGATTGACAATTCCCAAGAGAGTGCTGAGATGGATTATGCAAAAGAGAGTGTCATGAAGTACCATACCCAAGAGAGTGCTGTGACGGCCCATGCCCAAAAGAGTGTTGCCGTGAGCCATGCAAGGACTGTGTTGTGATGGGCTATGCCCAAAAGAGTGTTGAAGTGGGCCATACAAGGACTGTGCTGTGATGGGCTATGCCCAAAAGAGGGTTGCCATGAGCCAGGCAAGGACTGTGTTGTGATGGGCTATGCCCAAAAGAGTGTTGCCGTGAGCCAGGCAAGGACTGTGTTGTGGTGGGCTATGCCCAAAAGGATGTTGAAGTGGGCCATGCAAGGACTGTGTTGTGATGGGCCGTGCCCAAAAGGATGTTGAAGTGGGCCATGCAAGGACTGTGTTGTGATGGGCCGTGCCCAAAAGGATGTTGAAGTGGGCCATGCAAGGACTGTGTTGTGATAGGCCGTGCCCAAAAGGATGTTGAAGTGGGCCATGTAAAGAGTATGTTGTGATTGGCCATGACCAAGAGAATGTCTTGATGAGCCATGCCTTATGAGAGTTTTGTGACTGGCTATGCCCAACAGAGTGTTGTGACGGACCATCCCCAAGTGTGTGTTGTGAATGCCGAAGAGAGCATTGTCATAGGCCATGCCCAAAAGAGTTTTCAGATGGACCATGAACAAGACAGTGGCATGACGTGAGAGTTGTTGACACCATGCCCAAAAGAGTAACCTCGCAATATACTACAATCCTATTTTTGCACAGGAAAGCCTTGTTTTCCTGGTTTTCTTTGTACACGACTCTGAACTTTCAAGACATTATTACTCGTTTTAATTTAATTTGCCCTTTACCCCAACAGACTGATTAGAATATTCACCCTACAAGGGTATAGGTTTCATTACATTACATAAATGTAGTTCACAGAGTAAAGACAGCATTTTAACCATGGTTAGTAATTATGCATGGCCGGTATGTGTCAACCTCTGGTGCTGCCGTGCAAACCTTTCGAATGCTCTCCCAATGCACCTTTGACGCAGTACTTTCTGTGTGTCAGACATGCACAGGACTCGCTTTGGATACATCTCCCCACCCTGACTATGAACTATATAATATTGTTGGAACTATTCTGTTCTCCACACAAGAACATTTTGACCAGATTTTGCTTTTGCTAAATTGGCAGAAGTTAAGCTTTCAACAGATAGTTTCACAAAAGAAATTTGCTTAAAATAAAAATGAATGTGTTGATTTGTAATAAACTGGGCCAAGAGAAAAATGCATCAGCTTAAAAATTAGAAAACAGCAAGCATCCACAGATCCAGAGATGGGAAAATTGACAAATTAGCAGAATTCTGACTTGATCATTGTGAATCAGATAATAAAAATATTAGTGGTATTAATAAAGTTTATTAAGTATGCCCAGAATGGACATCTTTGCATCAATTATGTATAAATTCTCAACATTATAGAAAACAGATTTTTTTCTTAAAACATGCTTTTTTAAATGCCATTCAGCAGTAGTGACGTTACATGATGCAAAATGTTTGCAATCAATTTATTATCCTTTAGTTCGAGCAAAGGCGTCCGAACTATTTTCCTCTCCATTAAAAGTGAAGCCCATCCTGTCGATAACAGATGCCGCGCATGCGCAGATGCACCGTGCAGGCGTCTGTAATATTTCTTACCTAGGGACCCATATCTCCTGTCTAAAACATGACATCCCATCCGTAACGCCCCGAGCCTCTGATGGAACTCCGTCCTTGATGGCTCCCACAGATGAGGATGACGTTGTCATGGCAATGGCGGCCAGAGTTTCATCCAAGACGCTTCACTGATGCCCTTCATGCTTCCTCAGTACCTAACGGTTTTTTTTTAATGAAAAACATCTTTTCTTCGGCTGAATGTCCTTAAATTGCAGCCACTCGGAATAATGGATTTATGCAATCTGCTTGACATTCTGCCGGAGGGGAGCAGGAAAGGGCGCTGAAAGCTTTCTTTTTAATAAAAAAAAAAAAATCACAGAATGCTCCTGGAGTCACGATCCTGACTTGCCCTTGAAGAGAAAACGGTGGTCACAGTTCATGATAGTGCCTTCACCCCTGAAGGGACTTCAAACACCTGGGTCGGGGGGCGCAGAAATTCCCTGCCCCCTCTTTGTTAGTTCTAAGATTATCGCCAAGCAGAAGGCTGGTAGATGTGTTTCACGACAGGAGGTGTGGTCTGGAGACTCACTGGCTGGTGTTTTTGGACATTCAACAAAAGTTTATGGAAAACTTTACAATGCTGTAAAGAGTCCTACATTTTTCGCTTTGCCACTTCTTTTTGAAAATCACGACTTCAGCTACTTGTCACGCATATCCGTATTTAAGAATAAAATGGTTGGGTTTAAGATACAGTTCACAGGAAATAGTCTTTCTAGTTTCTCTACAGTGTAATGCTATTGTGCAAAGTGAAAGTAAACCTACAGAGATGAGGGCTGCATTTACCAGGGCGCATAGAGAAGCTTTACTAAAGATAAACCTCTGCCTACATTTTTAGCCGATTCTGAGTTTAATTTGTTTGAAAATGATCTCACACCAGGCGCGCAACACCCATTGGGCTCACCGGGCTTCAGCCCCCTCCCCCCCCCCCCGTCGTGTGTGTCAGCCCGGGCTGAGACAGCTTCGCGGGCTGGCGACCGTCTAATTGCAGCCGCACCCGAGTGCTTCACAGGTCTTTTAAAGACCATTTACTTGTTAATTAGGCTTTTGTTGTGTTTTCACCCCTTCTTAGAGCCACTCTGCCTATGGCTGGAAGAGTCAGCCCCCCCCCCCCCCCGAAATTTTTCGTAAATTCGGCTCTAGTTGCGCCTCTGTCTCAGACCGTCATGAAAACTTCCTCACAATACGGAAAAAGCTTTAATTACGCTAGGGAAATTGCACATTTTGAAAACAGGAAACTAAGCGAGACTGTAGTGTCTCCAGTTCACTCCGGCTCCCGACCTCGTGACCTTTTTAGGCTTGGCACGCGGACCAGGGTGAGCTCCTGGCTCTGTGATTCTTCGCGCGACCGGGCCCGACGTCGCGTTTTTCGGCAAGCGGACCAGGGTGGGCTCCTGGCTCCGTGAATCTTGTTGCAACCGGGGTGGGCACCCAATGTCGCAGTTTTTTTTTTGTCTCGGCAGGCGGACCAGGGTAGGCTCCTGGCTCCGTTTTGTCAATGGCGGCGGCACGGGCACACGCGCCTGGTGGTGATCTGTTAATCCTACCTTCGTGTCGCTAGATGTAGTGTCTCCAGACCGCCCCGATCCCAGGGCTTTAAGTGGGGGGGGTCTGTGGGGGTCTGAGCACCCCCAGTTTTTTTTTGGGGGCCTCGAAAGGGGTCTCTAGGGGGCTCTATTTTCGGGCCTCAAAGGTCAAAGGTAGGGTGACCAGACGTCGGGTGAGCATGCGCGCGCACTGCTTAAGGCGTGACGTCATTGTAGCAGGAAGGGAAATCCTTTGAAGAGAGACACTTTCTCTCGGGATTTCCCTTCTCCGGGTTCGCCGCTCTGAGAAGGAGCCTTGAAAACACCCTGCCGGTATTCACCACCGCCGGCCCGGGATCGTCATTTCCGAGCCGCGCTCGGATTGGTCACAGCAACGAGGGTTTCCCCCAGCAACGCGGAGGTTCGTCAGGCGGAGCTACATTGAGTCTGGAGAGGCGCGAGGCGTCCCCTAGCAACCGGGGTTCCCTCGCGCTCGTCATCGACGAAAGGAGCTGAACCTGAGGCCAAGGCGCGTCCCACCGGCGAAAGCGGCTTCACCGGAGATCAGCGCGGACCGCAGAACCCCTTCACATCCTAAGGTAACCGGCTCCAACACGTGACCGCAGTTTGCACAGGGGGGGAGATTGTGATGACACGCGCTAACGGCGGGCCGCCGCAGGGGTGATTAAATGTAACGTAAATAATTTTTACATGTTTTTTAAAGTGTTTGGTATTTTATGGCTTATACTTAATAAATATACCTTTTTGCCTATTTTACTATCCTTTGCTGGATGCGACTTCATGATTTTCTTAAGCACACAATGCTAGTTATCTTGATTTAGACCACGCCCCTACTCGGATAGGCCACACCCCTTTAAGAAATTTGTCACGCCCCTTTTAGAGCACCCCCAGTTTTTTTTTTCCCACTTAAAGCCCTGCCCGACCCCCAAGGAATATCAGGACACTGATATGGGCTTGTAGTTACTTTATTCGTCGGCCTCGCAGTCACTTCCTCCTGCTCCTCTGGTCTCCTCAAATTGCCCCGTCCCCCTTCCTTGACCGGAAGTCGTGTCCGGTGACAGGCCCCTCCCTTTGGTCTTGTGCAGGTCCTAGTGCCTTCTGCACCTCCATACAACAGAGACGACCCTAAATTCGTGAAGAGTCCAGGCAGAAGAGCAAGGGTCCCACCCTTTACAATCTTCCTCTTGGTCTCACGGAAACTGCTTTAGGACACAAGCTGCTCAAAACCGGTCCTTAAGAAAATGTATCTTCCACCCCCTGAGGACCCTCAGCTTGCCGCATCAGTGTCTGCTGTCACCAGCGCCCCTAATTGTCGACTCTTCATCCTCACTTTAGACACATCATGGCACCTGCTGTACCGCCCCCCCCCCAACATCTTATGTCACCACCCCACTTGTCATCACCAATTCAGGACACATAATAAAGTTTACAATACATTAAAAAGACCTCGTTAAACATAATGACCTTCCATACCAGTTAAAACATCATGATTTATGAGGTGCATCTTAATTATGATTGAAGATGAGACCCTCCTACTGCAATCAACACCTGGGAGACAAGAATCTCGAAATAAAAGCCAGAAGAAGTCCAATATAGGGTCTGCCCAGTCACCCGAGTTGCTATTCTATATCCGGCCTGGCCTGATTCTGGAGGGACGTTTAGGTACATAAAATAAATAAATAAATGAAATAATACAACTAAACCAATAAAAGACCTTAAAGCCATCATTAGATATCAAAACAGCTAAACCAGTCCTTATCTCCCTCTCTGCCCTACGGCGAACGACCTTTACAACGCGGTCAAAACACCGCAATACATTTACTTCGCGGTCGTTACAACGACTTATGCTGGATGGCGCTCTAGACTAAGGAATAGTGTGATTTACTATTCCAACACCTTCCCTACTGTAACGTAGGCTGGAGTTGGAATAGTAATTCATACTATTCCTAAGTCCAGCGCCCTCCAGCGCACGTCGTTGTAACGACTTGCGTTGTAAAAACCGCGTTGTAATGTACCGCGATCTAAATGATCGCGTTGTATCGTCATACATCCCTGCCCTACATCTCATGTGGGACATCATAATTTTAAAGGGCGGGAAGGTATTTCTACAGAAAAAGAAAAAACTAAAACTGATTTTACTCCTATCACTTTCTGATTACAGCTGCACCCCTAAAAAAGTTTGCTAATGCGACACAGGTATCGGTAGAAGCCAAGGAGTGTAGATAGCTAAAACCCTCGCTATACGTGCATGGTCGAAGCTTTCCCAATAATGGTAGCAAAAATCTAACTCTCAATGACTTGTAAAGTGCACAGAAGAGTACAAAGTGCAACTTGCTTTGCTTAGATTAGTTCATAGGGGCATGACGTGAGCTTATCCGACCATCCTCCTTGATGGGGGAACACTACCAAAAAGTGCGCAGTGCCTGCCCGAAACCTAGTAAGATAAAATCTAGTCTGGACATTAGTAATAAAGGTTAAATAAAACTGTGGGATGGCCATAGCGAGATGGGGGGCTCTCAAACGAGATGAAGGCTGTGGCTTACACAAGTTGCCCATATTGAAGGAAGCCTGTTTCATATTGTCTTTAGCATTTGGGGGAATGTTATGGGGGTTTTCAAAAAAGTGACCTAGTCCTAGCTCATAAAATCTGTTTTTCAAAAAGTCAAGCCAGGGGATCTTATCAGCTCTATGAGCCGTAAGGCAATCCATAATGATGTGTCTCGAGAACTCTAAGTCCTCCAATCGCCAAATCTTAACCCATAGGCACAACGGGGCAAGACCAATACGGTGCTCTAGAAGATCGAGGCCCAATTCTGCATGGCAGAATGTTGTAGAGGTGCTTTTTGGTACCTTCAGAAGCCTTTTAATGAAATTGTTTTCTATTACTGGAAGCTGATGGCATCTATTACATCCCCATATCCCTGCCCCAGAGGTGGCAAAAAGGAGGCATTTAGCTTTATAGAGAGTTAGTAATTCTTTTACTGGATTTTGCCACAAATTAGATGCAAACTGCTGCCAGTTCTTGACTTTTGTGCAATGGCCTATTGCATTTTGGGTGTTGTAGTCTTAATTAGCTTCCATTGAACTAATTAGACTAACACACTTGAAATCCACTCCTTCATTTGTAGTAGATGTGGTATCTTGTGGGTTCCGTGAGCGCCTGTCTCTTTCCACTTTGTTTACCTTTGCATCTTGCTATGGAGTAGTCACGAGTGACAAATGCGTTGTTGCTCATGCCTATTTCATATGTTGCACTGGATAGGGGAACGGGTTTTGCTCGTGGGTGGGAGTTAGGAGTATGTGTTCAAATGTGGGGGGAAGTGTATATATGCTTGGAAAGAAACTGTTGCGGAATTCGGATCTTGCATTTACTGGTATCTCATGCTGTGGAAGAATAAACCTTATGGAATTCCTTTTTATATGAATATTACCCGCAGCGTTTTTCTTTTGGGGATATATTCACACTGGCGACGAGCAGGCACGTAATTATGTGTGGATCAACAATTGGATTGTTTTTCACTTCTATCATCCATTCATGTACTGCTCCTAATTCAGCGTATTCTATTGGTATTGGCATTGGATTGCACTACTGTGAAGCTTTGGCCGCCCCAGTATCAATCTGTCTATGGGTTTGGCGTCTGAGATCAACAGCCTATTCTCTATCGTCTACCGCTTTAAAAGAGACATGGCGTTCCCTTGACAGCACCATTCAGCTGTTTAGTCCGACCGTCCGTTTCGTCTTTCTGATTCCGAGCAACAGACAATGTCATTGGCTCGTAGCCTCCCCCGCGCCATCCACGTCATCGACGCTCATGTGATGACGTGTGCGTAACACGTCTTGATTCCAAGGCTTTCATGGAGCTTAAAATCGAGCCGCCTCCCGTTCCTCAGTACCAGCGGGGTCCGGCCATTCGAGGGTCGACGCAGGTACCAAGCGGGTGCCTGGCAGCGAAGGTGTGAGTGTATTTAGACTCGGACTTGAGATAAGTAATACCCCTTTTTCCCCAGGCCATATATCTGATTCCCCTTTTTTACTTTTCATTTGTAGGGTGGGCCATTTTGCCACCACCCCCCTCCCGAGACCCATGGTGTAATAAGTGGTTACACCGGATGTAAGATATACCTTTCATCTTGTACTTCAAGATTATTTTGTGCCCAACAGCACTAATTGTCTTCGTTATTTCATTTTATAGCCTATATAGACTCCACGGATTACTGGCTATGGTTAAACGTCGCTATGGGCAAACTGAGCGCAAATGCTGTTAGTTTAGTCTTTTGGCACTTTACCATTTAAGTGCACATGATCTAGCACCGTGGCACATCTGATCAGTGTTAGAGTTCAAGTGCACCATGAAGAGCACAAGTGCATGTATGTTTCTGTTATAACATACCTATGAACATCAAATCTAAAACTGTTTTTTGTGTGTTCTTTTTTTGTATGTTCGTCTGTTATTGTTTACTGTATTATTGTGTAGTGTAAACTCGGTTCCTCTCAACACGAGGTTCACTTGACTATTATAGTCTGAAAATATTTTTAACATTGATAACCTCTGGTTAGGGTGGGCCTTAGAGTGCCCATACCGCCGTGGTTTATTTCACCTTAGGTCCTGACGAATGCCTGATTAATTTTCATACATAGGCAGAAACATGTTGACCACACACCAGCGGACATAGCTGAACAATTTATTCAGTTTGTATGTCCTGCACTTCATTTTAATCATGTCTGATTGGCCAATTAATAAAATACTTTTTTTGACACTTTTCAGACATTTTTAACTCACTTTCACCCTTTTTTTTACTAATCAAATTTTTTCCAGCTCCGCAGTAATTCTGGCGTCGAAGCACACCACGGTGGCATTCGGCCTCTCCTGGTGGGGCCCAATGATGAAGCATGTCACCAACTAGGTTGGTGAGTGAGGGCTTTCTATAGAACCTAGTAGGATTCCACATACATGCTCTTCTTTTTGGAAAGGCACACTCTTTTGTTGTTTAGAATATATTACTTGGGGGACTAAGAGTGCTCCTTAATTTATTTCCCTCTCTCTCCTGTTGTTTTTCCTCATAGTATATACAGAGCCAGCTTCCTACACTCTTCCCATCCTGTTTCTTCTACTCCCTCCCACTACCCTCCCTTCCATGTTTCTTCTGGCCGCTTCATAAAGCTTCTTTTTAACTGTTCCATTACAAGACCTATTGGCTTTGCCAATGCTTGTTTTACTTCTTTCTCCCAATTCAGTTTATTTGTTTTTTTGCCAACTCAATAACCCCTTTATCTTCGCTGTTAAACCGTTGCACACTCCCATTTCCTTCAAGGTGGTAGTCAGATTTACCCACTCCTGCTCATGTACTGCTAGAAGGTTTCAGGTTTAAATCGCCCTCCACTGTCACTTACTATGACTTTCGGTAAACCTTCCTTTCAGAATACAGCATCCACAAAGTTCAGCTCAGCAAATATTTCCCATTTGCTTCAATTTCGTAATCTTTACAAAAAAGTAGTACTTTTTAAACTGAACCACTCGCTGCTTGCAAACGGTTTGAAATACAGTTCGTAATGTGAAGCTTTCCAAAGAAATGAGGACAGTTTATGTATCAAACCTCAAGGTCTGAATACTAATGAGGCCATTGCATAACGGATGTCTTGATGATCTAACTAAAACGCATTCATTTTATCGACCACCTAAGGATGACATGCTGCATCAGCCTGCCTTAAATCGCACCGGTGGCCTACAGCCCACTGAACCATCTGTCCAGTACAGGAGTCTCTCCTGGAACATTTGCAAACTGACAGACGTGGCGTTAGGGCCAGAGCTGACAACGTCTGTACTGGGGAACCAGGTGCCAATCTCCACATTTTTCATTGGACTTACAGTCTGTCCAACTTCGATAAAATAGGGATCAGCGAGTTTGGTAACAAGATCCCTTCTTATTTACACATGCAAGAAGGCAATTCAGATGTGTGGCGATGGTGAAAGCATTAGCAAATGTTCTTTTGTTCTGTTCTGAACAGTGCGTCCCACCCCCACCCATTAGATTTTACAGCCCCTCTCAGCCCCACTGTGAAAGATCAATGGATAAGCTACTCACTCTGCAGACACACCCCTGCTTTGATGACTTCCAAAGTAGCTCACGCTGTGTCCTGGTGACGAGAGCTCCTGTGATTCATTCCGTGCACTGCTTGTTAAAGGTGCTGCCTGGGTTAAAGTCAGGTCCCCATGAGTACCGGTACTCCCTTCATTCTAGAAAAAGTGCCGGTACTCAAGAGGAGAAAATGAAAAAGTGGCGGTACTCAGTACCGGTGAGTACCGGCCCATTTAAAGCACTGGTTCCATGAAGACAACAGTGACTACTTCTATTGTTTTATATTCTTAGTAATGTACATGTGTTCCACTGCATCATGATACACAAGGGGCCCGATTCACAAAGGTAAACTGAGAGGAAAGTCCAACTTTTCGACTTTCTGTATTCACAAAAGGCATTTACGAGTACTAAAGTTAGACTTTTGTCTCAGTTTAACTTAAGACCAAAACTTAAGTTAAACTGAGACATAAGTTCAACTTTACTACTCGTAAATGCCCTTTGTGAATACCGAAAGTCGTAAAGTTAGACTTTCGTCTCAGTTTACCATTGTGAATCGGGCCCAAAGTGTTTATTCTCAATTTCATCTTCTGTAGTAGACAACAGTGATTACTTTTATTATTTTCATATTCTTAGTACTGTCCATTAGCTTTTTCATCTGTTGTTTTCCTTTTCTTTCACTCATTTCTATGTCTTGGATTGTACCCCTCCTTCCTTTCTAGATCCCCCTGGGGAACCACCCATGGATTGGGAAATGTGGGAGGCTATGTTTCTGGTGTATGTAGAAGTACTTGAAGGGGATGAATCTGAACCTGAAACTTAAACATTGTCTTGGTGGGATTGGATTGAAAAAAATCAAGAATCTATCTGCTTTAGTCAGTCCTGGGAATGTTAATGTCTACCAGTATGCATCCAAGCAACTTAATGTGAGGTATGGGAAGAAAACTAATATTGTAATGAAAAGATTCATATTTTACTCAAGAAAGCAACATTCTTTTGAGTTTATCGAGGATTATGTGTCTGTACTCAGGTCCTTAGCTGTCACGTGTGATTTTGAGCACATTTCTTATGAACAAGTACTTTAAGACCGCATTTTAATGAGAACCAACAATAAGAAAGTACAAGAAAGGTTGTGGACAAGTAGTGACATGCTGCTCAACGCCGCTGTTGAAATTGCCAAAGCAAATAAGCGTTCAGAGAAATTCGTGCAAGAAATAAGAGGTGTTGAGAAGACTGATATTCATGTTGTAAACAGGGATAAGTGCAAAATGCTCATATCCCAAAAAAGGACACATTTCAATGTAATGATGTAAAGCCCACATGGCAGAGACAAGATGGAAGGAAGAATGTACTTTTGTGCTATAGATGTGGTAGCAATACACATCTGGGTAATGCAAAGGTGTGTTCTGCTATGGACAAAACATGTTCAAAGTGTGGCAAGAAAGGACATTTTAGCAGTGTTTGTAGATCAGCTCCTAAAAAGATTCATCTTATACAAAGTTTTGAAGGCTATGATAGTTGGAATGATAGCAGTGAGCCCGACATTAATACTGTGTTGAGCCTTGGTGAAGAGACGCAGTCCACCAAGTTTCAATCATGTGAAATCAATATTGATGGAGTTAAGTTGCGCATGCGCGTGGATTCAAGCGCTTGGTACACCATTATTTCACATATTGTTCAAAAAAAGAACTGGCCTAGCAAAGACATTATCCCTCTTGATGTCACTCCTGGAGGTTACACTGGCCATAAAATTGATTTGTTAGGTTTTTGTTGGGGCAGAATTGAATTTTCTGGGCATCATACTTTTGGGATAATCTATGTAGCCAAAGAGCGGCAATCTCTTTTAGGTTGGCCTCACCAAGTAGAAATGGGAATCAAGTTAGATCCTACTGTGTCCCCCCTGTGTATGTTGTAGCTGGTAATACTTCAGACAAAGATACTACGGGTTTGGAATTAAAATCACAGTTTCCTGAAGTTTTCAGTGGCACATTAGGAGAGTATTGGGGATTCAAGCATCAAAATCAACTATATGAGAATGCAGTCCCTGTTCGCCATAGGGTACATAACACCCCTTTGTCACATAGAAGTAAACTTAAAGACATTTTACATGTTATTTGTAAAAAGAAAATCATTGAACCAGTGGAATCCTCACCATGGGTTTCTCTGATTGTTATTTCAGTCAAACCTTCTGGTGTGTTGAGACTTTGCATTGACTTGTGCAGCCTCAACAATGCCATATGGGTGGATGTCCACCCCTTACCTAACCTACATGAGATGGTCACCCCTTTATCTGGACTAAAACATTTTCCTCTCTTGATTTGGCAAGTGCTCATCACCAAGTTGTTTTAGAAGAAGAATCAAGGGACTTAACTGCATTCATAACCCCAGAAGGATTGTTCCAGTTCTGTCTCATGCCTTTTGGGCTTGCCAGTGCCGCAGCTGTTGTCCAGAGATTGATTAAGGAAACTTTAGATGGGTTAAAAAGAGCAGTTGTGTTCCAAGATGATATACTTGTTTTTGGCAAATATGTTATTGAACATGATTCCAATTTAACAAAGGTTTTGATGGCCGTAGCTGACAAAGGTCTCACTTTACGACATGACAAATGCAGGTTTAGGCAAACTGAAGTCGAGTACTTAGGACACTCCATTAGTAGTTCAGGCATAAGACCTAAGAGAAACCATGTGGAGAATATCCTTAGGGCCCCAATTCCCACTTCAAAAGAACAATTAGTAGCTTTTTTGGGATTAATAGAGTTTTACTCCAAATGTATTCCCAATTATGCTGTTAAAATTGACCCATTCAGATTACTACTAAAAAACAATGCACAGTTTAATTGGACTGAGGTTATGTCTACTGCTTTTCAGACATTGAAGGAGTTCATTGTTAATGCACCATGCTTGAAACCTTTTGTAGTTGAGAAACAATGTGTTGTGATGGTAGATGCCAGCAACTGTGGGTTAGGAGGTGTACTTATGCAGAGAGATCGAGGTGAGGAGTGGATAGTTGTTAATGTTTCCAGAGTGTTGAGAGAAGCAGAAAGGAATTACTATGTGATTGAGAGAGAACTGTTGGCATGCGTGTGGGGGGGCAGAACATTTTCAAACAATTTTGTGGGGCACCAAGTTTGTTATCAAGACTGAACATAAATCATTAATTTACATGATGGCTCCTGGTGGTGGGCGTTCTATGTCTGCAAGATTAGCATCCAGATTGCAAAACTTCCAGTATGAATTGGAATTTGTGCATGGGAAAAACAATGTGCATGCTGATTGCATGTCTTGTTTTCCCATTGCTGATGTTACAGATGATGCTGGAATGATAGATAAGGAAGATTTTGAAGTTTCTTTTACTGTACAGGATGTCAATCTTCCTAATGCTGAACAACCCATTATTCTAGAATCTAGATGGGTCGAGGAGATGGACAATGATAGGGAGCTCAAGAAAGTTAGTTAAGCAATGGATATTACATGGTTGGCCAAAAGAAAGGAATGTCTCTGAAGTCAATATGGGCCACTAAGTACGGGAGGAATTGGCTGTGAAAATTGGCATCATTGTACGTGGTAATACATTTATACCTCTATTCAATCTGAGGAAAGTGATTGTGGACATAGCCCAAGAAGGCCATATGGGCATATCATACACTAAAAAGCGAGTTAGGGAATGTTTCTGGTGGCCTGGTGTGGATGTATTTGTTGAGCACCAGGTGAGATCATGCAGCAAATGTGCTTCTAGTGATAAGTCTGCCAAGGCTGTTTGTGTTGAACCTCAGCCTGTTGAATTACCATTTACTCCTTGGAGGAAATTGGGTTTGGACCTTATTGGACCATTTGCAGTACCACCCAGGCACCAGGCTTATGGCATTGTATTAGTTGACTATTATTCCAAATGGCCGGAAATCAAAATGGTGAATGAAGTTACTTAACAAGTCATTGTAAAATTTCTAGACAAGATTTTTTGTAGGGAGGGCATTCCTCAGGGACTTGTGACTGATAATGGTCCCCTGTTTATCAGCGTGGTATTGGAGAACGTTTTAGAAAAATGTGGTGTGACACACAGAAAGATAGCTGTTTTCCACCCTGAGGCCAATGGCCAAGTTGAGAGGTTCAGACGAGTAGTTAAGGAAGCAATCCAGCTGAATGTAAAAGGGGGACTTAATTGGAGGAATCCATTGCGATCTGTGATTTGAAGTTATAGGACATCTCCCAATTCTGCAGCCCCTACCCCCAAGCCTCTATTAGGCCTCAGGCACCCCAACCTCTGGGGCCAAAGCTAATATTTTGGGGAGGGGGAATGGAGCCCCCCTCTTGGAGCCTCTGCAAGTTCCCAGGGACCTTATCCTCTGTAGCTGAAGCAATGGTTTTGGGAAAGGGGTGGGCAGGCCTCCTCTCCAAGCCTCTGTAACGCCACAGGAACCCTATCCCCAGGGGCTGGTGTTTCTATGGAGAGGGGCATTGGGCTCCATCTCCGAGCCATGGACTGGCCGCCTGGGACCTCATCTCGTGGGGCCCGAAGGGAGACAATGTTCCAGGGACTACATTCCTTGGTACACTGTATGGTTCTCTACCTGGGAGAATGAGGGCAGGGAATATACGTTAAATTCCCTGCCTGCATTCCCCCCGGCAGGTAACATAGCTTTGCTCTCACCCACAGGAGCGGAAAAATGCTGCTCCTTCTTTGTGGGAGCATAGTAAAAAAGCTGCTGATGTCCAAGGTGGGATCGAGACACCCGTTAAAAAAACAGAAGGGGCACCACCAGCATATTTTTTAGGTGTTTTTGGGGGGGCCTGCAGGAAGTGTAGCAGTCCTCCTGAATTACTAAAAAAAAATAACCTTATGTTTCCTGAAGTTTATAGAAGATGACCCCAAGAAAATGTATTGAGACTTTTAGGCATTGCCAAAGTTGGAGCTTTTGCTCTTTAGATTGGGAATGCAGAGACCCCTTGTGGTTGGTCTTATGCCTGATTTATGAGGCTTGACTGTGTGAAAGCAAAACTATAACACTTGTTTAATGTTTTAATTACAAATGCTTTATTTAAATGCATTCTTGACAGACATTTCAATGATTCCTTGACAAACCAATAGACCTGCCTTTTATATATCGTCAGTGACTTACATTGAAAAGAACCCTAATAATTCACTGAAAAGATCAGAGGTTAAAGTGACAGTTATAGTTAGGCGTTCACATCAACTTTAGACATTCACTGAAATTAACAAAGGTTACAGTAATGTTATCCTTAGATGACAATGTCAGTTGCAACATAACATTTTAAACTAAAAAAACACAGAAATTCACCTGTGATAGTTAACTGATGTAACTATGACACGAACCCTGAAGTAACTATAACTCAGGGCCTCGCAATGGACTGCTTAAGACCTCACATATTACATCACTCATGACATGTTCTATGACATCCTTGACAACATCACTGCAACATCTTAAAGGACATCATTGATGACAATGTGGTGCATCGTGGCGGTGTGAGTTATAGTTACTTCAGGGCTAAAACCCCAAAGTCCTAGGGTAAAGCCTCAGAGCATCACTGACAGAAGATAGTAGTTCGGCTTTTCCTCCATATCGCTGGCCTTTCACTGGCTGGTAAAACAGAGGCAGATTATCAACAGACTGGACGACATAGAAAGGCAATTGTAGTGATGGATGAGCCTGTTGTGTGTGGTAAGGGTGGGAGAGCTGGGGAAGGGTAGGTTTATTAGGATAGTTTTTGAGGGTTTAGGGTGGTGGTGGGCCTGTTGTGGGTGGTGAAGGTTGTACAGGTGAAGAAGAGGTAAGTTTATTAACATAGTTGTTTTGAGGGTTTGAGGAGTGTGGAGTGGGCAGGCTTATTTATTTTAAGATAAATACTTTATTTTGTCCTACTTTTGGGTGTTTATTAATTAATATGTCTACTTATTTGTATTATTAATACTATTTTTATTATTATTTGTTATTGTATTGTAATTTTGCCTTTAACATTCACAAAATGGGATGCTCAAGCTACTTACTATTAGAACAGACTCTGAACTTGGCTCATCACAAAGAAATTACCATTTTTTCCACCTTCATTGTCCTCCATCTAATCTTCTATCAAGTCTCTACTTGACTTGTGCTCCCTTACTTTCAGGCTACCCTAGCACATGCCTCCAGTCCACCCTCCTGCAATAAGTGTTGTAAAACTGATGGTACATTACCTTTGCCTCTCCCTTTCTTGGCTGAATGTCACCTGAGACCGCCCACCCTCCCATCAGTCAGTAGCAGTAATATCTGTCTACTGCCCTTCCTTCCACACAAACCAGTCACCACTCACCACTTAGGAGGAATACTACAACAACCAATGAAATACAGATGTTTTTATATTATGCATGCTACAAACTCAACCCTACACCCAAACACTTTCTACTTTTAATTCTTACTTGAGTAGAAATTTCTTGTCTGTCACCTCCACCAAGATTCGCTACTGAGGCAGGAGTTTTTCCAAGGGAATTAACTGCTAGTGGCCCCAACAAGACCAAACAGGCAAGACTTGAGAGAAAGAAGGTTCTTCTGATTCAGAAGGTAGCAAGTGAACCAGCTAAGAAGGATTCTCATTCTTTCCTTTGAAAAAAAAGTAAAAAACATAGTGGAAAATCCAAGACAAAAACTTGCATAAGTCAGTGCAGTGTAAAGACGGGTTTGTTTACTAAGGCAAACAAGACAAACATTAAATTCACCGAAGGAGGTTAGCTTCACCAGAATCATCAGGTAGATTAGATCTCAGTGGGGCGTAGCTTGCGGAAGACGAAGTGCACACTGTCTAGCCGTGGCCTGCTATTCTTATAACTTATTCTCTTTATTTATTTATTTTATTTTATTTATTTATTTATTTAATGTGATTTTATATAGCGCGAACATTACCCGAAGATGTCAGAGCGCTTTCCAAAAGAACCAGTTGTGTTACATAAGGACTTTGGATTACAAGAGTTACATAAGAGATACAAACAGAAAAAAATTGCAAATGTACAAGTTGTAAAGTCACTCAAGGAAGAGATGCAAACAGATAAACTCTAAATTCACATAGGAGTGGTAGTAAGTACAATGGTCTACTACATATACTAGTGGTTAGAGTTATATATATACAAATTGCAAATTCACTCAGGATTACATTTTAACAGCGATTAGGCTTGGACAATTATATATTACATATTTACAGAGCAGGAAATTCTTGCCATCGTTCAGCCAGGTGTTCAGGTGGTGTTGGAAGGAAGGCGCTGACCAACAGTGAGGATCAGTCCGAGTGTCAGTTGCAGCCGCAAGATGGAGGGTCCAGGTCATGGAGGAAAATACCTCACAACAAAATGGCGGGCAATGCATGCAAAACCGAACCGGCTGAAAAGTCAGAGAGAACACCTACCCCTGAATGGGAAGGCAAAGTCACCAAAATTTGAAGGAGGAACAGCAGGGTGTCGTCGATCCCTTGCCGGGCATCGAAAGTAAGGGGAGAAGTCAGCGCAGGCTCGGATCCATCTCTGTATTGTGATGTCTCTTTCTGGCCTAGATAAGGGGGATGATTTGGGCCAATTTGCAATTTTTGAGAACCTCTCTCATAAAAGTTTAATGATGTGTGCACCACAACTGCCCGTCAAGTGTGTGATCTGTGGATGTTGGAAATAGATAAAAGCACAATAGAACTTACAGTGTGGGTGAAGAGAATTAAGGCAGCAATGATTGGGTGGCTAGAGTAAATAGGTACAATTTTAGAGAGGTAAGCACTGCATTCAGCAAGTCCATGAGTGCGACATATCTGACATGGATAAGTCAGACCCTCAAAAGATATTGCAGCATTGATTTAAAACTTTTGCGGCATAAAAATTGAAATTTTGCGGCACACAATTACATTTATTGTGGCATTTTTGCTGCAAATACAGTATTAGAATCTAGCTGATTTTCATCTTTTTATTCTTATTGAAATAGCTCAGTGGGCTATTCCTTCCAAAAGACTATTCCAGGCATCTGTCTGCCCACAGTCATACCTGGCAACTTGCTTCTCTTCTCCTCAACTCAAAAGGCAATTTTAGAAATAAATGCTCTAGGATGAAAGTCTGTCGCACAGCTTAGAAAAGGTGTACATTCCTGCTGTGTCCATTTTTTCAACCTATCCACTTGTTTTCCTGTAGTAAA
The DNA here is from genome assembly GCA_963921515.1 of Calotriton arnoldi. NCBI lineage: Eukaryota > Metazoa > Chordata > Amphibia > Caudata > Salamandridae > Calotriton > Calotriton arnoldi. The sequence continues at coordinate 379,284 of CAWUFW010008771.1, forward strand.
TCTAATCAATCATGTACACCCACTGTTTGAAATCCAAGTGGCACTTTGATAGCTACAGCTGCTCTATGTGCGCCCCCTCATCCAGTTGAGGGTCTCTACCGCTTCTTCAAACCAGATTATCTTGTGATCGGAGGTGGTGGGAGTGGCTTCCATTAATAGGTTTGCTTACCTTCCTCAGGTGTGAACACATGCTGAGGATGTGAGTTGATGTGTGCACAAGAAAGAGTACATGCAGTTCTATTGTGGTTCTATTTCGACCCTGTGTGCATAAGATGGTGACTCCTTTGGGAAGACTGCCTTTTTCCAGTCCAGAATGTTCCTTCCCTGTCCAACTTTTCCAGCATGTTTTACCTGCTGAATCGTGGAAGGTCGCTAGCCCTTTGATTTGCTCTAATTAGTATGTCAGAAAATAGTTATAAAAATATTGTCACATATATCTTGTGTCTTAAATACAGTTTACAAACATATTGTGCCTTTAGGTGTAGATTTTCTATTATTAACCCCAGTGGAAAGATATTTTGGTACATTTTCCTTAGGATTCAATATTTATGTCTGACAAAATATTTGCTATGATATTGTGGCGCTGACTATAATGATGTGCCAAAGCAGAAAGGGGGACACTGTATAGGGGCCAAGATCATGGAGTGATAGGTCAATTCCCCTAATTCCCCTCTCTAATGCACACAGAATGCCCCAAAGGCATGAATAGTGAAGGTAAAAGGCTGAAGCCAGTGCCCCTCAATTTCACACACAGGAAAACCGCAGATGGTGTATGAATCATGCTCCCACTGGAGCACTTCCCTATCATGACTGAGCACAAACTATTGGAGACAATAAATTTAAAGAGATAAAGTGCACATCTCAATCGCCACGTACACCAACATACACAACAGTAATGCAGAATGATCCTACTGTTGTTAAAGTTGAAAGGTTGCAACACTTGAATGGCTATAAGTGCCTACCTTGTTCCAACAGAAAAAGGTGCCACTATTTTTGCCTCAGTTTAAAGAAAGCAAACACAAGGAGATGATGGACGGAGCACTGAAACTTTTCAGACACTCACCCCCAGTCACAGATCTGCGTTGAATCCATCATCTTTCTTTAGCTCACTTCGCCACCCCAGTTCAGACATAGCTATATGCAAATCAGTCTTGACCCTGTGCCTCATTGGAACAGTCCAGCCCGAACCACCAAGCCATGTCTTCCCTGGACCAGAAACAAGCATCCTGGGACTGGTTTCGGGCTAACAGCCCTCATCAGCCAGGCTAGCTTGAGTCCAGTGGCAAAGTGAGCAAGGGACCCACGTCTGGGCATACCCTGCCAACTTTCTTTTGCATCAGTTTAAAGAAAGACAAAAGTAAGATGGTAATTGGAAACTACGAGGGCCACATTTATCAACACTTTAAGCTCAGTTTACGTTACTATTATGGCATAAAACCAGTGGCAACTGTTGATTTTGAAATTTACTTTCCAGCGCAAAGCATGTTTTGCACATGAAAGTAGTTCTGGAGCAGCACAAACTAGCACCTGCCACTACTCAGCGCTACTTTCCATCTAGGGGGCATTGGATGGATGATACATGGCCATTCCCTTGCAACTACCCATAGGGTTTTGTGCAAATCCCTATCTGCTAACCATGGCAGATAGGGATTTGTGCCAGAAATATACGCCTCCTTGAGGCATGCATACAGTTAAAGAAACTTTTTCTCTTCTCAAATCTTATCTAAATTTGTATGCATGCTGTAGTGTACAGCCCACATATAACGTTAGGAAAGAGTTAAAATATGTCAAAGCATAGTATTTTGTACTGGAAGAATCCTGTTCCAATACAAAACCTATGTGTGACATCACACATACCCTTGTACTATGGTGCAAGGGTGCGTGCATTGGTACAAGGCTGCCTACAGTTCGCCAGCACAGGGAGAGAGAAAACACCACTATTTCTGCTTTCTCCCTTTCATGCAATGCAGCGCAGCAATTTTTATTGCTTGTCGGAGTTCTAGGAATTCATTGTGAATTTGGCCCAGACAGTATAGAAATTACACAACTATTATGAGAAAACTGTTATAATTAATATGGGTTTATCATAAACAGAAATGGATCTTGTTTATCAAAAATAGAAAATAAATAAAAATTATATGGTAAAAAGGTTTGTGGTATGACATAAATATGACTTGAAATTCCTAATAAGGTGCTGTATTCAGTAAATAAAGTCGAGTTTAAAAAAGAGAATACTTTTTTTTACAAAATGTTATGTTTCTTTTATATAGTATAGAACTTAACACATTAAAATACTTACATACAGAAAGTAAGTGACTAAAAAAACAACCATTGGAGTTGTTTACATTTGAGAAACAAGTGGAGTTTTATGCTTTCTTTCTAGTTGTAGGTCTTGTTTTTTTAATCATAAGGAAAGATAACTCAGAGAAAATGCTGACAGTTTTATAGCACACTTTTACCACTGTTTCAACAGACTTCAAACCTTACTATGCGTTTATTGCAGCAAATGTCTGTAGAATCACAGGTAAGAGGCTTCACAGTTAATTTTGTGCACATTTTCTAAAACACACATTTTGGAAAAGCTAGAGGGCCTGATAAGTTACTTGCAGTCAAGAGATTCCCAACTTAATTATAGTTATATCAGCAAAAGTCCGAAATTTCAATGATACACAATTTTGAAAATATTTATAATAACATTTTGAAAAATTATACTGTATACAAATGGTGCAACTGCATTCTTCTGGCATTGTCTTTCTTGTGAGCTGGTGCAAACCACAAAGCAGAAGCACCATGCAGGTTTCACTTCTTTGCAAAAGTGAAAGAAGAAATGAAAATTACAATGTTTGAGAGTCAAGGTAAACATGGTGCACAAGGATTCCGAGCGAGGAGGATAAGCTAGCATACAATGAACTAAGAGCCAATTTAGTCCCATGGATTGCAGACAATTAGGGGCCGGTTCCGATTCCGGCCGGAAATCTCTCCGACCGAGCCGGACCCGGAGAGAATTCCGACCGAATCGGACCCTAGCAGTCCGACCGAATGAGTACAATGCGCTCGCATGCCATCGGACTCGAGTCGGTCGGACTCCCATTGAAGTCAATGGGAGCCTGTCGTACAACGCGTACGCGGGCTCCCATTGACTCAATGGGTGCGAGGCGGACAAGGGCGCCCCCTACAGCGTGTATGCATCCATGCGCATCACGGCGTACATGCACAGGTAGGGGGGACCCATGGGTCCCCCCTGTGTCCGACTCGCGCGCCTACGCGTACAGGGGGGTCCGACGCGGACCCCCAAAGTCCGGCTCCGACAGCTTTTTCGAGCCGGACGGCGCGAGTCAGTCGGACTGCTCGCGGCGTGCATCGTACTTACCCGGCCGGGAAACGTCTCCATAGCACGGTGCGAGTCGTGTCCATGCGAGTCGGTTGGAGCGTGTTGAAGCCGCGTTCGAGTCGGTCGGCGATTTCGCGGGTGCTTGCATCGTACTCGCTCGGCCGGACCCGCGTACGATTCGGTCGGGAAACAGGGCTCCGATTCGGATCCGGTGAATCCGAATCCGATTCGGAGCACTACCGGCCGAGATCGGAATCAGCCCCTTAGTTGTAAGTACCCTCAATTATTGTTTACTCAATCAATAAAAAGCTTCACCTGTTCCCATTATTATCATGTCCACCACAAGTAGATATTCATTTAGGATTTGCCATCTGAGCTACTATTCTGCATTATTATGAATGCCTCACCCCTTTTTATTTCCGGTCCACAGTTATAAGCCTCTTTGAGTCCTCTTGTTCCCATGGAAGTAGAAAGGCAATAATACATCTTCTTCACTTTGTTGTTTAGACTTAATAATTGTAGTTCTTCTTCCTAAAAGAGGCAGAACTGTTAAACAAGAAAAGAAACAAAAATGCAGTCTTCACCTAGTCTAGGGAAACTAGGACGTTTCAGAAGAACCAAGAGACGCTGGTGAGCAAATTACTAAAATGCTAATAAAGTAAAACTCCCAGCATTCATCCTGAATCAAATGATTACTAAAGCATGAAATACCAAGTTCACCCAAGCTAAGCCCATCACATCCATCACATGAATCATCACTTGCCCTTCATTGAGCAAGTTACCCATTCCTAGTGTGATCTCCATCTACGTATCCATTATGCCTCGGCAAAGTCTTCATTAAAGCAGTGTAATTTGGCATAATCTCTGCAATTTCATGTTTAAAAAATTAGGTGTAGCAGAAATTTCACTTTGTGAAAATTACTCATAATAGCTGACCGTGCCATTACTCTGCTGGGCATAAACAAGATGTCTATTAGGGAAAAAACATCCTACTGTGGGAGTGTGCGACCAAAGCCATACACAGAAATTTGAACCCCCAAAATGTAACTCATTTGGTTCTCCCTTAATTGATGAGCCGGTGCGCCCCCGCATTTATACTCCTCCCAAACATCAATTAGCAGAAAAAAATACTTCCTTAAATATTTGGGATCCACTCAATAATTGAGTTCAAGATCAATGAAAAGTTAAAGGATTTACTGCAAAACTTCAAAAAAGCCAAAGTCAATGCCATAAAGGCTCTTGGATACAATGTTATATAGAGTATGTAAAATCGGACATTTTTTAAGTCTCAATGGACAGCAACAGTATAGGAAAATTCGGGCAGCATCTCTAGTAAAATATAACGTTTTCTGGCTCACCCACCAAGTCAAGTGGTTTTTATACAAATTCTTGCATAGAATTATTAGGAAACTGCAAAATCACTGTGGTGTGAGCATAATTATAATTTCTTTAGCAAATCAGAACACAAGAATATTACATGTCACCATCTCAGTTCTAAAAATGTTATTCAACACCTTCTATGCTAATCTCATCCGGAGATGTTCAACCAAATATGAAACATTTAGACAATAATACTTTATCCTAGTGACTGAACCCAGTGAAGACACTGAACAAGATAGATATTTGCTGCAGTCTTACATCTGCACCATAGCAAATTCAACACAAGCAAGGAAACTACTGCATTGGAAATAAACCATTATGTTATCATCTTAACTGTGTACTCTGCAAAGCCTGGATGGTGGAGGTCTTAAGTTAATATCATTTCACCATTTTCCTTGTGTTTTGTGAATTGTATCCATATTTGTCATCATACTGTGGTGTTTCTTTTTACTCTTTAGGGCCTAGTCTACTGTAAGCCTTGAGGGTATTTTTTAATCTATTTTTGCACATTATCACTGCTGGTTGCAGAAATTACTTGTGAATCTGTCCCAAAGAGTATAGAAATGACACAACAAGTATGAGAAAGTTGTTATAACGAATATGGGTTTATCATAAACAGTAATGGATCATGTTCACACTACAAAAGCCTGCAAAAAATAAAAAAATAATATGCTGACAAATGCTTAATAAGGTGCTGTATTCTGTAGATAAAGTGGAGTTTAAAAGGAGAATATTTTTTGCAACATTTTATGTTTGTTATATATAGTATAGAACTTAACACATTAAAATACTTACATACGGAAAGTAATTTACTAAAATACCTACCATTGGAATTATTTAAATGTAAGTAACAAGTGGAGTTTCATGATTTCTTTCCAGTTGCAAGTCTTTTTTTAAATCATAAAATAAGGTAACTCCGAGAATGCACCGACAGTTTTACAGCACACTTACATGACTTTTGCCACTCTGATATTTTCTATAGTTTTTAGTAATTCTGGATGGCCTTGCATTCATTCTATGTAATTTTATTAATGAATGTATTTGATTTTTGCCTGCCTCCCATATCGGCCACCGAGACCCTGTATGAATTTCATTGCTTTTTTGCCTGCATCACCTCCTATAGTAGACCATTGGTCTGGAGGGACTCCAGGGAGCTATTCACAAAGATAACTTGCATATGAGTAAATCTACACATTTGTTTACTCTTACGCTTTTGAGTATCTGTACTGCTTTTTACTAGTCACTATTTTCAAGAGTAAAGCTACTCAAATGTGTAGACTGCCATGCCTTCACCACCTGAAACAGGAGGTGGAGCCAAATTTACAAATGTAAAGCTACTTTAGCCAAAGAGGAGCACTGGTTAGACCAGCACCACACAACTACTGATACTGAAACACCCTCCCAAAGAAAAAAAGGGAAGCAGGAAATTAAAGTGAAACCCTATAGGAAATAATTATCAATTAACATAATTTATTTTGAGTTTTTAAAAGTATATATATTAATTAAATTGAATGTTAAACATTATGACCAGGCGCAGTCAGTGGTAGGAGAGCCGGTCGGGCGGTGACGTGGGGAGGGGCAGGGTGGGGGGTAGTAAACTATGGATTAAGGCCGAATACAGGTAAGTAAACATTTAAATGAATAAAACGAATTTCGTTGTGAGCGCTGCATCGCCAAATGCGATATTATGGCATAAAAAAAGTGGCAACTGTTGATTTTGAAATTTACTTTCCAGCGCAAAGCATGTTTTGCACATGAAAGTAGCTCTGGAGCAGCACAAACTAGCACCTGTCACTACTCAGCGCTACTTTCCATCTAGGGGGTATTGGATGGATGATACATGGCCATTCCCTTGCAACTACCCATAGGGTTTTGTGCAAATCCCTATCTGCTAACCATGGTAGATAGGGATTTGTGCCAGAAATATACGCCTCCTTGAGGCATGCATACAGTTAAAGAAACTTTTTCTCTTCTCAAAACTTATCTAAATTTGTATGCATGCTGTAGTGTACAGCCCACATATAACGTTAGGAAAGTGTTAAAATATGTCAAAGCATAGTATTTTGTACTGGAAGAATCCTGTTCCAATACAAAACCTATGTGTGACATCACACATACCCTTGTACTATGGTGCAAGGGTGTGTGCATTGGTACAAGGCTGCCTACAGTTCGCCAGCACAGGGAGAGAGAAAACACCACTATTTCTGCTCTCTCCCTTTCATGCAATGCAGCGCAGCAATTTTTATTGCTTGTCTGAGTTCTAGGAATTCATTGTGAATTTGGCCCAGACAGTATAGAAATTACACAACTATTATGAGAAAACTGTTATAATTAATATGGGTTTATCATAAACAGAAATGGATCTTTTTTTATCAAAAACAGAAAATAAATAAAAATTATATGCTGAAAGGTTTTGTGGTATGACATAAATATGACTTGAAATTCCTAATAAGGTGCTGTATTCAGTAAATAAAGTCGAGTTTAAAAAAGAGAATACTTGTTTTTACAAAATTTTATGTTTCTTGTATATAGTATAGAACTTAACACATTAAAATACTTACATACAGAAAGTAAGGGGCATATTAGCAAGACCCACGTTAAAATTATCGCCGTTTTAGCGGCAGGAAACTGCCGCTAAAACGGCGATAATGGGCTTGCTAATATGCGTAATAGAATTCCAATAGAAGCCCAGGTTAGATGTCCTGCACATGTAACCTGGGCTTCTATTGGAATTCCATAACGCATATTAGCAAGCCCATTAACGCCGTTTTAGCGGCAGTTTCCTGCCGCTAAAACAGCGATAATTTTAACGTGGGTCTTGCTAATATGCCCCTAAGTGACTAAAAAAAACAACCATTGGAGTTGTTTACATTTAAGAAACAAGTGGAGTTTTATGCTTTCTTTCTAGTTGTAAGTCTTGTTTTTTTAATCATAAGGAAAGATAACTCAGAGAAAATGCGGACAGTTTTATAGCACACTTTTACCACTGTTTCAACAGACTTCAAACCTTACTATGCGTTTATTGCAACAAATGTCTGTAGAATCACAGGTAAGAGGCTTCACAGTTAATTTTGTGCACATTTTCTAAAACACACATTTTGGAAAAGCTAGAGGGCCTGATAAGTTACTTGCAGTCAAGAGATTCCCAACTTAATTACAGTTATATCAGCAAAAGTCTGAAATTGCAATGATACACAATTTTGAAAATATTTATAATAACATTTTGAAAAATTATACTGTATACAAATGGTGCAACTGCATTCTTCTGGCATTGTCTTTCTTGTGAGCTGGGGCAAACCACAAAGCAGAAGCACCATGCAGGTTTCACTTCTTTGCAGAAGTGAAAGAAGAAAAGAAAATTACAATGTTTGAGAGTCAAGGTAAACATGGTGCACAAGGATTCCGAGCGAGGAGGATAAGCTAGCATACAATGAACTAAGAGCCAATTTAGTCCCATGGATTGCAGACAATTAGGGGCCGGTTCCGATTCCGGCCGGAAATCTCTCCGACCGAGCCGGACCCGGAGAGAATTCCGACCGAATCGGACCCTAGCAGTCCGACCGAATGAGTACGATGCGCACGCATGCCATCGGACTCGAGTCGGTCGGACTCCCATTGAAGTCAATGGGAGCCTGTCGTACAACGCGTACGCGGGCTCCCATTGACTCAATGGGTGCGAGGCGGACAAGGGCGCCCCCTACAGCGTGTATGCGTCCATGCGCATCGCGGCGTACATGCACAGGTAGGGGGGACCCATGGGTCCCCCCTGTGTGCGACTCGCGTGCCTACGCGTACAGGGGGGTCCGACGCGGACCCCCAAAGTCCGGCTCCGACAGCTTTTTCGAGCCGGACGGCGCGAGTCGGTCGGACTGCTCGCGGCGCGCATCGTACTTACCCGGCCGGGAAACGTCTCCATAGCGCGGTGCGAGTCGTGTCCATGCGAGTCGGTCGGAGCGTGTTGAAGCCGCGTTCGAGTCGGTCGGCGATTTCGCGGGTGCTTGCATCGTACTCGCTCGGCCGGACCCGCGTACGATTCGGTCGGGAAACAGGGCTCCGAATCGGATCCGGTGAATCCGAATCCGATTCGGAGCACTACCGGCCGAGATCGGAATCGGCCCCTTAGTTGTAAGTACCCTCAATTATTGTTTACTCAATCAATAAAAAGCTTCACCTGTTCCCATTATTATCATGTCCACCACAAGTAGATATTCATTTAGGATTTGCCATCTGAGCTACTATTCTGCATTATTATGAATGCCTCACCCCTTTTATTTCCGGTCCACAGTTATAAGCCTCTTTGACTCCTCTTGTTCCCATGGAAGTAGAAAGGCAATAATACATCTTCTTCATTTTGTTGTTGAGACTTAATAATTGTATTTCTTCTTCCTAATAGAGGCAGAACTGTTAAACAAGAAAAGAAACAAAAATGCAGTCTTCACCTAGTCTAGGGAAACTAGGACGTTTCAGAAGAACCAAGAGACGCTGGTGAGCAAATTACTAAAATGCTAATAAAGTAAAACTCCCAGCATTCATCCTGAATCAAATGATTACTCAAGCATGAAATACCAAGCTTACCCAAGCTAAGCCCATCACATCCATCACATGAATCATCACTTGGCCTTCATTGAGCAAGTTACCCATTCCTAGTGTGATCTCCATCTACGTATCCATTATGCCTCGGCAAAGTCTTCATTAAAGCAGTGTAATTTGGCATAATCTCTGCAATTTCATGTTTAAAAAATTAGGTGTAGCAGAAATTTCACTTTGTGAAAATTACTCATAATAGCTGACCGTGCCATTACTCTGCTGGGCATAAACAAGATGTCTATTAGGGAAAAAACATCCTACTGTGGGAGTGTGCGACCAAAGCCATACACAGAAATTTGAACCCCCAAAATGTAACTCATTTGGTTCTCCCTTAATTGATGAGCCGGTGCGCCCCCGCATTTATACTCCTCCCAAACATCAATTAGCAGAAAAAAATACTTCCTTAAATATTTGGGATCCACTCAATAATTGAGTTCAAGATCAATGAAAAGTTAAAGGATTTACTGCAAAACTTCAAAAAAGCAGTACAAAGTCAATGCCATAAAGGCTCTTGGATACAATGTTATACAGAGTATGTAAAATCGGACATTTTTTTAAGTCTCAATGGACAGCAACAGTATAGGAAAATTCGGGCAGCATCTCTAGTAAAATATAACGTTTTCTGGCTCACCCACCAAGTCAAGTGGTTTTTATACAAATTCTTGCATAGAATTATTAGGAAACTGCAAAATCACTGTGGTGTGAGCATAATTATAATTTCTTTAGCAAATCAGAACACAAGAATATTACATGTCACCATCTCAGTTCTAAAAATGTTATTCAACACCTTCTATGCTAATCTCATCCGGAGATGTTCAACCAAATATGAAACATTTAGACAATAATACTTTATCCTAGTGACTGAACCCAGTGAAGACACTGAACAAGATAGATATTTGCTGCAGTCTTACATCTGCACCATAGCAAATTCAACACCAGCAAGGAAACTACTGCATTGGAAATAAACCATTATGTTATCATCTTAACTGTGTACTCTGCAAAGCCTGGATGGTGGAGGTCTTAAGTTAATATCATTTCACCATTTTCCTTGTGTTTTGTGAATTGTATCCATATTTGTCATCATACTGTGGTGTTTCTTTTTACTCTTTAGGGCCTAGTCTACTGTAAGCCTTGAGGGTATTTTTTAATCTATTTTTGCACATTATCACTGCTGGTTGCAGAAATTACTTGTGAATCTGTCCCAAAGAGTATAGAAATGACACAACAAGTATGAGAAAGTTGTTATAACGAATATGGGTTTATCATAAACAGTAATGGATCATGTTCACACTACAAAAGCCTGCAAAAAAATAAAAAAATAATATGCTGACAAATGCTTAATAAGGTGCTGTATTCTGTAGATAAAGTGGAGTTTAAAAGGAGAATATTTTTTGCAACATTTTATGTTTGTTATATATAGTATAGAACTTAACACATTAAAATACTTACATACAGAAAGTAATTGACTAAAATACCTACCATTGGAATTATTTAAATGTAAGTAACAAGTGGAGTTTCATGATTTCTTTCCAGTTGCAAGTCTTTTTTTAAATCATAAAATAAGGTAACTCCGAGAATGCACCGACAGTTTTACAGCACACTTACATGACTTTTGCCACTCTGATATTTTCTATAGTTTTTAGTAATTCTGGATGGCCTTGCATTCATTCTATGTAATTTTATTAATGAATGTATTTGATTTTTGCCTGCCTCCCATATCGGCCACCGAGACCCTGTATGAATTTCATTGCTTTTTTGCCTGCATCACCTCCTCTAGTAGACCATTGGTCTGGAGGGACTCCAGGGAGCTATTCACAAAGATAACTTGCATATGAGTAAATCTACACATTTGTTTACTCTTACGCTTTAGAGTATCTGTACTGCTTTTTACTAGTCACTATATTCAAGAGTAAAGCTACTCAAATGTGTAGACTGCCATGCCTTCACCACCTGAAACAGGAGGTGGAGCCAAATTTACAAATGTAAAGCTACTTTAGCCAAAGAGGAGCACTGGTTAGACCAGCACCACACAACTACTGATACTGAAACACCCTCCCAAAGAAAAAAAGGGAAGCAGGAAATTAAAGTGAAACCCTATAGGAAATAATTATCAATTAACATAATTTATTTTGAGTTTTTAAAAGTATATATATTAATTAAATTGAATGTTAAACATTATGACCCAATACCATTACAACAACTTATTGCAGAGTTGGCCTTGTGGGAGGACCCCATAAAGGATATTGGAGATTTGACGTGACAAGGTTTCCTAACATCAACAGCTCAACTCAGAGTAGCATGACCTGGAAAATGCACACACGAGCTGCCCAGCACCATCTGGTGAACACGTATGGGTTAATTGATAGTTGTGGTTATACACATGCTGCACTACCCGGATATTCATATTATTCCATTCCTCATCAGTGTTATTCTAGGCTGGATATGATACTTGTTACACAGGAAATGGCTAGTGACATTTTAAGTTGCCCTTTTCCTCGTATACTGTCTGATCATCATCCTTTGTTGGACGCAGTCACCTTTTCAGGTGAGGTGGTAGGGGTAAGCTCAAAAGATGGACATTTGATCGGTAGTTGCTAATGAATAGTGCCTTTTGTCATTATATGAAGGAGCTTTTGTCTATTTCTTTTAAGAGAATCAAGGCTCTGCATCCCCAGCTGTTGTTTGGGATACTGTGAGAACTCAGGCCCTGTTTGCAGTATCCCCCCACGTTTTGCCCCCATTGTGACCACTAGATGCTGGTTTTCTGACTCTGACCTTGTCCTGGGCTCTGCTATCCCGACCCAGGGCCTGTGCTCTGATTAAAAGTATACTGTAATTAGGTGTAATTTCATTTGGTACTGACAGCCTAGCTGTAAGTCCCTAGTACATAATAGGGTATGTAGGTTTAGATGCCCAGAAGAGTTAATGCACTTAAGTGTGCACTACTGAGGGACCTTTTGTCATTTTGAAGGCAGCACTGCTTTTCAGGCTGCCTTTACATTACATTTATATTCAAATTCGACTTTGGAACTAAGAGTACTTCCAAAGTCTTACACTACCTTATTTATACATATAAGTCACCACTAAAGACTCCTCTAGGTGCCCCAGGGGTAGGGTACCTTGTAACTCTAAGGAGGGACATTATAAAAGATGTTTTATATGCCCTGGTGAGGGAAAAATGTCCAATTTCGTTTCGTCACATTGTAGAAAACTAGCTTCATAGGCTAACATGGGAATATTTTATTTAAGTATAAATATTGGCAGGAGCGAGCTAGAAATGTCGTTCAAAGACTTAAAATAATGGTTAAAATAAATTCAATAAATTCAACAACTTGCCATTGTTAGATCTGTTATAACTATTACAGACAAAAAGCTATAGAACTTTCTTTTTTTCTGTAAACCGAAATCCAGCCTTCCAGCTGCCCTCTCCTGATTGGCCAGCCTCTGCCAGCCTGAGCCAAGTTGTCTTAATGAGGTGTGAAGTGGTCTGCTAGAGAGACAAAGGATTTCCTGAGGGTGAAGAACTGCAGCTGCAGAAGGAAAAGACAGGATGGGGGTGGAGTAGCCAGACTGGTCTTCAAAGGGAGAATGACACTTTAGGATAGCACAGGCTCACCACCACATTCTGCCCCCCCGCATCTACACAGGAGCTCCTGTAATTAGATTAGTGAAAGGACTGGAAGGAGAGTGTTGGAAAATCTTAACCACACCAGTGGGTTGGCTTAGCCAGATTTAACCCTCCAGGAAAAAGTTTCTCCATTTTGGACTTTAGAAGAATAGTGACTGTTGGGACAAGAATATGCCACACTTTGCAGGAAGTGGTCATACCTGAGGGTGGCACCCTGCATCCCATTGAAGAGGGGTGCCTCTGTGCTTGACGCCCAGGAACACTGAATAAATATGGAAGAGTTGCCAAGCAACTCAGATCTACTGCCTGAAAGAACAAGGAGAAGAAGGACTGCCCTGCTGGAACCATGATCTGCACCCAAAGGCCTACACTCTGAAGGACTGCACCTGCTGCATAACCTAGTACGACAGTCATAAGGACTTTGTGTGGCTTCACAAGGATTAAGGAGTGGAGTCCTTGCAAGCTACAGGTTAACAGAGCCCACCTGCATCATCTCCACCAAGAAGTCCCCATCCTTGAGTGTGTTGAGTGGACTTTTAAGGATTTGGCCAGGTGCATTGTGGGAATTGTAGTCTCAACATCCTAAGGACCATCTCAGAGCTTCTACACCCTTGGATTGGTGTTTTGGACACTTTGAAACCTCTAGAGGAAGTTCCAGAAGTTTGGAGAATTTTGGAGCAACTTTTGGAAAAAGCTCCATAAGGTGACTGACTCGAAGTCGAGAGTCAAGCCGACTACGTCGAACCGCGATCCAGCCTGGATTTCAGGTTCGTCCCGCTGAAAGATCCGGAGCACAAGACTTTCAGTGGTTTACCGGGGGTTCCTGCTGAACCAAGCTGACGAAGCCGCTGCGAATCCGGCCTGCTGGAGAGGCCCACTTTACGTGGAGAGAAAATTCTCCAGAAAAGTTTTTAAGTGCGAAGGTAACATTTTGACCAAGGCCTCCCGCTCAGTGTATTTGACCAGGGCTCCATCACCGGTGGCCTCAAACTTTGGGCCTGATTCACAAAGGTAAACTTAGACCAAAAGTCTAAGTTTAGACCTGAAGTCTAAGTTTAGACCTAAAGTCTAACTTTACTACTACTAAAGTTAGACTTTTGGTCTAAGTTAGACTTTTGGTCCAAACTTAGACCAAAAGTCTAACTTTACTAGTAGTAAAGTTAGACTTTAGGTCTAGTCTTAGACTTCAGGTCTAAACTTAGACTTTTGGTCTAAGTTTACCTTTGTGAATCAGGCACTTTGACTTTGTCCCAGTCAAGAGTGCCCAGATGTCCCAAATTGGCGCTATAGGTTTTTGAGCACTAGAAAGTGTTTATTCTTTCAAAATTCATACCTCCAGTTCCATACATTGGATCTTTCTTGTTTTTGTGTCTATTTGTTCATAAACATATAACCTACTTTTATAAATTATTCTTGGATTTTTATTGTGTATTGTGTCTTGCTTATTTAATGTATTGGTGTTTAAAGTGCTCTACACACCTGCCTCCTAAGTTAAGCCTGCCTTCTCATTGCCAGCTACCAAGGGTTGAGCAAGGGAATAATTTATTGAGCCCTTGACTGAACCTTTTATTGTTATTGTGACATTATTACTAGTGGTAAGTCCCTACTTATCCCTACTAATAATATACTTTCCAACAGATACCATGAAAGTGGTGGTGCGTGGTGCCACACTTAGCTATGTCTCTTGTAAGAATAAGGATACACGTAGGCAGGACAATTCTTTATGTCAGGAGCTTCTTCATCTGGAGTATGCACATGTGGATGCCTTAACCCCTTCTGTACTCATGACGGAATGGTTCCGTCATGCGCACAAGTGCAAGTGTCCTCATGACAGAACCATTCCGTCATGAGCACACTTGCACAAAATCCCTCTGCTGTTTTTTTTGCCTTGGGAGGTGGGGAAGAGCTTCCCCAACCTCCCAAGGCATATTTTTTGTTTTCCTTACAATGACGATCGCGCGCAAGGTGCGCTGATGTCATTACAATGAAAATGAAACTGAAACTTAGTTTCAGCTTCACAGTTTCAGTGCTCGTGGGGCTATCTCAGCCTGCCCGAGCACCGAAACACATGGGAAAGGTATCGTTGGAAAGGGGAGAATCTCCCCTTTCCAATGGTACCCTTCCCTAGTGGATCCCTGCTTGGGGATCGCTCCAGGAGGGCGATCCCCAAGAAGGGATCCACCCACTAGCCAACAGGGAGGGGGGAGTTGCCCCTTGGGCAAGGACCTTTGCTCCCCCATTTAATTCAGCCACAGCCAGTCTTTATGCCCCCCTGGGGGGCAGATGGGGGCAATAGCCCCCAATATGCCCCCCCGGAGGGGCAGAAAGCACCCTAGATGCCAGGGATTTTTTTCATAGGCCAGGGGAGTGGGCTGCCAGAATGGGCATGCCAATGCCCCACCCTGCCCCCCCAAAAAAGGCAAAAGACTTTCTGACCCCCCCAGGAGGCAGATGGGGCAATAGCCCCTTATCTGCCCCACCCCCCGGGGGCAGAAAGCCCACTAGGCACCAGGGATGCATTTTTTTCAAAAGTCAGGTGTTGGGGCTGCTCAGAATGGGCATGCCAATTCCCCAACCCACCCAAAAAATTGTCACAGTCTTTCTGCTCCCCCAGGAGGCAGATGGGGGTAATAGCCCCTGATCTGCCCCCCCGGTGGGGGCAGAGAGCCCACTAGGTGCCAGGGATTATGCTGGCTTTTTTATACGTAGGGGCGGGGCCTGCCCATAATGGGCATACCAATGCCCCCACCTCCCAAAAAAATATCCACAGACTTTATGCCCATCTTGGGGACATATTTGGGCAATAGCCCCAATCTTCCCACTCCCCTAGGGTGGCAAAAATCACACTAGGTACTGGCCTTTTTTCACAATGTGCCTAGCTGTGGATTTTGGGCCCTAGTGCAGCCGGCACCTAGGGAAACCTAGCAAACCTGTACATTTTTGAAAACTAGACACCAAGCGGAATCCAGGATGGGGCGACTTTGTGCCTCTCACCAGGTTCTGTTACTCAGAATCCCTTGCAAACTTCAAACGTATTTTAAAAAAAACAAATTTTCCTCACGTTTCTGTGATAGATAGTTCTGGAATCTAAGGAGAGCAACAAACTTTCACCAACCCAGCGTTCCCCCAAGTCTCCTGATAAAAATGGTACCTCACTTGTGTGGGTAGGCCTAGTGCCAGCCACAGGAAATGGCCCAAAACGCAATGTGGACACATCACATTTTTCCAGTGAAAACTGACCCTTTCTTGGCAATGTCCCTAGCTCTGGATTTTGGACCCTAGCTCAGCCGGCACCTAAGGAAATCTAGCAAACCTATACATTTTGGAAAACTTGGCACCCAGGGGAATCCAGGATTTGGTGACGTGTGTGGTCTCACCAGGTTCTGTTACCCAGAATCCCTTGCAAACCTCAAACTTTGTTAAAAAAAAAACACATTTTCCTCACATTTCTGTGATGGAAAGATCTGGAATCTGCGTGCATCCACAAACCTCCACCCACCCAACATTCCCCAAAATCTCCTGAAAAAAATGGCACCTCACTAGTGTGGGCAGGCCTAGTACCTGCAACAGGAAATGGCCCAAAACGCAACGTGGACATATCACATTTTTCCAGTGAAAACTGACCCTTTTTTTGCATTGTGCCTAGCTGTGTATTTTGGACCCTACCTCTGCCGGCACCTAAGGAAACCTAGCAAACCCATACATTTTTAAAAACTAGACACCCAGAGAAATTCAGGATGTGGTGACTTGTGTGGCTCTCACCAGGTTCTAGTACCAAGAATCCCTTGCAAACCTCAAACATTGTAAAAAAAAACCATTTTCCTCACATTTCTGTGATGGAAAGTTCTGGAATCTACGTGGATCCACAAACTTCCACACACCCAGCATTCCCCAAAGTCTCCCAATAAAAATAATACCTCACTTGTTTGAGTAGGCCTAGTACCTGCAGCAGGAAATGGCCCAAAACGCAACGTGGACACATCACATTTTACCAGTGAAAAATGACAGTTTTTTCCAAATTTGCCGAGCTGTGGATTTTGGACCCTAGCTCTGCCGGCACCCAATGAAACCTAAAACACCTATACATTTTTGAAAACTGGATATCCAGGGAAATCCAGGACTGGGCGACTTGTGTGGCTCTCACCAGGTTCTGTTACCCAGAATCCCTTGCAAACCTCAAACTTTGGGAATAAAAACACATTTTCCTCACATTTCTGTGATGGAAAGTTCTGGAATCTAAGGAGAGCAACAAACTTCCACCAACCCAGCATTCCTCAAATTTCCCCACTAAAAATGGTACCTCACTTGTGTGGGTAGGCCTTGTGCCCGCGACAGGAAGCGGCCCAAAATGTACTGTGGAGACTTCAAAATTACGGATTACAAAAAGACCTTGTTGTGCAAGGGAGTCACCTGCGTTTTTAATCTTGGGCTCGGCGGCCATCTAGGGAAACCTACCAATTTCAGACATTTCTGAAAGCTAGATACCTGGGGGAGTCCAGGCAGGTGTGACTTGCATGGATTCGCCAATGTTTTCCTAACCAGAATCCCCTGCAAACCTCAAATTTAGGTGGAAAAAAATCACATTTTTCTTACATATCAGGGTGTGAAAGTGGTGGGATCACCGGGCTGACACAAATTTCCTACCACCCCACGTTCCCCAAGGTCTCCTGATAAAAATGGTACCTCACTTATGTGGGTGGGCCAAGTACCTGCGACAGGCAAGTGCCTAAAATATATTGTGGAGACATCAAAATTATCTATCACAAAATTACCTGGTTTTGCAAGGGGGTCACATGTGTTTTTGGCCCCAGGCTCGCCGGCCATCAAGGGAAACCTACCAAAGCCAGACTTTTCTGAAAACTAGACACCCGGGGGAGTCCAGACCTGTGTGGCTTGTGTGCATCCCCCAACGTTTTCCTACCCAGAATCCCCTGCAAACCTCAAATTTAGCTAAAAAAATCACATTTTCC
The DNA here is from genome assembly GCA_963921515.1 of Calotriton arnoldi. Taxonomy (NCBI): domain Eukaryota; kingdom Metazoa; phylum Chordata; class Amphibia; order Caudata; family Salamandridae; genus Calotriton; species Calotriton arnoldi. Next base: position 397,180 of record CAWUFW010008771.1, read on the forward strand.
TTACATATCTGTGTGGAATAACCGCGCCGGCAAAAATGTGCTAAAACCCAGTGTTCCCCTTGGTCTCCCAATAAAAATGATACCTCGCTTGTGTGGGTGTCCAATGCAGAATCGCCTAAAAAAATTATTTTTCAAAAAACATAGCGCTTAGAGTTTGCGGTGCTATACCCACAATCTCTATGTTTTTGGCCCTTCTCATTCACAGGCCCTTGGTTCACCCACACAAGTGAGGTATCATTTTACTTGTGAGACCAAGGGGAGCCCTGGATGGTAGGACACTTTTGCCGGTGCCGTGATTCCAGCCAGAAATGTGAGGAAAATGTGATTCTTTTAGTTAAATTTGAGGTTTGCAGGAGATTCTGGGTAGGAAAACGTTGGGGGATCCACGTAACTCACACCTCTCTGGACTCTCCCCGGTGTCTAGTTTTCAGAAATGTGTGGGTTTGGTAGGCTTCTCCAGATGGCCGCCGAGCCCGGGACCTAAAAGGCAGGTGCCCCCCTTGCAAAACCAGCTCATTTTGTGGTCAATAATTTTGATGTGTCCACAATATATGTTTGGGGCCATTCCCTGCTGCAGGTACTTGGCCCACCCACACAAGTGAGGTACCATTTTGTTGGGAGAACTGGGGGTACACTGGGTGGTAGTAAATTTGTGTCAGACCGGTGATCCCACAACTTTCCCACACAGAAATGTGAGGAAAATGTGATTTTTTTTCAGCTAAATTTGAGGTTTGCAGGGAATTCTGGGCAGGAAAACATCAGGGGATCCACCCTAGCCACACCTCCTTGGACTCCCCTGGGTGTCTAGTTTTTAGAAAGGTCATGGATTGGTAGGTTTCCTAAATGGCCGCCAAACCCAGTACCTAAAACGCAGGTACCCCCTTGCAAAACCAGGTCATTTTGTGATAGATAGAGGGCATCTGGGTTTTTGGTCCAGGGCTCAGTGGCCATCTAGGGAAACCTACCAAACCCAGACATTTCTGAAAACTAGACACCCAGGGGAGTCCAGGAAGGTGTGCCTTGCATGGATCCCCCAACATTTTCCTAACTTTGCTGTGTGAGAAAGTTGTGAGATCACTAGGCTGACACAAATGTCCTACTACCCTGTGTTCCCCAGGTCTCCTGATGAAAATGGTACCTCACTTGTGTGGGTAGGACTAGTGGCCACAACAGGAAATGGCCCAAATAATACTGTGGAGACTTCAAAATTTCCTATCATAAAATGACCTGGTTTTGCAGGGGGGGCACCTGGTTTTTTGGCCCCGGGCTCGCGGCCATCTAGGGAATCCTACCAAACCCACACATTTCTGAAAACTAGACACCCTGGAGAGTCCAGTGAGGTACCGCTTGCGTGGATCCCCCAACGTTTTCCTACCCAGAATCCCCTGCAATCCTCAAATTTAGCTGAAAAAACAACTTTTTCCACACATTTTTTGTGTGGGAATACCGTGCCGGCACAAATGTCCTACCACCTAGCGTTCCCCTTGGTCTCCCAAGTAAAATGATACCTCACTTGTGTGGCTGGCCAATGCAGAATCGGCTAAGAACATATTGTTTATAAAATGAAGCTCTTAGAATTCGCTGTGCTATGCCCTTAATCCTCATGGTTTTGGCTCTTCCCAGTCACAGGCACTTGGCCCACCCACACAAGTGAGGTATGATTTTACTCGGGAGAACAAGGGAAAGGCTTAGTGGTAAGACACGGTGATCTCACACAAAAATGTGTGGAAAAAGTCATTTTCTCAGCTAAATTTGAGGTTTGCAGGAGATTCTGGGTAGAGAAACGTTGGGTGATCCACGCAAGCCATACCTCCCTGGACTCACCAGGGTGTCTAGTTTTCAGAAATGTGTGGGTATGGTAGGTTTCCTTGTATGGCCGCGAGCCCGGGGCCAAAAAGCAGGACGTTTTATGATAGGTAATTTTGAAGTCTCCACAATTCATTTTGGGCCCTTGCCTGTCGCGGGTACTTGACCCACCCACACGAGTGAGGTACAATTTTTATTGGGAGACCTGGGGGAACGCTGGTTAGTAGGAAATTTGGGTCAGCCCAATGAACCTACAACTTTCCCACACAGAAATGTGAGGACATTTTTTATTTTTTCAGCTAAATTTGAGGTTTGCAGGGGATTCTGGGTAGGGAAACGTTAGGGGATCCATGCAAGCCATATGTCCCTGGACTCCCCAGGGTGTCTAGTTTTCAGAAATGTGTGGTTTTGGTAGGTTTCCCTAGATGGCCGCTGAGCCTGGGGCCAAAAAACCAGGTGCCCTCCCTGCAAAACCAGGTTGTTTTATGATAGGCAATTTTGAAGTCTCCACAATTTGTTTTGGGCCCTTGCCTGTCGCGGTTACTTGACCCACCCACACGAGTGAGGTACCATTTTTATTGAGAGACTTTGGGAAATGGGGGGTGGGAGGAAGTTTGTGGACCCACGCAGAATCCAGAACTTTCCATCATAGAAATGTGGGGAAAATTTGTTTTTTTTTTACAAAGTTTGAGGTTTGAAAGGGATTCTGGGTAACAGAACCTGGTGAGAGCCATCCTGGATTCCCTGGCTGTCTAGTTTTCAGAAATGTATAAGTTTGCTAGGTTTCCATAGGTGTCAGCAGAGCTAAGGTTCAAAATCCACAGCTAGGCACTTTGTAAAAAAATTGTCAGTTTTCACTGTACAAATGTGGTGTGTCCACGTTGTGTTTTGGGCCGTTTCCTGTCGCGGGCACAAGGCCTACCCAAACAAGTGAGGTACCATTTTTATTGAAAGACTTTGGGGAATGCATTGTCAGTGGAAATTTGTGGATCTACTCAGGTTTCAGAACTTTCCATCACAGAAATATGAGCAAAATGTGGTTTTTTTTACAAAGTTTGAGGTTTGCAAGGGATTCTGGGTAACAAACCCTGGTGAGAGCCACACAGGTCACCCCATCCTATATTTCCCTGGGTGTCTAGTTTTTAAAAATGTATAGGTTTGCTAGGTTTCCCTAGGTGCCAGCAGAGCAAGGGTTTAAAATCTACAGCGAGGAACTTTGCAAAAAAGTGTCAGTTTTCACTGTAAAAATGTTGTGTGTCCATGTTGCGTTTTGGCCAGTTTCCTGTTGCGGGCACTAGGCCTACCCACACAAGTGATGTACCATTTTTATCGGAAGACTCTGGGAAATGCGGGGTGGGTGGAATTCAGTGGATCCACGCAGATTCCAGAACTTTCCATCACAGAAATGAGAGAAAAATGTGTATTGTTTACAAAGTTTGATGTTTGGAAGGGATTCTGGGTAACAGAACCTGGTGAGAGCCACACAAATCACCCCCTCCTGGATTCCCCTGGGTGTCTAGTTTTTAAAAATGTATAGATTTGTTAGGTTTCCCTAGGTGCCAGCAGAGCTAGGGTTCAAAACCTGCAGCTAGGCACTTTGCAAAAAAAGTCCGTTTTCACTGTAAAAATGTGGTGAGTCCAAGTTGCGTTTGGGCCGCTTCCTGTCACAGGCACTAAGCCTACCCACACAAGTGAGGTACCATTTATATTGAAAGACTTTGGGGAATGCAGGGTGGATGGAATTTTGTGGATCCACGCAGATTCCAGAACTTTCCATCACAGAAATGAGAGAATAATGTGTTTTTTGAGGTTTGGAAGGGATTCTGGGTAACAGAACCTGGTGAGAGCCACAAAAATCACCCCTCCTGGATTTCCCTGGTTGTCTAGTTTTTAAAAATGTATAGGTTTGTTAGGTTTCCCTAGGTGCCAGCAGAGATAGGGTTCAAAATCTGCACCTAGGCACTTTGCAAGAAAAGAGTCAGTTTTCACTGTAAAAATGTGGTGCGTCCAAGTTGCGTTTGGGCCGCTTCCTGTCACGGGCACTAAGCCTACCCACACAAGTGACGTACCATTTTTATTGAAAGACTTTGGGGAATGCGGGGTGGATGGAATTTTGTGGATCTACGCAGATTCCAGAACTTTCCACCACAGAAATGAGAGGAAAATGTGTGTTTTTTACAAAGTTTGAGTTTTGCAAGGTTTTGTGGGTAACAGAACCTGATGAGAACCACACAAGTCACCCCATCCTTGATTCCCCTGGGTGTCTAGTTTTCAAAAATGTATAGGTTTGCTAGGTTTCCCTAGGTGCCAGCAGAGCTAGGATTTCAAATCTACAGCTAGGAACTTTTCAAAAAAAGGGTCAGTTTTCACAGTAAAAATGTGGTGTGTCCATGTTGCATTTTGGGCCGTTTCCTGTCTCGGGCACTAGGCCTACCCACACAAGTGAGGTACTTTTTGATTGAAAGACATTGGGAAATGTGGCGTGGGTGTAATTTTGTGTATCCACGCAGATTCCAGAACTTTCCATCACTGAAATGTGAGGAAAATGTGTTTTGTTTTACAAAGTTTGAGGTTTGCAAGGGATTCTGGGTAACAGAACTTGGTGGGAGCCACACAAGTCACCCCATCCTCGATTTCCCTGGGTGTCTACTTTTAAAAAATGTATAGGTTTGCTAGGTTTCCCTAGGTGCCAGCAGAGCTAGGGTTTTAAATCTACAGCTAGGAACTTTTCAAAAAAAGGGTCAGTTTTCACAGTAAAAATGTGGTGTGTCCATGTTGCATTTTGGGCCGTTTCCTGTCTCGGGCACTAGACCTACCAACACAAGTGAGGTACCATTTTTATTGGAAAACTTTGGGGAATGCGGGGTGGGTGGAATTCTGTTGAGCCACGCAGATTCCAGAACTTTCCATCACAGAAATGCGAGGAAAATGTTTTTCTTTTACAAAGTTTGAGGTTTGGAAGGGATTCTGGGTAAAAGGACCTGGTGAGAGCCCCAAAAGTCACCCCCTCCTGGATTCCCCTGGGTGTCTAGTTTTAAAAACTGTATAGGTTTGCTAGGTTTCCCTAGGTGCCAGCAGAGCTAGGGTTCAAAATCTGCAGCTAGGCACTATGCAAAAAAAGAGTCAGTTTTCACTGTAAAAATGTGGTGTGTCCAAGTTGCGTTTTGGGCCGCTTCCTGTCACGGGCACTAAGCCTACCCACACAAGTGAGGTACTTTTTGATTGAAAGACTTTGGGAAATGTGGGGTGGGTGTAATTTAGTGTATCCACGCAGATTCCAGAACTTTCCATCACAGAAATGAGAGGAAAATGTGTTTTGTTTTACAAAGTTTGAGGTTTGCAAGGGATTCTGGGTAACAGAACTTGGTGGGAGCCACACAAGTCACCCCATCCTCAATTTCCCTGGGTGTCTAGTTTTAAAAAATGTATAGGTTTGCTAGGTTTTCCTAGGTGCCAGCAGAGCTAGGGTTCAAAATCTACAGCTAGGCACTTTGCAAAAAAAGGATCAGTTTTCACTGTAAAAATGTGGTGTGTCCACATTGCTTTTTGGCCCGTTTCCTGTCACGGGCACTAGACCTACCCACACAAGTGAGGTACCATTTTTATCAGAAAACTTTGGGTAATGCCGGGTGGGTGGAATTCTGTGGAGCCACGCAGATTCCAGAACTTTCCATCACAAAAATGCGAGGAAAATGTTTTTTTTTTTTACAAAGTTTGAGGTTTGGAAGGGATTCTGGGTGAAAGAACCTGGTGAGAGCCACACAAGTCGCCCCCTCCTGGATTTATCTGGGTGTCTAGTTCTCAAAAATGTATAGGTTTGCTAGGTTCCCCTAGGTGCCGGCAGAGCTAAGGTTCAAAATCTACAGCTAGGCACTTTGCAAAAAAAGGGTCAGTTTTCACTGTAAACATGTGGTGTGTCCACGTTGCGTTTTGGGCTGTTTCCTGTCGCGGGCACAATGCCTACCCACACAAGTGAGGTACCATTTTTATTGAAAGACTTTGGAGAATGCAGGGTGGGTGGAATTTTGTGAATCCACGCAGATTCCAGAACTTTCCATCACAGAAATGTGAGCAAAATGTTTTTTTTTTTACAAAGTTTGAGGTTTGCAAATGATTCTGGGTAACAGAACCTGGTGAGAGCCACACAAGTCACTCCATCCTTGATTCCCCTGGGTGTCTAGTTTTAAAAAATATATCTTTGCTAGGTTTACCTAGTTGCCAGCAGAGCTAGGGTTTCAAATCTACAGCTAGGAACTTTTAAAAAAAGGGTCAGTTTTCATAGTAAAAATGTGGTGTGTCCATGATGCGTTTTGGGTTGTTTCCTGTCGCGGGCACTAGCCTACCCACACAAGTGAGGTATTTTATTATCGGAAGACATTGGGAAATGCGGGATGGGTGTAATTTTTTTGATCCACGCAGATTCCGGAACTTTCCATCACAGAAATGTGAGGAAAATGTGTTTTGTTTTACAAAGTTTGAGGATTGCAAGGGATCCTGGGTAACAGAACTTGGTGAGAGCCACAAAAATCACCCCTCCTGGATTCCCCTGGGTGTCTGGTTTTTAAAAATGTATAGGTTTGCTAGGTTTCCCTAGGTGCCAGCAGAGCAAGGGTTCAAAATCTACAGCTAGGCACTTTGCAAAAAAAGGGTCAGTTTTCACTGTAAAAATGTGGTGTGTCCACGTTGCTTTTTGGCCCGTTTCCTGCCACGGGCACTAGACCTACCCATACAAGTGAGGTACCATTTTTATTGAAAGACTTTGGGGAATGCGGGGTGGGTGGAATTTTGTGGATCCACACAGATTCCAGAACTTTCCATCACAGACATGCGAGGAAATTGTTTTTTTTTTACAAAGTTTGAAGTTTGCAAGGGATTCTGGGTAACAGAACCTGGTGGGAGCCATACAAGTCACCCCCTCCTGGATTTTCCTGGGTGTCTAGTTTTCAAAAATCTATATATTTGCTAGGTTTCCCTAGGTGCCGGCAGAGCTAGGGTTCAAAGTCTACAGCTAGGCTCTTTGCAAAAAAAGGGTCAGTTTTCACTGTAAAAATGTGGTCCACTTTGCGTTTTGGGCCGTTTCCTGTTGCGGGCACTAGGCCTACCCACACAAGTGAGGTACCATTTTTATCGGAAGACTTTGTGGAATGGGGGGTGGGTGGAATTTGTGGATTCACGCAGATTCCAGATCTTTCCATCACAGAAATGTGAGGAAAATTTGTTTTGTTTTACAAAGTTTAAGGTTTGCAAGGGATTCGTGATAACAGAACCTGGTGAGATCCACACAAGTCAACCCAACCTGAATTTCGCTGGGTCTAAAGTTTTCAGAAATGTATAGGTTTGCTAGGTTTCCCTAGGTGCCGGCAGAGGTACGGTTCAAAATCCACAGCTAGGCACTTTGCAAAAAGAGGGTCAGTTTTCACTGTAAAAATATGGTGTGTCCACATTGAGTTTTGGGCCGTTTCCTGTCACGGGCACCAGGCCTACCCAAAAAAGTGAGGTACCATTTTTATTGAATGACTTTGGAGAATGCGGGGTAGGTAGAATTTTGTGGATCCACGCAGATTCCAGAACTTTCCATCACAGTAATTGTGAGGAAAATGTTTTCTTTTGACAAAGTTTAAGGTTTGCACAGGATTCTGGGTAACAGGAGCCACTCAAGTCACTCCATCCTGGAGTCCTCTGGGTGTCTGGTTTTCAAAAATGTATAGTTTTGCTAGGTTTCCCTAGGTGCCGGCTGAGCTAGGGTTCAAAATCCAGAGCTTTGCAAAAAAAGGGTCTGTTTTCACCGAAAAAATGTGGAGTGTCCTCGTTGCGCTGTTTCCTGTCGCGGGCAGTAGGCCTACCCACACAAGTGTGGTACCATTATTATCGGGAGACTTAGGGGAACACAGAATTGTAGAGCAACTGTTATTACCTATTGACTTTCGATGTATTTCTGCCTTCCAAATGTAAGACAATATGTAAAAAAGAAGTCATTTTGAAAAATGTCCTATAATTCACATGCTAAAATGTGTACCCACAATTTCGGAGAGATGTGCAAATAGCTGCTGTTTTAAAACTCTATATTTTGTTCCCATTTAGGAAATACATAGGTTTCTTTGATACCTATTTTTCACTTTTTATATTTCACCAAATGAATTGCTATATTCCCGGTATACAATGAAAAACCATTGCAAGACGCTGCTCAGTTATTGGCTCTGGGTTCCTCGGGTTCTTGGTGAACCTACAAGTCCTATAAATCCCCAAAACCAGAAGTGTCCAGTGGATGTAACGGTATATTGCTTTGAAAAATCTGTCATACTTAGAAGAAGTTACAGGTGAAATCATTGGCACAAATGGCTGTTTTTTATTTCAACTCATTTTCAATTATTTTCAACTGTTAGTGTCTATAAAAAAACCTTGAAGGATCTACACAAATGACCCCTTGCTAAATTTAGGATTTTGTCTACTTTTCTGAAATGTATAGCTTTCCAGGATCCATTATTGCTTTCATACCCTTTTCTACCACTAACTGGAAAGAGGTTGAAAGCACAAAAAATAGCAAAAATAGGCTACGTCCCAGTAAAAAGCCAAATCTGTGTAAATAAATTTGGTTTTCTGACAAACGTCTGTCATTCCCTGACAGCAGGGAAGATGGTGATTTCAGCACCAAACATCATTTGTTGATACCAATTGCAGGGGGAAAACCAGATGCTTTCTTCGCAACACTTTTTTCCCATTTTTCCCCAAAAACTTTAGCTGTATTTTGGCAAATTTCTGGGTCCCCTCCAGGGGAATCAAAAAACTTGGGTACCTTTACAATCCCCATGATGTTGGAAGAAAAGGACACAAATTTGGCATAGATACCTTATTTGGTCAAAATGTTACAGGGGCCTAAGCGCGAACTACCCCAAATAGCCAAAAAAAGGCTTAGCATACGGGTGGAAGGCCTAGCTGCGAAAGGGTTAAGCCATACAAATGCAGAGGAAGTGATTAATGGTATATATCAGAGGCTTCAGAATGTTAAAACTAAGATTCAGATGTTAATGTGGGATAAGGTATTGACTGCATCTCATGCCATGAAGTTAAGCAGTTTTGAAAATAGTGACGATATGGGGCGCATATTAGCAGTAGTGGTTCAGGTGAGGGCGAACAAGAATGCCATCAGTGCTATTAGAGATGTGAATAATACACTGCGAAGGGGCTATGACAGGGTTTTGAATGTCTTTCAGGCATATTTTAGTAAGCTATATTAGGAAACAACTGTGGCCTCCTAAAGATAAATCAATCAATATATTATATCTGTTATACCAGAGTCAGTATCTGAGAGCGATTGGATGGTTATGGAATCTCCTATTATGGGGGTAGGGATTTTTTGGGCTGTTAAGCAGCTCCCAGCAGGTGAAGCGGCAGGGCTAGACGTACTACCATCAGAGTTTTATAAAGTATTTTCAAGCATCCTTCCTAACCATTTTTTGCAGCTTATCAAGTACATGGAGGAGACAGGAGAAGTGCATTGGTCTTGATGCGAGACCTTTATACCTGTATTTTTGAAAATGGGGAGGGAGCCACAGAACGCTTCTGTTATCGGCCAATCTTGTTGATTAATTGTGATGCAAACATTTATGGTACAATACGGGCAAAGGGTATTGCTCCTAGCATTGTGGGGTGGGTGGATAGTATGCAGCATGTGTTTGTCCCACATCAAGATACTTCAGCACATACTAATCTAGCGGTTGCAATATTTGATGTGGCTAGTGTGATGGGCATTCCCGCAGGGCTGATTATGCTGGACGCTGGAAAAGCATTTGATCGGGTATCCTGCACCTTTTTATGGGCAATGCTTGCCGCAATGGGAGTTGAGACTCAAATGATGGCTGGAATTTAAGCTCTTTACTCCAACCTATTGGCGGGGTGGTTTGTTGTGGTTCTATCCCTGAGCAAGTGGCTATTAAAAAAGGAACACATCAAGGGTGCCCGTTATCCCCACTATTATTTGCGCTTTACCTTGAACCCTATCTATGTTGTACAAGGAACCTGGGGCAACTGGTTCCGTTAAGGAGTAATGGTGCAACTTATAGTATTGTAGCATATGCGGATAATGTGGCAGTATTGACGTCCCATCCTTCAACTTCTATCGTGGCAATTGAAAATTTGGGACCCTGTCTAACTATAAGCTTCATATATCTAAAACTCAAATTCTTTATTATCAAGTTAGGTCAAAGGGCGATAAGTGTTATGTAAAGTCTGCTCAGAATTTGGGAGTTTGGATCTCTCCAGTGGTAAAGGATATTGTGTCACTAAATGATGTGCCATTTATAGAGAAATCCAAACATGTTGTTGAGCATTGGAACAGGCTACCCCTAGGTCTTATTGGCTGCTGTAATTTGATCAAAATGGTGATTCTTTCTAAATTTTATATCTATTTAGGGCTATTCATCTGGAAATACAAGCTTCCTCACCGTGCAATTCCGATTCTACAACTTTTGAAGAATAGAGGTGGATGGTCACTTTGAAATCGAAGTTTTATTTTTGGTCTGCTTATTCTGAGCGATTGTCTCAAGTGATAATTTTTCCCGAATCATGGTATCTATGATCTTTAAATTTTGAATCCGGCCCACTGGTACGGTTCCACAATTCGGCCTATTTTAAGTGAACGCATTTTAAGTCTCTTCAGGTGTTCTTCCAGGTCTGGCAAAATCTTAAAGTTAAATTGGCAACTGACCCTCTTTTTTTTATTTTTTATAATCTTTTAATTCATGTTGTACTCAAAAACAACATACAGCTGTAAATACGGCATAATAATGTACATATTTTGGTACATCTCCATTTGCATTGTTGTGCCCAGTACGTGGAGGGGGCGAATCACCATATCCAACGTTGCAGATAGTCAATATCGATAATAATTCACTGCAGTGACTGTCGATAATTTTTTTTTTGCTGTACAAAGCTGAAAACACACATGATATAAACAGTAATTAAACATAATACCACCTAACTAATGTGCCTGTCCTGTGTTCGATGTGTATTTATCACCGTTAAATGCGTTGCCTATGTGGAGTGCGGGTAGCCGAGGTCTAGTTATGTTGAGTGCTTTAATAGGAATAGAATGGTGGAGGAGTCATGCAGCGCATGTGCTGTATTATGTGTGCGTGCGATCGGTCCCTGCCTGAAGTGTGAGACAGTTGTGTCTAATCACCACTCCTGCGTATGTGTTGTCCAGTGCCCCACCTGTGTGTGTATTTTAATATGAGTGCTCATGGTGCCTGTGGTTGGAAACCGGTCAGTTCAGCTAGTGCATCACCCAGTATCGTGTGTGTCACGGAAGCTAGCTTCTATGATGGTTACGTATTGTTGCCAGTCCACAGGTTGTGCCCTAGCTGTTGGGCGTGGGGGCTGAGATGTCAGTGTCACGTGCTCGGCCACCAGAGCACGTCGAAGAGCAGTCAACCAGTGCTTGGCGGAGGGGCCTGTCAGGGACTTCCAGGCCATAGCCAAGGAGTGTTTGGCCAGGACCAACGCCAGGTCTAGGAATTTATTAAGATTCTTACGGCGTGCGTTCCGTTTGGTGATGACTAGTAAGTAGTGTGCGCTCTGGGGTGTAATTGTGGTTCTCGTTGCAGCTGATAATATCTCCGATACTTTCCCCCAGTATGTTGTGATGCGGGAGCATGCCCACACCATATGCATAAAAACAGCGTCCGAAGCATGACATCTGGGACAGACATCAATGGAGGTCGGGTACATTTGCGCCTGCCTGTGCGGGGTTAGGTATGTGTGATGTAAATAATTGAATTGTGTATATTTCAGTCTGGCGTTTATGGAGATGATTTGGGGATTTCCCACGCATTGTTTCTATTGTTTGTCTGTGATTTCTGTGGAGAGCGCGATGGTCCAGTATTCGTGTAATGACGTTAGGGAGGGAGTTGTGTCTGCCCTAAGAGAATTGTAGATGGCCGTGATGGCTTTCCTGCCTGACCCGTGTGTCAGTAATGTCTGCAAGCCTTCAGCGGTTGGTGGTACCATGCTGATATCCCCCCAAGTTTGCGTTGCCTGCTGTGTTAGTATTGCATAGAGGAGGAACGTACCAGGTGATATGCCATAGTCGTTCATCAGAGTAGCAAAATCGCACAAAGCTGAGTCAACAAATAGGTCTCCCCAAGTTGTCAGGCCGGCTGCTTGCCATTCGGCCAGTTCCGGATGTTTTAGGCAGGTAAATAGTCCCGGTGACGTCTCGATAGGGAGATCTGGGGCATACGGTGGGGAGCGGCATTTGGGTATTGCGTAGGCCAACTAGGCATTATGGGCTGCTCGCAATAGAGCGCAACCCGCGGCCCTCTGGAGTTGAGTTTTAGTGCCTGACATCCACTCGATCAAGTCCCACCGCGGCAACTCCATTGCCAAGGTATCTAGTTCAGCTAGGTTCTTCCTTGCAAGCCAGCGCATAGGCCACTGGAGCTGAGCGGCTGCGTAGTATAGTTCATAATCGGGCGCTCCTAAACCTCCCTCTGATATACGAAGATAGAGTTTCATGAGTGCAACCCTTGCTCTAGAGTTGACCCATTTCAGAGATACTAGTAATGATTGTAAGTCTTTGAATAATTTCTGAGGTAATCTGTAGGGGAGAACAGTGAAAAAGTACAGAAGCCGGGGGAGAAGAAGCATCTTGGATATGGCTATCTGACCCATAGGGGATAGCGGGAGGGTGGTCCAGAACGGAAGAGATGCTCTGGCACTGGAAATTGCCTTCCCCAGATTACCGTCTATCAGGTCAGACGGGGAGTGGTAGATTTGGACTCCCATGTACTTGAATGAATCATACGCTCTTACTAGTGGGGCATGAGGTTGTCGCTGCCGCTGCTCTACCGGGATGGGTGACATTGGGAACAAGACTGACTTATCCCAGTTGACTTTCAAGCCCGATAGTCGTGCATGGGTGTCGAATAACGCTATTAGGCCTCGAAGCGCCTCTCCCTGATTGCAAAGGTAAATTAGTGCGTCATCCGCATAAAGGGACACTATGTGCCACTGCGTATGTACCCGTATGCCCCATTCAAGCACATTGTCACGAAGTGCACAAGCCAGGGGCTCCATGGCCAAGTCAAAAAGGATTGGTGAGAGTGGGCAACCCTGTCTGGTGCCGCGTTCGATACCGAAGGATGGTGATATAACACGACCCATCTTCACTCTGGCTCGTGGGTTAGTATATAATATTTTCACCCAGCGTAAAAACTTGGGGCCTATGCCGAACCGAGCCAGCACCATCAGCAAGTAGTCCCATCCCAGGGTATCGAAGGCCTTTTCTATATCCAGGGCTGCTATCCAGTTTTGCTCAGGTGTTGTTTGGGCCCATTCTAGGATTGTAAACAAGGGTCGGAGGTTCAGTCCTGTGCTCCTGCCTGGGAAAAACCCATTTTGATCCGCATGAACTAGCAGTGGAACAGCCTCCAGGTAAGCAATGACAACGGACGATACGAACTCATTCGGAGGGGGTCCTGACCAGGTTTTGGGAGGACCACAAGTATTGCTTTGCGAAGAGAGAGAGATAGGACGCCTCTGTCGAAAGCCTCTTTGAATATTGTGAGCAGTCTAGGAGCCAACTGGGTTGAGTATGCCGCATAAAATTCCGTGGGCCAGCCGTCCATTCCAGGGGTTTTCCCTCTGGCTAGTTGTTTGATAGTGTCCGAGATTTCAGACACTGTGAGCGAGGCCTCTAAATCTGTGTATTGATCTTGCGTTACTTGTGTGAGAGTTGCCTGCTCTAGAAACTGTTGCATTGCCTGTGGTGCGCCCGGTTCTGGGGCCTTGTATAATGTTGTATAGTATTTATAAAAGAATTTATTGATTTGCTCCTGTGTGTTGACAAGATTGTCTTCCAAAGTTTATATTGCCGTGATGGGCGGTTGCGTAAGGCTGCTTTTCAGCAACCATGCATGTCTCCCTCCGCATGGCAGCTAGCCGAGTACTGTTTATAATCCAGGGCACATAATTTGTCTAATGTTTCCTTGTGCTCTAATCTGTCTTTGGAGAGTGCTTGCAATAGGTGCGGTTCCGTGGGTGCCTTTTGTTCCTGCTGTCGTATTCTATCCTCCAGCCCCTGCATCTCTTTGATTAAAGTCATGCCCGTTCCATATACTGCCTGTATAACCTGCCTGCGCAGAACCACCTTTAGGGCGTCCCATTCTATGCCGGTATGTGTGGCCGTCCCCTCGTTGGTTTAGAAATACGCGGTTATGGACTGCGATATGGTTGCAGGGTTGCATGGTTGCAGGGTCACGGAGTGCCTCCAAAGGGAAGCGCCAAGTCAGTATGCTGTGTCTGGATGTGCCCCAAGTCAATTGAATTTGCAGGGGACTGTGGTCCGATATCGTGAGGGCTAAGTATTCGGCATGAGCCACGTGTTCCAGTGCCGTATCTGTGCAATAGATAGCATCTATCCGTGTGTACAGGTCATGGAGAGTAGAATAATGTAAATATACCTGATCTGTAGGGTGTTTGGCTCGCCATCCGTCTAGCAATTGCATCTGTGTAGCCCAGGTGGACATACTATGTGCGAGTCCAATAGCCTGCGCCTCGGGGATGGGAGGGCGGGACCGATCTAGAGTTAAGTCAGGCACACCATTATAATCGCCCTCCCAGTAAGTGGGTGCCGAAGGGTCCCTGAGGAGTGCTGGGGATAATGTCTGAAGGAATGTGGATTGCCCGGAATTAGGGGCATAGAGTGAAACCATGGATAACGGACGACCGTCTAAAAAGCCTTCTAGTATCGCGTAGCGGCCCTGCGTTTCAACTCTCGTATGCGTTTTATGTAATGGGGTGCCTGGTGCCACCCAGATCAGGGCACCTCTGGCATAGCCTGAATAAGTTATGCCTATTACTGTTCGCCTCTAACGTTTACTGGGCGACTGCAGTATTTGGTATGTTAAATGTGTTTCTTGAAGTAAAGCTCTGGTGATTTTGTGTCTGCGCACATATTGATAAACTTTGTGTCGCTTGACACAACCAGCCAGGCCCCGCACATTCCAGCTCAGCATTAAATAATTATTTCCATGCATTTATGACAATAAAAGAAAGAAACAGTGCTTATACATTCCTCACATTCAGCAAAAGATTACATAGCACTTCTAGGACAATCCTATCCTCCAATTTCACTTGCGAGCATATGTCATGGACTGGCATTTTGTGGTAAACTATAAACCAACCTCCCCCAGGCCTAATTGCCAACGGACAAGAGGCCATATGCACTTATATGCAAACATGATACGTTTATAAAGAAAAAGGAAAAAACCCAATAACCCAATAAATCTCAGTACTCAAAAGAAGTCTGTAACAGACACTTATCGTGTGTGGGGCACGTAGCTTCTTGTTCTATCACGTCTTGACCTCTTGACCACCGTGATATAGTGTTCTTAGGAAGGCCGATCAGGAGATGATAAAATCTTTCTATCCGGCAGTCCTCTCCTGCTTAAATGTAGTGTTCCACGAGGGTGAGTTACACAGTTCCGGTGAGTCCCAGTGTCATATGTGGTTAACGAAGTTCATCCGAAGTTTGTGGTGTCATGGTGGGGCCTTCGCCCAATATCAACTGCTGCTGCGAATCCGATAGCGAGTATATCTGGTCCGGGGAGGCCTCCGTTTCAGAGTCGGAGCGGGGAAGTGGCGGCTCCATGTTGTACTGCATGTTTGAGAGCTTGCTCCCTTTCCTGCGCTACTTGTGCCTTGGTGGGGCGCTGCCCGCAGGGCGGGCCTCGGCGTCCGCGATTTGTGACTTTTGTCCACTGCTGGTGTGTGTCCCCCATGGATTTTGGGGCAGATGCTACTCCGTTCTGTTCCACCCAGTTCCAGGCATCTTCAGGAGAATGACAGAAGACCGTGGATCCTTTGTGCTGCATTCTCAATGAGGCTGGATATTGTAGTGCGTATTTTATCTCATGTTCTTGAAGGCAGCGTTTAACGTCCAGAAAAGATGCCCTGCGGCGCTGTACAGATAACGTGTAGTCCGGGTATATGTGTACCTCTGCACCCATGGGCTGCGGGCCCTCGTAACATCAAGGATATGGTCCCTATCACAGTAATTAAAAAGACGAGCAACCACCGGCCTGGGGGGAGCACCCGGTCGAGGAGGAACCCCTGGAACTCTGTGAGCTCGCTCCACAGAAAAGAAGTTGAAATGTTTGCCTTGTAGGATGGCATCCGAAAACCAGGTCTCCAGATATAATTCCATACTCTGTCCCTCGACACGTTCCGGCAGACCCACCAGGTGCACGTTATTACGACATGATCAGCCTTCTTGGTTTTCTACTCGATCTTTAAGGTAGTTCACCTCTTCTTGCAGTGTCTTAATTTGGTTCACCGTTGCGGACACCGAGGGCTTCACAGTTGCCATTGTAGACTCCACATCTTCAACTCTGTCTTTTAACTTTTTATGGTCTTCCCGTAGACAGCTGAGCTCTGCACAAAGCGTGTCTATTTTGGGGACCAGGGTGGATTTAATGTCCATCACTGCCACCATTAGTTCGTCAAGGCGATGTGAAAGGTCAGTAGGAGGCATAGGCTGTCCCATTGTTGATTGGTCCTTACTCTTATCACCAGGTGATGGGCCCTGCGGTTCAGTGGCCGGCAGTTGTTGTCTTGCCCATTTTGTTAATGTTGGCGCTTTGTTAATTTCAGGTAGGGGAAAGGAAAGGCCTCGTCTTACTGCCGGATGGACTCCGGTAAGAAGGAGAGGTCGCCGGTCTCTGCCCTCAGTGTATGTGTAGCGTTCAGTCCAAGTTGCTGGGCAGTGGTGTTGACTGTAAAATGGGGCAGGGCGAGGTAGGAGGAACAATAGTGTCCGATCAGCAGATACCTCGGATGGGGCCTACTGCAGGGTGCAGATGTGCATTGCCATTTCCAGATTCTCAAAGCCGGGTACCTCTTGTGCAGGCCTTATCGTTGGTCGCCGTGTGTTGGGGCAATACAGCCCGCTAGTGGAAGAGTCGCTGTGTGCCCTCTTCTTCTGCTTCTCCAATTGTGTGCCCGTAGGCGAGGGGGAGGCCGCTCCGGCCTAATAATATAGATGAGGAGCTGAGCTTCAGTGTGGTGGAGGGCCGCTAGGTGCCCGCGCCCTACAGAGTATCGCCGTTGCGCAGCTAGGATGCCTTTTCTCAATCCGGAGGAGCCCCCCGAGTTCGGGACCAGCCAGGGACACTGACAAGGCAGCGTGGTGCAGGGGTCGTAAGGCCTCGCGTGCTGCTATCCTGTGGCAGGTCCAGTAAGCACTAGGATGCGATCGGGCCTCGTGGGCCTCGTTGAGGTGGCAGGGTACGCAATTTAATTATCTCTCGCCCTTTCCACGGTGGGGTGGTCACATGGGCCCGTTAGTGTGGTGGGGGTGCCCCCTGTTGTGGTATCAGCCCCCGAGTGCCTTTGCCAGTGACGGGGACCCGTTTAGAATTGTTCTTTTAGTGCACACGGTACGGGCGGCCTACCTACATTCGTGGCCGGATTCGTCCCCGGTATGCCTTACCGGAGCCCATCTGGTGTCGGGAGCAGCGCTGAGCACTCGGGCAGGCTGCGCCTCTCTGCGTCAGTCTTTCTCCACGATCGCGGGGTTACAGGCATGGCTCGGTGTCAGGGAGGGCCATCCACGGCAGATCAAACGTGCAAGGCCGGGTGTGCTTGCATCGAAGAGCCGGTGGGGGAAGGGCCGCGATCTTGAGCTCGAGTCCGTGGCGTTGTATCTCTGCGTCCTGCTTCCACAGCTGCCTACAAAGGGTGTCACCGGATCGCGGGATATCCAGGAAGCGTCCTGCAATGTTTTCGGAGGCCGCTGGGTGATTTCGTACGGCTACTTGCAGACTGAATATGCGTCCACTCACGTCGCCATCTTAGACACGCCCCTCCTAGGAATTGCCCCTCTTATCTGTTATACATCCTTCTGGTTGAACCCAGATTTTCCCTCCTTTTCTCATGATCTTCACAAGAAAGACTGGTCCAGATCATGCTTGCAATCGGTAGGTCAGTTGTTTGGAGGTTCCCAAGGCTTATCATTTTCAGATCTAGTTACCCAATTTGCGGTTTCTAGTACAGGTTTAATTAAATATATGCAGAATAAAAATATTTTCAATAATCGAGTTAAGGACATGAGGATGCTGAATTGCATACCCTGTATCAAACTTTTGTTCCATACCCTTGGTAGAGGGAGGATCTATCAATTGTACAAGTTACTTACTACAAATCAGCTGCATAATTTATCTGCATTAACGTCTAAATGGACTTGCAAATTTTCTACTTAAATTGGGGTTGATATGATCAGTGATTATATTTATTTGAATAATCAGGTTAGTGGATAGATCTAATCTGAAAATCCATCATTTTGAGGTTCTCCAGATATTTATTATATTCCAAACAATTTATTAGTAGAGATTAGCTATCTTTAAAGATAAATTCATTAGAACTATTACTATATTACTATATACACCTTTTTGTAAGTTTTAATATACAATAAGTAAATATAAATGCTTTACATTAGGTGGAATTTAGTTTAATAAAGCTTTAAAAAATAATTTACATTTAATTTAATACATTAATCACGATTAATGCTGTAGCACTTTCTTTTGTTTTGTTCTATATTCACAATAAATGTATTACATTAATTTACAGCAATAGATAACACAGGAAATGTTTTCACTTCTTTTTTACAAGTTTACTAAGTTTTTTTATGTATTTTTACCTATATTCTACAACAGGGGGATCTCCACCCCAGTAATAGAGCTCTCCCTGTGGTAAAGTATAGCGAGCAGAAGAAACTTGTGTTAAATTGAAAAAAATTGTTTATGTTATCTAATAATCGAAATAAAAGCAATATATTTATTTAATTGTAAAACAAAATAAAAAATATTTTACAGCATTATTACCTTAATTGTGAATTAAATATTTAAATGATTTAAATACATTAAATTAAATAAACAGAATTTTTTATGAAGTTTAAATTAAAATGTACATTTCCCATCTAAAGTATTTTTTGTGTAATAAAAATTAATAAAAGTAGTTCATAGAAATAATTTAAAAATTTTACTATGTTTTAATAAGAATTAATGATGCATTTGTTTTTAAATTCAGAAAGGGTATTGAAATAATTTAAAATTAAATAATTTTATGCATAGTTAAATTTATTAAATTGCACCAAACGTTTCTGAAAGGTTAAACAGAAAGATTAGCTAGTTTTGAAAATAAATTTGTTTCAACTAATACTATACATACCTTTTTGTAATGTTTAAATACATAAGTAAATATAAACGTTTTACATTAGGTGACATTGTGTTTAATAGAGCTTTAGCAAATAATTTAAATTCAATTTAACATGTAACTTAATTACAATCAATGCTGTACCAATTTGTTTTATTTGTGTCTGCATTTAAAATACATCTATTAAATTAATTTAAAACACTATTTAACATAGAAATATTTTCACTCCTTTTTTCTAAGTTTTAAAATGTTACCTATAATTTACCGCAGGAGGATCTTCACCATAATATTGGAACTCTCCCTATTGTAAGGTATAGAGAGAAGTAAAAAGGATGATTAGATTGAAACATTTGTTGATATCTAATTATTTAAATAAATGTAATATCTTTATTTAATTGTAGAACAAAATAAACAACATTCTACAGCACCAATAACTTAAATTTGAATTAAATATTTAATAAATTTAAATACATTGAATTAAATACAATTATTTTTTAAGTTTACAAGTATTTTTTGTGCAATAAAAATTAGTAAAAGTGATTTATAGAATTTATTAAAAGTAATTTTATTATATTTATTAACAATTAACAATACATTACATTTTAAATTCAAACAGGGTATTAAAATATTTTTTAAGGAAATAATAAATATGTTCAATTTTTTGACACGTCTTTAACATTAAATTGACATATTTGTAAACAGCTTAAGTAATGTCATTTTATTTAACATTATTTACTTTGGGCTTTTGTTTTAAGTCCCTATCTCCATTGATTTCTAGAGAAGGATGTTGCAGTACCAGTGGTTGGCCAGCTGTGAAGCTCAACTTACTCCAGCTTTGAGCAAGAGTACATTTACCACTCTCCTGTGCCCTTCTCATACCTCTCCTTAAACCTCCCTTAATCGTCCTTACTCCCCCTAAACCTCACCTATTTTGCAGCAACAATGCCCCATTTTTAAACCATTCTGCCGGTCCCTCCAAGATTTGCTACTAAGGCCCTGATTATGATATTGGTCGGAGTTGCCTAGACATCATCGTGGATTCTGGACCTACCGACCTCCGGTCGGTGGTCCAGACAACAGTATTAGAATTAATAGAATTAATTCATATGGTGCGTTGCATACTCCCATTTTTAGAATTATTTGAGTTTTGTCTAGCGGTGGGCAATACATTTTGCTCCACCGGCAGAGTTTGCAGAGTTTTGCCCACTCCACGCTATGCTACGCTTCTAACGGGGAGTTCTGGCAAAACCCCGCCAACCACTTTGAGGCAGAGTTTTTTCTCACGTGTGGCTCACCCACGGTAGGTTGGTGAGCGTGGGTGATAATTGGCATCCCCTAGCATGATTTTCGGAAGCTAGGACGGCGCCTGGCGAGATTTTCTCAACGCGGGCTGACACGGGTGATCACGACCGTTCACAGTGAGAAAGCTGCCGCTTGAGTTGGAAATCTACTGCCACTAAAACTCGGTGCAAAGTGCTGAATCCACCCACTTGCGGAACTCCACAGAATCTCACAGAGTTTTCATGTAACTCCGCAGACTATTCATGTACTCTGCATAATTCCACTGAGTGAAACTCTGCGACTTCCGCCCACCCCTAGTTTTGTCCTGTGTATTCCAATGTGCTATGTCTGCATTATTTCATCACATTATAGCAATGGGTGATTCTGGATCGTCTATTAATTTTTACATCCTGATAGACTGTACTTGATTATGTTTATTTTCAAACTTCTGGTAGGGAGTTAAATGCTTTGTACATCAGCTTATTTTTATTCCATTCATTTGAAAGAGTGGCACTGCATTTTAAAAAGTTGTGCAGTTCATTGTGAAAATTGCCTCTGTTTCACCTTGAAAAGTATTCTACTATAAATACAGTGGGGCATATTAGCAAGACCCACGTTAAAATTTTCGCCATTTTAGCGGCAGGAAACTGCCGCTAAAACGGCAATAATGGGCTTGCTAATATGCGTTATAGAATTCCAATAGAAGCCCATGTTAGATGTGCAGGACATCTAACCTGGGCTTCTATTGGAATTCCATAACGCATATTAGCAAGCCCATTATCGCCGTTTTAGCGGCAGTTTCGTGTCGCTAAAACGGCGATAGTTTTAACGTGGGTCTTGCTAATATGCCCCAGTATTTTTTAGACAGGGGAGTTTAAGCTCAGTGAGTGATTCCTTTCATACCAATTAGTGACAGCACTTGGAAGCGCTGAAATGTGGTATGAAGCACTTTTTATTTAGGCTTCAATACTTTAAACCCCTGAGTCTGAAGTGCCCCATTCTAAGCAGCACTCCACTCAAAAGACGCATTTTTTTTTACAATCAATTTTATTGGTTTTAACATACACCACACAACAATGTTATACATTGGCATATGACATCTTTAAATAACGACTTCTCCAGATGATGCCCAGTATTGACAAGGTCGGTGTGGTCACATTGCGCACACTCAGGCTACCCTCCTCCCAAAAGACACGTTAATTCATTTCTAGGGTATCAGCCAGGAATCGTCATCTAAATGTGTGCCTTATGTTTTAGCAGGAAAGTGCCCTGTTCAACGTTGCATTCTGCAAAGTTGGAAAAAAAGTATTTGTGTCATCCTGTTATTTACATTTCCGGCTCTGAGCTGTGACATTGCTAAGCAATGTTTCTTTAGGGCAAAAACAGGAATATAATTTCAGCAGAGGGGCTGCAGGAAAAAAATGCTTCCCTCCTGCCCATTATCAAAAGCCTCGTATTTGAGGGCAACTGTACACCGCAATCTCTGCACCCAAATCTCTGTCTACAGGGTGCCTCAAACTAACATTATTGCAAAAAGCCAATATCGTTTCGAACTTATAAGTGCAGCCCAGCTTTTAGTGCTAAATTTGGTTCACTGATAGAATATCGATGTTAAAAATATCGAAAAAAAATATAGACTACAAAAATATCGACTCCCATACCTACACAGGTAAGTACAAAAATATTGAATCAAAAATATTGATGTAAAAATTATCAATTTAAATATATATAAAACGAAATAATATATATTACATATATTAAATATTAATATTAATTTTAACAAAATAAATTAAATGTAATATACATTTTTACAAAAGATTAGAAATAAACTTAATTTAAAAAAATAAACACACACATAATAATTTATACATATATATATATTTACTTTAAAATAATTAATAAAGTTCTGTGGAAACAGTGCGGTCTCGGATCAAGGTAATCCTCAAGTCATCAAGTCCTGTTCTGGAAAACTAAAATGTTCACTTACTGTATGTACTAACCAGACCGAACCCACGCACAGAGCCTGCTTCTTCAATTTAAAGTTAAAGTTTTTGTAATGGTAACAATAACATTGCTGATTATTTTATCTTAAGTACATTTGTAACAGTACATTACACTGTATATACATTTTAACGACAGAACTGAAGGCTATCTGGATCTATATTTTATTTTTTGATTTCACTGTTCACATTTCTCTACTTAAAGTTTACAAAACCTCAAGTTGCTAATACTTAATAAGTTATTTTACTAAATAGCTTCTTCACAAAATATAAATAAACTTACATTGTTCTTACAAAATCCTAGCAAACCATTGTTCAAATGGAAGCACTGGCTAAGATCTTCCCAAAAAAGTGGTTATTCACAGTGGACGGAAGAAAATTGATGCAGAGAAGAAAGCAATATTACTGTTTCAGCAAGTAGGAGATACTGGACAAATAAGACTTTAATGATCGCCTGGAGACTGAACCACCACAATCTGGCTTTGTAAGATGAATTTCATGCACAGGGCAGTAATGTAACATTGGTAACATTTTGAGAAGGTCTTTGCTGATGCAATTCTGAAGTCAAGCATGATGATGTAATTGACAAGAAGATAATGTTGTTCAAGGTGTAAGCTTCTGATCAGAGATTAATTGTCTGCTGGGCAATAGACGCTCTCTGCGGCACCAGCTTACAGCACCTTCCAGCCTCATAAATGTTCTAAAGTTGATGTAAGTGTTGTTGTATTCTGCTTTAGGGGTCCGTATATAGGTTTTCCTGAATCATGTCCTTATATAGGCACAATTCGCCCTGTCCTTATATAGGCATAGAATCCCTGTCCTTATTTAGGCATTAACTGTGCACTCCAAATACAGGCATGGTCACCGACATCCGTCCACCCTAACGTCACAACGAGTTCTTAGAAACCAGACCCTTAAGCTTCGGGAGTTCCCCTAGCACAGGACTACTGATTTCTCCAAGAACTCATCTATTATGTATGAACCGTTATACCTTAAGGGTTCATTCCTGACGTCTTCCTATGTCCGACTTCACGTCAATGCTAACATTCCTTGACACCTACCAGGTATAAATATACCTTCCCTTGCCCAAGCAAGTTAGAGGAGACCTCGACTTCAGAGGAGCCCGAAACCTGGCCTGACGCACTGAGAAGACGCTGTCATTCCTGCACGCAGACGAATCCAGCTTCCAGTGTTCTGACTCCCTTCGCGGGGTGTTAGAGTTCCAAGATCCGGCAGGAGATTCCCACCTCTCTCATTCTCAAGGTATGGAGCTGACTAGATCCTAGAGGGACTCTTGGCATACTAGACTCAACACACTCTTAGTCTACCATACTAGAGAATACTCCACCTACTTCTACTCTTCCCTACACCTAGTCTAGGTTACGTACACTGGGGTAGAACTAGCTTAGAGACGCATCGTATGAGCACTCTCATTTTTAGCTCATGTTATTTATGTACGTGAATATATGCTAAAAGATAATGCCAGAGCAGTATTATTTATTTCTACTGCTTACGCTGTACATTATTTATCTTGCATACTGTCTTGTGATCATAACAGCACATATCTCTTACACGAGAAACAAGACTGTTCAATAAAACCCTTTTTATTGAAACGCCCGTCTTTCCTTTCTGTGTAACTCTGCAGAAACTAAGCATGCACGATTGAATGAGTGAAACTGTTATCTATTGTTTCCACGATTCTGAGATATGTTCCGCTTCTAAAGGGAAACAAAGTTGTCATGTTTTTCGGTTGCCAGAAACTACTCCCTTCTTGTTCTCAAGGAGTTTCTAGTGGCCTCTAAGCTAGCTGGCACAGGTAATTAAGTTTAATATAATCGATAGGGACATACCGACCTTAGTCCTATGTCAAACCTATAGGTTATATTATTCCAATGCGCAGAGCCTATTAGGGAAATTTGAACTACACTACATGGCGCCCAACTGTTTGGTAAGGCAGTAATTTAATGCTAGATACTGAGTAACTCATTCGTGCTTTTCTCAGAGACCCCTACTCACATACTCCATAAGACGTCCGGAGTGGGTAGGGTTAAATATCCACCATAACCACATAGGGAAGCACCCTATATATTAGTTGTTTGGTTTGTTCAACTTTGAAGGATACAGTGTTCCAAAATATTGTGCACCTTATCTTTTGTTTCCTTGAAACTTGTTCTACATTTTTCAAAAAACAAAAATGTCCACCAACGGGGACAATAACACCGGAAACGGTGGAGCTGCGGCTGACCCAGTCGTACCAGCTTTTAACTTTACAGGTTTAAATGAAACCGAGGAGGGTGTTATAGACATCCATCCAAACTTAAGAAGAGCCATCACTCTAAAACTTATAAAACATGGCCTACCACCAAGAGGAGGTAGAGCAGTTTTCGTGATAGAGGCACACGAATCCTTTCAGACAGAGGTATTCTATTCATGGGTCATATTTCCTAAATCAAATTCAGTAACAAAACTGTTTCACTTCTACAAAGAAGATGATCCACCAGAGGAATATATTCCTTTCGAGGATATTGAAATTCCACTAACATACCAGGAGCATCAGCTCTGGTTTAAAGGCGCCCTAAAACATCACAGAAACATTACCAGGCTCGGTCAACTAGGTAGACCAGGAGCAACATGGCCGATTCTAGCCGGCTACACTCCTCATCCTGACCTCGATATAATGTCAGATGAGGAACTACTTACTCAATTTACAGAGTTAATAAAAATCTACAGACTAGTCCAATATGTCATGCGGACTTTCACAGTCCAACCACCATTGACAATTCCAAATCAAACCCCTCAACAGGGGAATACACTAAAAATTACTCCACAGACTATACAAGCAGTCATGGGTAAAATGCCCACAAAACGTGAGCAAATTCCATTCTGGATAGCTCAAAAAATTACTCAAATCGAAGCAGTATTTCCAAATACTAGCCCGTATGAGAAACACAGAATCCTAACCATCTGTTTACCGATGGGGATCACACAACAACTGGAAGACTGCACCACTTGGGGCTCAGTCTTTGCTGCCATCTATACTAAAACACATGGTGTTCCGTCAATTGCGGTAATACCTGATGTCCTGAAACAAATTCAAAACGAATACGGAGCAGAGCCTGCTCTAAATTTAGGTATGAAATTACTGAAAACTTTCGACCAGGTCTCAACAATAATATTATCTAATATTAAAGGGGAGGCAGCAGCAGTGGCGATCCGCCAACGATTAAGGGAATTCGATGTTACAGAACATCAAACAGAACTACCCAGAATAATAGAACAGACTTATGCAGAATTAGGCAGAGATAGTTTGGGTGGAAGACCATTGAAGCCAAAACTATCTGAAAGTCCTGAGAAGGACTCTAATAACAAACTCCTACATCTTCTAAAAAGAAGTGGGAAACTAATAAACAAAATTCAAGCAAGAAACGTTCTCAATCTCGAGGTAGGTCTCCTCAAAAGGAGCCCTCTGAAAGGAGGTATAACCTCAGGAATAGGGATAATTTGAAAAAGCCTGACAGGTATCAAAATACTGATACACGTTCCTCTCGTACTTTTCAGATCTCTTCACAGACATCGGAAAGAAGAGAACGGTCAGAACATAGAGAAGAACACGTGAAATCGAAAGATGACAAACACGTTCCGAAAAACAAATCAAAACCTCAATTCTCAAAGAAGAAGGTAGCAGGTCTGAAAGTCAGACATGCCGAGGATACTGAGAACACAACTCAAGAACGGAGAATGGGCTCAGACAATGCTGGACAGTGCTGCAGAAGTCACAATAGCTCGCCAGAACCTGAAGGAACTTCTGGAGATAGTGGACTTGAATGAGTACATTACAGTTGAGACTGTAGACACCAGGGTTAGTACTCCACAAAAGTTATATGAAATAACACTCCGGATGGAGGGAGACATACCCAGACAGGTGAAAGCACTCTTTTGGGAGAAACTTTCAAGGGGTTATGATATACTTCTAGCGGAAAAAGACTGGCCACCACAATTTGTCGGGGAGTGCCCACATGGCGAGGACATTATAATGCCTGCCTTCTCTAACCATATTCCAATTCACCTAAAATATACTAATGCCAGGAAATGGGCTGTTGCCCAGGCCCCAGCATTATATAAAAATCATGTAGGATGGGATGAGGATTCACCTCACCATAAAATACATTTAAAAAATGAACCTACTGCACAGAGGCAGTATCCAATAAAGCAAGAAGCTAAAAAACAGGTCAGGGAGATCTTAGATCAACTTGAATACCAAGGGGTGATTGAAACATGCACCTCCTCAATGAACAATCCTTTGTTTCCTGTCTCCAAACCAGACAATACATATCGTCTAGTTTTGGATTACAGACACTTAAACACTTGTTCTAAAACATTTGCAGTACAAAATGCACATAGTACAGCATTAATGAATAACATTGTGCGTAAAAAATACAAAACCACATTGGATATCTCAAATGGTTTCTTTTGTCAAAACATAGCACCTGGAAGCAGGTACTTAACAGCTTTCTCAATAATGGGGACCCAGCGTCAATTTTGTCGACTCCCACAAGGGTTCAAAAACAGCCCAGGGTTATTCTCAGCGAGGGTAACGGAGTTACTACAAATTTATGACAATGAGGCATTGTCCTATGTCGATGACATCTATCTGACAGACGATGACCTGGACAAACACTTGAACAGGGTGAGCACCATTATACTGGGCTTCGCCTCTGAGGGCTACAAATTCAACTTCAAAAAGTCCAGAATTGCCCATCTCAAAGACCTGTTTCTAGAATACGAGCTTTCAAGGGAAGGCAAGAGCTTGGCAGCCAAATTTTTATTAAGGTGTGCGCTGCTCCAACCTCCAAAAACGCTGAAAAATTTACAATCCATCTTGGGTTTCCTAAATTTTGGAAGAACTTACATTCTAAATTACGCAGAAAGGGTTAAACCTCTCTACGCATTAATCAAACCTGATTTTTCAATCAAAAATTGGACACAAGAACACACAGAAATCTTGCGTTCACTCCAAGCTAACATGCTAGCAACAAATCACTTACAAACACGCGTAAGTCAACGCAACTTAGTGATCCGAATAATTTCGGGTCAATGCGGATTCACCTACTTAACATTTAATGAGGGTGAGAAAGTACCAATTGCATACAAATCACATTTGTATACACAAGCAGAAATGCGCTTCACTTCAACAGAAAAGATACTGACAGCAGTTCAAACCGCTGTAGCAAAAGAAAGAGCTCTAGCCCAAGGGAAACAAATTATTGTCGTAACCCCAGTTGCGGCCTTAGAGGCGGTAACAAAAGCAAGCATTCCAAATGCTAAAGCATTACATCCTAGATGGATACAATGGGTTAATTCTCTTGCTGCAACAGATGTTGAATATGTTTTTGATCCCGATTTAAAAACACAAGCATTCCTGCAATATGAACATGGATGTCCTCTGCCCACTGAGATTCTGCCTCTCGATCAGTACGAATTCATAATTTACACTGACGGATCCGCACAGCCCGCAACAGGGAGTAAGCAAGCTTACAGTGCAGCGTGCGCAATCGTTAAAGGTCGCATGCGCGATGGCAAATTCAGACCTATGGTCACAAAAACCCAATCTCTAGGAGATTGCACAGCTCAGTGAGCTGAACTACAAGCATTCAAACTGGCACTTGAAAGTACAGATCGAGAATTCCCCACACTAATAGTGTGCGATTCTTTCTACTGTGTGCAGTCGTATAATGAATATATACAAACTTGGCTTGAAAACGGGTTCAAAGATGCAAAAGGTGGCACAATAAAGCATAAAACGCTTTGGGAACAAGTAGTTCAGTTAAAAAACAAACTACCAAAGGCTCACGTGATCCATACACTGAGTCATCAACGTGATGGCGTTCACGTTGCAGGGAATTAATTGGCTGACGAAGCCGCAAAGGGGGCTGTTCAGACGGCTTCCGTAGCTGCTATCACTCGTTCAAAAACGAAAATAGACAGTGAGATAATGTTGGCTGTCAATGCTACGAGCAAAGGCAGTGGTGCAGCGTTACCAAAAAGATTTCCACTCAAGTACTCTTATGTAATTGATACGAACAACGTTCCTTTTGCTCGAATCCCTGGAGTGGGGGATAGGTAATTCCAAACATGGAACGTAGAGCAGCTTTGATTTATGAAACACATCTGGGGGAGGGTCTGTCACATCAAGGGATCTCTAAAACAATGTTGACATTAAAAGAGATGTACTGGTGGCCTGGGATGAATACAGAAATACACATATTCATCAATAACTGCATAGACTGTAAAATTACAGCGAGAAAGCCACCAGACACCATGCTACGAATGTAGCTGCCCAGTACAGACACCATTGTTAGACAGCATTAGACTATCTATGCACAGGCGTCATCATGGACAAGTGCAATCCCACAAATACTAAGTCAAGGTTCCTATGGATATGGCCTCAGCGCTCGGCTGACGCTCGAACTGTTATAAAAGATTTGCGAGTCTTTATCGGCACATACGCAATAGGCACGCTACATTCTGACCAGGGCCTTGCGTTTAGCTCTCGAGCTTACAAAGACGCCATGGCCAGTCTGGGCGTTGCATTGCGGTACTCCTCTCCATTTCATCCTGAGGGAAATTCTGTTGTGGAAAGGAAAAACCGGGACATAAAGCAGTCTATAACAGCTAGGGTATTAGGTTCGGGTGATGGGTGGGTCAAACATCTATATGGGGTCCAACGCTCATTAAACAATTTGCCAAGAAGTTCTCTAGGGGGGGTCACTCCATATGAGGTCCTATTTGGGACAAGAATGTGGGTGCCCAATCTGGAATGTAGAGGCACAGTGGTGGAAAATAAACCTTTTGATATCAAAGATCGTTTGGCTGTTTTACAGGACTTAAACAAATTAAGAACGCAACAAAGCAACGTGTTCCTGCAGCCAACCACCACTGGGGAAAAACCGGCGGTCCCAGCAAGGCCTGTCTGGATTCCAAAAGTTGGGGATCTGGTCAGAGAAAAAATTGCGGACAAGAAGGAATTTGGACCTTCTTACAGACAACCAGTACCTGTCTGAACAGTACTTCTGCCGCCCCTTGCTGGAAAAAAGGAGAAAAGATTTGTGTCCATCGACCTCATCAAACCACAGTATGTGGCCAATACTAAATAGTAGGCCTCATGGACTCCGACCTAGTAGCAGACGCACTCCTCTCGCTACTATCCAAGAGGTTCAGACTGAAAGACTGATAACCATCGAGAATTCAGCAGTAACAGATGGAGGACTGAGCAACAATGCTATGGAACTCATCCCTCTTGAAACACAAGTAACAGTTCGTCCAAATACACCTGTCTACACCAATGTAACAAGTGATCAACTGGTACCATCGATTTCTACAAATCCTGATGCAATTCCAACAATCGACAGAACTGCTTCTGGCTACTTCATTAACTTTGATACGTTTTCTGAGGATCCAAGTGAGTCCGAGACGTCGCCAGCACCAAGAACTTTTAAACAGCAAGTACAAGACTTTCTACATTTTTTGTAAAAGACTTATCTAGTTTCACCATGGACTGAACTTTGGGTTATTTCTGGAATATTTTTCTTCCTGCTTTGGCTAGCTTTGGTTATGACTATGAGCGTGCTTATAAATGGGAGATACATTCATTTGGACATTGAAAGAAAAGAAGTGAACTTACTTTTGAAACCTCACAAATCATCCCATCGTGAAACAAGAGACTTGTCTGCAGTAAACATCACAGCCGTTCCTATACAGGATGGTATAGTGTGGGACAAAACAGATTTTGATATCTTCGGCCCGACGGAACATTTGGACATTCCACATTAATTTAAAATTTCACTAGGTGATTTTGTTTCATCCAGTACCTTTTCAGATGATTGGGACTTTAAAACTGTGAATAATATAATGTTTGACCTAGAAAAATCTGCTGCATTTTCTAATAATGAATATTTAGAGGGTTCATCAGACTATGAACAGCTGTATTGCTATAACCACTATGGTCATCATTTTTTGCATAAATCAGCAACACCTAGAAATGTATTTGTGTTTAACCAATGGGAGCATTGTCCTACACCACCAAAAGGTAGTTCAAAAACATTTGCTAAAAAGTTTCCATATTTTTCAGGCTACAATACATCTGATCCAGACACGTTTTACTATAAAAATGTAAACAAAACAGGACTGAAAATTATGTTAACAAATACAAAACAGATTTACTCTGCAAAATGTATTGCCCAACTGTCTAGACATGGTTTCGACTTGTGGAAAGAGACACTAGACACAAAAACTGTCTGGGGTACTAAAGATTGGCAAGTGCAGGGGATAGAAGCATTGTTTAGAGCCTGTATCGTCCCTCAGCAAATAATGTTTTTGAATGACACGGTCCAACAAACGTCTTGCCTTGGTTTAGCCAAGATCAAAGACATGAAAAATCCTTCTGTACCAACACCTGCAAGTGATAACAATACACAGGCAGCGGTTACAGTTGACACCATACTACAACTCAACAGAACAAATACTGATTGGAGAAAATGGTTGATCTGGCCCACAGACACAAACAACTGTCAAGCGAGATTCCTGAATAAAACACAGGGGTTTACTATTCATAGGCCAGACCCAAGATACGTCCAAAGACAGCATCCGGGGGTAGTAACAACATACAGTGTAGGAAAATTATGCATCGATTGGCTGCAAAAATCTACACTTCAGGATGTGAAACAACACTTATCTTTACTTAAAGAAGACGCAGACCTTAGGGAATTCTTGCTTGGACCAAGAAAACTGCGTCAAAAACGTTTCATATATGCCGGCATTTATGCTGCTTATACTGAAGCATGGAAGGTGTCACAGATGGAGGCCGCAGAACGAATACGTGAACTTGATCGTATTAACTTAGAGAAAACTCTCTCTGTGGTCGACAATGGGTTAACAACTTTGTCCTCCAGAATTTATTCATTGGACAGTATTGTATCCTCTGCTATAGACATACCGGAACAAGATTTAGCCATGTTACAACAAGGCCAGTCTCTGTTACGTTCTATTATGTTATTAAGCTGGACGCTGCAATCTTTGCGTGCTGGCTATGTGCCTTGGCGTTTTATCAACACAGCGGCTCTGTTTGCAGAATACAATGTAACAGATAAACAGATCGAACTGGCACAAAGGGGAGCTAAGTATACAGTACTGAGCATTGAAAAACTTGAAAAATTACCATTCACAGTGGCAGAGAAACCAGCTACAGAATGGCTTATTCATGGCAAAATTAGTCTACCTGTGACTACTTTCCAGTTTCAGTATTGCCTTAGACAGATGCAAGCAGGCAAATATGAAAGGTTGGGTAAAGAATACATTAAGACATCCTAGAATTTACCTTACACCTATAGATGTTGGAGTGGGGATCGTGAAGTGTTTCTAAGCGGTACACACTGTGAAAATGCACTAAGCGGTTCACTGATTTGTCAGGACATTTCTTTACACGGGGCTTGTAATGGTTCTGTGGCAAATTTGTCCTGCCACCAGCAGGGTACACCAGCTGCTGTGATTAATCCAACGTTTGGACAACTTTCTAATGGGAGTTACCTCATGTTGAATGATCAGAGTTGCTGTGGCATGTTGCCAGGCATCCCATATCTAGTAACGGTCAACTCCAGGGTCACTTGTTGTATGCAAGTATTGTTTGCCCCAATAGACACAGTCAGGGAGTCGCCATTATGGCCTTCCCTGAATGCCTCTTTTATTCGATTTGATACTTTAAGCAGAATGAAAGCCATGCTTCTACAACAATCAGTGCCTTTGACCTCGGCCAAAGAAACCTATGATCTACAAGTTGCAAGGACTTTGGCTGAGATACAAGCTTTAATTCGTACAAACTGCCCTATACATTTCGTAGAAATGATAGGACGTATCTTTAACATGTCAGATACAAGCGGAATTGTACATGTATTTAAATTTAAGACCATCTGTTCCGGACTATTAGCACCTTTCCAGGCTGTCCTCGGAATCATCCCAAACTTCGCACATTCGGTGTTTGGTGGTGTGCCGTTAATTGTAGCACTTGTTGCAGGAATACTGTTTCTATTCCTCCTAATACGCTATGGCAAGCCTCTTCGCCAACATCACTCCGAGCGATGTGGAGAGAGCCCTCCTTGAACGGAAATGCCGTGAGCGAATAGTACAGCTTTTGGGCATGCCTCGTCTACGGGAACTGAATACAACGTGGTTCCTGTCATTCAGACCAATCTGGCAAGATTGCATCTTGCCTGTTCTACGCTGCCTGTTTTGCGGTGAAGAATGCGTGCTAGACATCTGTCTAACACTTCCATCAGTCATGCCAACAGATATCGATACTCTGCTGGACCCGATAACGGCCCATGCTGTGTGTTGTCCCCAACGGCTTCCAATCCTGATGGCGGAATTCATTGAGATCTCACAGACGCTTCCAGCTGCTGCTTAGGTACGAGATGGATCAACGGGCACACAGGTAACAACGGACGTGAACATTGCATCTTCTGCTGAAGGCGATGTTTCTCATCTTTGTGCAATTAACCTTCTGAACGAGGTGTTCCAAATGTCTCCGACTTCGGTGGATGATATTTTGGCTACGGACATAGATGTTCTAATGTTTACGCCAGACCCCTACACTGATTTTGATTCGGCTCACAGTGTACCAGGGCAACAATGAAATTTGGCCTTCATATTTTTCAAACTTGGAACTTTTCCCAGAATTGAACTTTTTTCTTTTTTAAATTTCTGAATGACATGGCAAATGAACAATCTGCTTACAGTAGAACTAGTCTTATAAAACGGACTTCTTTGAATACTTCCAGGGACAGATTGTCACCTTACTTGTCTAACATTTTATTTAAATACCATGATATGCAATGGCCTTGATTTTAAGAACTTATCGACCATTTCGTCTAATGTATATATTACTGTTTCATTCTCGTTGCATTTTTTACTTCCGTTACATGCTTAGAATGAAAACGATGCTTTAAATGTACAGTACCTATTGCATTTCAACAATTTTGAGCTTCTTTTAAAATGCTTTTAGAAATGTTTTTAGAGATATGTGGTACTCAATTTTATGTTTAGCATTTATAAATGTTTAGCATTTCATCTTATCGTTCAATAGAAGATGGAGTGGGTGTTGTATTCCGCTTTAGAGGTCCGTATATAGGTTTTCCTGAATCATGTCCTTATATAGGCACAATTCGCCCTGTCCTTATATAGGCATAGAATCCCTGTCCTTATTTAGGCATTAACCGTGCACTTCAAATACAGGCATGGTCACCGACATCCGTCCACCCTCACGTCACAACGAGTTCTTAGAAACCAGACCCTTAAGCTTCGGGAGTTCCCCTAGCACAGGACTATTGATTTCTCCAAGAACTCATCTATTATGTATGAACTGTTCATTCCTGACGTCTTCCTATGTCCGACTTCACTAAATGCTAACATTTCTTGACACCTACCAGGTATAAATATACCTTCCCTTGCCCAAGCAAGTTAGAGGAGACCTCGACTTCAGAGGAGCCCGTATCCCGGCCTGACGCACTGAAAAGATGCTGTCATTCCTGCACGCAGAAGAATCCAGCTTCCAGTGTTCTGACTCCCTTCGCGGGGTATTAGAGTTCCAAGATCCGGCAGGAGATTCCCACCTCTCTCATTCTCAAGGTATGGAGCTGACTAGATCCTAGAGGGACTCTTGGCATACTAGACTCAACACACTCTTAGTCTACCATACTAGAGAATACTCCACCTACTTCTACTCTTCCCTACACCTAGTCTAGTTAGGTACACTGGGGTAGAACTAGCTTAGAGACGCATCGTATGAGTACTCGCATTTTTAGCTCATGTTATTTATGTACGTGAATATATGCTAAAAGATAATGCCAGAGCAGTATTATTTATTTCTACTGCTTACGCTGTACATTATTTATCTTGCATACTGTCTTGTGATCATAACAGCACATATCTCTTACACGAGAAACAAGACTGTTCAATAAAACCCTTTTATTGAAACGCCCGTCTTTCCTTTCTGTGTAACTCTGCAGAAACTAAGCATGCATGATTGAATGAGTGAAATTGTTATCTATTGTTTCCACGATTCTGAGATATGTTCCGCTTCTAAAGGGAAACAAAGTTGTCATGTTTTTCGGTTGCCAGAAACTACTCCCTTCTTGTTCTCAAGGAGTTTCTAGTGGCCTCTGAGCTAGCTGGCACAGGCAATTAAGTTTAATATAATCGATAGGGACATACCGATCTTAGTCCTATGTCAAACCTATAGGTTATATTAATCCAATGCGCAGAGCCTATTAGGGAAATAGGAACTACACTACAGTGTCTCCTGGTAAGCTCCACATACCAATGTGCGTCACTGCCATGAGTTGTGGTGGTTTATTGTTTGTAAGTGTGAGAGGGATGGGCGGAAAGTGAAGCGAGGAGGTCTTATGTGAGGCTGAATGATGGCGTCATTTATTGGAAATAAACAAAGGAAAAACAAAACAATCCAACAGAAAAGTCCGATAGGGTGGGGGTACGGGCGTCTTCCGCTTCTCTGGCGTTGATGGTGGATCCTCCTTTCCTTGTAGGGCGACGATGTGGCACAGCCCCCGGGGTATGAAGCAAAAACAGAAAAAAAGGAGAGAAGGCGGTCAATGCAGCCGTCCTTTAAATGATCGACAACGTGAGGTGTCTCACGTTCCACCACCGTAGTGCAAAAGGAAATAGGAGGGGAGTGAGGGGAAGACAAAAGAAAAAAACGTGGAGAAAACAGGTGAGGCTAAAGAAACATAGGGGGAGGAATAATGTTGCAATCGCAACAGAGCAAAGCGACCTTGTTTCTTTTGGCCTGATTTAAGACTTTGGCTCCTTAGTAAATCAGGAGTATCTTCAAGTCCCGTGAACACGCGAGCGTGTCTGACTATTAACCAACCATGTGGTTCTCACAGACGTGTGCAAGTGCTTATGCGAATCTTTCCGGACGTGCGGGAGAGTGACAAGGGGGTGACGGAGCTTAGTGAGGTGTCAGGAAAGAAACATGCCCGCTATACTACCCCGTGTCCCTGGAGTCCCGGAGACTCGCCTCCCCCCTCCCCTCGTTGTACGATCCCCTGCCCTGTCCCACGTACCGATGTGGCCGCAGCTCTCCGGAGCTGCGGCGGCGTTGAAGCGTCCTCCGGGGGTGTCCACCACTCTTCAGACCACTCCTCCCGATCGGCGCTACCTCCTTCCTCGTCTGGCAGGGAATCCCCGTCTGCTTCTCGTCCTGGCTTGCGGTGTCCTTCCGTCGTCTCCGCAACGGTCCTCACTCCCTCCTTCGGCGTTCTCGTCCCGGTCTCTCCCTCGCCGGCGTCTTCCGCCTTTCCAGCAGGAGCCTCCGCCTCTTGAGTCCATGAGACCTCTTGTGATTGGCGGCCGTCTAGAAGGGGGCGTTCCTGGTCCTGTGTGTGAGAGGGGCCGAATGCATTTAACCCTTTCCAAGCTGCGCCATGGCCGGCGAGAGGCATCCTTGCTATTTTAAGGGGTTTAAAGTGGGGCACAGGCGGGGTGATATCCTGGTCTTCCTCACAGTAAGCTAAACAGCAGTTTACTTTATGTAATGTGATTAGTGATGGTGATCCAAGTGAGATAGTCTAGAACAGCGGTTTCCAAACTGTGGGTCGTGACTCACTGAAATAAAAAATAAAAAAAATAATAATGAATAAACTATTATCTTTAATTTTTTTTTAAACTTTAAAATTATATAAAAATAATACATATATATATAAACAATTTAAAATATAAAAAAAATTCTAGAATAAATTAAAACAAACTATGAAAAAATATTTAAACTTAAATTGCCCAATACAATCAGTGCAACAGTAGGAAAAGTGTTGGGTGACGGAGGGGTAAAAATGACTATTCCCACTCCAAACAGTGCAACAGTAGGGAAAGTGTTGGACAGTGGCAGCTCGCCGAGGGAGTGCTGCGGGGCGGTGAGGCGGGGCGGGGAGGGGCAGGGTGGTGGGTAGTAAACTCCGGCATACAGCGCAACGGAGTTAAGTAAATAAATAAATAAATAAAACAATTTACATTGCACGCGCTGCATCGCCGAGTTGGCGTTGCAGCGCGCGCAATGTAAATTGTTTTATTTATGGCACTGGGGGCCATCTGAAAAATCTCCACACAATTGTAGAGAAAGAGCACCTAACAAAATTGCTGTTCATGAAAGAGGAGAAGAAGTTGAACTCATAGAAGAAGGTGGTGGTGAAAAAGAAGATGTCATGTGAGGCAATCCTGTGACTGTCGCTCGTTGAGTGCAGTCACCACCCACAGCAACTACAGCATGCCACAAGGAAAAGGGGACATTGATACCCCAAAGTGTCAATGCAGCTACCTTCTATCTGTAGGTCACCAGTGAAGGTATCCTCACAAAAAAACAGTCACCACAACCCACTATCAGTTTTATGCTCACCAAGGAGCCGTCGTATCACTGAACCCACGGTAATGTACATTTACACAATGGGAAGCTGGCCAAAATGTTAGTGAATGACCTGAAAGTCTCCAACCTGGACTTATTTTTCCACTGTTCATTTGCCAGTGCTGCACCATCAAGACCTGCAGTTGGTGTGTCAAGCAACGAAGGAGAGCACTGTTCAGGTGATCTACCTCACAACAGACATGTGGACCAGTGGTCAAGCTACCTACTACATTAGCATCACTTCACACAGGGTCTACTTCAAGGTGGAGAAGCACATACAGCTGCCAACATCTTTAAATAATTTAATACCTAATTTTACAAATGATGTTACCCCAAATGTTTCAGCATTGACTTTGTTGCCACTGACAATGGCAGTGATGTTGTCAAAGTCATGGCTGATGGAGGATACTTCAGAGTTGTATGTTTAGTGCACTTTCTCAATGTGCAGGACTTCCTAAAAAAGAAGTGGTGGTGAACACCTGTCACCAGATTTGCACTGATTTCAGTCAGTCTTTCAAGGCCCAGAAGCAGTTGAGGATAATTTAGCATGCTAATAGAGTACCTGTAAACGCTCTCATACAGGAGGAGCCAACACGTTGGAACTCCACCTTCTGCATGAAGCAACATCTGTTTGAGCAGTACAGATCTATCGATCATTCGGGGCGAAGAAACTGCCAAAGCCATGATGTGGGAAGTTGACAGAAGGGGACTACTGCAGGTCCTGGTACAAATGTGTGCGCCTTTTGAGATTTTGACAAGGGTAATCAGCAAAGAGGACAGTACCATGAGCCAACCAATTCCGTTGTGGCACATTCAGCATGAACATTAGCAGAAGTTGGAACAAACACTTGCCAAGGTCAATGAAGAACAAGCTGCTTTGGTCAATAGCTTAATCCTTTGTCTAAACACAATTGAAAGGCTGCACAAAGAGATTGTGTAGGAAGCTGGCTCATTATATACTATACCAAAGTGAGGTATAGGGTGTACAGATTCCAGTGGAACCCCAAAGGTAGGCAGAGGTAAAGTTTGATAGCACCTCACTCTCTATTTGTGGTAGTGTGGTCGAGCAGTAAGGCTTTCTCAGAGGACAGTGTTAAGCATTTGTTGTACACACTCAGTCAGAAAATGAATTCACACACTCAAAAACTGAACTTCAGACCAATTGTTTTTGTATGAAAATATTCTTTTAGTTATTTTATTTCCTAGAACCAAGCAAGCCTGGCACAGGTAAGTGATAAGTACTTTGCAGTAAATATACAGTTTGTAACACAGTCTGGATTGCAATTGTAAATGCACTTTGTTTTGACTTACAGTATTGTTTCTGAGAAATGCAATGCTTTGTAAATACAGTACATATACTTTGTATAGGATTTTCAGTAAGATTACAGGTAACTTACTTTTGAGATTACTTTTCTTACTCAGTGTAGTATACCTGGATACTACACTGAGACATTTCCTGTAAACAGGTAAGTAAAATCGTTTTTTGTTAGTTAGTACAATTTTAAAGAATTTCTTTAGGTTTTCAAACTCCACACTTAGAAACTTTTCCAAGAAAAACAGTCAATGTTATCCTATGGAGGAAAATAGTGTTATCGGTTTTAGGGTAAGTATTCGGTAGTGGGAGTTAAGGTTCTGGGGTTAGACTCAGGGGTCCCCCAGGGTCAGGGATGCACTCTTGTTACACCCTCAGCGGCACTAGGGCGGCCGGGTGCAGAGTGCTGAGGTCCAATGTTATCCAATAGGGGATAGGGGGCCTCTGGTTGGTGGCTGCTGACGAGCAGGCCATTTGGTTGTGGGAGCAAAGCTCCTGAACCTTAGCTCAGGGCAAATGGGGAAACAAAGTAGCACCAAAGGTGCACCCTCAGCAGCACTAGGGCGGCCGGGTGCAGGGTGCTGTTTCGACGTCGGGAGCCCTGTTGTTTGCAATGGGGTACATCCGGTTTGCAAAGGCACTGCAGGCTTGGGGATGAAGGTCTTTTGGGTGCGACCACCACTTCGAGAGGTGAGTTGGGAAGTTGGGGTTTGGTTAGGCACCATCGGTTGGGCCACCCAAGCCCATGGGGCATCGGGTGCAGGGGTGCCTTTTAGGGTCGGATCTTCTTACCAGCTCCTGGTCGCGGTTGGGGGGACCTTCCGGATTTAGGCTGCAGGCATCAGCTGGAGGTTTGAGGCAGGTCAGGGGTCACTGGATCTCGGGTTAGGATCGCCGGGGAGACCTCCTCGTGGTGTTTGCCCACTCGAGCTCGGGCCGTGGACGGCAGGTACAGAGTGGTGCGGATTTGCGGTGTCCAGCCGGAGCCAGAGGTTGCAGATGAACAAATCCGGTGTTCATGGGAGACACAGTCTTTGTGGTTGAAGGCAGGCAGGTCCTCTGGGGTTGTCGAGGTTGCTGGCTGCAGGACACACCGGGATTTTGCAGGAGCAGGTTCGAGGTGGAGACAGGCCGGTAGGGCTGGGGCCAAGTCAGTGGGCGTCTTCCTCTTGTTAGCTTCGGCACAGCTGTTCGGTCCTTCTTCTTTTCTTGTAGTTTCTTCTGGTATGAGGAAGCAAGGTTCAGGGGTGCCCCTAAATACTAGATTTAGGGGTGTTACAGGTAGGTAAAAAGGTTGGGATCAATGGGTCCCTTCCCTGGGGTGGGTACACCCCCTATTATGCCACCCTCCAGTGGGAGGGGGGCATAAGCCTTTCACTGGTTGGCTGGGTCCCCCCATCTGCAAGATGGTGGGGACTGAGAGTTGTGCCTCCTCTCGCCTCCCTCACCTGAGGGATGGAGTTGGCAGAGGTGGGCACACCTCTCTTCCTCACTTGTTTTTCCCGCCGGTTCTCCCGGGTTGTAGGCATGGCACACAGGGATGTCATGTCGACTCTTCACCTTGTTCTGCACCAAGACACGCAGCCTGCAAAGGCAGTGTGTATGTGTAAAGGTACAGGGCCTCTAAGGGTGGCACAATAAGTGCTGCAGCCCTAGGAGGTCTTCCCTGGCCACACTGCCCTGGGTACATGTGGTACCATTTACCAGGGGCTGACCTGTGGCCAGAGATGCCAATTGGGTTTGGGTTAGCTTTGGGGAAAGAACACAGGCCCTGGGAATCTGATGGGCAGGGACCCAGGGCACATCAAGTCGAAGTGCATCAGTAGTCTGGCAAAAAGTGGGGGGTTACTGCAACAGAAACCCAGCTTCTCGCAGATTGTCCCCTTTGGAGAGTATATTTGTGCCATGATACTGCACCCACTGAACTAAACCTCCAGAGAGTGTGGTGTTGGCCCAGAAATGAGAAGCATGTTGCACTCTCAACTGCAATAGAAGCACCCAACAGTGTTAACACCATCGCCTGCTACTAAAGCTACAGCACCAGCAGCTAGGTTGGTTTATATATATAGCAGGACTTAAATCAAGTTCACAGGTGTAGGGAATGCAGAAACATAAAGTGTCAATAACAATAACACTAGAACAAATGGTACAGGTCTATTTGAGTGACCTAACAGGGGTCTACCTGGATCAAGACCCATTGACCTATAGGGGTGGAAAGAAGGAAAAGTGGGCAGAAATCAACAGACTAGCAATAGAGTATCTGGCACATCTTGTAACCAATATATCTTTGGGGCGTGTGTTCAGTGCAGCGTCGGCCATTGTCACAGTCAGACATACCAGTCTTTCTCCTTAAAACATGGAGAGATTAACAATTATTAAAATGAATAAACATTTCAGATCCAGAAATGTAAGGCTCCGGAAGGCTGGATTAGAGAAATTTCTTGGACATCAAA
The DNA here is from genome assembly GCA_963921515.1 of Calotriton arnoldi. Taxonomy (NCBI): domain Eukaryota; kingdom Metazoa; phylum Chordata; class Amphibia; order Caudata; family Salamandridae; genus Calotriton; species Calotriton arnoldi. The sequence goes on from CAWUFW010008771.1 coordinate 437,704, forward strand.
GTGTGGCTAGTGATCATCCTCCCGATGACCTCCAAGACTTTGAGGATGAACTCTACTTTTATTTTTTGATCTGTTGTGCAGCTAATGTAAATAAACCTAAATGCATCAATGTGCCTGCCACAGATAAACAATCACAGAGGACACAGCTGTTTGACCTAGGGACTGAGTGGTGAGGGGTGACAAAGGAAAAAAATAAATTCAACTTTAGACTGACAGACAATTTCCTGAAAAAACAAAATGCCTGCTTCCATGCTTAATCCTCCATTCTCATGCTCAGCTGTAAGCAATAAACATCTGTTATTCAGCACCAAGATACCCATGGGTGAACATGCAATTATTAAATACACATGTTATCAATTAATCAGTATTTATATAGTGCAGCTTATCACCCCGGGGTTATCCAGGTACTGCGGAGAGGGGAGCCTTAGTAATAGCCAGGTCTTGAGTCCCTTCGTGAAATTGGTGAGTGAGGTGAGAGGTTCGGAGGTGGAGCAAGAGGTCATTCCAAGACTTGGCAGCAAGGTAAGAGAAGGAGCGATCTCTGCTGTGGCTCCCCCAGATGCAGGGGACGTGTGCGAGGGAGGCGGATCTGAGTTGTCTGGTAGGCTGGTGGAAAGTCAGGCGGGTGTTGATGTACAAGGGTCCTGTGTTGTGGAGGGCCTTGTAGGTTGGGGTCAGCAGCTTAAACTAGCATCTCTTCTTGACGGGGAGTCAGTGGAGGTTTGTGAGATGGGGTGATGCTGGTCCATTTGGGGAGGTCGAGGATGAGTCTGGCTGCAGTTTTTTGTATTGTCTGTAGTCATTTGAGGAGAGGGGAGCTTGTTCCGGCGTATAGAGCATTTCCATAGCCCAGTCGGCTGGTGACGAGGGCTTGAGTCACTGTTTTCCTGGTGTTGACGGGGATCGATCTGAAAATCTTGCAAAGCATGCGGAGGATGTGGAAGCAGGAGGAGGCTACTGTGTTGACCTTTGCTTCATGTAGATGTCACTGTGCAGGATGATGCCGAGGCTGTGGGCATGGCTGGTAGGGGTTGGTTCGAGCGCAGTCGGCCACTAATTGATCTCTGCTGTGGCTCCCCCAGATGCAGGGGACGTGTGCGAGGGAGGCAGATCTGAGTTGTCTGGTAGGCTGGTGGAAAGTCAGGCGGGTGTTGATGTACAAGGGTCCTGTGTTGTGGAGGGTATTGTCGGTTGGGGTCAGCAGCTTAAACTGGCATCTCTTCTTGACGGAGAGTCAGTGGAGGTTTGTGAGATGGGGTGATGCTGGTCCATTTGGGGAGGTCGAGGATGAGTCTGGCTGCAGTTTTTTGCATTGTCTGTAGTCATTTGAGGAGAGGGGAGGTTGTTCCGGCGTATAGAGCATTTCCATAGCCCAGTCGGCTGGTGACGAGGGCTTGAGTCACTGTTTTCCTGGTGTTGACGGGGATCGATCTGAAAATCTTGCAAAGCGTGCGGAGGATGTGGAAGCAGGAGGAGGCTACTGCGTTGACCTTTGCTTCATGTAGATGTCACTGTGCAGGATGATGCCGAGGCTGTGGGCATGGCTGGTAGGGGTTGGTTGGAGTGCAGTGGGCCACTAATTGTCATACGATGGGGAGGTGCTCTTTCCGAAGATGAGCACTTCCGTCTTGTCCGTGTTAAGCATCAGGCAGTCGGATCTCATCCAGTTGGTGACGTTGGTCATGGTGTTCTGGAAGTTGACTCTGGTTGTGGCGGTGTCTTCCATGAGAGATAAGATTAGTTGGCTGTCATCAGCGTAAGAGATGATGTTGAATCCGTGGGTGCGGGTGATGTCAGCCAGTGGAGTCATCTAGGTGTTGAAAAGGGTGGGGCTGAAGGAGGATTCTTGGGGGACTCTGCAGATAATGCTCTTGGGTTCAGAGGCGAAGGGTTGTAGGTGGATTTTCTGCGTGCATCCTGTGAGGAAGGAGATGATCCACTTGGGGGGTTTACTCTGATGCTGACTTGGTGGAGCCTGGTGATGAGGGTGTGGTGGAAGACTATGTTGAATGCCGCTGAATGGTTGAGGAGGATCAGGGCTGCAGTCTCTCCATGGTCGAGGATGGATTTGATGTCAATGGTTGAGGCTATTAAGGCGGTCTCGGTGCTGTGGTTGGAGTGGTGTTGAGAAGATTGTGTTCTTCCAGGTGGTCTGTGAGCTGTTGGTTGATGGCTTTCTCCAGGACCTTGGCCGGGAAGGGGAACAGTGAAATGAGGCAGTGATTCTTTTTTTTTTACATTTCTTTTTATTGTAATGAAAAACACATGACAACGAAAATTATCACATTTCTCAGCCAATTTCAAATTACATTGCTTCAAAAAGGGCAAGACAGATCTCTTTGCTTCAACACTTAATTTATCCCCCTTCCGATTTCCATATCTCTGTGGCAAATTTAACTTATTCTTATCGTCAGTTATCCTCTGGCCAAGGAGTATTACTAGGAGGTACGCAGAGCCTCCCCCTGCTTTCATTCCAGTGCCCCCAAATCTTCGTCCATTTTTGTGGGCAGCCTCTCCCTTTGTATATCACCCTTTCTGCCTGCATGCACCAGTCCATATCTACCTTCCATTCACTCAATGTGGGACCTGAGGCCGCCCTCCATTTTCTTGCTATGTTACGCTTGGCCACCATGAGGCCCAGCATAACCAACAATCGTTCCCATGCCACCAAATCCATTATACTCCAAATATTTAGTAGGCACCGTTGAGGCAAGGTCTCTATATTTTTCCCACACAGTGTCATCATACATGTTATGATCGCCTTCCAGTATATGCAAAATGTGCCTATCCGACAACAACCTCTGGAACAGTGCGGCAAATCAAGTTTACCCATTTTAACCAATGTTGTGCTTGTATAATATGTCCTGTGTAATATTTTCAGCTGAACCAGCCTAAATCGGGATATTACCGCTACTTCTCTGGGAGATGCGAGTGCCTCCTGCCACTCCTCATCATCCAGTTGACCTAGGTCTTCCATCCATTTAGTACGCAATTTCTCCAGAGTGTTGGGGGAATTGTATAATATTTTACAGTATATTAGTGATATGGCCTTTTTTTGCAAGTTATCGTCAAGTAACCTATCTTCCAGAGGGGAGGAAATTGGGAGATCCGTACCCCGTGGGATAGCGTGTTGTAACTCATGTTGGATCTGTAAATATCGAAAGGTTTCTGATGGCTGTAAGTCGAATTCCTTCTGGAGTTCTGCAAATGATTTAACTTCCCCTTCTGCCCAAAATTCGCCCACTCTTGACAGACCAATAAGGTCCCATTTGTCAAAACCCGACTGTCTTGCCAAAAGGCTCAGCTGTCCCAAGTCCCACAATGGGGTGGCTCGGGTGACCATATCTCGCCATCCCAATGCTGCTGCCATCATCGCATGCCATATTCTCACAGTCTCAGCAGTTGGGGTGGCTTTGTGAGCTTAAGTTTCCCCCCATAGATGGCCCTGAGGAAGCCCCCCGGTCACATATTATCCTGTCCATCCTATAGGCTGGTTCATCCAATGGTAGGTAAACCCAGTGGTTAACCACTGTGAGCTGCGCCGCCCATTAATAGTACTGAAGCACTGGAAGAGCGATCCCTCCATCATACCAGGTCCTTGTCAATTTTTGCAAGGCTATCCATAGTGTCCCTCCATCCCAAAGGAGCGTCCGCACCTCTGCCTCTACCGCTCTAAAATATGCTGGGGGAACTGGATATGGAGTATTTTGTAAAATGCACAAAAAACGAGGCAATGCCATAATTTTGTATAAAGAAGCTTTACACAGCAGTGACAGGGGCAAAGCCGCCAGTGCTGCACATCCTCTTGAAGGCGATATAAGGGGTGCTCCAAGTTGCGCTCATGAAATGTCACCGGACTACCCGTAATGTAGATACCCAAGTCTCGGAAACCCTCTGTCACCACTCTTGCCGTGCATGACCTCAGAAGTCGTAGTTCCGGGCCTCGGAGAACATATATCAACGACTTATTCCAATTAATTGTATATCCTGAGAAATCTTGATTGGATTTGCCACATAGAGGAGGATATCGTCGGCATATAGGGAAATCCTATCCTCTCAGTTTCTCAGTCCAACTAAGTCCCCTGATTAATGGGTCACCCCGTATCCACACTGCCAATGGCTCCAAAACCTAGGCAAAGATCAGCAGGGAGAGGGGGCATTTTTGCCTTGTACCTCTCTGTAATTCAAAGACCGTTACTTGCGCTAAGGGTTCTGTATATAGCATGGCCATTAGTCTTATGACAGTAGAGTGTTTCATATTTATGTTTTTATATTAGGAGCTATCTCACAGTTGATTTCATGCTCGAGTTATGTCAAAAAAGTGCCTAAGACTCAGGACTAGCTTTATCTAAAGTGAAGAAATCAGTACTGAACGGTGTCAGCTATGATTTATACATCACGGGATGTTGAGTATTATTCACTCTAGATAAAAAAGATATAATATGTGGAACACTAGTTGGAGATATGCTATCGGTTTTCTTTTATGCATGTTCTACACCTTGTTAATTCTCTTTTTTTCCTTTCACGTGGTACAAATCTCTTTTAAGGGTGTTTTCGCAAATTCTTCTTGCATGAATTACATGTTGTATATCTTTTAGGATTTAGTGCACAGATGACGTAATGATTTTAGCCAATTAAGCATCCTCCTTAAAACATAGGATATACAGTTTTAATGACTAATCACCAGTATATCAGCAGACATATTGTTTCCAGCAATTTATTGTGTGATGTGTTCCATTTTAGAGAACAGTTGTGACGGAAACCTGACGAAGGCATGGCCGAAACGCGCGTAGCTCTACAATTTTCCGCCAGTTTCCTTACATCTTGATACATCGTTATACTTTCAGTCTATGACATAATTGTTTTGCATAGTGCTTTGTGAATTTCAATTTGGATCTGTATTTTCAATAGAATATGAGTGACAGGACACCATACATTTCAGATTCATCACCTGATTTTGTGTCCTATTGACTGAAGATACATAATTTTATTGATTAATTGTTGAACATTGTCTTTTCTATTTTTATATATGTTTTATATTATATATATAATAAAAAAAGTCAAATAAATAATTGTTTATTAAGTGTTGGCTGTCATACTGAATTGGTTGCTGATTGAGATTAAAATGTCTGCATTGCTTTTATGATACACCTTGCCCTGGTGTAGCTCTTTACCCATTATAGCATGGCCCACGCCATAAGTTTAGGGCAAAATCCCATTCTCTCCAGAACCGCAAAATAGGAAAGGCCACTCTATCATATCGAAGGCCATCTTAGCATCTAAAGACACCACAACAGTGTCCTCCTGAATATAATTCACCCTTACCAACACTCCATGTAGGCGTCTCAGGTTAAGCGAGGTATTTCTTCTAGGCATGAATCCTGCCAGGCATGAATCCTGGAGGCAGTGATTCTTGAGCTCATTGCGGTCGGCGGAGGGCTACTACAGGAGGGGTTTCACCTTCGCGTGTTTCCAGGCATCAGGAAAGGTGCCTGTGGTGATGGATGATTTGAGGTTGTCGGTGAGAGTGCTGCTGATTTTCTTCTATCCTAGGTTGAAGGCATGGTGAGGGTAGGGGCCAGTCAGTGTGGATGGCCATGATCACTGTGATGTTTGGCGTGGTGAACGGTTTCCATTCTGTGAGGTGGCTATGGGAGTTACCGATGCGAGTCAGGAGGTGGGCGAGGTAGGTAGGCGCTGCATCGCAATCGGCGATGCAGCGCGCGCAATGTAATTCGTTTTATTTATTTATTTATGTACTTAACTCAGTTTGGCCGTAAGCCGGAGTTTACTTCCCCCCACCCTGCCCCTCCCCCGCCCCGCCGCACCGCCCCGCAGCACTCCCTCCAGGAGCCGCTACTGAGTGAAACACATTAAGAACAGTGGCGGCAGGGGCAAACGGAGATAAGACTACAACACTGGCAACAGGCACAGCAGGAACCGAACCTAGGGCCTCGAAGGGCTGGTGCAGAGTAGAAGTCCTTTTTCCTGGCTTTATTGCAAAAGGTCAGGAGGAGCGGCACACAAGACCGGAGACAAGGGCTACTCATGTTATGTTATCTCACGTTATGTTATGTTATGCTATGTTATGTGAAGTTATGTGATGTGTGTGAAGGACTGCACTGCACAGCTTAAGTAGGTGGCTTCCATGGGAAAAAAGGGAAAGTAGACAGGTAGATGGTCCCGCAATTGGAACAGGTGACTTGCATCAATAAATGTCGAATGGTGATTCATGTCATAGATTAACAGCCTTAGCTTAGGCATACTTGGTGTTTTATGCTTGGGTGGTCATTTGATTCAGTATAAATGCTGGAAGTTTACTTAATTAGAATTTTGCTGAGTTGCACACCAGCATCTCTCGGTTCTGCTGAATCTTTTCAGCCTACCCAGACTGGACTAAGACTAATATTCTTTTTATTTTCTTATTAAATAGGTCTGTCTCTTTTTGGAAGGCATACAATCATCAAGTCTTGACATCAACAGGCACTTAGGGTACTTGCAGCTAGTTTTCTGGTATCTGTGATAGCAGATTAGCCCTTAGTTAATTGTACGCTAGGTTATGCTCCACACTCTAACTCCTTGTGTGCCATATTTACCTTGACTCTCAAATATTGTCATTTTCTTTTCTCATTCTACACACCTTCACTTCTGCAAAGAAGTGGAACCTTCATGGCACTCCTGGTGTTTAGTTCACCCTTGCTTCCATATGAACAAGGCTAGAAGAATGCAGTTTTGCACCATTTGTAGACAATATCATTTTTCTTCACTTTTAGAACTGTATGTATGTTGCTGTTTTGGACCTCAGCATGACTCTCTATAATTAACTTATGGGACTGTTGACCACTGAACACCGGGTAGTTTAACTTAACTGTCATCTTCCTTCCATGACAGATGTGCCACGCTCATGGACTAGCTGAATGTAGTGTTTGTCTCTCTAAGTTTTTACCTATTTCCCTCTACCCATCCTATCCAATCATTGACGCCTTAACCCTCTTCCCACAAGTTGTGGGGTCTATTGTGCTGATATCTATTTCCACCAATCACACGTCTCACATTTGGCAGGGCGGATATGGTGCAAGCGTTGGAGTACAGTTACAGAGGGAGATTGAACATGTGTGCTAATTTATGGTATTTTATGTCCATTTGTATATTTCTGTAGTACACTACTCACCTGCGAGGGTAACCATACACTTCACCCAGGCCAGAAAGGGATATCATTGTGCAGAGAATAAATGAGACAGCATGAGAGCTGTTACCGAATCTGAGACTACTGTGCAGATGTAAGACTGTCTATGATCAGTGGTAATATCCTCTCCCATCATGATGAATAGCAGTTGAATAACAGATGCTGAATGAGATGCTTTTTTGTCAGAGACAGAGGAACTGCACAGAAACCAGGAGGCCTAGGCAGCAGAGTGGGAGCATAGGGACTAGCAGATAAGGAGAGCACAGAGAGTGCACAGGGACAAGCAGGCCTGGGTAGCAGAGCAAGAGCACAAAGACCAGCAGCCCTAAAGAGCACAGAGAGAGCACGGGGACCAGCAAATATGGAGAGCACAGGGGGCAACAAACCTAGGTAGAACAGAGACCAGCAGCCCTACAGAGCATAGAGAGAGCACGGGGAGGGGACCAGCAAATCTGGAGAGCACAGGGGGCAACAAACCTAGGTAGAATAGAGACAAGCAGCCATACAGAGCACAGAGAGAGCACGGGGACCAGAAAATCTGGAGAGCACAGGGGGCAACAAACCTAGGTAGAACAGAGACCAGCAGCCATACAGAGCACAGAGAGAGCATGGGGACCAGAAGATCTACAGAGCACAGAGAGAGCATGGAGTCCAGCAAATCTGGAGCGCACAGAGAGAGCACAGTGATCAGCAGACCTGGGTAGCACAGAGAGAGCACAGAGACTAGCATACTTGGGTAGCACAGAGAGAGCATAGAGACTAGCAGACTTGGGTAGCACAGAGAGAGCATAGAGACGAGCAGACCTGAAGAGCACAGAGACCAGCAGACATGGGTAGCAGTGAGATAGCACAGGGACCAGAAGATCTACAGAGTACAGAGAGAGCACAAGGACCAGTAGACCTGGCGAGCACAAAGAGAGCACAGGGGGCAACAAACCTAGGTAGCACAGAGACCAGCAGCCCTACAGACCATAAAGAGTGCACATGGACCAGCAGCCCTACAGATCATAGAGAGAGCACGGGGACCTGAAGATCTACAGAGTACAGAGAGAGCATAGGGACCAGCAGACCTGGTGAGCACAAAGAGAGCACAGGGGGCAACAAACCTAGGTAGCACAGAGACCAGCAGCCCTACAGACCATAGAGAGTGCACATGGACAGGCAGCCCTACAGATCATAGAGAGAGCACGGGGACCTGAAGATCTACAGAGTACAGAGAGAGCATAGGGACCAGCAGACCTGGCGAGCACAAAGAAGCACAGGGGGCAACAAACCTAGGTAGCACAGAGACCAGCAGCCCTACAGACCATAGAGAGTGCACATGGACCAGCAGCCCTACAGATCATAGAGAGTGCACATGGACCAGCAGCCCTACGGAGCAGAGAGAGTGCACATGGACCAGCAGCCCTAGAGAGCAGAGAGGGAGCACGGGGACCTGAAGATCTACAGAGTACAGAGAGAGCACTAGCACCAGCAGACCTGGCGAGCACAAAGAGAGCACAGCGGGCAACAAACCTAGGTAGAACAGAGACCAGCATCCCTACAGAGCATAGAGAGTGCACATGGACCAGCAGCCCTACAGAGCATAGAGAGAGCATGGGGACCAGAAGATCTACAGAGCACAGAGAGAGCATGGAGACCAGCAGACCTGGCGAGCACAAAGAGAGCACATGGGCTAACAAACCTAGGTAGCACAGAGACCAGCAGGCATGGGTAGCAGAGAGAGAGCACACAGACCAGAACATCTACAGATCACAGAGGGAGCATAGACACCAGCAGACCTGCCAAACACAAAGAGAGCACATGGGACAACAAACCTAGGTAGCACAGAGACCAGCAGCCCTACAGAGCCTAGAGAGAGCACGGGGACCAGCAAATCTGGAGAGCATAGGGGGCAACAAACCTAGGTAGAACAGAGACCAGCATCCGTACAGAGCATAGAGAGTGCACATTGACCAGCAGCCCTACAGAGCAGAGAGAGTGCACATGGACTAGCAGCCCTAGAGAGCATAGAGAGTGCACATGGACCAGCAGCCCTACAGAGCATAGAGAGTGCACATGGACCAGCAGCCCTACAGAGCATAGAGAGTGCACATGGACCAGCAGCCCTACAGAGAATAGAGAGAGCATCGGGACCAGTAGCCCTACAGAGCATAGAGAGTGCACATGGACCAGCAGCCCTACAGAGCAGAGAGAGTGCACATGGACCAGCAGCCCTACAGAGCATAGAGAGTGCATGGGGACCAGAAGATCTACAGAGCACAGAGAGAGCATGGGGACCAGAAGATCTACAGAGCACAGAGGGAGCATAGACACCAGCAGACCTGGCGAGCACAAAGAGAGCACATGGGCTAACAAACCTAGGTAGCACAGAGACCAGCAGCCCTAGAGAGCATAGAGAGAGCACGGGGACCAGCAAATCTGGAGAGCACAGGGGGCAACAAACCTAGGTAGAACAGAGACCAGCACCCCTACAGACCATAGAGAGAGCATGGGGACCAGAAGATCTACAGAGCACAGAGAGAGCATGGAGACCAGCAGACCTGGCGAGCACAAAGAGAGCACAGGGGGCAACAAACCTAGGTAGCACAGAGACCAGCAGGCATGGGTACCAGAGAGAGAGATAGAGCACAGGGACCAGAAGATCTACAAATCACAGAGAGAGCATGAAGACTAGCAAATCTGGGGACCACAGAGAGAGCACAGTGATCAGTAGTCCTACAGATCACAGAGAGAACATGGGGACCAGAAGATCTACAGAGCACAGAGGGAGCATAGACACCAGCAGACCTGTCAAACACAAAGTGTGCACAGGAAGAAAAAAACCTAGGTAGCACAGAGACCAGCAGCCCTACAGAGCATAGAGAGAGCAAGGGGACCAGCAAATCTGGAGAGCACAGGGGGCAACAAACCTAGGTAGAATAGAGACCAGCAGCCCTACGGAGCGGAGAGAGTGCACATGGACCAGCAGCCCTAGAGAGCATAGAGAGAGCATGGGGACCAGCAGCCCTACAGAGCATAGAGAGAGCATGGGGACCAGAAGATCTACAGAGCACAGAGAGAGCAGGGAGACCAGCAAACCTGGGGAGCACAAAGCGAGCACATGGGCTAACAAACCTAGGTAGCACAGAGACCAGCAGGCATGGGTAGCAGAGAGAGAGCACAGGGACCAGAAGATCTACAGATCACAGAGGGAGCATAGGCACCAGCAGACCTGCCAAACACAAAGAGAGCACATGGGGCAACAAACCTAGGTAGCACCGAGACCAGCAGCCCTACAGAGCATAGAGAGAGCACGGGGACCAGCATATCTGGAGAGCACAGGGGGCAATAAACCTAGGTAGAACAGAGACCAGCATCCCTACAGAGCATAGAGAGTGCACATTGACCAGCAGCCCTACAGAGCAGAGAGAGAGCATGGGGACCAGAAGATCTACAGAGCACAGAGAGAGCATGGAGACCAGCAGACCTGGCGAGCACAAAGAGAGCACAGGGGGCAACAAACCTAGGTAGCACAGAGACCAGCAGGCATGGGTAGCAGAGAGAGAGCACATGGACCAGAAGATCTACAGATCACAGAGGGAGCATAGACACCAGCAGACCTGCCAAACACAAAGAGAGCACATGGGACAACAAACCTAGGTAGCACAGAGACCAGCAGCCCTACAGAGCATAGAGAGAGCACGGGAGGGGACCAGCAAATCTGGAGAGCACAGGGGGCAACAAACCTAGGTAGAACAGAGACCAACAGCCCTACAGAGCAGAGAGAGTGCACATGGACCAGCAGCCCTACAGAGCATAGAGATTGCACATGGACCAGCAGCCCTACAGAGCATAGAGAGAGTGCACATGGACCAGCAGCCCTAGAGAGCAGAGAGAGTGCACATGGACCAGCAGCCCTACAGAGCATAGAGAGGGCACGGGGAGGGGACCAGCAAATCTGGAGAGCACAGGGGGCAACAAACCTAGGTAGAACAGAGACCAGCAGCCCTACAGAGCAGAGAGAGTGCACATGGACCAGCAGCCCTACAGAGCATAGAGATTGCACATGGACCAGCAGCCCTACAGAGCATAGAGAGAGTGCACATGGACCAGCAGCCCTAGGGAGCAGAGAGAGTGCACATGGACCAGCAGCCCTACAGAGCATAGAGAGAGCACGGGGACCAGCAAATATGGAGAGCACAGGGGGCAACAAACCTAGGTAGAATAGAGACCAGCAGCCCTACGGAGCAGAGAGAGTGCACATGGACCAGCAGCCCTACAGAGCATAGAGAGTGCACATGGACCAGCAGCCCTACAGAGCATAGAGAGAGCATGGGGACCAGAAGATCTACAGAGCACAGAGAGAGCATGGAGACCAGCAGATCTTGCGAGCACAAAGAGAGCACATGGGCTAACAAACCTAGGTAGCAAGAGGCCAGCAGTCCTACAGAGCATAGAGAGAGCACGGGGACCAGCAAATCTGGAGAGCACAGGGGGCAACAAACCTAGGTATAACAGAGACCAGCACCCCTACAGACCATCGAGAGAGCACGGGGACCAGAAGATCTACAGAGTACAGATAGAGCACTAGGACCAGCAGACCTGGCGAGCACAAAGAGAGCACAGGGGGCAACAAAGCTAGGTAGCACAGAGACCAGCAGGCATGGGTACCAGAGAAAGAGATAGAGCACAGGGACCAGAAGATCTACAGAACACAGAGAGAGCATGAAGACTAGCAAATCTGGGGACCACAGAGAGAGCACAGTGATCAGCAGTCCTACAGATCACAGAGAGAGCATGGGGACCAGAAGATCTACAGAGCACAGAGAGAGCAGGGAGACCAGCAAACCTGGGGAGCACAAAGCGAGCACATGGGCTAAAAAACCTAGGTAGCACAGAGACCAGCAGGCATGGGTAGCAGAGAGAGAGCACATGGACCAGAAGATCTACAGATCACAGGGGGAGCATAGACACCAGCAGACCTGCCGAACACAAAGTGTGCACAGGAAGAAAAAAACCTAGGTAGCACAGAGACCAGCAGCCCTACAGAGCATAGAGAGAGCACGGGGACCAGCAAATCTGGAGAGCACAGGGGGCAACAAACCTAGGTAGAATAGAGACCAGCAGCCCTACAGAGCATAGAGAGAGCACGGGGACCAGCAGCCCTACAGAGCATAGAGAGTGCACATGGACCAGCACCCCTACAGAGCATAGAGAGTGCACATGGACTAGCAGCCCTTCAGAGCATAGAGAGTGCACATGGACCAGCAGCCCTACAGAGCATAGAGAGTGCACTTGGACCAGCAGCCCTACTGAGCATAGAAAGTGCACATGGACCAGCAGCCCTACAGAGCATAGAGAGAGCACGGCGACCAGCAGCCCTACAGAGCATAGAGAGTGCACATGGACCAGCAGCCCTACAGAGCAGAGAGAGTGCACATGGACCAGCAGCCCTACAGAGCATAGAGAGAGCACGGGGACCAGCAGCCCTACAGAGCATAGAGAGTGCACATGGACCAGCAGCCCTACAGAGCATAGAGAGTGCACATGGACCAGCAGCCCTACAGATCACAGAGAGAGCACGGGGACCTGAAGATCTACAGAGTACAGAGAGAGCACTAGCACCAGCAGACCTGGTGAGCACAAAGAGAGCACAGCAGGCAACAAACCTAGGTAGCACAGAGACCAGCAGGCCTGGGTACCGAGGAGAGAGAGAGCAAAGGGACCAGAAGATCTACAGAGCACAGAGAGAGCAAGAAGACCAGCAAATTTGCGGAGCACAGAGAGAGCACAGTGATCAGCAGTCCTACAGATCACAGAGAGACCATGGGGACCAGAAGATCTACAGAGCACAGAGAGAGCAGGGAGACCAGCAAACCTGGGGAGCACAAAGCGAGCACATGGGCTAACAAACCTAGGTAGCACAGAGACCAGCAGGCATGGGTAGCAGAGAGAGAGCACATGGACCAGAAGATCTACAGATCACAGAGGGAGCATAGACACCAGCAGACCTGCCAAACACAAAGAGAGCACATGGGGCAACAACCTAGGTAGCACAGAGACCAGCAGCCCTACAGAGAATAGAGAGAGCACGGGGAGGGGACCAGCAAATCTGGAGAGCACAGGGGGCAACAAACCTAGGTAGAACAGAGACCAGCAGCCCTACAGAGCAAAGAGAGTGCATGGGGACCAGAAGATCTACAGAGCAGAGAGAGTGCACATGGACCAGCAGCCCTACTGAGCATAGAGAGTGCACATGGACCAGCAGCCCTAGAGAGCATAGAGAGTGCACATGGACCAGCAGCCCTACAGATCACAGAGAGAGCACGGGGACCTGAAGATCTACAGAGTACAGAGAGAGCACTAGCACCAGCAGACCTGGTGAGCACAAAGGGCAACAAACCTAGGTAGCACAGAGACCAGCAGGCCTGGGTACCGAGGAGAGAGAGAGCAAAGGGACCAGAAGATCTACAGAGCAAAGAGAGAGCAAGAAGACCAGCAAATCTGCGGAGCACAGAGAGAGCACAGTGATCAGCAGTCCTACAGATCACAGAGAGACCATGGGGACCAGAAGATCTACACATCACAGAGGGAGCATAGACACCAGCAGACCTGCCAAACACAAAGAGAGCACATGGGGCAACAAACCTAGGTATCACAGAGACCAGCAGCCCTACAGAGCATAGAGAGAGCACGGGGAGGGGACCAGCAAATCTGGAGAGCATAGGGGGCAACAAACCTAGGTAGAACAGAGACCAGCAGCCCTACAGAGCATAGAGAGTGCACATGGACCAGCAGCCCTACAGAGCATAGAGAGTGCACATGGACTAGCAGCCCTAGAGAGCATAGAGAGTGCACATGGACCAGCAGCCCTACAGATCACAGAGAGAGCAGGGAGACCAGCAATCCTGGGGAGCACAAAGCGAGCACATGGGCTAACAAACCTAGGTAGCACAGAGACCAGCAGGCATGGGTAGCAGAGAGAGAGCACACAGACCAGAAGATCTACAGATCACAGAGGGAGCATAGACACCAGCAGACCTGCCGAACACAAAGTGTGCACAGGAAGAAAAAAACCTAGGTAGCACAGAGACCAGCACCCCTACAGATCACAGAGAGAGCACGGGGACCTGAAGATCTACAGAGTACAGAGAGAGCACTAGGAGCAGCAGACCTGGCGAGCACAAAGAGAGCACAGTGGGCAACAAACCTAGGTAGCACAGAGACCAGCAGGCATGGGTACCAGAGAGAAAGAGAGAGAGAGCACAGAGACCAGAAAATCGACAGATCACAGAGAGAGCATGAAGACCAGCAAATCTGGGGACCACAGAGAGAGCACAGTGATCAGCAGTCCTACAGATCACAGAGAGAGCATGGGGACCAGAAGATCTACAGAGCACATAGAGAGCAGGGAGACCAGCAAATCTGGGGAGCACAGAGAGAGCACAGTGGTCAGCAGACCTGGGTAGCACAGAGAAAGCACAGTGACAAGTGGGCCTAGGTAGCAGGGCAAGAACGCTGGCACTAGAAGACCTGGGGAGCACAGAGAGCACAGTGACCATCGGACCTGGGGAGTGGAGAGAAAACATAGGGGCCAGCAGACCCCCAGAGCACAGAGAGAAGACTGGGACCAGGAAGACTACAGAGTACAGAGACAACACAGAGACGAGCAGATCTAGGTAGCACTGAGAGAGCACAAGGACGAGCAGAGCTGAGGAGCACAGAGAGACCACAGAGACAAGCAGATCTGGGTGGCACAGAGAGAGCACAAGGACAAGCAGACCTGAAGAGCACAGAGAGAGCACAGAGACGAGCAAACCTGGGTAGCACAGAGAGAGCACAGAGACAAGCAGACCAGGGTAGCACAGAGAGATCACAGAGACCATCAGACCTGGGGAGCACAAAGAGAGCACAGGGAGCAACATATCTAGGTAGCACAGAGACCAGCAGGCCTGGATAGCAGAGAGAGAGCACACGGACCAGAAGATCTACAGAGCGCAGAGAAAGCATGGGGACCAGCAGGCCTGGGGAGCACAAAGAGAGCACAGGGAGCAACAAACCTAGGTAGCAGAGAGACCAGAAGGCCTGGGTACCGAGGAGAGAGAGAGCACAGGGACCAGAAGATCTACAGAGCACAGAGAGAGCATGGAGTCCAGCAAATCCGGGGAGCACAGAGAGAGCACGGTGATCAGCAGACCTGGGTAGCAGAGAGGAAGCACAGCGACGAGCGGGCCTATGTAGCAGGGCAAGACCACAGACACTAGCAGACCTGGGGAGCACAGAGAGCACAATGACCATCAGACCTGGGGAGTGCAGAGAAAATATAGTGACCAGCAGACCCCCAGAGCACAGAGAGAAGACCGGGACCAGGAAGCCTACAGAGTACAGAGACAACAAAGAGACTAGCAGACCTGGGTAACACAGAGAGAGCATAAGGACGAGCAGACCTGAAGAGCACAGAGAGAGCACAGAGATGAGCAGACCCGGGTAGCACAGAGAGAGCACAAGGAAGAGCAGACCTGCAGAGCACAGAGAGAGCACAGAGACGAGCAGACCTGGGTAGCACCGAGAGAGCACAGAGACGAGCAGACCAGGGTAGCACAGAGAGAGCTCAAGGACAAGCAGACCTGAAGAGCACAGAGAGAGCACAGAGACAAGCAGACCTGGGTAGCACAAAGAGAACACAAGGACAAGCAGACCTGCAGAGCACAGAGAGAGCACAGAGACATGCAGATATAGGTAGCACAGAGACGAGCAGACCCAGGTAGCACACAGAGAGCACAAGGACGAGCAGACCTGCAAATGCACAGAGAGAGCACAGAGACGAGCAGACCTGGGTAGCACAGAGAGAGCACAAGGACAAGCAGACCTGACGAGCACAGAGAGAGCACAGAGACGAGCAGATCTGAGTAGCACAGGGAGAGCACAGGGACATGCAGGCCTGGGTAGCAGAGCAAGAGAACAATGACCAGCAGTCCTATAGAGCACAGAGAGAGCATCCTGTGAAAATAGTGGGTGGACGCCGTCCACACACATGTACCCCCGACTTGTGCCCTGCTCCCTTCAGCTCCACACAGTGTCTGCTCGACGCCAGCAGCACTTACAAGACTTGTTGCTTTGGAAGGCAGGGGCCTTGGGGGCCACATAATCACAAGAAGACAATCATGTATCCATGGTAACCTCGCATCTCTTGGACCTCCGCCTCTGCCTGGTAGCAGCAGAGTCATTAAGGGTACATTGCAGTTAGCTACCCAAAGTAGGAAATATTTGGAAACAGAATTGAAGAAGATGGTGTGAAGTTACAGAGTGTTGTCCCCTAACTCTGTTGGAGAAACTCCTTTTGGCATAATGAGAGGTCGGGTACCACATTCTAAGGCTAACCCTGGTTGGATGGGAAAATGTAAGAGAGTTTAAAAGGATGCAAGGGAAGTGAGGAGGTGCATTGTGACATCTCAGCAAAAAAATAAGAGGTACTTGGACAATAAACACGGAGTACTTGATGTGAAGTTAGTATTAGGACAATGGGTACGTGTAAAGTCTAACAGGAAAGTTGCTAAAGAAAAAGGAAAGTTCAGTATCCCTAAGCAAATTGTGAAAGTGATGAATAACACTGTGGAATTAAATGATGGCAGCATTTGTCACATGAGCCGCTTGGCAATTGTCAAAGACATTGATAAATGTAAAGGGAAATGGATTCAAAAGGAAAGTGACCAAGGTGATAAATATTGGTGGATAACCATTGACTCCACGAGTGGAAAGGACATTGTGAACCAAGAATTACAAATTATGAATGGTTCAGGTGAAAGAAGGGGAGACAGCCAGTGTGATATTCAGGGTGATGTTAAACAGGTAATGAGGTTCTGGTGAATGATGGTGTATGTGATGACACCCTGAGAGCTCAGTCAGATGAGGTAAATGCTAGTACCTTTGGCAGAAACATAGTAAAACCTAAGAATTTGGAGGAATATGTATTGTTATGTTTCATATAGGTACCCTAATATAGGCCCGGGTAATATCTTACACCTTCACCTACATTTCCCCCCCTATACTACACAGTAACAGACCTTTTACGATTGAACCTTTACCTAGTTCTAGTCCTGGGCACAGAAGGAGGATTTTTCCGTGAACAATAGTGTCCTATAACTTCATCAATAGACTCACACAGTATGAATGAATATTCATAAGGGTTCTGGGAAACCAGGCTGGGGCTACACCACCTGCTTAATATCTACGTACACGGTTTATCCCATACGTCATCCTTAAACCTAACATTGGCTAACACAAGAAACAAGGGACAAAGGAACCCTAGATACTTTCTGCATAAATACCACACAGCTTGCTAGTGTTAGTCAGAGGGAACCGAGACTTCCAGGCCGACACACTGACCAGAGACGCTGAGGCTCCTGCATGCCGACGCTCCAGCTGACAGTGGTCTAACACATCCCTTGCGGGGTGTCCAACTCGAGACCAGGACGGGGTCCCACACTCTCTCACTTCAGGTAATGGGGTTAGACTAAATCCTAGACGGATTCTTGGCTTCACACCTACTCACATGCTAGGTACACTTAGGTACATCTAGATAGGCATCGTAGGAGTACGCGCTTTCTTTTATCATGCATTTTATATCCAGGTATGCATTTATGATTATTGCAAAATGGTAGAACTGTACTATCCATTTGTATTCACTATACTGCTGATTATATATATCTGCTACTGTCTCACAATTATTGTAGCACATCTATTTTACACTAGAAGAACAATTGTACAATAAATTCTTATTGTAACACGCCTGACTGCTTCTTCTGTGTAACTCTCTGAGACCGAATAAGTGAGCACGAGTGACTGAGCGAAAAGTAGTATATTGCTTCCACGATCCTGAGGGATCAGGCTTGTTATGTTCTGAGGTTGCCAGAAACTATTCTCTCCCCGATAAGAGGAGACACTAGTGGCACTGTGAGCTAGCTAATGCAAAAAGGCTAACATTTTCGGTGGGGGTGCTCAGAGTCAGTCTGCCACCAAGCCCACAGTTCATGTTATCCAAACACGCAGATTCTATATAGGTTATATATAGGAACTACACGACATGGCGCCGCCAACGTTGGTTGGGTACTTATTTAACAGTAGAATCTGAGTAGTTCAGTCGTGCTAATTCTCAGAGACCCCTACTCACAAAACACCAGAGACGTCTGGAATGGGTGGGCACAAAACTCTGCCACAGCTGAGTAGGCTAAAAATCCTATTTATTGGCTGTTGGTTAATCAAGCTTGAAGGACACAGTGTTCCTAAAATTGTGCATAACACCTTATCTTAGTTCCCTTGAACAAACTTCTTCTTTGCAAAAATGACTAAGACAGGAGATGACCAAGTAGTAAACGTACACATCTCAGACGGAGAAGAAGATTTAAACGCAATTCAAATTGCACCTAAATTTAGACGTACAATCACCCTGAAACTGTTAGACAATGGTTTATCATCTAGGGGTGGCATAGTAGTCTTCGTGATCGAGGCACACGAATCAAACAAAACAGAGGTATTTTATTCGTGGGTTACATTCCCAGCAGCAGATGCAAGAACAGACATTTCACTACTATACAGAAGGAGATGCACCAGTGGAATATGGTCTGTTCGAGGACATAGAGGTTCCACTCACATACCAGGAACACTTATACTGGTTTAAAGGTGCCCTACCCCACATAAGAAATAGAGTAAGATTAGGCCCGCTCGGAGGAGAGGGGGCAACATGGCCGATATTAGCGGCCTACACACCACATCCTGACATTGACACAATGCCACAGGTAGACTTACTCAGACAACATAAGGATTTAATTAAAATCTACAGAAATTTTACACAATTCGTCATGAGGACTTTCACAGTCCAACCAGCAACAGTTGCAGCAAATGGTACCCAGTCTCAGGATACAGCAACTAAAATCACACCACAAACATTACACGCGGAAATGGGCAAAATGCCCACAAAACGTGAACAAATGCCATTCTGGGTAGCTCAGAAAGTAACTCAGCTCGAGGCAGTATTCCCGAATACTACCCCGTATGAAAAACACAGAATGTTAACGATCTGCTTGCCTAAGGGGATAACACCACTAGTAGAAGATTGAAACACTTGGGGCACAGTCTTTGCTGCCATATATACCAGAACTCATGGTATTCCTTCTCTAGCTGTAGTACCAGATGTATTAAGACAAATACAAAACGAATACGGAGCAGAACCTGCCCTAAATTTAGGGATGAAGTTACTAGGTAACTATGAGCAGGTATCAGCCATAATACTAGCTAATATTAGAGGGGAAGCAGCTTCAGTGGCAATCCGCCAACGCCTAAGGGAGTTCAGTCCTATAGACCAACAACACGAACTACCCAAAATAATTGAAACTGAATATGCAGAATTAGGCAGAGACAGTTTAGGTGGGAAAGCATTAAAACCACAACTGATGGGCAGTTCTGAAAAGGACACTTCCAAGCAGACACCGGCTTCTTCTAAAAAGAAGTGGGATAATAAAAAACAACAAAGCTTTAAAGGAAACAGATCTCAATCCAGAGGTAGATCTCCTCCACAGGAGCCCTCTGAAAAGAGGTATAACCTCAGGAATAGGGATAATATTAAGAAACCTGACAGGTATCAGGATACTGATACACGTTCCTCTCATTCCTTTCAGGGCTCGACAAAAAACTCAGAGAGAGAAGGACGGTCAGAACATAAAGAAGAGCGCACAAAGTCCAGAGACATGCAGCACACTCAAGACTATACTTCCAAAAAAGAAGAAAAGCCAAAATCAAAACCTCAGTGTAAGAAGAAGAAATTTGCAGGCATAAAAGATCAAACATGCCCAGAATTCTGAGGACGCAACTTCTGAACGGGGAATGGGCTCAGACGATGCTAGACAGCACGGCAGAAGTAACAATAGCTCGCCAGAACCTGATGGAATTTCTGGTGACAGTGGACTTGAATGATTACATCACGGTGGAAACACCAGATACAAGGGTGAGCGTCTCACATAAGTTACACGAGATAACACTCCAAATAGAGGGGGACAAGCCCAGGAAAGTTAAAGGTCTCTTTTGGGAAAACCTATTATCTGGTTATGACATCCTGTTAGCTGAACAAGATTGGCCGCCAGCATTCGTTATGGAGTGCCCTAGGGGAGAAACTGTAATTATTTCAGCATTTTCCGACCTTGTTCCCATTCATCCTAAACATGCATATGCACAGGAGTGGGCAGTTGCCCTAGCTCCAGCATTGTACAAAAATCATGCCGGATGGGATGAAGATTCAACCCACCACATGATCCCGTTAAAAGTTTCACCAAATGCACAGAGACAATATCCAATAAAGCAAGAAGCTAAAAAACAGGTCAGGGAGATCTTAGATCAACTTGAATACCAAGGGGTGATTGAAACATGCACCTCACCAATGAACAATCCTTTGTTTCCCGTATCAAAACCGGACAACTCATATCGTCTAGTTTTAGATTACAGACATTTGAACACATGCACAAAGACATTCGCTGTCCAAAACGCACACAGTGCCGCATTAATGAATAACATTGTGCGGAAAAAATACAAAACTACACTTGATATCTCAAATGGATTTTTCTGCCAAAATATAGCGCTTGAAAGCAGGAATTTGACCGCATTCTCAGCGTTGGGGTCCCAGGGACAATTTTGTCGTCTCCCTCAAGGGTATAAGAATAGCCCGGGGGTATTTTCAGCAAGAGTAACAGAGTTACTCCAAAATTTTGATGAGGAAGCATTGTCCTATGTGGATGATATTTATCTGCCGGACGATGACTTAAAAAGGCACTTGACCAGGGTGAGCACCATTATAATGGGATTCACCACTGAGGGCTACAAATTTGGGGGCATATTATCAAGGGGCCGCGATAAAACTATCGCCGCTTTAGCATCCGTTTTCGGGCGGAAAGCAGCGATAATTTTATCGCACTATCAGCAAGGACACGCCAGCGCGTGAATCCATGCCTCATCGCCCGTTTTTCTACCGCCCAGCGTCGCAACGCTAATGATATGCAAAGTGGGCGTACCTTACTAAACTGACTTGGTAAATGTCGCCAACACAACTAACTCCTATCATCAATCTTGCCCCACACCCGCGTAGCGATGTCAAAAGTAGTGCAAACCACTCTTATCGCTGGTTTCTTAACACCTGCTTTCAATCTGACTTAGCCATTATATCCTATGGGAGGTGGATTGTATGGATAAATCCACCCTGCCCTATCAACAAGGATTCGCCTATCGCCGTGCTTTTATTGCTGGATTTCCAGCGATAATCGCACATTTTGCCGCTATCGCTGGATTTTGTATCGCATTGGAGATATGCGTTGATGATAACGCGCTATCTTGGCGATATAATCCAGCGATAGCCGGCGATAATTATGCTCGCGTTAAACACGCATAGCGATGATTATCGCTGGCTGTTGCTGATATGCCCCTTAATTTTAAGAAATCTAAATAGCCCACCTCAATGTCCTGTTTTTAGGATATGAGCTTTCAAGTGAAGGGAAAAGCCTGGCAGCTAACTTTTTAGAAAAGTGTGCGCTGCTCCAGCCTCCAAGATCATTAAAAAATCTACGATCGATACTGGGATTCCTAAATTTCGGCAGAACATACATTTTAGATTACGCAAAAAGAGTAAAACCTTTCTACGACTTAATAAAACCTGACTTTTCAGTTAGACAATGGACACAGGAACACACAAACATCCTACATTCACTACAAGAAGACATGATAGCTTCAAAACACTTACAAACACACGTAAATGTACGCAACTTACAGGCGCGGTCGGTGGTAGGAGTGCCGGTCGGGCGGTGACGTGGGGCAGGGGGTAGTAAACTACGGATTAAGGCCTAATACAGGTAAGTAAACATTTAAATAAATAAAATGAATTTCGTTGTGAGCGCTGCATCGCCAAATGCGATGCAGTGCACGCAACGAAATTCGTTTTATTTATTTAAATGTTTACTTACCTGTATTCGGCCTTAATCCGTAGTTTACTACCCGCCACCCTGCCCCTCCCCCGCCCCACGTCACCGCCCGACCGGCACTCCTACCACCGACCGCGCCTGGCAACTTAGTGATCCGAGTAATAGCGGGTCAATGCGGGTACACTTACTTAACCTTCAATGAAGGCGAAACGGTACCAATCGCATACAAATCACACCTGTACACAAACGCAGAAATGCGTTTCACTTCAACAGAAAAAATCCTGACAGCAGTTCAGACCGCTGTAGCAAGAGAAAGAGCCCTGGCTCAGGGAAAACGCATAATAGTCATGACCCCAGTACCAGCTTTAGAAGCTGTTACAAAGGCTAGCATTCCAAATGCTAAAGCCTTACATCCGAGATGGATACAATGGGCTCATTCCCTTACTGCAACGGATGTTGAATACAGATTTGATTCAAGTCTAAAAACACAGGCATTCCTGCAATACGAACAAGAATATCCTCTACCAAACAAACCTTTGCCTCTAGATCAGTATGAATATATTATCTACACTGGCGGATCTGCTCAACCGGCCATAGGGAGTAAGTAACAATACAGCGCAGCATGTGCAATCGTTAAAGGTCGCATGCGGGATGGAAAATTCCATCAAAGTTACACCAAAACGCAATCTCTAGGAGACTGCACGGCTCAGTTGGCAGAGTTAAAAGCACTAATACTGGCACTGGTGAATACGGATCACGAATTCCCCACACTTATAGCGTGTGATTCCTTTTACTGTGTACAATCATACAATGAATAGTTATATAATTGGGAACAAAATGGGTTCAAAGACGCAAAAGGTGGCACAATTAAGCATAAAATGCTATGGGAACAGGTAGTTGAGTTGAAGAACGAACTACCAAGGGCTCACGTGATACATACACTGAGTCATCAGCGTGATGGCGTTCACGTTGAAGGGAATTCATTGGCTGATGAAGCCGTGAAGGGGGCTGTACGCACAGCGTCCGTAGCTGCAATCACTCATTCAAAAACAAGGATAGACGGTGAGATTATGGTGGCTGTTATTGCTTCAAGCAAAAACAGCGGAGCAGTACCAAAGAAATTTCCACTCAAGTACTCCTACAAGTTAGATGCGAACAACATTCCATATGCTCAGATTCCTGGAGTGGGGGCAGAGTAATACCAAATATGGATCGCAGGCAAGGTTTAATTCTAGCAGCACACGAGGGTTTGGGCTCTGCGCATACAGGCATTACAGTGACTATTTCATTGTTGAAACAGCGCTACTGGTGGCCAGGTCTAACAAAGCAAATGAAGGACAATGGGGTATATTCACAAGAACGTGTGCTAAACATCTCCAAAAAATGTTAAAGCAACTTCACACATCGCAGTATATCACGGGAAAATAACCCAGTGTTAACGTAGAATTCACAACACGGCGGTACCATGCGATAGTCTCCTGAAAACGCGAACAATGTCCGGGATACAACAACCGCGACGGTGATAAAAACCCAAACCCCAACGCAAAAAAACACGCGATGGGTCAAACCGCGATGAGGAAATCAGCGATAAGCAGCGCCAGGCCTGCAATACACACACGGCAGGCAGGAAAATCACTACAAAAGTAGAAAAAACACACAAACACAAAATAACCAACACCGAAGCACCATGGAGGCATCTGGAGCAGGCACAGAGGGCGAGCGGAACCCCACAAGCACCCCTGACGCCCAGCCTGGGACCTCGGGGACAGGGAAGGGCAAGGACAAGAAGAAGAGGAAGAGGCGGTTCGGTCCGCAGGAGAATAGCATCCTGGTCACGGAGGTGATGGAACACCATCAAGAACTGTTCGTCACCTCCAACGTGTCATTGGGCACCAAAAATGGAATATGGCGGTCCATCGTGGACAAGGTGAATGCCGTCGGAGAGCACAAGAGGTCAATGGACGAGGTCAAGAGGCGATGGATTGACATCAAGTGCAAAACCAAGGAGAAACTCACAGGAAACCTGAAGGCAGCAATGCAGACTGGAGGTGAGAGCCCAGCGCCACAGCTGGAGCTGGATGACATGGAGGAGCTGGTGTTGACAGTCATCAGTGTGGAGACTGTGGCAGGAGTCGGGGGAGCGGACACTGCTCGACATGAAACAACACAACAGCAACAGGGTGAGTAACCACCAGGTACTGGGGGATGGCGGGAGATGGCCACAATGGCACACATGCACAATCAAGCAGACCACAGTGCCCACCCACAATGACTCTGGATCATGGCCCTGATCTACACACTGTCACAATGTACATTGCCATGCTGTCTGAATGTGAACATGTACCATGTGGCTACATACATGTGGACACATTGTAATACAGCATCTCCCCTTCAAATTGCAGAGGCACCGTCAGCACCTCCTGCAGAGCAGTCCCAGCCACTCTTCACTGATGATGAGGAGGACACCCCCAGCATCGACACCCAAGCCCTCCAAGACATCATTGACATCATCCGCAACTCACCTCCAGGATCAGGGCAGCCCAGCTGCATCGAGGAGACCCCACCCACTCCACAAACCACCCAGCAGGAGGCGCCCACAACCCCGGCTGTCTCGTAAGACCCCCACGAACAACACATGGCCTTCCAACGCCGTGTGTTGGTGGGCCAGAGGGAGATGGCTGAGCAGGTGCGGGTGGGGTTCGACCTCATGGCTACCAAACTTGACGCCATCCATGGGTGTCTAAGTCCCATCAGGGACCACCTCCAGTCCCTAACGGACACCCACAGGCTGCTCCATGGTCTCCAACGAGCCCTGGCTGACATCGCTGGAGTCATGACTCGGAGACAAGAACACCTGTCCGCTCAGAGTGGCTCCAGCGATCTCAGCCGTGAGCTGGCACACATGCGGAGGCTCATGGAGGACATGGTGCGGATGGAGGTGGAAAGGATGGCAGCCACTGCTGCACATCAGCAAAATGTAGCTGGGATCTACCATGCCCTGCATATCCTCATCATGGCATTGCTGCCACAAGGCGTGGCGCAGATGAATGCTGCTGCTCCTACACCATCCACATCTCCGCCCCCTGGTGTGTCAGTGCCTCACAGTGCGGCAGGCATTTCCACTCCGGCACCTGATGTGTCACTGCCACACAGTGCGGCCGACAATCCACCTCCGGCCCCTGATGTGTCAGTGGCACACAGTGCCGCAGCCGGAACTGCACCACCCACAGGTGCGGCAGAGCACACATCCGAGGACGAGGACGTGGATGGGATTGAGATCAGAAGGAGGCACTAGCATTCATTTCTGCCACCTGGCCTCTTGCTGCTTGGTGCCGCACATAGCCCCATGACCTTCCACTGACCCACGATGCACTGTGCTGCACTCACCTTGGACCGCGACATGGACTGCCATATCCTGTTTGGTGACCAATGACACGGCGACCAGACTGTGGACTGTACCCTTCCTCTTCCGCTGTACTTGTCATTCCCTGATGGACTCTGGCTGGCCCTCCACGGGCCCATATTGTGAAGTGGGGTTGGCATGGCCCTGTACTGCTCCAGCTGCAAAACTCCACTGGATGTGCATTAAACATTCAGAAACGCACTGCTGTGTCATGTCTTTCATCATTCATGTATGAATGTGTGGATGAATGTAGGGACAGTGATTCCCCCCAACGTCAATGATGCTCATCTAGTGGGATTCCAGTCACAGTGTGCTACATTGCCGATTGCGTTCCGGGTGCCGTAGACACTACAACAGGGACACACGCATTAGTCACTTTCTTGTCCGGACATGGACTGAACCACGCCCAGAGCCCCCGAGTCATTGTTGCAAGCCCTGCGCTGGTCCGGCGTACGCCAGGCCAGACCACTCTGCTTACGCTCCAAGGGGGGGGCCACATAGCTACATGTTGCAGGTTTACACGCTAGGGGTCTGCAGGTCACTGGTCTAGTTGTCAGCATGTCACTGCCACTCCCTGAGGGCAGGTTTGCACACACACCACACCCATCCGGCACAGGCGTCACAGGCCATGTGACCCCGCCAATATAAGGGGCCGACAACGTCACATTCCCCACTGCCGGTGGTGACTGGATGACGGACGTTCCACGATTCTCAATCATAAAGGACCCATGAGTTGTTGCGCACAGGGTTATTCGCACCCGAAGCCATGCGGCCGTCATGGGCCTTCCACCACGTGGTGCTGACTGGGGTTGCACAGGGTTAGTGGCACCCGAAGCCTTGCGGCCGTCACGGGCCTACCACCACGTGGCGCTGACTAGGGTTGCACAGGGTTAGTGGCACCGAAATTGCTGAGCGGGTGTGCAGCCTTCGATGATGACGTGTGCACTGATGTGGTCTCTGCCATTGATGCCTCAGGACTCAGCGTCATGTGTGGGACCCGCTGGCCCGCGGTGAGGGTCCGCATGATATGGAGCATGCCATGGTGGCGGGACCGGGGCCTGGAGCTTGCATGGGCACGTGGTGTGCCCACTGGTGGACACACCGTTGGCGGCAGGGGAGCAGTGGGACCTGGGTGCGCAAGTGCGGACAGCCAGCACAGGCCGGCGGGAGGGGGCAGGGTGCGGCTGCATGTGTGCACAGGGACGGACAGGCATTGTTGCCGTGTGCAGTGAGATGGACTCTGCCATGATTGACTCTGGCCTCGATTACAGATTGCAGACCTGGTGGCTTGCAGTGTATACCGGCACGTGGTTGGAGACACACCGGTGGCAGCAGGTGAGCAGTGGTGCCTGGGTGCGCGGGCGGCAGTGTCCCTCCCTTTCTCTCTCTCTCTCTCTCCCTTCCTTTCCTTCTCTCTCTCTCTCCCTTCCTTTCCTTCTCTCTCTCTCTCTCCCTTCCTTTCCTTCTCTCTCTCTCTCTCTCCCTTCCTTTCCTTCTCTCTCTGCCTTTCTTTCATTCTCTGTTTCTCTGTGTCTCGCTCCTTTGATGTGCGCATAACACACGTTCTGATTTTGTGCTTTATTTTCCAGGCTGTGACATCAAGATTGTCCCAGACAGACCCGACAGGAGTCTTCCGCATTGGTGTTTTGTGTTGTATTTCAATAAAGTTTTTGGTTGTTACCTCAATGATGAGTGACTGTTTCTCGTTCTTCTGACCACACATGTGTGTTTCTTTTTGTCATTGTGCGACATCATGCGCTTTTTGTGGCTCTTATGTCGTGCATGGTATGTGTTTGTCCGGGAGGGGGGGCCCGGGGGGGGGGGCCTGGGAGTGGTGGCGGTGGGTGTTGTGGCCCTCTTGGGTCCCCGAGCTGCATGATCATTGGCTCCATGGCATCTGTGGGTCTTCCGATGTGGCTCTGGGCTGGGCTCCCTTTCGTGCTGCAGGTAGTCGTCCTGCTTAACAGCAGCAGAAGGCAGGTGTTAAATTCCTGCTGCTACCGCGGCTTATCGCCTATTTTTGGTTCGCATCGCAGATCTGGCAGTTCGTTGTGAAAGTGGTGTAGTGGTGTTTTCGTGTGTTTTTGCACGGGACGCCTACTCTGCATCTCATTAGGGTTAGTTGGTGGTGTCACCCGTGGGGGTAAAATTTGTGGCAGTTATCGCGGGAATACTGGCGATGTCTGCAGTTTGCACACGCTTGTGAATGGGGCGTTAAATCTATCTCCACTTTTGATGCGTTAAGGTGGCGATAACTCGGTGATAAGTCCTTGTGAATATGCCCCTATGTCTTGAAATGTGACATCTGCCAACAGATGAAAGGCTCCACCATAACACGCCCGGCACAGACACCGTTACTAAAATCAGACAAGCCACTCGCTTGTGTGTATCTGGACCACTGCGGCCCCTTACAATCTGATGGGGCTTACAAGTATATCATGGTTGCAGTGGATTCATGCTCAAGATTCCTATGGGTTTGGCCTAAGCGCTCGGCTGACGCTCGAACTGTTATAAAAGATTTGCGGGTCTTTATCGGGACATATGCAGTTGGCACGTTACATTCTGACCGTGGCCCGGCGTTTAGCTCTCGGACTTACAAAGAGGCCATGGAAAATATGGGCGTAGCATTGCGGTACTCCTCTCCATACCATCCTGAGGGAAATTCGGTTGTGGAGAGGAAGAACCGGGACCTAAAGCAATCTTTAACAGCTAGGGTATCAGGCAAGGGCGGTAGTTGGGTCAACCACATATATGGGGTACAGCGAGCACTCAATAATCAGCCAAGAAGTTCTCTAGGGGGTGCCACTCCTTACCAGGTCCTATTTGGGACAAGAATGTGGGTACCTGATCTTGGCTGTGAAGGCACAGTGGCGGATGAGAAACCATTTGATATCCATGATCGTTTGGCTGTTTTACAGGATCTAAATGAATCCAGGACACAACAAAGTAACGTCCACCTGAAACTGACCGCCACTGGGGAAGTCAAGGCAAACACGGCAAGACCTGTCTGGATCCCAAAGGTCGGGATCTGGTCAGAGAAAAATAGCGGACAAAAAAGAATTTGGACCATCATACAGAAAGCCTGTACCTGTCCTAGCAGTTCAAGGAACAAGAACTGTACTTTTGCCGCCTCTTGCCGGAAAAAAGGAGAAAAGATTTGTCTCAATTGACTTAATCAAACCACACTATGTGGCCGATACTGAACAGTAGGCCTTGTGGACTCCACAGTAGCAGGCGCCCTCCTCTAGCTACAATCCAAGAAGTTCAAACAGAAAGGCTCATCACGTTTGAAGAGCCTCTTGTACGGAATGAAGGACTGAGCAACAATGCTATGGAACTCGTTCCCCTTGAACCGCAAGTTCATCTTCAAAATTCAATTAAAAATAACACACAAGTTGCAATTAGACCAAATACAGACGTCTACGTCAACATGCCTCGACAAGAGCAAAATGCGATTTCAACAAATCCCGATCCAATTCCTACAATTGATCGAACTGCTTCTGGCTACTTCATGAACTTTGATACGTTTTCTTTGGATCCAAGTGAACCTGAAACGATGCCAGCCCAAAAATCACGTAAACAGCAAGTTAAAGACTTTGTGAACTTTCTCAAAAAGACTTACCTGGTATCGCCTTGGGTAGAACTATGGGTAATTACTGGGATACTATTTTTTCTTTTCTGGCTAGGCTTAGTTATAACTTTTAGCATGCTTATTAATGGACGATATCTGCAACAAAGCTCCGCAACACAAAAAGTAAATTTGATTCTGAAGCCACATCAATCGTCCCATCGTGAGCAGAGAGACTTGTCATCAGTGATCATTACAGCAGTTCCCATACCGGACGGTATAGTTTGGGACAAGGTTGATTTCAAAATATTCAGTCCAACTGAACTTTTAAAAATTTCTCATGTATTTCAAATTTTATTAAGCGATATCATTACCTCCAGTACGTTTTCTGATGATTGGGACTCTGAAACTGTTAATGATATGTTGTCTGACTTAGAGAAAACTGCTGCATTTCTAAACAATGAAATGTTAAAAGGATACTTCATTCTACGACACATTGTACTGTTATCAACATTATGGTCATCATTTCCTACACAAATCTATATTACCTAGAAACATTTTTGAGTACCACCAGTGGGAACATTGCCCTACACCACCTAAAAGTAGTTCGCAAACATTTGCACAGAAATTTTCATATTTTTCAGGGTTTAACACCACTGACCCGACCTCATATTATTATAAGGTTCCACCGACATCGGCACTGAAAATTATGTTAACAAACACCAAACAGATATACTCTGCTTCCTTTATCACCCAATTGTCTGAACAGGGTTTTGACCTATGAAAGGACACAATAGACTTAAAATCAGTCTGGGGTTCTAGAGACTGGCAAGTCCAGGGAACAGAAGCGCTATTTAGAGCATGCCTCATTCCACAGCAGATGATATTCTTAAATGACACTGTGCAACAGACGTCCTGTCTTGGAGTAGCCAAAAACAAGGACCTGAACACACCTCGGTTTCCAATACCATCACAGATGGAGGGGTGGCAAAATTCAACTTCACAAGAAGGGGCAACAGTAGATGACATTTTAAAGTCAAATTGATCAGACCCTGATTGGAAGAAATGGGTGGTTTGGCCTTTAGACACGAATACATGTCAGAGAAGATTCGGGGGTATAACCCAAGGGTTTCTTATCCACAGGCCAGACCCACGCTATGTACAAAGAGAGCATCCAGGGGTAGTGACATCCTACAGTGTTGGGAAGTTGTGTCTTGATTGGCTAGAGACCTCAACACTCACAGAAGTGAAACAACACTTATCCTTACTCACACAAGACATAGATCTTAGGGATTTTTTATTAGGTCCCAGGAAACCCCGTCAAAAACATTTCATATATGCTGGCATTTATGCTGCCTACAATGAAAACTGGAAAATATCCCAACAAGAGGCCGCAGAGAGGATACGGGAAATAGACTGTATTAACTTAGAAAAGGCATTAGCAGTAGTGGATAATAGGTTAACAACTTTAACCTCCAGAATATATTCCTTGAGCAACATTGTATCTTCTGCAATAGACATACTGGAACAAGATTTGGCCATGTTACAACACGGGCAATCTCAATTACGTTCTATTATGTCGTTAAGCTGGACACTGCAATCTCTGCGTGAAGGCTATGTGCCTTGGCGTTTTATCAACAGTACGTCTCTGTTGTCTGAATACAATCTAACAGATAAACAGATAGAAATGGCACAAAGGGGAGCTAAATATACAATGGTGCGCATTGAAAAGCTGGATAGATTACCATTTATGGTAGCAGAATCACCATCAACGGAATGGCTAATCCATGGCCATATAACTCTACCGGTCACTACCTTTCAGTTTCAATATTGCCTTGAGCAAAGGCAGGCAGGCAAATATGAGAAAATGGGTAAGGAATACATTAAGGAATCCTGGGAGTTACCATACAGATTTCGATGCCGGAGTGGGGATCGAGAAGTGTTTATAAGCGGTACAAACTGCAAGAACGCTTTAAGTGGTTCTCTCATGTGCCAGGACATTTCCCTGCATGGAGCTTGTAATGGCTCAGTGGCGAACTTGTCCTGCCTCATGAAAGGGACTCCAGCAACCGTGATTACACCGGTATTCGAGCTGCTCTCGAATGGGAGTTACTTGATGCTGAACGATCAAGGTTGCTGTGGGATGCTTCCGGGCATTGCCTATCTGGTCACTGTGAACTCCAGGGTTACTTGCTGTATGCAAGTATTGTTAACCCCAATAAATACAGTCAGGGAGGCGCCGTTATGGCCTTCATTGAATGTTTCCTTTATACAGTTTGATACTTTGAGCAGACTGAAAGCCATGCTTTTACAACAAACCGTACCCTTAACCTCCGCTCGAGAGACCTTTGATCTTCAAATCGCAAGGACCTCGACTGAGATACAGGCACTTATACGTACAAACTGCCCCTTTCATTTAGCAGAAATAGTGGGTCGTATCTTTAACATGTCTAATACGAGTGGTATTGTACACATATTTAAGACCATAGGGTAGGCCTGAGCGGTGAACTTCGCTCCGTTCGCGGAGTTTGCAGAGTTTTCTGCATTCCGCACTCCGCGGAGCTCGCGGAGTGCAGAAAACTCCGCTTCACGATGTGCAGCAGAGTTTTTTCCCCGCTTGCGATCGCGAACGGTAAGTTCGCGATCGCGAACAGTAAGTTCACGAGCGCGAGCTACCGCTCGGGTAGAATTTCTACCCGAGCGACAGGAATACCAGCACAAACTGCAGTTCGCACTGCACTACGCCACTCGCGGAACTTCGCAGAGTTTTTTGCAACTTCGCGAAGTTCCACGTAGCAAAACTCCGCGAACTACGCCCAGGCCTGCCATAGGGTCAGGATTTCTAAGCACCTTTCAGACAATCCTCGGAGTTATTACAAATTTTATACACTCCGTATTGGGAAGCGTTTTTGGAGGTCTTTCGCTGATCCTGCTTTCTATCGCAGGAATCCTGATTGTCATTTTTCTGCTCCGCAATGGACGGCCCAATTACCAATGAGATGGCAAACGCGCCCCTGGAGCGCAAATACCGTGAGCGCATGGTACAGCATCTGGGCACACCTCGCCTACGGGAACTGAGTGCGTCTTGGTTCCTATTGTTTAGACCAGTCTGGATGGACTGATTCTTACATGTTCTCCGATGCCTGTTTTGCGGTGAAGAATGCGTGTTGGATCTCTGTCTGACACTTGCAACGGACACGCCTGCGGACTTGAATACCAGGCTGGAACCTCTGAGGGCCCATGCTCGGCAATGTCCCCAGCGTATGCCTATATTAATGGCTGCATTCCTTGAGAATCCGCAGGTGCCTTTTACAACTGGTTTGAGCATCAGCTCCTCCACCAGCATTCAGGTTTCGACAACAGCACCGGCTGCCTCTACACCAGCTATTGGCAGCTCTGAATATCATTTATGCTCCATTGACGTACTCTGCGAGGTTTTGCAAGGACTGTCCCCCGCAGCGGCAAGCAACGACGATGTTGCGTCTCCCAGCCAGGACACTTAGGGGCCGATTCCGATTCGGGCCGGAAATCTCTCAGACCGAGCCGGACCCGGAGAGATTTCCGACCAAATCGGACTCTGGCAGTCCGACCGAACGAGTACGATGCGCACGCATGCCATCGGACTCGAGTCGGTCGGACTCCCATTGAAGTCAATGGGAGCCGGTCGTACAACGCGTACGCGGGCTCCCATTGACTCCATGGGTGCGAGGTGGACAAGGGCGCCCCCTACAGCAGGTACGCGTCGATGAGCGTACATGCACAGGTAGGGGGGACCCATGGGTCCCCCCTGTGTGCGACTCGCGCGCCTACGCGTACAGGGGGGTCCGACGTGGACCCCCAAAGTCCGGCTCCGACAGCTTTTTCGAGCCGGACGGCGCGAGTCGATCGGAGTGGTCGCGCGCGCATCGTACTTACCCGGCCGGGAAACGTCTCCATAGCGCGGTGCGAGTCGTGTCCATGCGAGTCGGTCGGAGCGTGTTGAAGCCGCGTTCGAGTCGGTCGGAGATTTCGCGGGTGCCTGCATCGTACTCGCTCGGCCGGACCCGCGTACGATTCGGTCGGGAAACAGGGCTCCGAATCGGATCCGGTAAATCCGAATCCGATTCGGAGCACTACCGGCCGAGATCGGAATCAGCCCCTTAATCTATAATTGGCTCATTGTGTGCTGGGAAAGAAATCAGTTTTTCTTTTTCTCCAAAACTCGACTAAAATTTGGAACATTTCCTTTAAATTGACACTTTCGCTGGAAAAGCATGGCCTTCTGATGCTTATAGTGGTTTGACTTATATAAACAAACTCAATTAGGACTTCGGCTTAAGTATCAATCCCCAAAAAACTGATTTTCGAAGTAAAAGATTTTTCTATCTTCGTCTTTTTTCACCTCTTAGAACTGTTTTTAAATGATTTTACGAAAAATGTTTTTATAAATTTTATGCACTTTTACCTTGTAAAGAGAATAGTTCGATGGCATTTTATCATTGTTGATTATTCGGAAGAGGAGTGGGTGTTATGTTTCATATAGGTACCCTAATATAGGCCCGGGTAATATGTTACACCTTCACCTACATTTCCCCCTATACTACACAGTAACGGACCTTTTAGGATTGAACCTTTACCTAGTTCTAGTCCTGGGCACAGAAGGAGGGTTTCTCCGTGAACAATAGTGTCCTATAACTTCATCAATAGACTCACACAGTATGAATGAATATTCATAAGGGTTCTGGGAAACCAGGCTGGGGCTACACCACCTGCTTAATATCTACGTACACGGTTTATCCCATACGTCATCCTTAAACCCTACAATGGCTAACACAAGAAACAAGGGACAAAGATACTTTCTGCATAAATACCACACAGCTTGCTAGTGTTAGTCAGAGGGAACCGAGACTTCCAGGCGGACACACTGACCAGAGACGCTGAGGCTCCTGCATGCCGACGCTCCAGCTGACAGTGGTCTAACACATCACCTTGCAGGGTGTCCAACTCGAGACCAAGACGGGGTCCCACACTCTCTCACTTCAGGTAATGGGGTTAGACTAAATCCTAGAGGGATTCTTGGCTTCACACCTACTCACATGCTAGGTACACTTAGGTACATCTAGATAGGCATCGTAGGAGTACGCGCTTTCTTTTATCATGCATTTTATATCCAGGTATGCATTTATGATTATTGCAAAATGGTAGAACTGTACTATCCATTTGTATTCACTATACTGCTGATTATATATATCTGCTACTGTCTCACAATTATTGCAGCACATCTATTTTACACTAGAAGAACAACTGTACAATAAATTCTTATTGTAACACGCCCGACTGCTTCTTCTGTGTAACTCTCTGAGACCTAAAAAGTGAGCACGAGTGACTGAGCGAAAAGCAGTATATTGTTTCCACGATCCTGAGGGATCAGGGATGTCATGTTCTGAGGTTGCCAGAAACTATTCTCTCCCCGATAAGAGGAGACACTAGTGGCACTGTGAGCTAGCTAAAACAGAAAGGCTAACATTCTCGGTGGGGGTGCTCAGAGCCAGTCTGCCACCAAGCCCACAGTTGATGTTATCCAAACACGCAGATTCTATATAGGTTATATAAAGGAACTACACGACAGTATGCAACACATAATATCTCGTTTTATTTTTGTTATCCTTTGTTTGGTATGACACAGGGTGATTCTTTTCTTTTCGTATGGTCATGAAATGTTTTTGCATTTTTATTAAAGGGAAGGGATGCGTAGTAATGGGTATATTTAGGTAAGTAGTATTGTTGTAATCATCTCGAATGTAGAATTAGAATTGTTCGGAATGTTCTCTGTATTTATGTGGGAGGTAGAATGTTGGGAACAGATGATGCTGAGTTGTGCTTGTACTCAGTGGCGGTTAGCCGAGGGAGTGGTGCGGGGCGGTGAGGCGGGGCGGGGGAGGGGCAGGGTGGGGGTAGTGTACTCGCACTTACGACGGACAGAACTGTTGTACTACTGCCTGTTCACCAAGCTGGACTAGATTGTCAGTAAAGAAGGGGTGTAATTTGCATACCTGGTCCAGCGTCATCTCTACAGTCCTCTATTCACTGCAGCAGGAGCAGTAATTGTAGCACAAGCCCCCAACCACAGTACCACAATGTGTGTCAAAAACATCAATGCTCAGGACCATCAGTTGACGAAAAGTGAAATATGCAGAGAGCTACTGAATGTTTCCCACTAGGAGACAGCCGGGAACAAGAATACAGAAATGCCTCTACTCTAAGTAATCAATGCATGCTGTCAAAGGAACTCCTGAACATATCCTCACGCCGCTGAAATGTGCAATTTATACTAACAAGGCCAAGGGAAAGTGTTTTTAAAATACTCAAAATTCAATGTCTACAAGCTGTGCATGAAAACACAACTAAAGCAATACATCAAACAGCCTTTCTCACTGAAAAGGCCAGACAGCGGGTGGGTCGGCGCGATCAATTCTAGGTCAGTTGTACAAAATGCCACTGGTATTTATTCATGATCCACTCACAGAATTGCCTGCACATGGCTTAGCTCCTTCTAGAAGGGAAAATACATATTTTCGATGAAACAATCCCCCATAGCTTCACAGTTCTTTATACAAAAAAAAGATCAAAAGATCAAAAGGAGGCTATTGGCTTTGAGTGAGAAGGCACATCACTCCTCCTACTGTGACTTTGCAGAAATATGAAATAGAGCTTCTGAACACATTGCTGCCAGATGCCAAACACATTATTGAATGGCCACCATGTTGTGCATTTATGGTTACCATGGTGAGGCTGTGAGGGGGCAAATCTTTACAGTGGCTTTTTCTTAGTCTCTACCAATGATTCTTTAAAAATCTAAGGGGCATATTCTCAAGGACTTATCGCTGAGTTATCAGCACTTTAGCGCAGCAAAAGTGGCGAAAGAATTATCGCCCCATTCCCAAGCTGGTGCAAACTGCCCACATCGCCAGTTTACCAGCGATAGCTGCTGCAAAAAACATTGCCACGGATGAGAGAGACAACTAACGCTAATGATATGCACAGTAGGCGTTCCCGTGCAAAAACACACGAAAACACCACTTCGCGATATTCTCAACTTCCAGCCAGATCTGCGATGTGAACCAAAAACAGGCGATAAGGCGCGTTAGCAGCAGGGATTTAACACCTGCCTTTTTCTGGTGTTAAGCAGGACGACAAACTGCAGTAGAAAGGGAGCCCAGCCCAGAGCCACATCTGAAGACCAACAGATGCCATGGAGACACTGATCATGCAGCTCAGAGACCCAAGAGGGCCACAACACCCACCGCCACCACCCCCAGCACCCCCCCGGACCACCCCCGCCCCCTACTACCACCAAGCCAGTGCAGAACAGGACAGCGGACGTTCCGAAAACGGCATGGCCCCTCAGCCACACAATAGCAGAATGTGGGGAGAGGTGGGAACCAAGTATGTGTGAAGGAGGCAAGTCACCCATGAATAAGAATGCACACAATGCCAAGTGTGGCGGTGATGTGCTGGACAGACCTCAGTATGCAGAGCACAGACCTATCCATATGGACATATGCTGCAGGTGTTTGCAGTGTCGTGGAGAGTGGACGCAACCATGTTACCTCAGGCAGTGGGGAAGACCTCGGTCATGTAGCTGTGCCGTCCCCCCCTGTAAGCGTAAGCAGAGTGGGCTTGTCCGGCGTATGCCAGCCCAGCGTAGGAGTGTGAATAAATAGGCCGGGGTTCTGGGCGTGGTTCACTTCTGGGATGGCCAACGCGTCTGCCAGGGTGGCACCCCTCACCCTGCCACAAGTCCACCGCCGTGACCGCCAGCCTCCTCAGCCGAATGCTGGCTTCCACGACACAGGCCCCCAGCGCACCCAGCCGCACAGCACCACGGAGTTATGTGTGTGCTGGATACTGCCTCCGGCCTACAATGCGGTCAGCAGGGCTCACAATTCAGATCGAGTCGCGATTGCAGATGACGCAGTCCAGTAGGCAACAGACATTGACCCCAGTGTGGCCCGCCCAGACCACGCATCATCGCTGGCTGCTCACCCCCTGAGTGCCACAGGTGCCACTAACTCTGTGCACCACAAGTCAATGCCACGTGGCTGCGGGCCCTTGCTGACCTCTGCCTCTGGCCTACACTGCGGTCAGCAGGGCTCACAATTCAGATCAAGTCGCGATTGCAGATGACTCAGTCCAGTAGGCAACAGACATTGACCCCAGTGTGGCCCGCCCGGACCACGCATCATCGCTGGCTGCGCACCCCCTGAGCGCCACAGGTGCCACTAACTCTGTGCACCACAAGTCAACGCCACGTGGCTGCAGGCCCTTGCTGACCTCTGCCTCCGGCCTACACTGAGGTCAGCAGGGCTCACAATTCAGATCGAGTCGCGATTGCAGATGACGCAGTCCAGTAGGCAACAGACATTGCCACCAGTGCGGCCCGCCCGGACCACGCATCATCACTGGCTGCGCACCCCCTGAGCGCCACAGGTGCCACTAACTCTGTGCACCACAAGTCAATGCCACGTGGCCATATTGAGGCAGAATTCAATAGGCAAAAGACATTGCTCCCAGTGCGGCCCGCCTGGACCACGCATCATCGCTGGCTGCGCACCCCCTGAGCGCCACAGGTGCCACTAACTGTGCACCACAGCTCATGGACCTTTTATGATTGAGTCACGTGCTGTGGACTGCGGACGCAACAATATCACCTAAGGCAGTGTGGAAGACCTGGGACGATGATGATGAAGATGAGGCAGGTGTAACACACCCCACTGCAGCTGCGGCAGGAATATCCCGAAGGGACACAATCATTGACAATTTCTTCACATGAGCACGCCCAGCTCTGTTGCCACTATCTCAGTGCACCACAAGTCATGGCCCCTTCTGATTGAATATTGGGTGACCTCTGTAGTTGCTCCGGCTACCTCCATGGTGCTTCGCAGTTGTTAGTGTTATGTTGGTGTTTTCTGTTTCCGCTTTAATAGTGATCACTGTTCAAGTTGTTGCCAGCACCAACCACTTACTGAGGGCTGGCTCACACTCACCCCACACCCATCCAGCACAGGCGTCACTGGATATGTGATCCTGGTAATAAAAAGGGGCCGGGCGCACGTGCCCGTAGCCAGTTCCACTATCTATCCAAGTGTGTCCGTGTGGTCATTATGCATGAATGATGGCCCCGGGCCCTACCACATTACATTGTGCTGTGGACAGCGGACGCAACCATGTCACCTCAGGCAGTGGGCAATAGCTTGGACATGTAGCTAAGTCGTCCCCCCCTGTAAGCGACAATGTTGCAATGTAGCATGCACCCGGAGGGCGGGCTCGCACGAACGGAGTGATGAAGGAGGGCAAGACCGCTCGGGGTCCAGGATGTAAATGTAAATCCGTATTTGTAAAGCGCGAACTACTCACCCTTACGGGTCTCAAGGCGCTGGGGGCCGTTGTGGAAATTAAGTGAGCTATTGCCCAGAGTCACATGGTGCTGAGCAGAGCTGCCGCTGGAGATCGAACCATAAGCCCTGTGCTTCAAAGTCAGCTGCCCTGGCCGCTGCACCACACCTCTCCAGGATCATACATGCCAAGTGTTGTGTGTAACTGTATTGCCGCAGCATGAGCGAAATGCCCAGCCACATTAGCAGCACCAGTTCAGCCAGGCATGTACTCTACATCTGTGTCCGCCCTATCCTTTACATAGGCCTACACTCACGTGGCCCACCACCTTCAACGGCCAACATCAGAGTGTCGTTGTCAGGCTTGTGGACATGCGCAGACAGGCATGACAATACTGTGCCATAGGAGTGCAAGTGATGCAATCGCGCAGCGCACATAAGTAAATGGGTATGGGGGAGGGAGGAGCAGCTGTGAGGCAACGTAACACACAGTGATGCCGCTCATATGCCACATGCAAGTCATGTCAATAATGAATCACAAAGTCCCACTCATCCCACCCCACACCCAACAAGCCACTTCACATCCCATGACGGAAAGCAGATAACAAACTTACACTAGGGATGAAAGCTCCTTTGTCTGAACTATCAGGCGGAAGCACATTTGCACCTCCGACCTTGGAATTGCATGTGCCCGGCACCCCCTGACAGATACTATCGCAGCTGATGACGACTCCCACACTACGCACAGCCAGACGAAAGACCAACGTATACACACCCCACACACAGAAGTCCTTGCTAGAAGTTATCTTGCATGGAATGGCCTTCACACTTACTCCCACAACATCCCAGGCGTACAACCGGTGCACACTATAACAACTTATTGATACGAGATGTGGCATTTCATCCACAGAACTGGCGCAGGTCAGAACAGTGCCGCTTCCACAAGGGCCACTAACGCAATGGCCGAACATCCCGGACACATGCACAACCCCTGTCACATGGAACTGTACCGTGCACGAATGCTGCATTCACTGGGGGCACTGCCATTGGCACTGCTGCGGATCAGTTACCGGCTAAGCTTCCGCCTTGCCAACGTCACCTGCGTTCAGCCTGTGTTGCATTGTCGATCGTGCATGTTCGAGTGGTCCATGGATGTCTGCCTATCCAACAGGACGGTAGCTGAACTGGATTTTGATATGCGTGTGCGCCCCCTGTTGGCCCACGACCAGGAGTGTCACCGTGATACCAGTTTATGGGATGCCTTGATACTTGGCATACATGCTGGCAGCTGGACCTGGGAGATTGCACAAATCCTCGTGTGCAGTGACCACATTCAACCGCTCCCATATTGGGCTGTAGTGCTAATTGGTGAAAGGGGGTGGACGCAGCACATCTGTCCGGACCTGCTAATGGATAGCCTCGCCGTCCTGTTTGATGAAGTCGACACCGACCTCATGTTGGAAATGTTAGCCTACGAAGCTGCAATCGCTTTCATGGACGAGTAACTACGTACCTGCAACCACAACTGATTGGAACAAATTTCACATGTCCCGACACCTTGTTGCATCTTGGAGATCTGGTCATATATCCCACGACAACAGTGGACATGGCTGCACTCGCCTGGACTCCGAAAACATGAGCGGACAACAATGCGTGTTAACACACACCTGTGAAAGGTGAGGCACTCCCCCGGAGTGGACAGCGGCGCTTGGCAAGGTTCCTCATTCTGACATACTGCTGCATTGGTCTGCATGTTGTGGCACTTATCTTGCCCGTACTGACACGCATATGCTAATAAAGTCTACGCAGCTTCACTTATATTCAACTGTGATGAGTGTTGATTTGAATGACAATGTGTGTCTCAATGCCTATCTGGGTCACGGCCATACATGCATATTGATAGCATTACCCAGGGAGTGCCTTGTTATATCCTCAGTATTACATTTACATGTAAACCAGCCTAGGTCCTCCTAGCTGCTCAGCCAGAGTGTGAGTTGGTTACGGAATGTTGGTGTGACTGTGATGCGAGGAATGCCTGGGTGCCTGAGTGGATGAGTGGTGACAGTTAGAGATGGGCTGAGGAGCTAGGCAGGCTGCTCCTCGTGGGGCTGGTACTTGACCAGAGCTGGCTGGACAGAGATTGATGCTACCTTGACATGGAACCAATAAAGAAGACTTGGAAAATACTACATGGCTACCATTGTCTCTATGTCAAGGGTACAGCATGCCTCTTTTGTGGAACCACAGTCCCTACATTCATCCATTCTTTCATTCTTAAATGGTCATGGCCATGAAACATCAGTGTGAATTGGGATGTTTTATTCACATTCGGTGGAGTGTTGAAGCTGGGCCAGTACAGGGCCATGCAAACCCCACTTTACATTGTTGCCCCGTGGAGGGCCAGCCAGAGTCCTTTCGGGATTGACATGTTCATAGGGAGTGGAAGACTACAGTCCGCAGTGTGATTGCTGTGTCATTGGTAACCACACCAAATATGGCAGTCCATGTCGAGGTCCAAGGTGAGTGTCGCTTGGTGTCTGGGGGGACAGAGGGAGGTGTTATTCCAGGGCATGATGTAGAGGGCAGAACCAAGCTGAACACAGCCATATGGCGGAGATGAATGCTAACACTTGATTCTAGCCACAAAGCCAGATTCATCATCATCATCTTCGTCCTTTGATGTGTCAGGTGCCTCACATGAGGGTGGTGGTGTTCTGTCTGCATCACTGTGTGGCAGTGACACATCAGGGGATGGAGGTGGGAAATCTGCCACACTGTGTGGCACTGACACTTCAGGGGGAGGAGATGTGGATGTAGTAGTGGCACCAGCATCCATCCGCGCCAGGCCTTGTGGTGGCAATGCCATGACGAGGATCTGCAGGGCATGGAAGATCATAGCTACATCTCGCTGGTGTGCAGCCGTGGCACACATTCTTTCCGCCTGCATCCGCTCCAAGCTCTCCATCATTCTCCTTATGTGTCCCAACTCACGGATGACATCGCTGGGGCCACTCTGACTGGACAGTTGTTCTTGTCTCAGAGTCATGACTCCAGCGATGTCAGCCATGGCTTTTTGTAGAGCAAGGAGCGGACAGTGGGTGTCCGTTAGGGACTGTGAGTGGTCCCTGATGGGACTTAGACACCCACGTATGGCATCCAGTTTGGCTGCCATGAGGTCGAACCCCACCCGCAGCTGGCCAGACATCTCCTCCTGGCAC
The DNA here is from genome assembly GCA_963921515.1 of Calotriton arnoldi. Lineage (NCBI taxonomy): Eukaryota > Metazoa > Chordata > Amphibia > Caudata > Salamandridae > Calotriton > Calotriton arnoldi. Next base: position 479,392 of record CAWUFW010008771.1, read on the forward strand.
CCTAACACACGGCATTGGGAGGCCATATGTTGATCGTGAGGGTCCTGGGAGACAGCTGTGGTGGTGGGTGCTTCCTGCTATGTGGCCTGTGCAGGGGGTGGGGTCTCATGGATGCAGCTGGGCTGCCCTGCTCCTGGAGGTGGTGTGCCGGAGCTGTCCCTGAGCTGTTGGAGTGCGTCGGTGTAGATGTTGGGGAGGTTCTCTTCATCATCAGTGCTGTGTTGTTGGGTCTGCTCTGCAGGAGGTGTTGATTCTCCCTCTGCAATGTGAAGGGAAATGCAGATTGACATTGTGTTCACATGTATGTTCACGCATTGTGCAAGTTTACTGTCAGACTGCATGGCAATGTACATTGTGACTGTGTATGAGGAGATGCCTATTTGAAGCGGGACACTTGGCATTTCTACACCATCTGGGATGTGAGGTTGTACTTGTACATTGTCATCTCACAGTTTCCTGCTATGCCAAATGCGAATGGCCATTTTCTAAACACAGGCAGCAGCAGTTGTGTCCTCTGTTCTGTTGTGAAAGTGTTGCAGTTTGTACCACGTTGTTGTCAATTTTGGGGTGCTCTGCATCTTGTGTGTGTGCTGCATTGTGGGTGATTTGCCCCTTCGGGTCTGATTTTGCTGGCCCTTATCCCTTTCAGGCGGTGTGCCTTTCACTTCTGTGCTTATGCAGTGCTGAGCTGTTGCAGACTTGGGTAAATTGGGCCCTTGGTCGGAGTTGTGACTCTTGGGCATGGTTTGTCCGCAGATGTGCTATACTTACTTGTGCATGTGTGCCATTGTGCCCATCTCCCCCCGTCCCCCCAGACCCTGGTCGTTACCCTGTTGCTGTTGGCTCAAATCATGTTGTGCAGTCCCCCGACTTCTGCCACCGTCTCCCCAATGATGGTCCCAGGCTGGTCCTTCGTGGGGCTTGTGGGGTTCTGGTTGTCCTCTGTTGTTGCTCCGGCTACCTCCATGGTGCTTCGCAGTTGTTTGGGTCTTGTTTGTGTTTTTGGTTGCCGCTTTTATAGTGATTTTGGCCGCCTGACTTGTGGGACTTGCAGGCTGGTGCAGCTTATCGCTGGTTTGGTATCGCGGTTGGGCCTATCGCAACTTTTTCCGCGTTCGGGTTTGGATTTTTATCGCCGTCCTGGTGATGTTATTGCGGCCATTTGACGCGTTATCGGGAGACTATTGCATGTTACCGCCGTGTTGAGAATACGACGTTAACACAGAGTTATTTTCCCGCGATATGAAAACGTTCGTTAGCCTTTTTTGGCGATGATTATCGCACGTTCTTGAGAATATCCCCCTAAGATGTTTGCTCCGAAGAGACCTCAGTACATGCGATGCAAATCCCCACCATCAATGCAAACACACACAGTAAATGTAGCAGTGTTGACTCCAGTACCCCTTGATGTTTATGTATTTTTTTAATATACTTTTTTCTGACTGAAAAAAACAATGGTTAAAGTGATGCTATAGTTAAAAGTTGAAATGAGACACAAGCTAAAAAACGCCAAAACATTGAAATACGCTAGTTTTAGTTTATTGAACTAACTATGATTTGCATCACCATCATACACTGCCTACGACCTCATATATTACATCGCTGGGGGTCAGGGTGCGCTCATTCTGCTCCCTTATATGTTTTTTCATTTTATTTTCTTGACACGGGGACCGTGCTCCTGAGTCCTGTGGTGGCTCCTGAGTCCTGTGGTGGCTACCACAACGTATTGTTCATATTGTGCCCAGCCAATCAGGATTGAATAGTCCTCTTTAAAGAGGCCAATGAGAGCATATCTGGCTACCAATAGACTAAATATAACCTATTTTTTTAACCCCTTCATGGCCAACCAAGCACCTCTTTAAAGGCAACTTTCTCGAAAACGGCTACATAAAATTACACCAATAATAAAAGCATGTTTTTGGATAAAGTTCTAACTTTTTTGCCACATTTCCTGTAATTTTTTCATCCATTTTTCTGTATCTGCTAAAGAAGTTTCCAATAGAAATAAAAAAGGCAGATTAACGTTTTGAGGCTCCTCCTATATCTTGGCCCTCACTCGGCCAAACTTTCCAGGATGGAGCTAAGCTGGATGAACTTTTTTGGGAAATTTTCGTGCAGATTTGTCAAAGTTGTTAGCAAAATACAAACTGCTCCTCTTATGAAAACTCTGACCTAGCAACAACTATACAGTGTTGGTTGCCACTGTGTGATGTATATATATAGAGGTAATGCATCCCCTCTCTTAGCAATGGTTACAGCTTGTACTCTGCACATCTGCATATATGGTTTATGCCATGGCATTTTTCGTGTGTGTTTGCTTGAAAGAATGGCATTTAAACAGAGCTAGTATGCAAGGGGTTTCAATTGTGCAATAAAGTAATAGCACCTTAAAGACTGCTCATGAGTGTAAGGAGAATCTCTTCTATGTTTAAGGGAATTGTAATATACAATATGAGAGGCAGTAAACAATGATTTTCGCATGTGAATTTCACACTATGGTGGTATTAAACTGGAATTTGATCTTTGCATTGTGCTAAAAACACAGGAAATATGTATTAATTAATACTATCGCTCAAAATAACATCAATTATTGAGCCATATTTTTATTCACTGACATGGCATGCATACCACTAAGGAAATCAAAACAGCCTGGACCCAGCATTCCTTCTTGAGTGAAGTGAAACCCTTCCTCCCTGAAACTTACTTCACTGCAACTTCTACAACCTTATTCCTCTCACACCTGGATGAAGGAAACACATTCACTTATTTGATCGTCATATTCATCCTTTGGGCTTAACAGCACATGATTGTACATCTGATAACATGCCAACTCATAATATTACCAATATTAGGCCTATGGACTTATTAGGCAGCCCCCAGTCCCTAACCTTTCAACTTACAACTTCTAGCCAGACCCAAGGAAGTAGCGGTAATAACTACTTGCAGCTCATTTCCTGGATTGTAGCAGGTCTTAGGCTAAAAATATCTCTTCCAGAATGGAACACTTTCATGGACAATCATGATATCTGTCTTTTGCAAGACACGTGGTTGGTTGATCCTGTTCACAAGCAAGGTTATCTTAACTTTGTTGTTCCTGCTATTCCCAGTTCGAGGGGCAGGGCTGCAGGGAGTCTGCTAATCTGGACAAGAAACTCCTTAAATTGTACGATATGACAATTTAAGATCGATTCCCCTGATATATTGGGCATCCAGTTAACCACTATCAATCATCTAAGGATAATCATTCTTAACATCTGTGCGAGGGGGGCCAGTAAGGGCTCAGGGGCATATTTACGTTCCCTGGCGCATCCCTGCATATCAGCAGGGATGCGCCAGGGAAAATGCGTCACGCAAGTTTACCCTTGCGCCACGTCCGATGCGCCGCATTTACAATGCGGCGCATCGTGGCGCAAGGATAGGCAGATGCGTGACGCATCTGCCGGCGGAAGGTTGACGCAGTGCTGAAGTCGTGTCGCAAGCGCGACGCAACTCCAGCACTGTTCCAACCTTCCCTATCCCTAACATGGTGCGTCAATCCTTACGCCTGCTTGAAGCAGGCGTAAGGATTTGGCGCACCAGCGTCGGAAAAGTGACTGCGTGAAATCTTGTAGATTTCACTACGTCACTTTCCGAAGCTACCTGCGCCGGAACGCCCCCCTGCGCCGGTACGCCCACATGAAACCTGACGCAGGTTTCATGTGGCGCAGGGGTTTACTACGTGACGCATCTCCCTAGATGCGTCACGTTGTAAATATAGCGCAACGCGGCGCATGGTTTGCGTTGCCGCTGCGTCACTTGCGTGACGCAACGGCCGCGCAAAAGTGGCGCAAGGGGCGTGTAAATATGCCCCTCAGTGTCAAAAACCCTTCAAGTTCTTGACCACATTCTTGATTCACTCCCCCGAAATTATCATCTCATTATAGATGGGGGGGGGACTTTAATATAACTTTGAGCCATTGGCTGACAAAGACGAGCTTACATTGGAGGAAGAGGACACAGCCTGGGCTGTTCCTCTCCTTGATCCGCACCTGGGCTCGCTCTGCTGTTTACTTAAAAGCACTAACTATTGAGTATGGCTTGAGAGCACTCAATGGTCATGTTAAATCTGATATTCAAGGTGCCCATACTTATAATAAACCATCGCATACAAGTCGCATAGATTATATTGTGGTGGACTTGAGGTTGTGGCCAATAGTCATTGACATGGTGTCACAGAAAGAATAGACAGTGACCACAATTCTCTATCTGCAATTTTCATGTCTTTCTGTGAATCTATTAACCTAGATCATGCTCCAGCCACCTACACTAGAGATGCCGCCCCCACAGGTGATAAACACCATTTCAAATGGCCCCAGATGGCTGCTTCTCCTCGAATTCTGGCAGCGATACAAAATGACCGTTATGCAGCTATCAAGCAGATTGAAGAAGCTCGTGTAAGCACTCACAACCTATTGACCACCATCGACAAGGCTTTTTTAAGCAAGTTTTATCGCTTTTTATAATCCCTAATGCATCACTGAGGAAGCCGAAAAGGAAAAGGCAGCATTCGTGGTATAACAACGAATGTCATGCCATAAGTCATCTATTAGTCAAGGCAGTAAAAATGTAAGATTTGACACAGATACCTGTTTTAAGGAAAGCATACAAAAAGGCTAAATTGCATGCTAAAAAAGAATGGGATGAGCAAAGGTGGAGGGCCCTGTTGGACTCATCCTCCATTGGCGATTCGTCCAAGTTCTGGGACTTGGTGGCTCCGTATTGTTCAAGAGCCACACAGAACTTGGATAATAATGTGGCTGCCTCTGATTGGGTAAATTACTTTCGCAGTTTATATACTGTTGATTCTGTGGATCCCGCAACATCAACAGTTTTTATACCAATCTACACAACATCCAGCAACACGCCGATGTTTGAAACTGCAGACATTATTCAGGCCCTGAATTCATTTTCACGCGGGTGTGCACCTGGCCCAGATGGCATCCCTGCCGATATTTGTTTAATATACATAGAGCCCTGGTGCCAGTATATTTTAGCCTTGGCCAATGCAATTGCAGCAGGAGCTCCCATTCTTGATTCATGGAAAGGTGCCATAGTCTTACCCATAGTCGAAAGAGTCGACAGTTCCTTACCATCCAACTGTAGGCCAATAAGCCTTATAGATTGCATTCAGAAAATCTTTGGTCGGTGCCTACTTAACAAGATACAATATTGGATGGACGAGAATAATATTCTAAGCCCCTTTCAAGCTGGCTTCAGTACTAAGGTTTCAACTATTGACCAGGCTTTTCGATTTATGTTAATATACTGGAGAACTGTACTGATCCATGGTGACAGCTTGTATGTCACGTTTGTTGACCTAAATTCAGCCTTTGATATGATTTCCTGACCAAAACTGTTGCGTATTTTGGCCTATTTGCATATGCCTGTGACAATATTATCTCTTTTAATCCATTTTCACAAAGGCAACTATGCACGTATAAGATGGGGAGGTGACCAGACACAGCTGACAGAAAGAGTACTGGTGTGCAAAGGCGTTTGACAGGGATGTGTGCTGGCACCCACGCTGTTTTCATTTTTTACTAATGACATTGCTTCCATTTTGGTTCAACTGGAGGCAGATGCTCCATCGTTGGTAGGTTATAAAACTCCAATCCTTTTATTTTCTGACAACACCCTGTTGATTTCCAAGACCCCGTCTGGCCTCCAAAATCTTTTGGATCGTTTTAACAAATTCTGTGAGGATCGGGGCTTGTAAATTAACACTTTAAAGGCCAAGGTAATGTCCTTTAGGCAGCATAAATCATTCAAGAGCAAACTCATCCTGGGTGGAACGTTTATTAAATAAGTTATCTCCTTTGCATAATTAGGGGTTACTTTTACAGAGGATATGTCTTGTCAACCGCACATTAGTAAGGCCACAACTAGGTTAAAGCAGATCTCTGGCGCAATACTTAAGGAGTTTTCAACATCTTACTCTAAACCCATTACTCTGCACTTAAAATCTATGATGCCAAGGGTCTGGGGTCAACCCTGTATGGGGCTGAGCTGTGGGGTTTTGCCAAACACGGTGACACCACACAATTTGAGAACAAGTTTCCCAGGAATTCGACTTCCCTTCCATCGAGTACCCCGTTACACCCATTGTTCAGTGACCTAGGTGTTACAAGGGCCACGCATACAATTAGTCTATGGCTATTGTTGTACTGGAGGCGCTTGTGGACCACTCCCGAGCTTGCACAATATACTGACTAAAGGATGTCATGAAGGCGGACCAATTTAACTCAATCCCATGGCTTTCAAACATGAAGTTAGCCTTGTATTCATTAGGCTTTCATGATTTGTGGACCAACCTAATACATCTGTTTTTGCATCTAAAGACGAGCTCAAAATGAAATATTGGTCGCTTGTGGAAGGCAAGCTCATTTGAAAGTCAGCCACTGCTAAGCTGACAAGCGACTACATGGACATCAAGATACGGAGGGGGCGGGAGCTATTCTGGGACGTAGTAATGGTCCCATTGCATAGGAAACTTTATTTCCAGTTTCATATAGGTACCCTAACCCTTAGGTCATTCACAGCAGGGTGGAAGGGTTAAGGAGGTAGCACTTGTCCTTCAGATGGAAAGTGTTCCACAAGTTATTTATTTATATCCATTTATAACTGTATATAGACATATATCCTATATGATTTTATGGAAAATGGATGTATTTTTAATTGTTTTACTGTGCATGTTGCTCTGTGATGAATTGTTCTTTTATGGCCCTGGTGGCTGAAACAAAGAGTTTTTGATTTGATTTGACATTGCTTGACAATCTTTTCAACACCACTCTGGCCACTCTGAAAGGCATCCTACATGCTGCAGCACATCTCATCGGAGGCCTCAGAATAATTGAATACATCTCTTCAAAGTGGAAAGAACTACATGTGTCCCAAACCTGCATCACCTTGAACTGTAGGTGCATGATATACAAGCCCACCAGAAATTGAATAAAATTGAATCCCTGCCCACCTTGCCGAGAAAAAGATCAGTTCAACTGCAACTATGTATACAAGGGGTAAACCCAGTAACCCTCTTAATTTGGGCTTAAGTTATATATCGTATGATGATTCTGTTTGGGAATAATTCGATATAGTAAATTATTACCGAAAAAGAGGCTAAAAGTAGTCCTCTTTGTGCCCAATTGATGAGAAAAATTTGAAGAAAGCAAAGAAAGGTACACAATTTTTAAGTGGAAAAAACTATTTACATAAACAGAACATGTTGTATATCACATAAAGGTGTTCCTAAGGTCGAGTTATGAAGGCACAGTGCTTGTGAAGGTGACGTGGCATAATACAGGCACATATTAAATGGTTCACTGACATAATATCAAAACCATAAATAATGTGCTACCAAAATATCGATCACAAAAATATTGTTTTTATATCCATATAATGGTAAGTACAAAAATATAGAAAAGATATATTGTTTTACACTAATATAAAAAGATTACAAAAATATTGTGTGTACAACGCGGCACAGAAGTCTTCGGGTCCACGATTACGGACGGTTGATGGAATAGTAAGGGACTTAACACAGTCTGTTAAGAAAGCCGTACTAAATTGCAAGCACGGCCGTACATTGCTGCGCTCGGCATTAACTTTTTGAGAAACGGACTCGCAATAATCCATCAGAAGCCACTATTGAATTTGAAATTTGGCTATTTCCGTCCTCATTAACCTGTCAGGCCACAGATGTGAACTTCAGTCTTGAAGGCTTCACTGATTGTGCTATCTTACGACCGGGATCAGGATATATAAGTGTCCATTGACACGACTTCAATATATGTAAATCTACTCTGAACCTGACATTCCAAACTTATTACGTGGAATCAGTGGCGAGCTACTATCCTTTCACACAAATGAAACTCTTTTATGAGCCTTGAGGAAGTCACGGAAGTGACGAAACACGTGTTGGCTGTTCTCGTGTCATATAACAAGGACTGGATCACCATCTCACGATTATGGAGATTTTAATGTGTAATCTTATCTCAGAGTTCTAGGTGTTCTTCAGTCCTGACGAATCCTGTCAAAAACGTTTCTAGTCACTTTTTGATATTTACTAAATACATTAATGAATGTTTTGATAAGCAAAATCTCCTGTGTTTCCTGTGTTAGAGAAGAATCTAGCTTTATGGGTCTTGACTAAACCGTGTCACATACTTTAGTCCTAAATGTTATGAGTGCCGGGGTATACTTTGTTATTGTACATCAGTTTCACAGGTCACTTTTGGTCACCTGTGTTTTCTGCACCCAAGGTAGTGGGGTGTTTTTACCCTCAGTGGCACCATCCTACTTGTCTAGAATTATCCAATTGTATCTTGCACTTGGTAGCCCATCCAGATTTGTTCTATTATTGATGTGCGACCCCTGTATCCACCACTACCGTCTTGTGATTTTTATATATATATATATATATATATATATATATATATATATATATATATATATATATATATATATATTCCAAACAAAATACTCCCGCCTGCTACTCCTGGAGGAAACAGCCACACCAACGCGGCAAGATTTCGGGTATTCTTTTTATTCAAGCAAACGAAACTGACGTGTTTCGATCTTACGATCTTTGTCACATAACCCGAATTCCACCATATTGTTTATATTTATAGAACGTGCATTCAACGTGAAAAAAAGTGTTAAACAATAGACATAAACAAAATACTTCACATTTTGTGATTTCTCTTTCTTTGTCAATAAAACTTTATCGACATTTTTAGCATTTTAACATTTTTAAGTATTTTTAAGTAAAGGTTGAAATTATTTTCATTTAACTTTGTACCTTTCTCAATACCTACTTAAGGGTCTAGTGCCCTAAGATTCACTCAGCCAGTTAATACTGCTCTTCAGGGGAAAGTCCCATATAAATCTAGATTATTTTTCCACCTCAGTGAATCTAAAGAAAAGGTGTTGCCACATGGGGGTCGCCTTCTACTCTGTCTTCAACTTTGCCAGCAGATGTATCAGGAAAGTTCCAAATTGTCTGCAAAAGGAGAAAGAATGTAGTTTTAATGCAATGCAAAGGTGAATTGCAACCTGCAAATTAATTCAATTCATTAATAGCGTCGTATTGATTCTTCAAACATTGAAAGAGAAATTAATATTACTAATCAAATCAGTATCTTAACTTATAAAAGACAAAAATAGGTATTGTACATTTACAACGTTACTCAATATTCACTGTTAAGAAAAAGAAAACAAACTAGAATTCCAAGTTAACTAAAGGAGCCTGCAAATTACAGATATGTGTGAAGCTCTTCATCCTGATTCATGCCATGTGGTGCGAGACTGCCTGCTTCAAGGATATACCTCGATTCCATCCTGCGTAGTGCAGTTATTCTATTGCCACCTCTAGGGTGTTTGGCTATTGTATCGATTCCAAAGAATCTACCTTTTGTCCAGTCCCCCTCATGGTGTTCTTTAAAATGCCTTGCTGTGCTGTAGCTTAAGTCTGCATTAGTTATGGCACGCCAGTGTTCAAGTATACGTTTTTGTACCGGGAATGTGGTAGACCCTATGTACCATTTCCCACAAGGACATACAATTGCATAGACTACATAGTCTGTCTTACATGTGATTACATTAGTAATGCAGTGTTTCTTCTTGACTCTGTCTAAAGTGATCTCATGGACATTGGTACTATACTTACACGCCTTGCAGTGACCGCTTTTTCTAAATCCTCTGCTCTGGTTAAGCCAGGTATGTTTGTTGCTTGCTGGATGGCTGTATACCAGCATATCTTTTAACGACAGATTCCTCTTAAATGTGATATCAGGAGCATTCCCTATCTTGGTTCTTAGGATAGCATCTTGTGAGAGGATTGTCCACCTGCTCTTAAGGATTTTACGTAGGTTGTTCGCCTGACTTGTAAATTTTGTGATGAAAAGTATAGGTTCATTATCAGGGTCCCTTGCTGTGTGTGGTTTACCTTGCAGTAGTTCCTCTCTCGATTTCTGGTCAGCCCTAGCGCTAGCTTTCTTGAGGCTATTACTGGGATATTTTCTGGCATCGAAACGATCCAGCATCTCCTGTCTTGTTCTCTTGTAACTTTCCTCTGTGCTGCTATTTCTCTTCGCTCTCAGTAGCTCACTGTAGGGTATACTCCAGCGGAAGCTTGGTGGATGACAGCTATCCGCATGGAGGATCGAATTGCCAGCAGTACTCTTTCTATATAGGTCTGTTTGGAGGGTACCATTTCTCAATGAGAGTTTAATATCTAGGAATTCCACTGTCTCCTGACTATGATTCATGGTGAATTTAAGATTCACGTTGTTGTTATTGATGACAGTTAAGAAGATTTTTATATATATAGTTAAAAATGGTGAATATTAAGGGCCTCATTAGGATGTTGGTCAGAAAGCCTCCAACCACAGGCCAGAGGCTTTTGACCGACATCCCTGGTTTGACTTTCGACTACCTAATTAAAATGTAGACGGTCAGAAGTCAAACAGGCTGGTCATTCCGACTGGCTTCCAACAGGCTCAAGGAGCCCGTCGGCCAGCCGGAAACCGCAACCTAATCCCTACGGACGGCGTTTCCGCCATCTGTATTATGATTTCGGTTTTGGACATGGCTTTCAATGTTGGGCTTTCCTTCTCTCTGCGGCCTCCGGCTGAGGGCAGAGGGGGCACCTATAGTGCCCCCCCTGTAAATCCCTGCACCAGGTGGCAGGCACAGTGAGGTGCCTATCACACGGTGCAGGGATTTACACACACTCCCATTTCTCTATGGGAGCTGTGCTGTGGGCGGAAACTGCCTGCAGCAAAAGCTCCCATTGAGAAATGAAAGTTTGCAACTGCAACATGTGCGGTTGCATCATAATGCTGTGTTCGGAACCGCCGACCTACGGTTCCCACACCGAAATGGTGTCAGGCGGACTTCGTAATTAGTGCCTAAAAATTTCAAACTGCAACATTATTAAAATATTAATTAAGCATGTTCAAAAATTATTTATAGAGATATATAAAAATATACTTATTTAAACACACACACATATGTATATTTATGTGTGTATGTTAATGTACATATATGTAAACTAAAACTATAATTAAAAATATTAATTTTAATTTATATTCTAATGTTCAATTTTTTTAAATTTACAAATATATATATATATATATATATATATATATATATATATATATACAAAAACGAACTTCTGAAATCCCAGAAAGAGGCACGGACACCTTGGATAGTTGCAGTAAATGGCTTTAATGACTGCACAAGCAACGCGTTTCAGCTTTCGCCTTGATCACGCTAAGGGCCAAGCAGTATTCCACACACATTTAACCAGTGCTATAAAACATAGTAAAAGGACTAGTGATTACACCAATAGTGAACAACTAATATGAAAAAATGGCGGCCATCTTAACACTGTCGAAATACATGTTAAATGCATCAATATGGTTGATAATCAAATCAAAAATGCTAGTGAAGACCATTGTAACGGGAATCCATGATAACGCATCCCTTAAAAATACTCTGATGACCTAAGTATGCATAAATAAATCAAATAATATGTTAATACATACATTAGCGGCAATGGTCAACCCAGCATTGTGAAAATATGCATGAATTTCATCCAAACAACCAGCCCCCGTTTCTAGATTGACACCAACCACAATAATTAAATATAAAGAATAATGGGCAACAATACAGTTGTATATTAACAGTAACTGTGGCCAATATAATACTGGACAGTCGGTGATCACAGAGCCAGAAAGATCAACAGACAATTCAGCCCAAGTGGGCGTAGAGTTCCATACGAGATGTACCAGTGATTTGAGTGGCCTGATTTAAACATGTGCCCAATACCTAAAATGTGAAAGATAAAAGATTAAAATACAGATATGAAAAGTTATCATGTAAAAAAGCAGAAATCACAGCGAATCCATATACAAAATATCATTGCACTTAAAACCTTAACTATGTAGGTGTACTGATAATTCCTCACTTGAGTTTAACCCCAAGGGAGTCCTAGTTTCCAAGTCGATAATATATCTCGACTCGAGTTGGCGTAATGAGAGTTGTCTGTTCCCTCCTCGTATATTGTCAGGAACGGCATCAATGACAACCATTCTCAGAAGTTTCTCATCTTGGAAGTGCTGATCAAAGAAGTGTCGTGCTACAGGGTACTGTCTGTTATTATGACGAATGGCCCTGATGTGTTCAAGCACTCGTTTTTTGGCACGGTGAATGGTGCTCCCTATATAGGCCTTATTGCAAGGACAGATAAGCGCATATATACAGTACATAGTGTTGCATGTAAGAGCCTTCCTGATCACCAATTCCCTTCTACTGCTGGATATCCAAGTGTGGTGCAGTCAATGCTGTTACTGCAGGCTTTGCAGTTATTACAGCATCGGAAACCAGAACGGCTATCACTGATAGGTCCGATGTTCTGGGTCACAAGATTGGGACTTAGTTCATCTCTTAATGACCGATTTCTTTGAAAAGTGATTTGAGGGCAGCTATTAAGATGCTTCTGAAGACTGATATCCGTTAACAGTACATGCCAGTGTTTTCTAAGTATCTGGTGGACATCCTGTGCTTGTCCTGAATAGGTTGTGATAAATCTCAGCTTGTCTGACTCTGTTTGTTGCTTTACTGGATGTAATAGCTGAGTGCGAGTTTCTGCCTCAACCCTATTACATGGTTCAGATATAGTTCTACGGCTGTACCCTCACTCCTTGAAGAGCTGAGACGTTATTTCTTTCTCTTTAAGGTAGCTGCTTTCAGAGCTGCAATTGCGCTTAGCGCGTAACAGCTCACCATAGGGAATACTGTAGATCAATTTCCGAGGGTGAGAGCTCGGGGCACTCAAAATGCTGTTCCCGGCAGTTGTCTTGCGGAACAGTTGTGTCTGTATGGTATGATCAGAGATTTCCACCAGAACATCCAAAAACTCAATTCTGGTTTTACTAATATGTTCTGTAAAAACAAGGTTGTAGCTATTATCATTGAATTTTCTAACAAATGCTTTAGCTGAGTCAGTATCTCCATTCCAGATTAAAAAGATGTCATCTATATAGCGCAGCCACAGGACACAGTGATCATATTCCAAAATCTGTGAGGCCACCTGCTCCTCCCACCAGCCCATGACCAAATTGGCATAGCTGGGGGTGAAGCAGGTGCCCATTGCTGTGCCCTGTGAGTGCCGGTAGACGACATCATCGAATAGAAAAAAGTTGTTCGTTAAACAAAACTCTGTCATTGCAAGAATCATTTCTGAGTGTGAAAATAAGGAGATAGAGCGGGTTTTAAGGTAATGCCTAATAGCTTGCAGACCGAATTGATGTTTAATACAGGTGTACAAACTACACACATCCAGGGTAACCAGAGTGTAATTTGGCTCCCAATAGATCCCATCTATGACGGTCAGGAAATGTGTGGTATCCCTCAGGTAGGCTGGTAAACTGACCACAAAAGGTCGTAAATAATGATCAATAAACCAAGAGGGATTTTCGAGTAAAGACCCCATAGAGGAGACAATAGGCCTCCCCGGGGGGGTTGACCGGGTCCTTGTGTAGTTTAGGGAGTAGATAGAGTATGGGGACCCTAGGATGGGGACATTTAAGATAGTTATATTCCTCCCATTCCAATAATCCCCGCTCTCGCCACTCAACCAACATCTCTCCATATTTCACATTGGATTTGGCTATGGCACTTCTGTCAGAGATGCAATAACATGTTTCATCGGTCAGTTGTCTACGGCCTTCCATCAAATAAGCCTGTTTATCTTGCTCCACAACATTCCCACCTTTATCAGACTGGCAAATCACGATAGTTTTATCTGATTTAAGATTTTCTAATGCCAAAGTCTGATCAAAACTCAGATTTTTCTTACCAAGGGGAGTTTTTTTATGCCGGATTTTCTTAAGATCACCCAGAACCCCTCTTTCAAAAACCTCTATAGCATCACATTCAATATGGGGTAAAAATACCGACTTGGGTTTGAAACCACTGCCTGGATTAACATTCACATCAATATCAAACTGCTGTAAATTAGAGATCACATCATCATTGCGCATCACTTGATCATACTGGGATGCTAAGGCATTCAGAACTTCAACATCATCAATATTAAGATTGCTCATAGGTACTACTTCTACTCCCGGAGTAGCTATCTTATACTTGGTATCAAACCATTTTTCAATTTCAACTTGCATGAAAAATAAAACAAATCAATCCTAGTTTGAGCAAAATTAAGATTCATAGTAGGGCAAAAGGCCAAACCTAGTCCAAGGAGTTCAGTTTCTTCTGCTGATAGAATCCACTGTGAAATGTTGACAAAAGTCATATTTACGCCTTTTTGCCCCTTGTCATCATTCCCACAGGGGTTGTTACATCTTTTTTACTCCTTTGCTTGGCCTGTTTATTCCTCTTGTTCTTCCTCTGCCGCCTCGCCCTCTCCCTCTCTGAACACTCTGCTCTTGCTGATATTCTGTCCGTCCCTGGTTCATCATTTGGAATTGGAGTAAAAAATTGCTCGATTTTTTTCTGCTGGGTTTGATGATCTGTGGAGTAGGCTGCCGATGTAGATGCATCCGATAAACTTCCATCGGACAAGTCACTCTCGGAAATTACAACACTCTCTGATACTTTGATAGGAATAATCAAGCCACTTCCATCTTTCTCAAAAAGATGATCGTATTTTCTGTGGAAGGTTAGGGTACGGCCAGATTGGTAATCCTTGTAATCTCTAAGGAATTTACGTTGTTTTTTGGCCATAATCTCTTCCTCTACTTTCTCCATTCGAGCGGACAGATTTTTCATAAAATCGTCGATTACATCTTTCGAAACCAATTTTTCCAGTTCAGCAAGCACAAGATCTATTTCTGCCAATAGTTTGCTGCGATCTTTAAGGGCATATTTAACCAGAATACGCAACATAGTAATAGAGCAGGCATTCGAATTGTTGGACCACTCATCCAACATTTCCGGATCGGGATCCTCATATGTGGTATGGAGAAAATACGTAAACCACGAGGTACACGTGCCACATCAATGTACCTCTGTAGGGACTCAGCTTCCCACCACTTTGCGAGTTCCTTCCTGTGTAATTTCTCCAATTGATTAAAAAGTGACTGCGTTTTAATTTCCTCAGTAATGGTCTTGGATGTATTGATTGCGTCGCCACTTCCACCCACTGGTGCAAAAAATAATTTATTCGCTGTGTTTTTGCGCTTTGCCTCCAAAGCTGCAGCCATTGTAATAAACGTCACCTCCCAATACAACTACCAATGCCGCCGTCAAGACCCGTCGATCTCGTACTTGCAGCGGCTCCCTTCACGTCCAGACCCGCCGGGAAGCAATGCGGCTTGGGCTGAATTGTCTGTGATCACCGACTGTCCAGTATTATATTGGCCACAGTTACTGTTAATATACAACTGTATTGTTGCCCATTATTCTTTATATTTAATTATTGTGGTTGGTGTCAATCTAGAAACGGGGGCCGGTTGTTTAGATGAAATTCATGCATATTTTCACAATGCTGGGTTGACCATTGCCGCAAATGTATGTATTAACATATTATTTGATTTATTTATGCATACTTAGGTCATCAGAGTATTTTTAAGGGATGCGTTATCATGGATTCCCGTTACAATGGTCTTCACTAGCATTTTTGATTTGATTATCAACCATATTGATGCATTTAACATGTATTTCGACAGTGTTAAGATGGCCGCCATTTTTTCATATTAGTTGTTCACTATTGGTGTAATCACTAGTCCTTTTACTATGTTTTATAGCACTGGTTAAATGTGTGTGGAATACTGCTTGGCCCTTAGCGTGATCAAGGCGAAAGCTGAAACGCGTTGCTTGTGCAGTCATTAAAGCCATTTACTGCAACTATCCAAGGTGTCCGTGCCTCTTTCGGGGATTTCAGAAGTTCGTTTTTGTATATTGCAGGGTTTACGGTACCCTGAGCATGGACCCCCCTGATTGACAGCCTCTACCCGTACCGGGTTTTGTTTGATATATATATATATTTCAAAACGATCTCCTCCTCTGACAAGTAGGCAAGGGGACACAGCGGGGTCTACAGGACACCATTTTATTATCATAACGGCATGACGCGTTTCTGCGGTAAGCCTTTCTCGAATGCCTCTGACACCTGAGGTTTCTTTTCCCTGTTGCTTTTAAACGTGCCCCTTCATTCCCATTGGTGGGAGCACAACTGACCCAAGTTCGTTGAAAGAGCATTCATGCAGCCCTCATCACGGACTGCAGATCCCATGGTGCATCTTTTTTGTAACCGGGATAATGTCTCTTTCGGCCCATTGATTTCTACGTTTCTCAAAGTGAGTGTGGGCTATTTGGTACAAACGCGGTCATCTTTGCTGATGTTTCTCACCCTGGCATCCATTATGGCAACAAACAGTCTCCTGGCCCCCCACATCCAGCCACAAATACCAAAGAAGGGCATACCCGGAGACGTTGATCCAGTGAACACGCCTCTCTGTGAAGTCACGGACTGTTGATTCACAGCAGTACCTCTGCTCCTTTTGGTTTGCGGCAGTCCAGAGGCTTCCAATCACTTGGAAAATTTCACTTCACTCCTGCCACTGATTGCCTCTGAACACTTCATGGACGGGTCCCCTGCGTGTCACTGGCCGCACGCATAATATTTCAAAACGATTTCCTCCTCTGACAAGTACACAAGGGGACACAGCAGGGTCTCCAGGACACCATTTTATTATCATAACGGCATGACTCGTTTCGGCGGTAAGCCTTTCCCGAATGCCTCTGACACCTGATGTTTTTTTCCCTGTTGCTTTTAAACATGCCCCTTCATTCCCATTGGTGGGAGCACAGCTGACCCAAGTTCGTTTAAAGAGCATTCATGCAGCCCTCATCACGGACTGCAAATCCCATGGTGCATCTTTTTTTTAACCGGGATAATGTCTTTTTCGGCCCATTGATTTCTACGTTTCTCAAAGTGGGTGTGGGCTATTTGGTACAAACGCGGTCATCTTTGCTGATATTTATCACCCCGGCATCCATTATGGCAAAAAACAGTCTCCTGGCCCCCTACATCCAGCCACAAATACCAAAGAAGAGCATACCCAGAGACGTTGATCCAGTGAACATGCCTCTCTGTGAAGTCACGGACTGTTGATTCACAGCAGTACCTCTGCTCCTTTTGATTTGCGGCGGTCCAGAGGCTTCCAATCACTTGGAAAATTTCACTTCGCTCCTGCCACTGATTACCTTCGAACACTTAATGGTGTCACTGGCCGCACGCATAATATTTCAAAACGATCTCCTCCTCTGACAAGTAGACAAGGGGAGACAGCGGGGTCTCCAGGACACCATTTTATTATCATAACAGCATGACGCGTTTCGGCAGTAAGCCTTTCTCGAATGCCTCTGACACCTGAGGTTTCTTTTCCCCGTTGCTTTTAAACGTGCCCCTTCATTCCCATTGGTGGGGGCACAGCTGACTTTACACCATCATACACCATGAACAAGGACTTGATGCATGTTGCCACTTCTTATGCAGAAAACAAATCAGGTACAGGGAACATACCATCATGATCCTGGAGATGATAGCACAATGTCTCAGGAGCAATATATTCCTGTTCAATGGTGCTATCTACAGGCAGACCACAGGGACTGCCATGGGCTTGTGCTTCGCACCGAGCTTTGCTAACCTGTTCATGGGCCTGTGGGAGGAGGAATTGTACTAGAGCCCAGAGTTTACACAAGATCTTGGGTGTGTTGTGGTATGGCTCAGATACATAGATGACCTCTTCATTGTTTGGAGAGGTACTGAGGAATTGGCCATTGACTTCATCAAAAACCTGAATAATAACGATCGTAACATACAACTTACGGGCAAGATCAGCGATACCACGGTTGAGTATCTTGACATCAAGATTAGCATCAGGCAGAAAAACATCTACACTGAACCTGTCCGCAAGAGTACAGCTGCTAACAGCTTGCTGCATGCACTGAGCAGCCATCCCGAGACTCTCAAGTGGAGCATCCCCTACGGGAAGTTACTAAGAGCCAAACGGAACTGCAACACGAGACAGCTTATCAACATGAACGTGAGATCATGTTGACAAGATGCAGGGAAAGAGGTTACCCGAACTGGGTCCTCAAGAGGGCCAGTGAGAGAGCTGACAACATCACCAGACAGGAGACACTTGCTGATAAGACCTACACCAAGACTGAATGCTCTGACGATGGCACCAGGATCATTTTGACATATGATGGCGATGCCAGCAATGTCAAGCGGATTCTTGTTAAGAATTGGGACATCCTAAAAAGCGAAACAACCATAGGTAACATCATGGAAGAACAGTCTGATGCGCAAGGAAATTAGACGAGGGCCTACCAAGAAGGTTATCTGACAATTTTTCACATGCAGCACTAATTTCATCGTCTACATGATTGCGTGTCCTTGCAAACTCTGGTGCATAGGTAGTACCACTCTGATGGCCAAGAAGAGAATCTTAGAACATATGAGGGCCGTCAACAACAGGGATCCCAAGTATCCGGTAGCCCGGCACTTCCAAGACAATCATTTCTCAGACTCATCCCAACTCACATACTGTGCCATTGAACAGATTACCAATGATCACAGGGGTGGGGATAGGACCCTGAAACTTAGAAAAAAGGAGTCCAAATACATAGTTGACTTCCAGACGAAAACCCCAGGAGGGCTTAACCAGGATCAGGAACTTGCAGTTCACCTCAAAGATGAATGATTTCTTCACCTCTATACCTAACCATACTCTTCTTACTTCTGCAATGAGAATTAAACTTGTACATTAAGTGTTTTTAACTTTGCACATTGATGCTAACGTTCCTTTGTTGTTTTTTTCTTCTTTGTAGGAGGTAAAGGAAGGGACCCTTCACCACAAACTCACCTGCACGGGCTTCCCTACACTTTTCTTCATCCTCACTTCTGGGATTCCATCACAGATAAGATTCATGCATGATTTTTTTCAGTTGCATATTTTAGTGGAACATGATGCACTATGCAGTAATGATTAATCGTGAGTGGGGACACTTGCCAAGTACCCATGACATACTCATTTCGAGTTATCATTTCGACATTCGCCACATTGCTATTCACCTCAGACCTATCCATATTACATGGGAATCATTGATGAACGCGGCGCCATTCAGGCACCATGCCTACACGGCTACTGGCTTGCCGGTTGATGTTCTTTGGTCTAGGTCGGCATTAGCAGTATAACCTTTTGGAGCACTTTGCCCCTGACAGCTAGCCTTCACCATTTGGGTACCAATTGCAATTCATTTAACTACCTGGCTATTTGCCCTTATTGTCATTTGTGCTTTTGGCTTTGTCATTCTGCTATCTGGCATGATATACAGTCACCATGGCATGTACTACTCTCACAGACTTTGTATACCCACGTTTCCAATATGGCCGACACATTAGACTTTTTTGTGTCCCTCTCTTTGCTTCTACCATGCATTTTTAAGGACACCCTAGTGGTGATGTATGCACATGTGACCAAGGCTGCTGGGCAGCCGAAACGCGTTGTGTGAATAAACAGCTTCCTGCAACACTGTGACTACTTTGCTGTTTCCTGAGAGTGTGCCTACCGAATTTTGCAGTAAATATATATGGACCCAGTGGAAGGCAACTCGCCGAAACGCGTAGGTCCTTATGTCAGAGGATAATGAGGACTGTGAAACTTTGAGACCGTATGCTTTGAAATAAAGCGAGAACTTTGACTCATCAAAGCTGTGTCTGATGATGAGAATCATGTGCCGCTGCAGCTGACATCCATGAGGAGGACGCCAGAAGTGAAACATATATATATATATATATATATATATATGCAAAAACAGAAGCAGAGAACTCTGGGTTCTCAAGTTTAGGTGGAAAGCAGCTCCAGTAAGAGCACTCTCAACACCAGCGACACTCGAAATTTGCTCACCTCAAATGTCTGCTTTTCTATCAAAGTTTTTAAGCATAGGATTAGCGCAGTGCTATCCACGCCGAGATAGAAAGGGACAAAGTCTTTTGCCATTTTTACAGCAAAGTCTTTAAGCATAGGACTAGCACAGTGCTATCCCGGCCGAGCTGTAAAATGGCCAAAGCCTTTTACCACTCCAGGCACAGTATTACAGCTTTGGATTGGTAAAATACCATCCAAGCCAACCTGAAATGAATAAAAGCAACCCCTGACACGTGTTTCGCTCTCAGTAGGTTTCTGTGTTCAATCAATCAATCAAAACGAGCTTTATTCGATTTTAAACATTAAAATCATAAAAGCAGGCAATGAAAACATATCATCACACATCTAAAAATTACATTGAGACACATTAGCTAAATACAAATTCATAAAAAGTTCATTTAACAATAACTATTTTTTGCATCCGGGAAATAAAATGTATTATGCTGTACTTAATATACATCATCTCATGTCTATGTTTCTCTCATATATTTTACATCTGGCATTCAAATATTTAGAGATTTTCTGGCTCTATATACACTTTTTAAAAAGCCTACCATAGATCCAATACAGTAATAATTTCCCAACATCTGCAAATACAAAAAAGCAGGGCGACATTGTCTCCATCCCCCTGTTTTAATAACGGTAATACCCATCTTCGCCTTTCATCCTTGTAAAATTTGCAGAATAGGATTGCATGAATAGTTGTTTGTGGTGAAATATTATCACAGGGACATCGACAAAGTTCCCTTGACCAGTTGTTAATGTCTGGATGGCTAATCAAACGGTGGAAAGTCCCAAATCTAAAGCGCGTTAACATATACCTATCATATCCCCCCAATATGCTTGTCAAGTATGGATGAATATTACATGTTATAATAATTAATTGATGTTCAACCACCGTAGGTTTATTCATTTCCAAAGTTAACCTATTTTCTTCCAGGTGGGTCATACAATTTTTTTTAAGTTCCTTCCGATTAATACAATTCATATTTTCAGGTAGGAAGAAATACTCTGGACGCCCGATATCCTGCATAAAATTTCTTACATACTTCAACCAGGGAATCTTGCTGGCGTTGTCTAATTTCATTGCATCAGTTATTATTTCCCTATTTAAACCAGTGCTAACAGAGGTCCAAATTCTGTGCCAGAGCAGCACCGGTTGCACCTTAATTAGATCAGAAATATATGTTACTCCTAATTCACTATGGCAATTAAAAACTGGAGCACTGGCCGGGACTGCCAATATAAATCTTAAAAAGGCATTTTCCACGTGTTGGATCGATGTACAGTCATAAAAACCCCAAATACCTGCCCCACAAATTGCTATACTCACGCACTTAGCATGATAGATTTTTAAAAGAATTTCTGGTGGCCTTTTCCCCAATTTTTTGGTAAAATTAATTAAAGCCACGGTAGACTTCATAAACAGGAGGCTCCTAGTCTTTATTGCTTGGGCCCAAGACCCAGTGCGGTTAAAAAGAACACCCAGGTAACAAAAGGAGTTAATAGATTCCACCCTACTTCCCCCAGCTTGAAAACTTCTGTTCTTATGTTTCCCTCTCCCACAGGTCATAATGAAGCTTTTCTTTGCATTCATTTTTAGTCCAAGGTTGTCCATAAAACTTGTATAAAAAGTAAGAGCCCTCTGAAGACCAATCTGGGTACGTGCCATAAGTACCGCATCGTCGGCATAGAGGAGTGGGGCTATCGGGCGTTTATTTACATATGGCGGATCCCCAGCGTTTGCCACCAACTCCTGTTCCAAAGCATTTGTGTACAAGGTGAACAGCAGTGGTGCCAAGACGCAGCCTTGCCTCACTCCCCTCTCGACTTTAAACGGCACAGTACACTCTCCCTTGAGTCCATACCGAACTTTTGCTGTAGCGCCAGAGTATAGCTGTCTTAAAAACTGAATTAAAATGGGATCAACCTTTAAATCTCTAAGAACGCCCCACAGCTTATTATGAATTACACAATCAAATGCAGCTGTGAGGTCGACAAATGCCAAATAAAATTTCCCCATTTTTGCCTGCGTGTACTTTCCAATTAAAATGTTAAGATTAAGAATCTGCTCGTTAATACCTAGACCTGGTCTAAAACCATACTGTACATCACTCAAAATACTTTTTTCTTCCGCCCATGTTTGCAACCGATCTAAAACAATCCTGCCCGCTACCTTCATAAGGGAGTCTAACAAAGATATCGGACGGTAGCATGCAGGATTTTCCCGATCCCCCTTTTTAAAAATGGGGACGATAATTGATTCAGACCAAGTACCTATGAATCCCCTTGCGCAACATGCTTGTAAAACCCGTGTTAAAATTGGGCCCCACATTTCAAAATTAAACTTAAAAAGGTCAATTGGTACCCCATCGGGGTCGGGGGCCTTACCGCTCTTACTTGCCTTTATTGCCGAGGTAACGTCCTGTAAAGTGATATGGAAATCAATGGGCGTAAAATTCTGATGTTCCCCCTCTGTGTTTTGCCCACAGACTACTTCCCTCTCACTGGTCTTCTGTAGGGAATAAACACTTGAGAAGAAATCCACCCAAGTTCTTTCCTCTATTGCTACCTCAATTGATGGTGCATCCGGTCTATTGTTAAGGAATGGGGCGTTCACAGCTGACCAAAATTGTGAGCTATCCCTACTCAATGCTGCATCACTTAAATTCTTCCAAGCCTTTTCTTTTAATTCATTCATCCTATTTTTTCTAGCTATGGTTTACAACTTTCTACAGATCCTAATCTCCTCTTTATCTCTTACTGATTTATGTAGAGCATTCTTTAAATTTGTATAACTTTTTGTACAATTATTATCGAACCATCCCTTACTGGTGTTACGGGTACCTCTACTTTGCACTTGCAACGTGCTACTAACAATCTCAGTTATACAGGAAAAGGCTTTTAAAATATTGTCATGCGTCGGACTATCACTTAAACATATTGAAATTGGCACATACGCATTTGTGATTATTTCTTTACTTAGCTCCGCATGGTCCCGACTTGACCAGCGAATTGTATAACCATTTTGTCTTCCCAATTCTATATTTTGTACCCATGCTACTTTATTACAATTTCTCCTTACTTTATTTGTTGGGGTTGCAATTTTTACGCTTATTGCCAAGTGATCACTCATTACGTTTCGATGAATATTGTACCCAATAACATAGCTTGCATAACAATTTGGCATGATAATAAAATCTATTGTCGAATCAGCTCCTCTGCCAATAAAAGTATGGCCAAACTCCACCTTCGGGGTACATAGGCAATTTGTAAAACCAAAATCATGCTTATACAGAATCTCATTGAACAACTCTCCTTTATCGGTATGAGAGAAATGAATGGGTGGGTCGTCTTCCTCCAATGTTAAACCACATTTTCCTATTTCAGCCAATGGACACAAACCAACATTAAAATCCCCACCCCAAATAGGAATGATTTCAGTCTCTTCATCTGATTTTAAGTTAGTAACATCCTCACTGAGCTTCTTCAATATGGCGCCCAGTTGCCCTTTTTCCACATTGTTATAAAAGTTAATCACAGCTAAAATACAGTTCACATCCAAGTGTATTAAAACAATTTGATAGTAAATTTCAGAGCTAATCATATTAATCTTTTGAGCCCCGAGCAAATTTGAGACGTATACACAAACTCCACCCTTAGATCTTCCACTAGATGATTGGATAGCTGGTGTATGAAATGTCTTAAATACATTAATAGTTATTTCCTCAATGGCCCAAGTCTCTTGCATACATAAAATGTCAAAATTATTAATAAAATCCAACCAAACTGTGTCATTCACTTTGTTCTTTAGACCCGCAATATTCCAAAAGAGGACTCTACAGGCTTTTATTTCCTGAACAACTGTTTCAAACACAGTTACAGGCTGATTTATAAATTCGCCCTCAGATTGCGGGACAGGATCAAAGTCTCCCATACTACCCATCAATATGCAAGATCTGCTCATATAATCTGTCTCATTTAACTCCTCACATTTAGGATTTATTTTCTCCTCGTCCAATAACTTAGCCTCTGTTGGACTAAACCAAACTGGTACATATGGGGTTTCTGTACTATGATTGATTTCATTCCCTAATGAGTTCAACCCATTTATTAGTCAATCATTTTCATCTAAGGTTGTTAGTGGCCCAAATCTGTTTGATGTTACTAAATTAAAGAGTGGACCATCTATGGGCTGTCTACATGGGCCGCGATTTTCTGATTTTGCGAAACACAAAGGTTGATAAAAAAAGCCCAAGGGGAGAACTTGTATATTTGTATAGATAGGGCTAGGCTCTTGTGTTCTTATTAGGATTTCTCTTACCAATGTGGGTGATCCTAATGAGAGGGCGATACAATCACCTTCACAGAGTTTATTATTATTTCCCACCCAATCAATTCTCCTCACCATCTTAAATTCCCTAAAAAGGGCACCAGTCAAACCTGTTCTGTTTCCCAACCAGTGTATGGTTTTATTTCTTAGGGCAGGCCAAGTTTCCGTATCGGCCAAAGGCAAGGGCGGAACATTTGCCAAAATAATTGTATAAGGTGTAGCTGCCGGCGGCAAGTTTAATGTTTGCAGGCTATGCATTACCGCTGGAGCATAGCTGTCTATTGGGGTCATTCTTGTACTTTCCCCTCCCAGCCGACTTTCAGCTATTTTATGATCTGTCCTTCCCATCTCATTTAGTGTATGCACCACTCCCTTTTGAGGAAAAATATTTTTCGTATTTACAGATGTATTAGGGTTTAGTACTTGTCTCTCACCCTGATCTCTCGCCCCATGCGATGTCTTTGCTGTCAGGGGGGTTGCCTTTTGGGCTACCTTCTCAGAGTATGTACTCGTACCCAATAAGTTCTGGGGTTCTGCACCTCTTTCTTGAATGGCCTTATTCTGTGCTGTTAAAATTTTCTCTATGCCTACTTCTATTTTGTCCAATCTACCCGTAAGGGTATTAATGGCATGTGTAACAGACTCAGTTAAATCTTTAATTGCCACGGACAGACTTACGGATTCGCATGAGGTTGCATCACATTTGTTGCTTACCTGTAATGCGTTAATAATACCTTTTTCCTTATACAATTTATTTTTGGGGCCCTGAGATTTTCCCTGTAGCTTTCTTAGATGAGTCCTAATTGGTCTTGGAATAAGTTGTGCTGTGTGTAATCCTTTAGATGCAGCATCCAATATCCTTAAGTTAGGCGATTTACAGGATTTTTTGGGGGGAGGAAAGTGTTCATTATCTAATTCTCCAAAAGAAATGTCCTCGGTAATTACCTGGATACAACCATTTTTTTGGTGCTCAAGGGGAGTGTCACCCGGGATAGCATGCTCAGTAGCCTCTACACCATTTGGAATAGTATTTTTATCCTTAAGCTTTAGGGGTAGCGATAATGGATCCACAGTGTCAATATTTAGTGTTTCTTCCACTGAGATTATCTGTCTTTCGATATCTCCAACTGCCCCAGTTAAATAGTTAAGCAAGGTCATATTAGCTTTCCTATGCTTACTTGATGTTTTCGGTGTATGGCTCACTGTCTGCTTTCTTTTCCCATGGTACTAGTAGACTAATTGACTACTGCAACTAGAGCTCAATATCCTCAGTGAGCTCAACCCGTTCCCTAACTCTCCCACACGAAATATAAAGTGCAGAGTGCTTATTCTATAATAATATCAGGCCCCAAAAAGGAAAGTACAGGTATAATTTGTTACCTCAAAATTTCAGTTGTCCTCAGATTAAAAATAAAATAAATTAACAATTTTAAATGACAGTACGATATTAAAAATACAGTCAAAGTGCAATGTGCTAGGTGTAAATTTAAAAACAGTTCAAAAAACAAGAACAAGAACTGTTCAAAGTCACTAATAAATGTCAAGTAAGTGACTATGGACTTTGCCTCGTTAAGAGGATACAGCCGAATACGGCTAATGGAGCACTCAAGCTTGAAAAGTCACAGTACCTCTCAATCAACTCCTGTTGAGGGACGGAATCCTAGACATTAGGGGGATAGCCCTGCCCTGCCTCTTCCTGTCGATGACGGGCAAGGACGGGCCCACCCTTGGCCCGGGCTTCGCCCGAGCGCCGCCCGCGCGCGTCCCACGCTGCGGGAGGTGCTGGATGCTTTTATTGCGCCTCCAGGCGCAAGTGCGGCATCAGGGGGGGTGTCGAGGCTGCTGGGGGCTGCTGGGGAATGTAGTTTGTCTAGCCGTTCCCCTCACGGCGCGTTGAAGAAAGTATCAGCCGTTCCCCTCATGGCGCGTTGAAGAAAGTATCAGCTGTTCCCCTCACGGCGCCTGTTGGTGTAATAAGGAGCCGTTCCCTTCACGGCATTCGCGCGTCCCGTGCTGCGGGAGGTGCTGGATGCTTTTATTGCACCTCCGGGCGCAAGTGCGGCGTCAGGGGGGGTGTCGAGGCTGCTGGGGGCTGCTGGGGAATGTAGTTTGTCTAGCCGTTCCCCTCACGGCGCGTTGAAGAAAGTATCAGCCGTTCCCCTCACGGCGCGTTGAAGAAAGTATCAGCCGTTCCCCTCACGGCGCCTGTTGGTGTAATAAGGAGCCGTTCCCTTCACGGCATTCGCGCGTCCTGCGCTGCGGGAGGTGCTGGATGCTTTTATTACACCTCCGGGCGCAAGTGCGGCATCAGGGGGGGTGTCGAGGCTGCTGGGGGCTGCTGGGGAATGTAGTTTGTCTAGCCGTTCCCCTCACGGCGCGTTGAAGTAAGTATCAGCCGTTCCCCTCATGGCGCGTTGAAGAAAGTATCAGCCATTCCCCTCACGGCGCCTGTTGGTGTAATAAGGAGCCGTTCCCTTCACGGCATTCGCGCGTCCCGAAACGCGTAAGGATTAAATATTGGCAAAAGAATTCTGTGTTTTTGCTGGTCCTGAGCAGAGCTGCCTTGCAGAAATAAAGGATTACACAAGGTGTGTGCCTCTCCAAATCTGGTGCTTTGTGGTTGGAATATATATATATAGGTTTTAGGGACAGTTATAGTTAGTTGGACATTGCACTCGTACAAAACCCGTGAAATTCCCCTGTTATAGTTAGTTCAGCTAACTATAACTCGCGCCCCGCAATGCACTGCTGATGACGTCACATATTACATCACTCATGACATGGTCAGTGACATCACTGATGACATCACTGATGACATCTCAAATGACATCACTGATGACATCACTGATGACATCATCCAGTGACTGTGTGTTTCTGTAAAGTTTAAATATGTTTAATATATATAGGGAAAGGCGTATTGAAGAATGAGTGGGTGTATAAGTGTCTGAATGGATGATTTAGTACGTGAGTGACTGACTCTACAAGTGAGTGATTAAACGTATCTTACTGAATGCATGGGTTAGTGACTAAACTGTGTGAATGTCTGTATCCGTCTGTTTGTTGGTGTGTAAGTGGATGCATGGATTTGCGAATAGCTACATGAGTGTCTATATGGGTTATTGATTGGTTCTCTGAGTATCTGTATGGCTGCCTGAGTGTTTGTGTGGGTGGGGTGTGTGTGACTCTATACATAGATGTGTGAGTGGGTGATTCACTGGGTGCATGATTTCAAGAGTGCATCTGTGATGGACTGCTTGGGTGGGTGAGTGTGTGTATGGGTGTGTTAGTGAGTGAATGTATATCTCAGTGGTACATGTGCAAGTAACTACATATGTAAAAGGCAGTATATATGTGTGTTAGAGTATTTAAATGGCTATAAGTGAGAGTGTGTTATTGTGAGAGTGGCTGTATGGATGCGTGTGTGCTTGTATCAGTTATTGTATAAGAGCGTAAGAATGTGCTAGTATTTGTATGAGTAAGTGAGCTGGTGTGTGTATAACTGTATAGGTGAGTAAATGGGTGTGTGATTAATTTTTTGCATGACTGACTAGGTGTGTGAGTACCTCTATGGATGAGTGGCGGTGTGTGAGTGTTTATATAGGTGTATGAGTGCATATGATAGTCCTGTACTCAGTGACTGTAAGTATGAGTGACTGTACAGGTGAGTGAGTGGATGTGTGTGTAGACCTAAGAATCAGTGAGTGGGTATGTAGTTTTTGGTGTTGGAGTGTCTATGGTTTTGAGAATGGCAGTCTGTAATTTAGAGTGGGTGTATCAAAAGTTATATTAGGGTGTGAGAAGATGCATGAAATTATCACATGGATGATGTCATCAGTGATGTCATTTGAGATGTCATCAGTGATGTCATCAGTGATGTCACTGACCATGTCATGAGTGATGTAATATGTGACGTCATCAGCAGTGCATTGCGGGGCGCGAGTTATAGTTAGCTGAACTAACTATAACAGGGGAATTTCACGGGTTTTGTACGAGTGCAATGTCCAACTAACTATAACTGTCCCTAAAACCTATGGTTTTTTCAGTGAATTTCAAAGGTTTTTTAAATGCTAATTTCTAACTATAACGTATCTGAAACCTATGGTTTTTTCAGTGAATTTCAAAGGTTTTTTAAATGCTAATTTCTAACTATAACGTGCCTGAAACCTATGGTTTTTTCAGTGAATTTCAAAGGTTTTTTAAATGCTAATTTCTAACTATAACGTGCCTGAAACCTATGGTTTTTTCAGTGAATTTCAAAGGTTTTTTAAATGCTAATTTCTAACTATAACGTGCCTGAAACCTATGATTTTTTAAGTGAATTTCAAAGGTTTTTTAAATGCTAGTTTCTAACTATGCCAACAGAGGTAGGACATGTGAAGAAAGAAGAAAAAACGCACAGAAAGAAGCAAAAGATGTGCAGAAAGAACCAACAGAGGAGCAGAAAGAGGCCTTGTTGCAAAATCATCCTGTGCCCACAACTTTTTCAGACGGGTACTGGTGGTAACTGACTCTGACTAACCAGAGCCAGTGCGCGTTTGCACAGTGGTGAAGGGAGGGGGGGCCTGAGGTGACATGTGTGCAAACGAGCCCCATGGCGCGTTTTAAGTTGCGAGATTAAGTCCCCTTGAATCCTGAGGGTCCCTGGGGCCCAACTAGCCCCCCAGGTACCTACAGTTAGGACCACAGAGCTGAGTTGCAGAGAGGCGTTCCGAGGCCACGCACCTTTTTTCACCTCTCTGCAACGCAACTCTGTTGTGCTTACTGAAGGTACCTGGTGGGCTAGTTGGCCCCCAGGATTCAAAGGGAATTAACTCCCCAACTTAAAACGCACCACAGGGCGTGTTTGCGCACATGTCACCTGAGGCCCCGCCCTCCCTTCACCACTGTGCAAACGCGCCCCGTGGCGCGTTTTAAGTTGGGGGATTAGGTCACCTTGAATCCTGAGAGTCCCTGGGGCCCAACCAGCCCACCAGGTACTTCCAGTAAGCACCACAGGCCTGCGTTGCAACACCTGTAACAAATTGTGCAGTTGTGTTTAGGTAGTGAAGAGGGTCGTGCTGGGGGTAGTGTTTTAGGGTTTAGGGTAGTGCAGTGGTGTTTGTGTAGTGTAGGGGGTCATGCTGGGGTTAGATTTAGGGTTTAGGGTAGTGAAGTGGTGTTTGTGTAGTGTAGGGGGTCATGCTGGGGGTAGATTTAGGGTTTAGGGTAGTGCAGTGGTGTTTGTGTAGTGTAGGGGGTCATGCTGGGGGTAGATTTAGGGTTTAGGGTAGTGCAGTGGTGTTTGGGTAGTGTAGGGAGTCGTCCTGGGGGAGTGTTTTAGGGTTTAGGGTAGTACAGTGGTGTTTGGGTAGTGTAGGGGGTCGTGCTGGGGTTAGTGTTTTAGGGTTTAGGGTAGTGCAGTGGTGTTTGGGTAGTGTAGGGGGTCGTGCTGGGGGGAGTGTTTTAGGGTTTAGGGCAGTGCAGTGGTGTTCGGGTAGTGTAGGGGGTCGTGCTGGGGGAGTGTTTTAGGGTTTAGGGCAGTGCAGTCGTGTTCGGGTAGTGTAGGGGGTCGTGCTGCGGGGAGTATTTTAGGGTTTAGGGTAGTGCAGTGGTGTTCGGGTAGTGTAGGGGGTCATGCTGGGGGTAGTGTTCTAGGGTTTAGGGCAGTGCAGTGGTATTCGGGCAGTGTAGGGGGTCGTGCTGGGGGTGGTGTTTTAGGGTTTAGGGTAGTGCAGTGGTGTTCGGGCAGTGTAGGGGGTTGTGTTTCAGGGTTTAGGGCAGTGCAGTGGTGTTCAGGCAGTGTAGGGGGTCGTGCAGGGGGTGGTGTTTCAGGGTTTAGGGCAATGCAGTGGTGTTCGGGCAGTGTAGGGGGTCGTGCAGGGGTGGTGTTTTAGGGTTTAGGGCAGTGGTGTTCGGGCAGTGTAGGGGGTCATGCTGGGGGTGGTGTTTCAGGGTTTGGGGCAGTGCAGTGGTGTTCGAGCAGTAAAGGGGGTCATGCTGGGGGTGGTGTTTCAGGGTTTAGGGCAGTGCAGTGGTGTTCGGGCAGTGTAGGGGTGGTGCAGGGGGTGGTGTTTCAGGGTTTAGGGCAGTGCAGTGGTGTTCGGGCAGTGTAGGGGGTCGTGCAGGGGGTGGTGTTTCAGGGTTTAGGGCAGCGCAGTGGTGTTCGGGCAGTGTAGGGGGCGGTGCAGGGGTGGTGTTTCAGGGTTTAGGGCAGTACAGTGGTGTTCGGGCATTGTAGGGGGTGGTGCTGGGGCTGGTGTTTCAGGGTTTAGGGCAGTGCAGTGGTGTTCGAGCAGTGTAGGGGGTGGTGCTGGGGCTGGTGTTTCAGGGTTTAGGGCAGTGCAGTGGTGTTCGGGCAGTGTAGGGGGTCGTGCTGGGGCTGGTGTTTCAGGGTTTAGGGCAGTGCAGTGGTGTTCGGGCAGTGTAGGGGGTCTTGCTGGGGCTGGTGTTTCAGAGTCTAGGGCAATGCAGTGGTGTTCGGGCAGTGTAGGGGGTCTTGCTGGGGCTGGTGTTTCAGGGTTTAGTGCAGTGCAGTGGTGTTCGGGCAGTGTAGGGGTCGTGCTGGGGCTGGTGTTTCAAGGTTTAGGGCAGTGCAGTGGTGTTCGGGCAGTGTAGGGGGTCGTGCTGGGGCTGGTGTTTCAGGGTTTAGGGCAGAGCAATGGTGCTCAGGCAGTGTAGGGGGTTGTGCTGGGGGTGATGTTTCAGGGTTTAGGGCAGTGCAGTGGTGTTCGGGCAGTGTAGGGGGTCGTGAAGGGGTGGTGTTTCAGGGTTTAGGGCAGTGCAGTGGTGTTCGGGCAGTGTAGGGGTCGTGCTGGGGTAGTGTTTTAGGGTTTAGGGTAGTGCAGTGGTGCTTGTGTAGTGTAGGGGGTCGTGCTGGGGGTAGTGTTTTAGGGTTTAGGGTAGTGCAGTGGTGTTTGTGTAGTGTAGGGGGTCATGTTTTAGGGTAGTGCAGTGGTGTTTGGGTAGTGTAGGGGGTCATGCTGGGGGTAGTGTTTTAGGATTTAGGTTAGTGCAGTGGTGTTTGGGTAGTGTAGAGGGTCGTGCTGGGGGTAGTGTTTTAGGGTTTAGGGTAGTGCAGTGGTGTTTGTGTAGTGTAGGGGGTCGTGCTGGGGGTAGTGTTTTAGGGTTTAGGGTAGTGCAGTTGTGCTTGTGTAGTGTAGGGGTCGTGCTGGGGGTAGTGTTTTAGGTTTAGGGTAGTGCAGTGGTGTTTGTGTAGTGTAGGGGGTCATGTTTTAGGGTAGTGCAGTGGTGTTTGGGTAGTGTAGGGGGTCATGCTGGGGGTAGTGTTTTAGGATTTAGGTTAGTGCAGTGGTGTTTGGGTAGTGTAGGGGGTCGTGCTGGGGGTAGTGTTTTAGGGTTTAGGGTAGTGCAGTGGTGTTTGTGTAGTGTAGGGGGTCGTGCTGGGGGTAGTGTTTTAGGGTTTAGGGTAGTGCAGTGGTGCTTGTGTAGTGTAGGGGGTCGTGCTGGGGGTAGTGTTTTAGGGTTTAGGGTAGTGCAGTGGTGTTTGTGTAGTGTAGGGGGTCATGTTTTAGGGTAGTGCAGTGGTGTTTGGGTAGTGTAGGGGGTCGTGCTGGTGGTAGTGTTTTAGGATTTAGGTTAGTGCAGTGGTGTTTGGGTAGTGTAGGGGGTCGTGCTGGGGGTAGTGTTTTAGGGTTTAGGATAGTGCAGTGGTGCTTGTGTAGTGTAGGGGGTCGTGCTGGGGGTAGTGTTTTAGGGTTTAAGGTAGTGCAGTGGTGTTTTTGTAGTGTAGGGGGTCATGTTTTAAGATGCAATGCTCCAATACCTGACCAGTCTGCACTACATAAAACTGCAAAAAAACTAAAAATAAAAAGTGTTTTGCACACTTTTGTCATTGGGCTATATGTGGGCTACATCTGGGTAATATTTGTGCTACATTTGGGCTCTTTTTTCACTGGTGGCCATCTTGGAAGACTTCTTTGTTATGAAGTTTCCTAATTTCTTCATTTACTGCAGTCTCCTCAGTAGGAAATGCTTTCAGTTTTTTACTTTGATTCCATCAAGAAGGCATTCAGATGTGTCTCACATCTGCCATAAATTCAGAATGTTAGCACTCTAGTTGCTCATTAGATCACTGGAGTAAAGCTACTGCTCACCAGGGAGTTAACTGGTAGTCTGCTGCTGGTATTGAAAGTGATTGTTTCAGTCTGCATGTCAGAATTTTCTAATGAAATAGAAGAGGATTTGAGATCTCACTTAAAACATGCCCTAATTTTTCTTTCTGCAGCACTAACCATAATTTCTATTTAAAAAGAACCCCTCACTTTGTTCCTTTTTAAATTAAATGTTTTAAGTGTTACCGGTTTATTCCAATCAAGATGGCTTCAGGTGTGCCATACTTTTGTCATAAGTAAGGCTGTTAGCGCTCTAGTTGTTCTTTAGAACACTCTGGGAAGCTGCAGTAGAACACAAAGGCATCAACTGGCAGGCTGCTCCTGTTGAAATATAACAGGAAGATATTTGAGATCACACTTGAAACATGTCCTAATTTTTCTTTCTACAGCACTAACCATAATTTCTATGACAAAATGAACCCCATCATTTTGTTCCTTTTTAAATTAAATGTTATAAGTGTTACCAGTTTATTCCAATCAAGATGGCTTCAGGTGTGCCATACTTTTGTCATAAGTAAGGCTGTTAGCACTCTAGTTGTTCTTTAGAACACTCTGGGAAGCTGCAGTAGAACACAAAGGAATCAACTGACAGTCTCTGCCCTTGTTGGATGTACATGTTTTACTGAGAATGTCAGACTTCATTCTCACATGAGTGAGAAAGATAATGTGAATTTACAGAAAATATGCTCTCATTTTAGCTTCTGGAGCACCTTCCAAACCTCCATGGGACAAGCATGTGAAAATAGTGTTCTCTCAAACATGATTCATGATATCCCAGCAGAAGGTTTTTCACATGGTAAAATCACCTTGGAATACACCACAATTCCTAAAATTAGTATGGTACCGTCA
The DNA here is from genome assembly GCA_963921515.1 of Calotriton arnoldi. Lineage (NCBI taxonomy): Eukaryota > Metazoa > Chordata > Amphibia > Caudata > Salamandridae > Calotriton > Calotriton arnoldi. The sequence goes on from CAWUFW010008771.1 coordinate 512,685, forward strand.
ACAAATAAATTCTAATGTAACTAAAGCCTGTTATCACCCTTTATAGTTCTCCTTTTGGTGACCCTCAAAATCTTCTATTCACTACAATGCATTTCAATGAGGTACTATCATTTATATTGGTCCCAAGATGGCTGCCAGAAATTCCAGGATGAAGTGCTGACAGCCAATCAGATCTCACGATGACATGTGTGGTTAGGCTCCGCCCAGATATATATGTGACTTTACTTTTGATTTTCTCAGGAACTACTGAACGGATTTACACCATTTAAGCAAAAGGCACGACACTGAACCAAGGGCTACCTCTTTGCCAAATTTGGTGTAATTCCGTTCAGCAGTTCGGGCTGTAGCTGCGACTAAAGGTTCCTATGGAAAAATGAATGGGGAAAACACGTTTTGGGACCCCCTTTTTTCTCGGCCCCTGCTTGACGTATCACCCCGAGACTTTCAGGATAGGAGCGGACCGGAGCGCCCCAACAAGTTGGAAACTTTCGCGAAGATTCGTTAACCGGCGCCAACGTTATTTCAAATAGAATGTCGCGGATTTCCTATGGATAATAGGTTTTAACTATAACTATCTACTGGCGACCGCCAGTAGATAATATATATATATATATATATATATATATATATATACATATATACATATAAATTTTTTAAACAATTAAACAATGTACATCATTATCATTTTTTTAATAATTAATATCAAATAAAAAATGCCATTAATTGATTGTTTAATTATATTCTCACACTATGCTCCCACAAACCTAGCAGCGCAAATGTAAAATATAATTAAAATAAACAATTATATCACATTTGACAAATTAAGTAATAAAATAATTAATAATAAATGAACAATTAACTGTTAATTAATTATTACTTAAATAGCTTCCCACCCTATTCCCCTTAAAAACACAACTCAAATAAATACATTACATATCTTATTTAAAATTATTAATTATTTACATTTTAATATTTACTTAATTAATTTCCCACCCTATACTCATACAAATCCAACAACCCACACCTAAGATGCCTTAAAAAGTTAATAATTACATAATTTACATACTCAATTATCAATTGAATAATTATTAATTAATTAATAATGAATCAATTATTACTTAATTAACTTCCAGCCCTATTCCCCTACAAACCCAACAGCCCACAACTATAACAAAACTTAAAAAATATTAAGTATACCACTTACATAATTAATTATCAATTGAATAATTAATATTAATTAAATATTAATTATTAATTAATTTTACTTAATTAACATCCCACCCTGTACCCCTATAAACCTCACAACCCGCTACAACACTATAAATTACTATTAACAATTAAATTAAAACTAGAAATAACTTAAAATTACAGACTATATTTAAAAACATTAACAAAAATCATACGAACAATATATATAATATACAATTACAATATTATTTCAAACACAATGATAATTAAACAAATTATATTTTTTACAACAATATTATTGTAAACGATATTAACAACAATGATATTCTTGAAAATTATATTACGTACCTTAAAAAATCGATATTTTTGTCAACGATATTCTTGCATTAAGATAATTCTGTGACACAAAATTAAAAACTCGATATTAGTGTCACTCAATTTTATGACTCAATATTTTGTCCGAATAACATATTAAATATCCACAAAACCAAAAAAGCTTGTTGATAAATAATCCAAACTAAGGGCCTGATTACGATGTCGGGCGGACTTCAGAAAAGGGAGGTGCAGTTCATTTCTTCACCCCGTGGCAGGCACCGTAAAGGTGCCCCCTTGGCCCCAACTGGAGGCCGCAAGAAGAAGTGGAACCTGCTGGGGGCCCCAAACCATGTCGGACAGGCCGGCATGGAGACCATGCCGGAAACCGTAAATTGTAATCTAAAGGGCGGAAAGGCCCGCCCTTGAGATTACTGGCTGGTTTCCGACTGGCCAACGGGCTCCTAGAGCCCATCGGAAGCCAGCTGGAATGACTGGCTGGTTTACTTTCTGACTGCCTAGATCATAATTAGGCAGTCAGAAAGTAAACCGCAGGGCCGATTACGATGCAGCCCTGAAGGCTCCGGAGCCATAACGGACCGCATCGTAATCGGCCCCTTAATGTCCTTTGTCAAACAGTTAACTTAATGTGTTGCCCATTTGTAATTGCATTACATCAAGCATTTGATCATGTAGGCATTGGCTTTTTGCCCCAGTTGGATATGATGTCTGGTTGGTTCTTCATCAGGACAAACAAAGGAGATGGACCCTCACAAGGCTAGAGGGAAGTATTGGTGACTTATGCGCACTATGCCATCAGGTAGAAGGATCAGGTAAATACTCTCTATGTGGTCAAAACCCAACAGAATGAGGTCCAAATGAGTATCTGGATACAAGGACCACCACTATTCTCTTGAGAGCTGGAATCGTAAATATAGAGCTGCAAACTCAATAAAATAAAAGCCAGAAATTCTTCAAACTGGAGATAAAGAACTTTAAAATAGAAAATAAGATGACATTTGTTTCCCAGGTGCTGGAACAAAATTGTATCAGCAGCATAACTACCCCAATCCTTCTGCAGCTCCAGAAGGATTTGAAGACTCACCTCTTCAGGGACTTCTATATTGATATACATTAGGAATCACCATCCATGGGTATTCTGCCTCATTGTAAATTATCCTGATTGATTTCTCATGGCTCCCGTCTATGTTCAGGGCTCTCTTTTGCTAGGTTTGCGTTCTATGAACACCATGACAAATATACATCACACACAAGTATCACCGGCTGTGTGTGATCATCATCATTGCTGGATTTAATAACTGATGCAAAGGATGCATGTCAGCTTTAATGTAGCTGGTGACAATAAACTGGGCATAATTCAGACTCAAATGATTCCATGGTGACACAACTCTAGCGAGAAATGACCTATTCCCATCTTTAGCCAATGCAAACAACATTGTCACTGTCTCCAAATGGAAAAAGTAAACAAATGATGAGTGTTGTTGAAGACCTCAGACAAGTCCATTACAATCTACAAGGTAGGCTCCCCCTAACCTAGGAATTCTACTATGCAACTGTTTATGTCAGTTGCATCGCCTATATTGACCTGCCTCGACCGAACCTGGATTACAGACCATCAAAAACAGTTATAGATCTAATATGCGCTTGACAATGAGTAGGAGTCTAAATATGTTAACCTAATCTTACCTCCTCCTCTGACATGCAGAGTCCCTCTGAGCTCTTCACTTTCACAAATATTGTATAACTTCTACATGAGACTTCAGGTCAACATTATCCACCATCACATGAAATGTTCCGAAAAACCTTGAAACAACCATTTATAATAGTGGCACTAATAGGTAATGGCATTACAAGGACACATTCTACTCAAAGTGTGCTTTGCAGGTTCTTGTTACATTTTATTAAAATAAAGCTTCTTGTTTTCTGTTTTAATGCTTTTTTTCACAGTACAAAAGCTGTCGGTCATGTCTGTCAGGTCAATAGTTGTGTTTTTGACACTGTATACATTTAAGTAAAAGGGACACAATGTTCTAATGAAACTTAAACAGCTGTAGATGTATTAAATACCTTTAGGCATTCACGTGTGAGTTACCTTTCTGTGGAAATAAACTATTAAAAAATGCATTATTCATTAAAGTTAAGCTTTGTGTGGATGGATACTGATAGAATGAGCAAAAAAATAAATATAGGTCATGAAGAAGACCACTTAAGAGAGAAATACCATAAAATATGTTTCCCATGTGAAAAGTAATATTTTAAAAATTTTGCACAGAGAAGGATGTTATAGATTGAATGATATGTTGAAAGTAAGCAGAGCTGAGTTGTAGAAGGCTTGTTTTATGTTTTCCTTCTGTTTCAGAAAATCATTTTAATTGACTTGCAAACCATGGTGTCTACTTGCATGTAACAAAGTGCCTCATTGCGATGTCGGGTGATCACGCGTCCGCCTGACACCGTAGTGGTCTGGAACATCTCGACCATAGGTCGGCGGTTCCCACCTCACAATTTGGATGTGACCACCCATAGGGCGGTCAGAAATATCCATTTTGCTATGTCAACTTGTGCTGCGGGTCGAAAAAGCCCACAGCACTAGTTGCCATAGCAATATGGATGTTTGTAAACATCCCTACATCTTGTGGCAGGCACTCACTGTGCCTGCCACATGGTGCAGAGCGCCAGGGTGGAAGGGGCCATGCTAGGGCCCCCCAAAGTCATTTTCCGTCAGCCTTTCCATGTCGGAAAGGCCAACATGGAAAGGCTGTCGGAAAATGACATCATAATCCCGAGGGCGCAGCCGAGGCTGGCTCTGCCATCATTAAAGGATCATGAGCATTTCTGATGCTCCGATGGTCCCTCCGTCCGATGCCCCCGCCGACACATCCTAATGCGGCGGGCGAACCGCAATGTTGGATGTCGGGCGGACCGAAACTGACGATCGGTTGGTTGCGGTCCATCCGACATCATAATCAGTCCCTAAATAGTGTTTCACTAGCTTCCCCGGGAAAGGATGTTCTAATGTTGCAACGTTGCACAGTCACTCTGCTGAACCTCTGTAATGTTGTTGATGTTATTCTTGTGTTCTCCATTAATAACAAAATATGTTCACTGTTAGTCAATGCAAGTATGTGTTATTTTAAACATTGGCGCTGTGTAAATAACATTCAGTACTGCTTATTTACATAATGTCAGGCTATATAAATTGTATGCTTTCTTTGTCTAAATCATTATAGAAGACATGTTTTAAGGGGGACAGACATATTCTTTCTTTTAATGCATGCATGTAGCTACTTAGAGATTTCTATGATATTTTATTCCAGTGCAGCTGTTTAACTTTCTGTTTGCAGTTTTTAGAGACTTTCCTTAGAGCTTGAACGAGACTGGCCTTATGTCAGTCTACTTGAAAGGGCTAGTTGGCTACTTGTAATCTTTTGCTTATGATTGAACTATGCTTATTCATATGATTGATTAACTAATCTTGCCTTGTGTAATGATTATTTGGATATCTGAATAAATGAACAGAACTGTGATTAGTGTTTCAACCTTTTGCATGAATGTTATTGTCTAAATAGATGAAACCTGGCCTTTTCCCTTCTCTGCGACTAACCCCCATAACATTAGATATACGGGCTTTCATCCAGCACTCTTCATCCGTTAGTCTGGTATTGTATCATTCACATTTTTCTTCCACCCGCTATAGTATGGGGCAACGGGTCTGACACTAGCTAATTTCATTGTGATTAATGGCATTTTGCACTTTTACAAGGAGCACATTGACACACAATGTAGTTCACTTCAAGGCCCGGGACTACTAAGGCAATGTGTGCTTCTTGAGAACAAAGAAATGCTGTTAGAAAATGTATTTTTTAGATTGATGAGGGCCATGCATGTTACCCAACAAGAACATTTCCCCCAAAACACAACAAAGCAAGCATTGGCAAAGCCAAACGGTTGGTGGCCAATGCCAGACCACTTGCCTTTGCCAGTGTCTTAAAAAAAAATATTTGTGATCCAACTGTTTATAAGTATGTGTAGGACAATATTGCTCTTGAATAAATCATCAACAAGGTTGGGTAAAGGTACTCCATTTCTTGAGCCAACTCTTTAAACACTGGGCTATGGCCAGCATTATGCAGAATATCACTAAAGCCCGCTACCAACGTTTGCAACCATAGGCTGAACATTGATCCATTGATAAAGCTCTGCAAAGTGAATGTCATTAAAGAACACAATCATAGCCAATGTTTGCTAAGTTGCATCACTAATGCTTAGAAGCCAAGCTTAAGGTTGCTTTCATTAAAGAAGGTATTCTTCTTTAGGTGACTATGAATTTGATGGGCATTGTAATCACTTCCCTTAGTCTTATTAAACAAATCTAGCTCTAAGCAGGGAAAGAAGTTGAACCTTAGACCAACGTATATTTGACTGGCCTTTAGAGGAATACACTGTCTGCTGGTAGAAATGTACAAGTAGGCCTGGGCGTAGTTCACTAAGTTCCGCTATGCAGAACTCCGCGAAGTGACAAAAAAACTCAGCCGAGTTCCGCAAGCAGCAGAGTGCGGCACGAAGTACCGTTCGTGCTGATCTTCCTGCAGCTCGAGTAGAAATTCTACCTGAGCAGCATCTCATGATTGCCAACTTACCCTTGGCGAACGCGAGCGAGGAAAAAACTCCGCTGCACTATGCGGAGTGGAGTTTTCTGCACTCTGCGCGCTCCGCGGAGCGCGGAGTGCAGAAAACTCCACAAACTCTGCGAGTGGAGCAGAGTTCACTGCCCAGGCCTACCTACAAGCTTGAAGGCAAAAACTACATTCATTAGTTACAAGTTATGATTTTTCAATTCACTCAGAAGAACTGAAGAAAGCACTGCTTGTTAGCAAATGTTTGAAATTGGATTATTAGTAGTGATAATTAGTAGTGATAAGTAGTGACTTACCACTAGTTATAAGGCCACAAAAACAATAAATGGGTCAGTCAAGGTCTCAATAAATTATTCCCTTGCTCAACCCTTGGTAGCTGGCAACCAGCAGGTAGGCTTAACTTAGGAGACAGGTGTGTAAAGCATTTAAAACACCAATACATTAAATAAGTAAGACATAACACATGATAAAAATCCAACTCCAATTTATAAACATAGATAATATTTTTATGAACAAACAGGCACCAAAATGACAAAAATCAAATGTAGGGAACCAGAGATATGAATTTTTAAAGATTAAATGTAAAACTAGTGCTTTGAAGCTATTAGTGCTCAAAGGGTTAAAAAGGGTCATGCTGAACCGGGACAAAGTCAAGAGTTCTTTACACTTACTTCCAGAAGGGTTTTTTGATGCAGGAAAGTGGGCCAAAGCACCAGCCAAGCATGCAGATGTTGTGGTTTGCCTCCTGGGGTCTGGGACTACAACTCCCACAATGCAGCTGGTCAGCGTATATAGTTTGTTTTTTACAAACGTTGCTCCAAACTTCTAAAACTTCTTCCAGAAGTTCTCTTTGAGGGTTCAAAGTGTCTACAACACCAATCCAGGGGTCTACAATCTATGAGATGGTCCTTGGGATGTTGGGACTACAATTCCCACAATCAACCTGGCCAAATCCTTAAAACTCCACTGGACACACTCCAGGATGGGGAGTTCTTGGTGGAGATGATGCAGGTGGGCTCTGTTAACCTGTAGCTTGCAGGAAGTCCACTCCTTAATCCTTTGTGAAGTAAGGCAAAGTCCTTAGGGCTGTGGTCCCAGAATGTGCAGCAGGTGCAGTCCTTAAGAGTGCAGACCTTTGGTGTGCAGATCAGGTTTCCAGCAGGGCAATCCTTCTTCTACTTGCAGTTTCAGGCAGCAGATCTGAAGAGCTAAGGAGCTCTCCCATATTTATTCACAGTTTCTGGGCGTCAAGCAGGAGGGCACCACTGACCAATGGGATGCAGGGTGCCACTCAAGTGTATGACCACTTCCTCCAAGGTGTGGCATATTCTTGTCCCAGAAAGCACTACCCTCTCAAAACCCAACTTGGAGAAAGTCTCTCCTTTGGGGTTAGATCTGGCTAAGCCAACCCACTGGTGTGGCTAAGGTTCACTAACACACCACTTCTAACCCTCTGACTAATCTAATAACTGAGGCTCTTGTTTGGCTGGCGGTGCAGGATGTGGGGGTCAGCCTGTGTTGCTCCCAAACTGTCATTCTCCCTATGAAGACTAGTTTGGCTCCCCAAACCTCTTTTGCCTTTCGTTTCTGCAGCTAAAGTTCTCCACCCACAGAAAATCCATTGTCTACTCTGACAGGACACTTCAGACCTCATTAAGCAGCTCTGTCTCAGCCTGGGGAAAGCTGGCCAATCAGGAGAGGGCAGCTGGAAAGCTGAATTTTGGCTCACAGAAAATAAATTTGAATAACTTATTTTCTGTAATAGTTATTATAAGTTTAACAGTGGCAAGTTTTTGGTTTTATCTTAACTATTAAGTGGATACCTCGAAGTATATTTTTAGGTGGCTCCTGTCAATATTTATACTTAAATAAAATACATCAATGTTAGCCTGTGGAGCCATTCACTACAATTGGGAAAATGGAATTGGTAGTTTTTCCCCCACCAGGTCTTATAAAATAAATCTTATAATGTCCCTGCTTAAAGTTGCAAGGCACCCTACCCCTGGGGCACCTAGGGGAGACCTTAAGAATAAGGTAGATTACTACTTTGGAAGTACCTTTGATTCCAAAGTCGAATTTGCATAATATTACAATTTAAAAGCAGCCTGCAAGGCAGGGATGGCTTTTAAAATGACAGCAGGCAACACAGCAGTGCACACTCTAGTGCAGGAATCTACTGGGCCTCTAAACCTCCCTGCCCTATTATATACTAGGGTCTTATAGGTAGTTTTGGTCCCCCTTGCCTTATTATATCCTAGGGACTTGCAGGGGTCTGTCAATCGCCAATTATAACTATACCTAACCATGTTCTTTTAATCAGAGCACAGGCCCGGGCCTGGTGAGCAAAGCCCAGGGCACTATCAGAGTCAGAAAACCAGCACCCAGAAGTCAAAATAGGGGCCAAAGGTTGGGGGACACTGCAAAGAGGTCCTGATTTCTCATAGTAAATGCTCCCATTTCCCTTTGTCAGATACCACAGGCAGCCCTGATTAAATTTAAGAAACTCTCTATGTTTTCTAATAAAGAGTTGATCCTGCAAATATCTTGGTTTGCCCCTAATCTTACCAGTTCTGCTCAGTCCTTGCCAGTCTCTTGGTCATACCATTAGGAAAGTGTTCACCTTATTCTTAGACATGGTGAACATATTAACCCCAATTTCAATAACAGTTGTGTTAGGACCTTCTTCTTTAAGCTTTCTGTAGCATTTATTCTCACATAGTGAGGAAAAGGTTTTCTAAAAAATTTGTATTTTCAATATCTGCAAATAAGATGTTTCCTTTAGTTCTATAAATATAAAAATGATCCTAGGATATGGCTGGACAGATTACCATCATGTGCTAACTATGGTAAATTATACTCGGATGGATGCATCAACACCACCCTTTATAATCAGATTATTATTGTCATAACAATGTCCTTTGTTTACTTCCAGCAACATTTTTGCTTTCTTGTGCCTTGGTCCTGAACTGTAAATCAAGGGTACTGCCAACATACCCTGTAGAACCAGCATCATTGGATCCATAGAGATCCCCGAGGTATTAGTTATTTACCTGCAACTATTGAATTTAATTGATGCTCTTCCCACTCGTTACTGTATCCTGTTTAACCATCCACGCTTTACTAATGTACTTGAATTGTACTCCAACGTCCAATGTTACGAGGTAAAATTTGAAACATCTCTATTTACATTCCCACCAAGTATCACATTTTAATGTCTTTCTTGATTACCTTTGGGATCTGTGCAGTATTCTCACACCTTATGGACATTAAACACACAACAGAAATTTACTATAGACTTTTTCAAACTATCAGCAGACTTGTCCATTACCCTTCAAGGCACCGTCCAATACATTTTTGAAGTTGATGTCTACAAGTATCCTGAAATTGCTGTAATTAGTCCAGATGTACATACTGCTTATGTAGAGACATAACAAATACAATTTACCTCATACAGGGTGCTATTGTTTTCTCACCCCAAGTGTGCCGGGCATGCCCAAATGTGGGTCCTGGGCTCACTGTGCCACTGGATTCAAGCATGCCTGGCCTATAATGGGTGATGCCCCAAAACCGGTCCCAGGTGTTTGTTTCTGGTCCAGGGAGGACCTGGCTTGGCAGTCCGGGCTGGACTGTTCCCATGAGGAACAGAGTCAAGACTGATTTGCGAATGGCTGGGTCTAAACTGGGGTGGAATGGTGAGCAAAAGAACAATGGATTTAACCCAGATCTCTTGACTGGGGGTGAATGTTCAATTTGCTCTGCATTCTGTCCATCATCTGTGTGTCTTTTGCTTTCCCTCTCTAAGTGGGCTGGGTATGCCCAGACATGAGTTCCAGGCTCACTGTGCCACTGGATTCAAGCTAGCCTGGCTTATGAGAGGTGATGCCCAGAAACCGGTCCCAGGATGCTTGTTTCCAGTCCATGAAGGACCTGGCTTGGCACTTCAAGCTGGACTGTTCCCATGAGAAACAGGGTCAAGACTTATTTGCATATGGCTGGGTCTAAACTGGGGTGACATGGTGAGCACAAATTCAACATATTTAACCCAGATCTCTTGACTGGGGTGAATGTTTGATTTGCTCTCCATTGTCTGTGTGTCTTTTGCTTTATATCACTAAGTGCGCCGGGTATGCCCAGATGTGGGTACCGGGCTCACTGTGCCACTGGATTCAAGCTAGCCTGGCTGATGAGGGTTGATGCCCCAAAACAGGTCCCAGGATGCTTGTTTCCGGTCCAGGGAGGGCCTGGCTTGGCAGTTCAGGCTTGACTGTTCCCATGAGGAACAGGGTCAATACTGATTTGCATATGGCTGGGTCTAAACAGGGGTGGCATAGTGAGCAAAAGAACAATGGATTTAACCCAAATGTCTTGACTGGGGGTGAATGTTTGATTTGCTCTGCATTCCGTCCATCATCTGTGTGTCTTTTGCTTTCTCACTCTAAGTGTGCCGGGTATGCCCAGACGTGGGGCCCGGGCTCATTGTGCCACTGTATTCAAGCTAGCCTGGCTGATGAGGGGTGATGCCCCAAAACCGTTCCCAGGATGTTTGCTTCCGGTCCAGGGAGGACCTGGCTTGACAGTTCGGGCTGGACTGTTCCCATGAGGAACAGGGTCAAGAGTGATTTGCATATGGATAGGTCTAAACTGGGGTGGCCTGGTGAGCAAAAGAACAATGGATTTAACCGAGATGCCTTGACTGGGGGTGAATGTTTGATTTGCTCTGCATTCCATCCATCATCTATGTGTATTGTTTACAACAAACCACTAGATGGTACCATGATTCTACAAAGAGAAAGAATTGGTGGCTGTGCTGTGGCAATGTGAGTCGTCTCGACCTGGGCCTTATTACGAATCAAGCTTAGAACATTGAGTATTCTAAGAACGATTGCAGATATAACATTTTCTCTGGTAACTTTTATGACCCTTTGACCCGCAGCTTTCAGATAAGTCTTCCTCTGAGTTAAGGCATCAGCAATTGTCTGGAGATAAATTATTTCAAAAATCTTCAGTGCAGCCAAGAAGATGTATATAAGGCCTTTTTGTGGCTCACAAAGTCTCCACTCAGGCACCCTCTGAACTGGGCTACAATACTAAAGTACTCCAAAGGGCTAACCAAGTACTCCATCTTAACATTTGGCTCTGGCAGGGTAGTGATGGTCCAGAAGCCAGGGGTTACTCAATAAGGTGGTGTGAAGTTAGACACTCCCAATACAGCAGGACTGATAGCAACAATCAATAAGGTCCAGTCATATCTTTAAGAAAGAGTTTGAATTGCACGTAGTAATAATAATCAACCCATAAATCTATGATGCACAGTGAAGACTATAAATGTCTGTCACCTCACCTGAGATCTGGCCCCCAAACAGATTTATAACAGTGTTGTAGCGCTATTCAAAATATGCAAAATGCGCAAATATCATGAAAAATTGTTTTTGAAATGCATGAGTTCCGATGATGGAGATAGTTGCAATTGATGAATGAATAAGGTTGCACCCAATATTAAGTGTTTAGGTCATATAGAAGGTACGCAAGAGAGGGAAAGCCTCACAACTTATGAACTCCTAATGTTTTAAGAGGTCAAATTAACTGGTCTCAATATATATATCAAAGTGGAAAGGAATCTGTACCCAGTTGAACCGGTGCAACCCCTGCACACCTGGATATATTAGTAGGATCCTCACCCACTAGAACCACCAGTGGCATGTTTCATCATTGGATCCTCACCCACTAGAACCACCAGTGGCATGCTTCATCATTGGATCCTCACCCACTAGAACCACCAGTGGCATGCTTCATCATTGGATCCTCACCCACTGCACCTAGTGTGAGTGGGTGGGCTCAACGCCATTTGTAAGCGGAGCTCTTGCTAAAACCTAAGTGCGAGTTAAAAAAGCCTTCAGGATCCTAATTCTTGTTTATTAATAAGGTCCTTTAGCTGAGATAAAAACAGTGTGATGTTCTATGAGTGCAATGACCCCTAACATCCATAACTCAGTAAGGTCGACATGTTTCAGCCTATTACAAGTGCCACCCAGGGTCAGCAGTCTTTCTTCAGGACCAACTCAATCCATAGATTTTCTACAGATTGTGTTAAATACCAGCTCCTAATGCTGGTTCACACAGTACGCTAAATATGAAGCCTGCAGTCATACATACCATAGAGGACATTTTCCCTCTAGTGGTCTATGACTCCTAAATATTCAGGCTCCATGAGGTAGTGGGGGTGGGGTAATCCCTGTCGTCACACTTACACCAAGGAACGTCATCCTTCCTTGCACCTATTCAGCTCCCCCACTCCGACGACGATGAGCTGAATAGGTGCAAGGGAGGAATATGTCCCTTGGTGTAAGTGTGACGACAGGGATCGCCCCACCCCCACTACCTTATGGAGCCTGAATTTTTAAATGAAACTTGCTCCTGCTCCTTTCCCCCCTCCCAATCCAATCAGTGTCCCGCTGCAAAACCATTTCTTCTTGTTCAATCAACAAATCAGTCAGTGCTCTTATAAAGCGCGACTACGCACCTGTGAGGGTCTCAAAGTGCTGCTTCTTGTTCAAGCAGATTTCATCAAATGAATCAGTGTTGTATAATATCTTGTTAGAAAGAATGTTTTGTGAACCAGGCTCCCATGATGTACCAAAAGTTACATTTCCAAGGGCTTCCGCTGGAAGTTCCATGTGTGAGTTCTATGAGCCATTGTTCAAGAATTGTTTTACTTGTGTTATACATCCCCAGAGTGCAGTTGCTGAGGAAGCAATGAAAGATTTCTCTTACCTTCAGATATGAGTAATTGCGTAGTTTTTAATTATTGCTTTGTCGTTTCTGGTTCGCCATATGAAATGATTATTATTTTTGCTCGTGTGCTTTTTTATTTTCATTTTAGTACAGATACTTTGCCATTTTCCTAGTTGGTGTCCTGTTAGGTTTTTATTACTTTTTATGAGTTTGACATTTAGAAATTCTTGTTTAGCATATGCCCAATTAAGGTTTAAGATTTTGCATTATTTCTTGTATTTCTGCTCTGGCCTTTACAGTAGAATTTTATGCTTATTCTCCTTGTACTGTTTTTTTTAATATTATTCTGTAATAAAAATCCTTTTTGCTTATTTTTGATCTAGGACTCAGTTCTTTCTGCATCTAATTTTTATTTCTGTTTTATTCAACTAAATTGTTGTTTCTCTCATGAGGAGTGTAATATCTAACCATTAGATCAATTTGAAATACCAGAGGTAAATTATTTGGTAAATATTGTGATGATCAAAATATTGGGGTTCATATGATTATTGGGGTTCTGCTCCAAAAGTAACTGTCTGCTAAACACTTGAAATCAAGTTGTCACTGAACCTATCAACAGTGTGAGTCTAAGAGGGGGACATCCAAAGCTAAATTAATGTTTCTGGTATTTGCTTGGCAGTAATTTAGTTTCAACAGGAGTTTTCATATGCCCTGATGAATGTGTGCCATTGTCAAGAATGTGAAACTAAGGCTGGTAAGAAAGACACAGAATGGAGCACCTGGAGAGGTGGAAACTGGACCGGAGGGCACTCAGTAGGCAGAAAAGGAGGAGGGGTCAGGTCAGAGGTAAGTGGCTGACCATTAAGAAAACAGAAGGATCAGAAACTTAAATTCTGCATTAGGTTAAGTAGAGTTAGTGGGTGGAAAAAATTGCTTCACAATTTCTTTCATTACAGAGCTTCAAATAGCCAAAACGTCTATTCACCACTAGCCTCCATTTTCATCTGTGTTGTGCTTCTCTGCTCTCTTCCCGATTCCTTTCCCATTTTGCTGTTTTATCCAAGTTTCCCTTTTAATTATGATTTACCTGTTTATTCCTCCAAGTTTGTTGCAGGTGTGCCCAACTGCTGATGCCCTCGAGTCTGGTTCCTGGAACTTTCCAGGTCATCAACGGCCCCTTATTGGATGATCAGGTAAGTATGCATTGTTACCAAGTAATTCCCCAAAAGCTTGAAATATTTCTTACAATTTCATAATGTGCAATATTTGTTTACTCATGAGAAGACATAGTAAAGCCCTGCGGGGAGGAAATTGGATGTGCACCAATATAAGAACAGACGTATGGAACTAACTCCAGTTTTTCTCTCTCTTCCCTAACCCCATTTCTCCTCAGGTGAAAGCGAATGCCGCAGTTATCAGCCTGCATATCTGTTCTCCCTTTAGTCAACTCATGACACCAGTGCACCTGCTATGAAATCAATGTACCTAGCATGAATTCTGAAAACTCTGGCTCAACGGAACCCGCTAGCCAAAGAATGACATGTCCACTCTTTCAGTGGCAAAGCCAAACCTTGTCTATGATGTCTCCTGGTAATGTTTGGTGAGGGTGACCCGAGGTCTGGCAACCAGTGCTCTGTACTGAGGTAGAGGCCCCTGGAGTCTAGTGTACAGTGGCTGCTGGACTCCTTGTCAGGGATGTTGGCTGGCAAGAGTGCCAGTTTAGCATTCCAGTGATGGTTGGTTTGAGGGGTACTGAAGCCAACTAGACCAAGCTGGAGCCTAGGGTAGCATTGGGTTAATGACTGGAGGTCAAATGAGGATTACCCTCAGATTTGCATGGGCTGGAATGATACTTCCAACGGTTCTGGAATAAGAGCAACCCGTTCTATCTACTGCTATAGGTCCACAAGCTAGAGGATGAAGTAATGATTTCCTCATAGCCTTGGGGGCATGTCTACACTGGCTTCCTGATCACCATTTGATAATAGAAGGAAACAACAAATGATGCACTGGTCGCAGAGCCCAGCACTTACCTTGCCATGATAGCCAGGCCTGGACAACAGGGTTATCCGCTCTTTTCAGATCTTGAGGCATGCCCCTCCAGTCCTAGAGCTGCATGAACTAAGCTGCTTGGCTCATTGTGAGATTAAATAGTATTGCAGCTCCTCCAATTAAATTGGCTCAAACAGAAAGGGTATTGGCTCTAGAGTGGACGGTTTTATACTTTATGAATTTAGAGTCAGACCGAGGCTATGTGCAGTGGCCACCTCCCTCCGGTCATCCCAGCTTTATGTGTGGTAACCCAATGAATTCTGGGTGCTGTCATTTTGTTTTGCTTCCAGTGACCTAATTAGACAACACACTTTAAAAGATTGATTTGTAGATGAACCGTAAAGCACTGGAGGCAGTGTCCGTAATGACCTGGAATGAGGTGGTCACCGTTAAAGTAGAGGAAAATATAGACTTTGTCAGAACTTGTCTGCTCTTTAAAGCTTTGGTGGGTAATCTTTCCCGCATTGACAGAGAGTGGTTTTAGAAGTTGTGACATAAGATTGTGCTTGTGAAATCTCCTACGTCAGACATAGACCCTGGGTAGACCACCATTTTGAGGCTCATATACACATGGGGCCCAATTCACAAAGATAAACTTAGATGCGAAGTCCAAGTTTAGACCTGATGTCCAAGTTTAGACCTGAAGTCTAACTTTAGACTGGAAGTATGAGTTTAGACCTGAAGTCTAAGTTTAGACCTGAAGTCTAACTTTAGACTGGACGTATGAGTTTAGACCTGAAGTCTAAGTTTAGACCTGAAGTCTAACTTTAGACTGGAAGTATGAGTTTAGACCTGAAGTCTTAGAACTGAAGACTAAGTGCCAGATTCACAAAGGTAAAGTTAGACAAGAAGTCTAACTTTACGAATTTTCAGCATTCACTAAGGTACGTTACTTCTAGTAACATTACTACTAGTTATCTTACTAGAAGTAAAGTTATGTTACTACTAGTAAAATTACTAGGTGGGTCCCAGACATGACAGATACAATAGATCCTACTTTTGGGGGACTGATAAGATATTAAATGGAAAGAACTGCTAGGTTGCCCCTCCTCAGGGCCCATACATTAATCTGCCATCACTGTCAGTTTCTCAAAGCCTAGGCTTGAGAGACAGTAGGCGCCCTCAGAAAGTGGAGTGCACTTTGAGACGCCCTCTTGTCATAATGACTCAGCTCTGATGTCTCCTAGAGATAACACATGGGTCACTCCTCAGGGACACGCTGCAGTTTCAGGCTCGCTGAGGGAAGATATGCATAGGGCTGTCCAGAACATACACGGGCAGAGCGGCTCAATTTCTCAAAGCCATGAACACAACTTGCACAGCAACAACACCGATGGCCAGGGCCTCTGGCAGACAATCGATGACAGGGGAGTGACATAGTGGAAAATAGGATTTGCAGCAGAAACCTCTTGTGCTCTTTGTATTTACGTCTGTGGAATGTTTGTTATTTATTTGTTTTTTTACAATTATTGATTTTTTTATTCACTTCCTCTGATTTATCAAGCTTGAAAGATTCATAATGTTATGTCAGGAGGTAAAAGATCATATGATGTCACATCCTGTGGGGTCATAAAACTGCCAACGCTAAAGATGTCCCTACTGCTCTGACGACAAGTTGCTCAAAGGAAACCAGTGCATCAGATGCTTTTCACATGATTCTTTCTCAGATTGCAGGATAGTGTCTTTTATTCTGCCCATCACCCTCCTCTTCCAGAGATGCCCTTTTTATTCTGTCCATTTCTATCAGTTCTGCCCTTTTAATTCTGGCCATCTCCCTTCTCTTGCAGTAATACCCTTTCATACTGACTTCTCTAATCTCTTCCAGTACTGCTCTTTTTTTAATCTTCCCATTTACCTCAGTTATGCCCCATCTATTCTGCCCATCTCCCTTCTCTTGCAGTGATTCCCCTTTCATACTGACTTCTCTAATCTCTTCCAGTACTGCTCTTTTTTTAATCTTCCCATTTACCTCAGTTATGCCCCATCTATTCTGCCCATCTCCCTTCTCTTGCAGTGATTCCCCTTTCATACTGACATCTCCAATCTCTTCCAGTACTGCTCTTTTTTGTTCTGCCCATTTACACCAGTTCTGCCCCATTTATTCTGTTCATTTCCTATATCCGCCAATCTCAAATTGTAAATCCTACAGGATCAGGATGCATTTACTCCTTCTTTATATCCTATGTTATACATTGTTTTGCGCTCTGCTCAATTGCAGATTCGTCTAGGAATTTGTCTTTTTTAGGCCTAGCTTGACAGCTGTCGACAGACAATTATGTGGGCACCATGAGAGATGGGCTTTGGCTCCGCCTACTTATTGGGAGCTAGGAGTACATGTTTGCCTAGGCAGAGGCTGTGTGCTTCACAGAAAAGTGCTTGCCCTCCACACAGCTGTGAAAATGTAGTTTATTTATCCATCTGCCTAAGTAAGAACTTTCTGGGACACACACATAACACTGGAATGCTATTAAAGTGTCTTAGATAACTAGATAGTTTTTGGTGTTTTTCTGTGTCAGCAGAACAGAGGGGAGAGGGGCAGTCATTTTCGTAGATGGATTTTTGGGTCTGGCTTGACAGTGCAAATGCCACCTGAGCTTATAACATGCACCAATATTATTCTAATTGTTTGCTTCCACACAAATGCATATCTATACCCATGCTGTTTACTTGTAATGACTCACATTGCCATACAACATTCCTTTAAAGCCAAACCTATTGGCATTACCAATGCTTGTTAAATAGTTGTATGAAAAATCAATAAAAAGACCCACAGAAAAGCCCATTTCAGCATTTGATCTGCCTCCAAATTCAATTCAGGAATTATGTATCTCTTTAAAAGGAATTATCTCCATCCAGAAATGGAGTACAAAGCATCCTTTTTACAGACTACGTCCTACTGTGGAGGGGGAGGGGTACTGCTCATGCGCTCGTATGGTTTTCCAATAGCATATCACAATGCATTTATAGATCAGCCATCTTTGACAATGTCATCATCGATACCCAGCTCGCTGGGAATATGTCCTCCTGGTGCCCATTTTGCAGCCACCTAATAAATGTCTCAGTTCGAAGCGGCCTTTGGATTTCGCGTACCCAGAGCGCGAGGCGATAAAGCACTGCTCTGACAGTCGATATATTTCTTTAAACTGCTATTGATCTCCTATTGGCTGCACATGCTCGTAGACTACGATGAATATTCCAATTATATCCAGCTCATTATTCCAGCCAGTGCTGAGTTTGCAATAAAGAGTTTGAACGACCTTCTCTTCTCGCGAGCTGATAACCCTGACTCCAGAGCTAGTGAACTTCATCTGTAGTGGAACTTGGGTGGAGATGATCTGGACAAAAAATAGGCCAACATTGAACATAACAAGGCCAGACTGGCCTACATAGTAGTTGTAAAGGTTGTAAAGGTTGTACCTTTTCGAAGGTCAGCTGGACTGAGGCAACGTCAGGCATACATTCGGATGCTGCATGACAGGCAACTCACTCTGTACTGACACTACTATCATTTCAGAGGCAGTACTGTGTAAGCACATCAGTAGAGCTTTCAATTATCCAGTCAATACCACCTGCAGTCTATGGCCAGTGTTATGTAGTCGGGGGGCAGCACATGGAGGCTCAAGTGCCATCACTGAGGACTCAGACAAAGCTATTTTCAGAAAAAGAAGTGAACAAGAGTGACTGCTTGAGCATGTTAGTCTAGGGCCAAGAACAGGAGTTGGGAAATCCTGGGTTCACTTTGGGTTTTAGAGTCTTGGTAAGTGAGGGCTGCAGAAGTGACTTCAGAAAGTTTGTTTGCTTTATGTGTGTTTTGGTCTTCTCCCAATGGCACCTGGTTGAAAGGATTTTAAAAAACAAATTGTGAAAATATTGAAGTTTTCTTCTACTCCAAAGATCTAGAAAACGGACTAATGATTCTGCATTGCATTCCATCAACGAAGGACCATTGCGGCTAATGGCCTCAATCCATGATCGATGGACATGCAGTGCCAAGAGATGGTTACCCTCAGAGGTATGCCCTATTCCATGATACTGATGGATCACTTGCTTTTTGGCCCAGCACTATGAAAGTATGACTCAGGTTTGGCCACAGGGATAATGAATGGCATTAAATCCTGGTTAAAGAAAACAGCATCGACTTTCCTTGCCCCACGCAGAAACACAAAGTCACAACCAAACGTGGGTGGTTTGATGATTCAGGTAGGGTTGGAAAAGCTAAATTATCATATGCTTTAAGAAAAAACCTTACATTTCTGTACACGACATTACTCACAGAAGAGCATAGTACCAGTTTTAATCCAATCTAGGAAGTAACCAGCGGAGAAGGAAGCATGGAATGCCCATAGGATGATCAGACCTAGTGGTGATATGGTTTTTTGGGAAACTGTTTTAAAGATCAGTTAGTGATATGAACACGCTGCTCTTGATTCTACGTTCAAGTTTCATGAAGTCTGCTGGGAAGCTTGCATAGTTGGGGATTTCTTTCAGATATTCAGTTTGGATTACAACAGGTATGGATACCAGGAAACAATCCTTACTTTTCTTCTGTATAAATATGATGCTAGGAAGAAGGGGCAGTCGTTTTGTAACACTCACTTCTGACAGCAGTTAAAGGCTGAAAGCACGAGCTCTCCTTAAAGAGATGGGTCCAGTGATGCAACATCTTGGCACGTTGGTTCTTATGCACACTAAAGTGTGTGTGCTGGTGTAAAATACTCTTCAAAGAGTGAATTGACACTAGCTTCACTGTCATTTAGTGAGGCCACCTCTTTATATGGTATTGATTACTATACACCCTCGTACACTTGGATCACCTATAGGTGGCATTCAGGCGGGACCCAAAGGGTGGATCTCTGCACAACCCGCACCTTTTGTACTTGAGTGACATCATGTCCATTTCTGAACCTTGCAATGACCTTCTCTACATTATTCGTTCCTATTTTGAATCTATTGATGAGTGGGATCTCAAACACTGTGAAATACAGGCTTGTATATCTAGACACACGACCATGGAACAGCAATCTGTAAGTTACAGGCTAAATAAATCAAAGTTTTGAATCCTCGTAATCTCAGAGCACCTTGTAGAACCCCGGGTAGGCCTATGACTAATATGCTAATTTTCTTTTGTTGGTAGGGTGGCCAGTCGAAAGAAATTGTTGTTCATTTCTTATATCAATGGATTGTTTATTCTCTATTTAGGAAGATTGAATAATTTACGTTTTTTATTGTGCACTTGATATGAAAGAGGCTATATGGTGGAGGAGCGTTATAGTGAATGCTGCTTTGCAATTTGTATATGGATATAGCTTGATTTGTATGTATCTTCTGCTGAATTCTCAAGTAAATCCTCAATTACGCCACTTGACTTCTCCCTCACTCCTGTCTGAAGTACAGTTTGATGCCGGTCTGCATTTGATGACTCTTTGTCGTAAAAACACATGGAATGTCCACAATGACGTCTGCATTGTTTGTGACGTCATTTGTGAGGTCATGGGCTTTGAAAGGGGCATTGAAGACAATGTAGCTTTCACACTTTAGGCTTTTCATGAGGCCAGTCATGCAACGGTAAATTGGTTTAGCTTCAAAATGGAAAAATGGTAACTATTGTAACCTTAATGCCATTCAATGAATGCAAATGCATACAGTTATCCTTATGGGCAAACACAGACAGACAGACTTACAGGCACAGATTCAGTGACATACACATGGATACCACAGATACAGGCACTTATTATAAACACATATATACTCACACCCTGCACAATCTCACACACACAGGGCTGTATTCACTTACCTGATTCACTCACCTTGTATTGTACTGTCTCTCACACAGAGCGGTATTCACTTACCTGATCCACTTACCTTGTAATGTACTGTCTCACACACAGGGCTGTTTCACTTACCTGATTCGCTCAGCTTGTACTGTACTGTTCACACAAAGGGTTCTATTCACTTACCTGATCCACTTACCTTGTATTGTACTGTCTCTCACACAGAGCGGTATTCACTTACCTGATTTATTCACCTTGTATTGTACTGTCTCACACACAAGGTTCTATTCACTTACCTGATCCACTTACCTTGTATTGTACTGTCTCTCACTCAAGGGTCTATTCACTTACCTGATTCACTCACCTTGTATTTTACTGTCTCACACACAAGGTTATATTTACTTACCTGATGCACTTACCTTGTATTTAGGCTGTCCGGTTTTAGGTTTAAACCTATAATAACTGATAAAACCCCATCGAAAGGGAAATTGCCCTCACCAGTGTAAACATATAAACACTGAAAAAACACCTGCACACCACAAACTAAATGCCATTCAAAGAAACGAAAAGGAGAGTGAAGGAGTCATTTTTTTTTCTTCCTGAAGGGGCCAATACAATGTATCTTTGCTATACAAGCTAGCAGCAAGAAAGACTGGGCTAACATTATTCTGATTAAGTTTTGTTGTTTATGAATGTCACTAAAATATTGTTTCATCTTCTTTTGCTTTTTTCAATTTTGTGGTCTTTGGTCTAAAGATGCAGGGTTTAGAAGCATGTTTTAGGTCTTGTTTAATTATTTTATAAACTGTAGAGAATCAGGAAATATCAAAATTATATTTGATATTTTGGCTGCTTTTGATTCTTTTACTGATAGGTAAAATGGCTGGTTTCATAAGAATCTTTCCCAATATGTACCATCACATTTACCCACAGAGAATGGGTAAAACCCTTGATAAATCAGCCTCCAGTTTCTAGTGAGTCAGTATTGATAGTAGGTGAATTGCCAACACCTCAGGCTTTAAACATTCAATGCAAGGTATAGTGACAAGTAAATGTGAAAAGAGTGCTATCACAAAGCATCTGGGATAGTGGTGAAAACATGACACCAGACTTTTGGAAAACATGGAACGCAGTGTCACTTGAAATGCTGCTGCAAAAAGGTTCTTTCCAAGTTCAACAAAGATTGAAGTGATATTGTTTGTATTTGCAGTGATTCAGCTAGGTATATGAAAAGGTTGTGTGATGGCCTGTCAAAATCGATTCCTGAGCTGAAGTGCTTCCCTGTAAGAGATTCTTGCCACTTGTTAGATGGTATGCTGAAAGCATCTTTACAGTCTTCAGAGATAATGAAGAATGCTATTGACTTTTTAGTCCATTCTGGTGCACGGTTTTGTTATGCACAGTAACTAAAACGCAAATATTTCTCATTTTGTGCTTTGTGTGGCATCCAAGAAAGAGTCATCCTAACTGTGTCACTTAGCTGATGGTTCTCAGTACAAGGAGCTGTGAATACTATATTATCCATGTGGCAACCGTTTACAGACTTTGGCTGAGTGATGATGCCAAAGGCAAGAAATGTGAGGATCTTTGGTCGCATATTGATAGTGATGTGAATAAAAGTACACTCTACTGCATGCTTAGATTTTTTCAAGAAAACATAACTGCTGTAGTGGACATAATAAAAAAACTAGAGTCTGCCAACACCCTTGTATGCCAAGTGTTCAGCATAATTGGTGTAGATTTGAAACATCTCCTTGAGAGTAGGCTGGGCGACACCTTTAGTGACTTTGGCACTGCAACATGTTCCATGTTAGAGTGCTTGCCACTTGGTAAGCAAAGCAATGTTGAAGAGCAATTCAGGAACTTTTATTTTACAATGTATGAGAAATGGCTTGCAATGATGCATAGAAATGTCCCTTCACCAACCATGGCATTTGAAGTCAATGAAACCTCACTGTGGTACTCTGTACAAGTTCTAGATCCCTTCCGTAAAGGGGAATTTTCTCCATAGTTTCAAAAGTGCTGCTTCATTTTTGACCGCTTCAATAACTCCCAGGGTATAAGCGCCCAGTTCAACGTAAATGTTGCAGAACCTGCCCAGAGAATTGCAATCTTCAAGTGCACCAGTATTGGCATGGTTTATGTCAGTGGCCAGAGTTAGCAAATTGTGTACTGGCTGTTTTGGCATTGCCCGACTCAAGTGCCAAAGTTGAGAGGGCCTTTTCACAGAAAAAAGTTTACATGGGAAGGAAAAAGCGAGCGCACATGTCTAAAGACTCACTGAAGAATATTGTATGGTATACTGCAATAAGTTTGATTTGCAAAAATGTATTTGGACCTCATATACACTGTACGTACACTGTCTATATACCAGGCACTATCAGTGCAGAAAGCAAGCAATAATAAAAGCAAAACGTTCCATAAACACCGCAAAAACACTTTTTCTGTTGTTTTTAATGGCGCGAACATGTGTAACCACTGATAACCACTGTTTTTTTAAGGTATTAAAATCACTTGAAAACACTGGGAAAAAAACACCAAAAATAGAAACTGAAAACAGGAAAGCCTACTTGTATTGTACTGTCTCACACACAGGTTCATATTCACTTACCTGATTCACTTACTTTGTATTGTACTGTCTCACACACAGGGCTGAATTCACTTACCTGTTTCACTTACCTTGTACTGTACTGTCTCACACAGAGGGTTCTATTCACTTACCTGATTCACTCACCTTGTATTGTACTGTCTCACGCACAGGATTCTATTCACTTACCTGATTCGTTTACCTTGTATTGTACTATCTCACACACAGGGTTCTATTCACTTACCTGATTCACTCACCATGTTTTGTACTGTTTCACATACAGGGTTCTATTAACTTACCTGATTACTAGACCTTGAGATTTTATAATCACGTATGCCATGCTACGATTAGTGACGTCAGTCGCCACAACCAGTGGAGCTGCTGAGCCGCCCGCCGGTGCTGCTCTCACCGGAGCCACTCTGCCGCTACTACCAGGAAGTGCGATGAGGTGAGCAGGCGGCAACCTGAGGCCGGAAGCTCGAGACCGGCACAACCAGCGGAGTCACTGAGCTGCCTCGCTGGAGCCGCTGTCACCGGAGCCAAAGCCAGAGCCGCTCCACCCCTGCTACGAGGAA
Organism: Calotriton arnoldi; assembly: GCA_963921515.1. Lineage (NCBI taxonomy): Eukaryota > Metazoa > Chordata > Amphibia > Caudata > Salamandridae > Calotriton > Calotriton arnoldi. The sequence continues at coordinate 536,560 of CAWUFW010008771.1, forward strand.
GTGCAAGGAGGTGTGCAGGCAGCAACCTGAGGCCGGAGGCAGAAAATAAAGATATCGGCTTGGACGCGAGACCCGAGCAGCACTGAGCAGGAGGCGAGGTAAGTCCAGAGCACCATGGTAGTAGCTGCCACCTGCTGAGTGTGAGCACAGGCCCATCGCAGAAGCAGGATAGCTAGGTCTGGGCGCGGCTTGCGGTCAGCATGGTGATCTCCCGCTCTGGGCCCACCGGGCCCACCCACCCCCCTTTTCTCTCATTTACCTCCCTTGACTTGCTATATATAAAAAAGAACATGTGCATGTTCCAAACCTTTTCTTTTTTTCTTTTTAAGTTAAAGAGAGAACAGGGCTCCAACTTCACGTTCATGTGGGAAAGAAATTTACAGTGAGCTCTTTTCTCAAACCCACATCCCACATCTGGCAAAATACTACAGATAACATAAACTTCCTGTCACTCATCTAAGCGGGAGTGCATGCAGCTGTATAGTTTAATGAGACAAACCAAGAGCAAGTGGAAATGTGGCCCAGTGAGTTCAGACCCATCCTAGTCACCGCACAACATCCTGCTCTCAACCACTGTCAACAGCGTTGGGGGACAATCGGTACCAAGGGCAAAGATAATATTAGCAAGTTCTATTCCCCCATTGGATTCTCTGCACATTATTTACCTCAGCGACAAGTCCACAGTGCATAGGTGCTGAGAAGTGGAATATTAATTATACTTTGCGGATGTGCCCAGCTCACCTTTGAGGAACCCTCAGCAACATAACAGTCTTGTAAATCAAACGATTGTCTGGGGCAGCCACCCTAGATGATGAAAAAAACAGAAGGATCATAGGAGTGGACCATACAGGTTAATTAATTTTCGATAAGTAAGTTTGTGAAGGCCAATCACCTCCAGAGAAAAAATTATAGCCAATCACTCAGGCCACAAACACAGCATCTCAGACAAGTTCCCACAATACAGTTGAATACCCTCCCTCACTGTCTGACACCACATGAATCATCAATCATCATCATCACTCACACAATCAGTCACTCATTATTGCAATAGTTGTAGTTACCTCTTCCAATCAAATCACGGACAGTTTAGGTATTAGGTATTCATTTTTGATGCAGGCAACACATTGGAATTTGGTATTGGCAGGCAGTCTTTTAAATAATAAATGATCTTCTGGGGCAGACCTTCTAATGCTAATTTATGCAAAAAGGGATAGGCAGGAGGCATGCGAGGGGGCAGACATTGTTCCGGATGTCATGAAGGAATTGTGGAGGCTTCTTCAATGCACACTGGTCCAACTGCAATTCGGCAATATATGTGACTATAAAAAGGGTGGGGCAGGATAAATCTGACACAAAAATAATAATGTTCCACTAGCTGTTTTCTTTTGCGAAGATAGAACTAAGTTCAATGAGAAATAATTAAAAAGTTCTATAGGGGCACTGGCATACTTAGTCCGGGAAGTAGAGTTTGTCTTCAAACTCAGGTGGTTCACCCAGAAGTTGATCAGCTAACAGATTTGATTCAATTTCGGACCAATTTCCCTCCTGCTCCTGTGCTGCTGTTTCAGGAACGGTGTAATTGTGTGTGAGAAGTTGGCCTGGCATATGCTGTCCACTAGTTATAGTGGGCACCTTGCACCAGTCCAAACAGCCCCTTAGAGGTGATAGGTTAAAGACAACCTTTATTGAAAGCTATCCTAGTGGTAGCTATGGAGAGCAGCCTTCAGGCTAAGTCTTGAAGGAGTGTAAAGCTGTTTGTTTTACCAGTCTATAATCTCATGAATGACCAAATGAATGGAGAACCACACCAGGTATATATATAAAATATATGTATTTATTCTAAAACACTACCTACTAGTCTCTTTATGAGGCTAGAGGTCAAAGCACACAAGTTACAAGCATTCAATTAACAGTAAATAGCACAATACACGATAGGCTCCAGGGGGAGACCAAACCATATACTAAGTAAGTGGTATAAGAACCACGACTTGACTAGACACAAGGCCTAGAGCCTGTAGAATCGCTGGGACCCCAAGGAACCACCCAAGGTAGTGACACAGGGGACCCACGGAGGACATGTGCAGTGTGAGAACACAGCCGCGGGACTCCGTTAGCTTCTATGGGGAAAGTCGCGGTTAGATTTTTAAAGTTAAAGGACACTTAGAAATGGACTAGGACCAAACCCTCTTGGACTTAGATAGTTCTAGGGTCAACACCCACGGGAGCACTGGAGTACTCGTGTTACCTCACCCAGGGAAGCCGGGTGCATAGGTGTCAAATGGTGTCGGGTCGCGTCGTCGTTTTCAATGGCAGCTTGCAGAGAAGTGCTGCTGCCGGGAAGATGCGAAGTGTCCGAAGAGATCCAAGCCTGGGTCGAAGATGTGCAGGACCTGAAAGCAGAGGGGACAGAGTCTGGGTCACTTGCCAGTGACCAGGGGCATGATAGTCGAATGCCCACCGATGTCGGGTGTTTCAGGTGGAAAGAGGTGAAGCTTGACTCTTCCGCCACGAGGACCAGGAGGCGTCGACGATGACCAGGAGCTGGATTCGAGCTGTCCCACAAAGGATGTCGAGTGCTGCAGCGTCGGTGCCCGGATTGGACACAACAAGCCTTGGCAACAGCAACCCACGCAGGAAGAGGAAAGATGCTTCGGTGCAGACCAGCAAGGTCCTGGGGACTCCCCAAGTGATGGAGAGTCAGGGCACGTCTGGAGCAATCAGGAAAGCCCAATCAAAGTAAAGTTACCCTTTTCAGGGACCCACAAGTCGACGGACAAGTGATCGCAAAGGGACCTCATCGGAATCACAAAATGGCGGCCCACGGGTCACTCGAAGTGGGTAGGCCAACAATCTTCAATGGATTCTTTGCTCGGGGTCAGAGCTACAAGTAACCTCAAAGATTGACGAGAAGCTTATGCACTTGCAAATGTGCATGGTGTCCAGGGGTTCTGGTTCCATGGTACCCACGAGGGCTACAGGTCTCAGCTTTGCTGGGGACTCGGGTCAGCCTCTGGGAAGTTTGGAAACCCACCTCCTGGGTTGCAAAGTCTTCGGCGTCCGGCAGGAGCTTTGGAGATGCAGACCGGTCAGATGCGTCTTTGGTGCCTGCCAAGCAGGGGAGTAACTCCTTTACTCCAAGGGAGATTCTTCAGTCATCTGGCGTTGAACAGATCATCGAAGGTCCAGGATTCAGTTTCAGAGTTTCGTCCAGGGAATTCTAAAGTCCTGTAGCCAGGGGTTCCTTTCATATACCCAAGGAAGGGGTTGGACATACTCTGGGGACCCACCTATGGGAGGGTCAGGGAAGAGGGGTGGCTATACCCATTTCCTTTGTCCAATTTCGCGCCAGAGAAGGGGCTGGTAGCCCCTGCAACCGGTTTGAACTGGGCTATGCACAGGGACACCAAATGTGCCCCCAGTGCAGGACTTCAAAGCACTCTGAGAGTGCACCCACCCAGCCCCAATACACTAAAGCCTGTCTGGGAGGTGGTAACACCTCCCTGTGACAGGAAACCTATTGTCCAGGCCTCCCCTGCCGGAGTTTCGGTCAGCAGCAGGAGGCCAGACTCGTGTCTGTGGCTGCAGCATCCATTTTGTGATGCCAGGGCTCTGTTTGTTGGTACCGGGTATACCGGTGCTGTCATGTCTCTCCCTCTAGAAGGGTGGGATCATACTCCCACACCAGTTACTGGTGTGGGGGTATGATTCCAAGGTGTTTGACACCAAACACAACATGTTTCCGTGCAGCCATCCCAAAGTTAGCATTTACCGTTTAGTTATAATGCACTTAAGAGTATACGGTCAGGCTTCATTCACAGACAACCCCGGAGGATAGATTCCGAAGGCTGCAGAGGGGCTCTGCTCATGCATGGGCACCCTCTCACACAAAACCAAGCACCCTGCCTTCAGGATTGATAAGGCCTGCCATAGGGGTGACTGATAGGTTTATATGTGCAGTGATAGGGTGAGATATAGTGAACCTATATCTCAGTAAGGGGTGCATGCACCACCTCACTCAGGCTGCTGTAGCAGTCCTGTGGTGTCATTTTGGAAGGCTGCCCAGGGGTGGCATAATACTTGCTTCAGCCCCTGGTAGGCCTCTGGGGTACCTATGCCCTTGGTACATAGTATACCATATACTAGGGACTTATAAGGGCACCCCAGAATCCAATCTGTGGTGTACCTAAGGTACAGGGAATCGATTTAGAGAGGAAGCAGCTAGGCTGGGGTACTGGATAGCAGGGCCCCAGCCAGACTAAAGTCGAAAAACAGTGAAACATCAGCAAAAAGTGGGGGTAACCATAAGAAGCAGATCCTACTCTCCTACACAACCCCCCCCCCAATGCAGGGACATTAAATTAACCTTGACCAGTTGAGTCTTCATGTTCTAAGTGGAAATATCTGGAGAGTCCATCTGCATTGGCATGGCTATTCCCAGGTCTATGTTCCACTGTATAGTCCATCCCCTGTAGGGAAATGGACCACCTCAAAAGTTTGAGGTTTTCACCCTTCATCTGTTTTAGCCATAAGAGGGGCTTATGGTCGGTCTGAACAATGAAGTGAGTGCCAAACAAGTATGGCCTCAACTTCTTCAGAGCCCAAACCACAGCAAAGGCCTCCCTCTCTATGGCTGACCAACGTTTCTCTCTGGGGGTCAGCCTTCTGCTAATTAAGCTACTGGCTGATCCTGACCTTCATCATTCAACTGTGACAGTACAGCCCCTACCCCCAACTTAGATGCATCTGTTTGTACAATGAACATTTTGGAGTAATCAGGACTCTGCAGAATGGGAACAGTGCACATGGCCTGCTTCAGGTCATCAAATGCCTTTTGACAGCTAACTGTCCACTGAACCTTTTTGGGCATTTTCTTAGAGGTAAGGTCATTCAATGGGGTCACTATGGATCCATAACCTTTTACAAATCTTCTGTAGTACCCAGTCAGGCCCAAGAAGGCTCTCACCTGAGTCTGGGTAGTGGGAGCAACCCAGTCCATTATGGTCTGGATTTTGCTCTGCAATGGTTGAACCTGGCCTCCACCCACAAGGTGGCCCAGGGACACAACCTGACTCTGCCCTATCTGGCACTTAGTAGCCTTGATAGTTAGGCCTGCTTTTTGCAGGGCTTCCAAAACATTCCTTAGGTGGACCAGGTGATCCTCCCAGGTGGAGCTAAAGACAGCAATATCATCTAGATATGCTGCACTATAGTCTTCCAGGCCTGTAAGGACTGTATTCACCAACCTTTGGAAAGTGGCAGGTGCATTCTACAAACCAAAGGGCATCACCACAAATTGATAATGCCCACTAGGGGTAGAAAATGCTGTCTTTGGCTTTGCATCATCAGCTAGTCTGATCTGCCAGTAGCCAGCTGTCAAGTCAAATGTGCTCAGAAACTTGGCTGAGGCCAAAGTATCTATAAGCTCATCTGCCCTTGGGATGGGATGGGCATCAGTCCTAGTGACTGCATTGAGACCCCTGTAGTCCACACAAAACCTCATTTCTCTCTTGCCATCTTTGGTGTGAGGTTTAGGCACAAGGACTACTGGACTAGCCCAAGGGCTATCTGAGGGTTAAATCACTCCCAAATCCAACATCTTTTGGACTTCTGTCCTTATACAATCCCTGACATGTTCAGGCTGCCTGTAGATTTTATTCTTGACAGGCAGACTGTCCCCAGTGTCCACTTCATGAGTGCACCAGGTAGTCTGACTAGGTGTCAGGGAGAACATATGCCTGAACTGGCTGAGAACTTTTCTGCAGTCAGTTTGTTGCTGGTCAGTGAGGCTGCCTGCCAAGGCTACACCATCTACTGATCCATCATCAGGGTTCTGAGAGAGCAGGTCAGGGAGTGGATCACTCTCTTCCTCCTGTCCCTCATCAGTAGCCATGAGCAAGCCCATGTCTGCCCTGTTGACATATGGTTTCAGTCTGTTGACATGGAGTACCCTATGGGGACTCCTGGGAGTTCCAAGATCTACCAAGTAGGTAACCTCTCCCTTCTGTTCAACAATTGTATGGGGGCCACTCCACTTATCTTGGAGGGCTGCTGGGGCCACAGGCTCCAACACCCATACTTTCTGCCCTGGCTGGTAAACAGTCAGCACAGCCGTTTGGTCATGCCAGGCCTTTTGCAATTCCTGGCTAGCCTCAAGGTTTTTAGTTGCCTTTTTCATATACTCTGCCATCCTGGAGCGGAGACCAAGTACATAGACCACTATGTCCTGTTTAGGGGGTTTGAGAGGTAACTCTCATCCCTCCTTCACCAGACACAAAGGTCCCCTAACAGGATGGCCAAACAAAAGTTCAAAAGGGCTGTAACCAACCCCCTTTTGAGGCACCTCCCTGTAGGCAAATAAAAGGCAGGGCAAAAGGATGTCCCATCTGCGCCTAAGCTTTTCTGGGAGACCTTTGATCATGCCCTTCAAGGTTTTGTTGAACCTTTCAACTAAACCATTGCATTGTGGATGATAGGGTGTGGTGAACTTATAATTCACTCCACACTCCTTCCACATTGCAGTCAAGTAACTAGACATGAAGTTTGCACCCCTGTCTGATACTACCTCCTTAGGAAAACCCACTCTTGAGAATACTCCCAAGAGGGCCCTTGCCACCACAGGTGCTGTGGTGGTCCTAAGTGGAATTGCTTCTGGGTACCTAGTGGCATGGTCCACCACCACCAGGATACATCTGTGCCCAGAGGCTGTCTGAGGATCCATGGGACCAACTATATCAATCCCCACCCTCTCAAAGGGAACCCCCACCACAGGTAGTGGTATCAGGGGGGCCTTTGTGGTTCCACCTGCCTTCCCACTGGCTTGGCAGGTGACACAGGAGCGACAAAACTCCTTGGTGTCTTCAGACATGTGGGGCCAATGAAAGTGAGGGACAAATCTGTCCCAAGTCTTGTTTTGGCCCAGGTGACCTGCTAGAGGAATATCATGGGCTATGGTCAATAGGAAGCCCCTAAATTTCAGAGGTATTACCATCCTCCTGGAAGCACCAGGCTTGGGGTCTCTACTCTCCGAATATAGGAGTCCATCATCCCAATATATCTTATGGGTGCCACTAGCATTCCCAGCAGCCTCATCAGCAGCTTGCTTTCTGAGGGTTTCAAGAGAGGGGCAGCTTTGCTGCTCCTGGCTCAGATCTGCCCTGGAAGGGCCCCCTGTCCCCAAGAACTCAACCTGATCAGGTTCAAGCTCCTCTGGGACAGTTCCTTCTTCAGGACTAAGATCGTCTCCCTCAGGAGACTGATCTGTATTCTGAGTCAGGGGGGAAGGCACTGCCTTAACCCTACTGCTCCTCCTCTTGGGAGGCACCTGGTCCATTCTTCCAGAATCCAGGGCCTGTTCAGTGTTAGACTTTTTGGCCTGTGACCTGGTCACAGCAAATACATGTGCATGGATCCCTAGCATTTCTGCATGTGTCCTGAGCTCCACTTCTGCCCAAGCTGAAGTTTCTAGATCATTGCCAAGCAAGCATTCAACAGGGAGGTCTGCACTTACCACAACTTTCTTGAGGCCAGTTACCCCTCCCCAGGAGAAATTAACAACTGCCAAGGAATGGTCTGTCCTGACATTGCTAGCATTGGTCACTTGGTACATCTCACCAAGTATAATCTGCCCAGGAGCCACAAGATTTGTTGTCACCATTGTGACACTTGCTCCTGTGTCCCTGAATGCCAAAGCCTCTTTTCCATTTATCAAAGGATGCTGTCTGTATTTGCCCAAGTTACTGGGACTCACAAAGGAGGACATATCCATGCCTCCATCACAGACCAGGACAGCCTGAGTTGGAACTCTGACTAGGCCAGAGCCCATCTCAGAACCCAGGGTTAACCCTACTACACCCTGCCTTCAGGATTGATAAGGCCTGCCATAGGGGTGACTGATAGGTTTATATGTGCAGTGATTGGGTGAGATATAGTGAACCTATATCTCAGTAAGGGGTGCATGCACCACCTCACTCAGGCTGCTGTAGCAGTCCTGTGGTGTAATTTTGGAAGGCTGCCCAGGGGTGGCATAATACATGCTTCGGCCCCTGGTAGGCCTCTGGGGTACCTATGCCCTTGGTACATAGTATACCATATACTAGGGACTTATAAGGGCACCCCAGAATCCAATCTGTGGTGTACCTAAGGTACAGGGAATCGATTTAGAGAGGAAGCAGCTAGGCTGGGGTACTGGATAGCAGGGCCCCAGCCAGACTAAAGTCGAAAAACAGTGAAACATCAGCAAAAAGTGGGGGTAACCATAAGAAGCAGATCCTACTCTCCTACATTGTGTGGTATAAAATGTTGGTTCATTTTGATCATAGTCAAGCTCTCCATGTTTTGAGACAAGACACTGGTCCTTCTCACTGTAAAAACTGTATCAGCTGCACTGCGCACCCGCTCAGCAGACACACTGGTGATACGACAAGCCAGATACAATATTGCCAGCTTACTGAGCTCTGGCCGTTGGCACATCTCCCCATACCAATACATCAATGGATTTTGATCCACAAAGACCTCTTTTGGATCGTCCAGATACTCCTGGAACATCCTGTGGATGGTCATTCATGCTGCCACTTGCTCTACCTGTTTTGTCATCACCTCTGCACTGGACTTAAGCCCTGCCAATTGAAACCAATACAATGCAGAGGATGGGTCCGGTCCTTCTGTTGCTGTTATTGTCTGTGTTCTGATTGATGGTGTTGTTGGCTGCTGTGAGACAAGACTACCCTCTTTGCAAGTTGAGGGTGGCATCCCGGAACTGTGGGGTAAGACTCAAAGTTCCAGCCGTTCTTCTTCCAAGTCTCTGGCTTGCTCTACAATCCACCTCTTGTATTTTAAAACATCCCCTTCAGAAAAAAGAATGAAAGTGGCAGAATTATGTTGTACTGTGGATCAAGTAGTATGGCACAGATGTACTCTTTGGATGCAATGATATCATGTTGCAGCCTTGTTTTGCAAGCCAAGTGAAGGATTTAGGTCTGAACCAAGGCATGCACTTCTGTCTTTTCATTCACACCTGTGGGGGCAACCTTTCAGACACCTTCTTTACCTGGTCCTGTAAGAGATGCAACAATGGGATAGCTTGGCCCATCGTACAGGCCTCTTTACTAACTTCCCATGTAAAAACCTCAAAAGGGATAAGCATCTGTGTCTGGCATTTGACTAGGCCCCATTTATCCGCATCCATGGTTATAGCTTTCCCAACGGCATCCCCTCCTCTTTGAATGACATAGTCATTGATCTGTTTGTACAGCTCAAACAGAGGTTGCAGCATGTCAAAGGTCGACTTCCAACGTGTTGGTACCTCCTGTATCAGGGCTTTCACTGATGCTGTATTATTATGCTGAATAATCCTCAACTGCATCCACACTTTAAAAGAATTGCTGAAATGAGTGCAGATTCTTCTGCTGGTGGTCAATATGTTGCTGCTTATGTCTTCTTTTTTGAGGAAGGTTTGCACCAGCATGTTAATGCAATGGGCCAAACACAGGACCCTGAAATAGCGTCCATCTGAAAAGGCCTTGACTATGTTACTGCCATTGTCCTTGGCAACAAATCCAATTCTGAGACCTCTGGGTTGCAGCCATTCATACACTATGCTGTTAAATTTCTCCAAAATGCTGTATGTGGTTTCTCCATGGCAAACGTGGTCACAGTTGCACGCCTTCTTATGTTCTTAAAACTTTCTTCACGCCCAAGAGCTGTAGATATCTTTTGCTTTACCCCCATGTTAGACTTGGCATCTTTTGGCGTGTTTCCTTTGACTTTTTGCTTTCTGACCTCCCGGTTTTGACTCTGTTTTTGCTGGTGTAATGATTCTGCGCACTTTCCTCACTGCTGTCCAGTGGGAAAGTGCAAGTGCTCCTGTATAAAATGTGTTATGGATTGGCGTTTCCATGATTGGCCTATTTGGTTTATGTGTCAGTCCCTTGTTAAGTGCACTACGAGTGCCAGGGCCTATAGACCAAATGCTGTTGGTGGGCTGCAGCACTGGATTGTGCCACCCACGCAAACAGCCCGTAAAATGTAACTCAGGCCTGCCATTGCAGAGCCTGTGCGCAGCCTGGGGCTGCCATGTCGACTTGGCAAGTGCGCACACTTGCAAGTCCCTAAACCTTCCCTTTTCTACATGTTAGTCACCCCTAAGGTAGGCCCAAGGTACCCCTGTGGGCAGGGTGCGTTGTATGCAAAAGGTAGGACATGCCCTGGTGTGTGTGGCATGTCCTGATAGTGAATTACAGCCTAGTTCGTTTTTCACTATTGCAAGGCTACCTGTTCCCCATAGGCCAGAACGGGCAGTTTTGATTATTACAGCTTATAATCCTAACTGACCCCGGGAACATGGTAGAAATTCGAGTTTAGTATGCCTGGACTCAGAATGATAAAATGCATCTTTTAGTGAAGTTGGTTTTAACATTCTGTGTTTGAAAATACCACTTTTAGAAAGTGGGTATTTTCTTGTCTAACCATCCAAGCCTGCCTCTGCGAGGTTGTGTATTCCTTGTCTGGAGTGTGAGTGACAGGGGCTGGGGGATGCCAGGAGACAGGGTGAGTCAGCACAGGGCTGAATAGCAAGATCTACATGTAGATGGGTGGGAGGAGTTGCACCTGGGCCCTGAATAGGACAGTGCCTTCCCTCCACAATGCTGGCTCCACCTCCTGTGGTGCGTCTGATATCCCTGGCCTACTCTCTGAAAGAAGGGACGGAGACTTGTCAACAAAGTGCTCCAGAACTGGTTTGGACTAGGCAAAGGCCTCTCTGCCTTCAGAGAACAAAGGAATTTGGGATATAAATATTGGGGCCCTGAGCCCATGAATTTAGATCTCGCTGGAATCAAGGAACCTGTCAAGACGAAGAGCTGGAGAGCTGCTAGGAGGAGTACTGCCCCTTTGCTGAGTTATTGCCTTGTTGGGTTGGCCTGCAGTTGCTGCTTCTGTCTTGGGCAGTGAAAGGACTGAACTTTCTACAAACTTGTGCTGAGTATCTCCAAGGCAAAACACACAAGATGATGGACGGAATGCTGCACATTGGCAAACATTCACCCCCAGTCACAGATCAGGGTTTAATTCATCGTTATTTTGCTTCACCACGCCACCCCAGTTCAGACATAAAAATATGCAAATCAGTCTTGACCCTGTGCCTCATGGGAACAGTCCAGACCGAACTGCCAAGCCATGTCTTCCCTGGACCGGAATCAAGCATCCTAGGACCGGTTTCAGGCTATCAGCCTTCATCAGCCAGGATAGCTTGACTCCAGTGGCATAGTGAGCACGGGACCCACGTCTGGGCATACCCTTCCCACTTAGGGCGAAATGCAAAACACACAAGATGATGGACGGAATGCTGCACATTGGCAAACATTCACCCCCAGTCACAGATCTGGGTTTAATCCATCGTTATTTTGCTTCACCACGCCACCCCAGTTCAGACATAGCCATATGCAAATCAGTCTTGACCCTGTGCCTCATGGGAACAGTCCAGACCGAACTGCCAAGCCATGTCTTCCCTGGACCGGAATCAAGCATCCTAGGACCGGTTTCAGGCTATCAGCCTTCATCAGCCAGGATAGCTTGACTCCAGTGGCGTAGTGAGCACGGGACCCACGTCTGGGCATACCCTTCCCACTTAGGGCGAAATGCAAAACACACAAGATGATGGACGGAATGCTGCACATTGGCAAACATTCACCCCCAGTCACAGATCTGGGTTTAATCCATCGTTATTTTGCTTCACCACACCACCCCAGTTCAGACATAGCCATATGCAAATCAGTCTTGACCCTGTGCCTCATGGGAACAGTCCAGACCGAACTGCCAAGCCATGTCTTCCCTGGACCGGAATCAAGCATCCTAGGACCGGTTTCCGTCCATCATCTTGTGTGTTTTGCATTTCGCCCTAAGTGGGAAGGGTATGCCCAGACGTGGGTCCCGTGCTCACTGCGCCACTGGAGTGAAGCTATCCTGGCTGATGAGGGCTGAAAGCCCGAAACCGGTCCTAGGATGCTTGATTCCGGTCCAGGGAAGACATGGCTTGGCAGTTCGGTCTGGACTGTTCCCATGAGGCACAGGGTCAAGACTGATTTGCATATGGCTATGTCTGAACTGGGGTGGCGTGGTGAAGCAAAATAACGATGGATTAAACCCAGATCTGTGACTGGGGGTGAATGTTTGCCAATGTGCAACATTACGTCCATCATCTTGTGTGTTTTGAGTATCTCCAAGGGCCTGAAACCGAGCTGGCCTCCTGTTAAGAAGTCTCAGGGACTGCAAAGACTTCACAAGCCTCTGGGTACCGCTTCTGGAACGCTGTTTCAGTTGCCACAGAGGAAGGGAACTGCAACCGACTCCGTCAACCGAATCCATCCCTGACCGGTGACCTGTTTGCACCGCAGACCGCATCGCCCCGCTTCGCATCGCAACCCTGGTCTCACCGTGGGTGACGTCCGACGCCGCCAACACTGAGCCGCTGCTTTCACCGTGACCTGTGGGCACCGCAGTTTGCATCGCATCGCTTCACTGAACCAGCCGGACCCGACCGACGCGGACGCTGCAACTGGCTCAACAGTCGTGACCGCATCGCATTTGGGGCACCGCTCGCACGTTTGCGACGCACCGCTCCGACTCGCACCACTGTCCGACGCCAGCTCCCGCACTCCGGCTTGGTCGCCTGCATCGCAACCTGTCAGCACCGCATCGAGCATCGTCTCACCCTGCATCGCACGCCTTGGACTCACCGACTCCGTCTGCACGACGCTCATCGAGCCGCTGCCTGCACCGCATCGAGGGACACCGCACCTTGCATCGCTCCGTCTTGCACCGCAACCGCGACGAACGCCGACCGGCTCGTACACTCCGTACCAGCCACAACGAGAAAGGTACTGTGACCGAGTCTGTTCACGACTCTGCTGGCCCGTAGCGACGCGGTCGGCTGGAACTGTTGGACTCTGTGTAATTCAGCATCGCGGTAGACCCGAACGTGGCTACCGACTCGTACGAACTTTGCTTTTGTGTTATTCCTGCAAAGAAGAAGTTACCTTATCAAGCATTCATATTTAAAGTATAGTATTGTGGATTTTTGTCGTAATTGGTCTTGTCTTGAGTATATAAAAATATTGGTTATTTTTCTAAACTGGTGTGGTGTCCGTTTGTAGTGCTTACACTGTATTACTGTTGGTTATGTGCAAATGCTTTACACACTGCCTCTAGAATAAGCCTGACTGCTCATGCCAAGCTACCAGGGGGTGAGCAGGGGTTATTTTAGGAGTGTAACTCCTTTACCCTGACTAGGAAGAAGGGTCCCTACTTGGACCAAGGTGCAAGCCCTTGCCAACTAGAGATCCCATTTCTAATATTGGTTGTCAGCGGTGAGGATAGGACTTGTGTTTGCACTTGACCTACAGTGATTGGTGTGCACTACTACCATATCGCAGACCATTACGTACCACATACTGGTTCTTTTTCTTTTGGCCTATTTTTGATCTTGCCAGTTTTCAACTCACTACTTTTGTCATGCCTGAATCAGCTGCATCATCCGTTGCATCTCTGGAAGCTATCTTTGAGGAGGATAGGTTGGAAACATACGCCGTAAAGGAGCTACGAGCAATTTGTAAAAACCTGAAAGTACAAATTAAAGGCCTCACAAGGAAGGAGGAGCCACAGAAGGCGCTGAGGGCCTGGGTAGCAGCCAGACATGCCAGTGGGCAGCCTGGTAATCTCAGTGAGGAGGTGGAGGAGCCTATTTCCAGGGTGGATGTGCTTTTAGGCGAGGGGGAACCCGCCAGGTCAGGCAGCAGCAGTCTGTCCCCAGAGGAGCTGGAGGACAGGCGGGAGGCAAGGCAGTTTGAGCTGCAGAAGTTCAGGCTGGAGAGTGAGCGGGAGGAGAAGAGATTGGCCATGGAGGAGAAGAAGATGCTCTTAGAGCATGAGAGAGAACTGAAGGAGCTAGAACTTAGGAGTAAGTCAGGCTCAGATGGTGGCAGCAATTCGTCCAGAAAGGCAGACAGGATTGTGCACATTCCCAAGAATGTAGGCAAGGAGTTCAAGAAGGGGGATGACATACAAAGGTGGTTTCAGGGTTATGAGGCAGCCATACACATGAATGGGGTCCCTGAAGAAAATTGGGGAGCAGGATTGTGGCCACTTTTCCCTGAAGAAGCAAGGGATGCTCTGATAGCTTTGGGTAAGGGGTATCACCTCACCTATGCTGACATGAAGGATGCCCTTCTCACTAAGTATGGTCTTACTCCTGAAAAGTACAGGGATCAGTTCAGGTCCAGTAAGAAGTCTGATGCCAACACTTGGTTGGAATGTGTGGATGTGTTCTGCAGGTCTCTGGATGGTTGGGTGAAGGGCAGTAGTGTAACAGATTTTCAGGGGCTCTACAACTTGATTGCATGGGAGCACTTGTCTAGTCTATGTTTTGCAGATCTGCGCCAGCACCTAGTGGATAGTAAGCTAACTGACCCCAGGCAGCTTGCTATGGAAGCGGACCGCTGGGTGAGTACCAGGGTCCACAAGAAAGCGTTTGGGGAGACTCAGCCAAAGGTGGGCAGGGTCCCCAGCAGAAAGGTGGGGGGACAAGGGTAAAGCCCAGGAGTTCTCTAAAGGGCCCCAAACTAGTACCCAGGGTAAAGGTTCCCAGCCCCCGGTGATAAGAAGAAAGGGGTCTCTACAGGGAAGCCTGTTGAGACCGGCCCCCGCAAGTGTTATGCATGTGACCAGGTAGGTCACTTTAAGGGGGACCCCAAGTGCCCAAAGGGGACACAGCCACCCACCGGTGGACAGTCCAAAGTGTTGGCTAGTGTAGCGCTTGGGGAGGAGGGGTGCCCACAGGAGGGTGGGGATCCCGCAGAAATGACCCTTGTCTCACTAGGGGACAGTGAGATGGTCCCAGGAAACCAGGTGCCCCCTAACACAAAGAAATATAGCACCTGGGTGACCATCAATGGGAACAGGGTAGAGGCTCTCAGAGATACTGGAGCCAGTGTGACCTCAGTCCGGTGTCACCTGGTCTCTGAGAAGCAGGTAGTCCCAGGGGCATTCCACCAAGTAGTTGCTGTGGACAACTCTGAGCGCCAGTGTATGGTGGCGCAGGTTCCCTTTGAATGGGGGGGTCTCAGGTCCCTTGAGGGTGGTTGTGAGCCCTACCATGCCTGTAGATTGTCTGCTAGGTAACGACCTGGAGCAGTCCTTGTGGAAGGAGGTTGAGCTCAGGTCTCACTTGGAGATGCTTGGGTTGCCAGAGTGGGCATGCGTGTCTACTCGGTCAATGGCAGCCAGAAAGGGTGATCAAGAGGACTTGGAGCCTGGAACAGTGGCCCAAGTCCCTGCCAAGAAGAAAGGGCAGGGGGCACGGGAAACCGGCCCCGAAGTTCCCACGGACCGGGAGGAGGCGGACCTCGAGGGGATGTCCCGGTGCCTACAGGGGAGCAGGTAGCCGAACTGGGAGACATCTCTGAGCTGACCCATTGGCAGCAAGAGGGGGTCCCACCAGGGAGGAGTTCTGCAAGGAGCAGAACGAGTGCCCTACTCTGGAGGGTCTGCGGCGGCAGGCTGCAGACCAGGCAGCTGGTAATCAGTCCGGGTCACATCTGATCTACTGGGAGAGTGGTCTCCTATACAGTGAGCCTAAGGTTGCTGAGCCTGGGTCAGCCCGTGTGCTGGTGGTACCCCAGCGCTTCAGGACCTTCCTACTGGGTCTGGCTCATGACGTGCCTTTGGCAGGACATTTGGGGCAGGACAAGACCTTTGACAGGCTTGTCACCCACTTCTTTTGGCCCCAAATGCGAAGGCAGTCAGATGCACACTGTAGGTCTTGCCAAACTTGCCAGGCAAGTGGTAAGAGTGGGAGGAAGGTCAAAGCTCCTCTCCAACCTTTTCCTGTTGTTGGTACACCCTTCGAAAGGGTAGGGATGGATATTGTGGGGCCACTGGATCCCACCATGGGCAACAGGTACATCCTGGTCTTGGTGGACCATGCCACCCGGTACCCGGAGGCAATCCCTCTCAGGACAACGACGGCGCCAGTGGTGGGCCGGGCGTTAATGGGGATCTTTTCCCGTGAGGGATTCCCCAGAGAGGTGGTTTCTGATAGGGGGACCAATTTCATATCCAAGTATATGACATCCCTGTGGAAGGAGTGTGGGGTAACCTACAAGTTCACCACTCCTTACCACCCACAAGGAAACGGTCTGGTGGAGAGATTCAACCAGACCTTGAAAGGCATGATCAAGGGTCTAACAGAACCCATGAGGCGTAAGTGGGACGTCCTCTTGCCATGCCTACTCTTTGCATACAGGGAGGTGCCTCAGAAGTCTCTTGGGTACAGCCCCTTTGAGCTCCTGTATGGCCACCCTGTCAGAGGACCTCTGAGTTTGGTAAAGAAGGCTGGGAGGCGGCTCCCAGGAAAACTCCCCAGGATGTATTTAGCTACATGCTGGCCTTTAGAAACCAAACTGCCCGCTTCAGGAAACTCGCTCAGGCGAACCTAGAAGCAAGCCAGGAAGAAATGAAGAGATGGTATGACCAGAATGCCACTCTGGTCGAATTTCAACCTGGGCAAAAAGTGTGGGTCATGGCCCCAGTGGCACCTTGTGCCTTGCAGGACAAGTGGACTGGGCCATATGAGGTAAAGGAGCGCAAAAGTGACGTCACCTACCTGGTGGATTTGCAGGCTCCAAGGAACACTTTGAGGGTCCTTCACGTGAACCGCCTCAAGCCCCACTTCGAGAGGTCCGAAGTGAGTATGCTCTTGGCGACAGATGATGGGGTGGAAGAGGAGAGTGAGCCTCTCCCTGACCTCCTGTCTACCAAGGAGCATGATGGGTCAGTAGAAGGTGTGATCCTCTCCCCTACTCTGACTCAGGAGCAGCAGGGGGACTGTCACCAGTTGTTGGGACAGTTCGCCCCACTGTTCTCTCTGACCCCCGTTGTTACTCACTGGTGTACCCATGACGTGGACACTGGTGACAGCCCTCCTGTGAAGCACAAGATTTACAGGTTGACTGACCGGGTCAGAGCCAGCATCAAGGAGGAGGTCTCTAAGATGTTGGCGTTAGGGGTGATTGAGCCCTCCCACAGTCCTTGGGCCAGCCCAGTGGTCTTGGTCCCAAAGGCTGCTGCGCCCGGTGCCACTCCAGAACTCCGGTTTTGTGTGGACTACCGTGGGCTCAATGCCGTCACCAGGACTGACGCACACCCCATCCCCAGAGCTGATGAGCTCATTGATCGGTTGGGAGCTGCCCGGTTCCTCAGCACGTTTGATTTGACGTCTGGGTACTGGCAGATTGCCTTAACCGATGGGGCCAAGGAGAGATCAGCATTCTCAACCCCAGAAGGTCATTACCAATTCCGGGTGATGCCCTTTGGGTTGAAGAATGCCCCTGCCACCTTTCAGAGGTTGGTCAATCAGGTGTTGGCTGGGCTGGAGGATTTCAGTGCCGCCTACCTGGATGACATTGCTGTGTTCAGTTCCAGCTGGGAAGAACATTTACAGCACCTTGAGAAAGTGTTGAGGGCTCTGCAAGGTGCAGGCCTCACGATCAAGGCCAGTAAGTGCCGCCAGATCGGGCAGGGTTCTGTGGTGTACTTGGGACACCAGGTAGGAAGCGGCCAGGTGGCGCCCCTACAACCCATAATCACAGAGTCGACAGGTTGTTTCCCTTCTGCCCTCAGTCAAGGCGAGTTGTGCATATTTGATGGCAAGATGCTCATAAAATATTTCAGATATTTGTTTTATATCCTGTTTTTTAGAGCTTCTCCCAGGTATTGCTGCCATTTCTGGGTCTTGTAGCTGTTTAGTATAGACCAGGCATGGGAGCATTTTTCTAGCTTTGCTCTGTCTTCTAGTGAAGATATTATTTTGGTTGTTTTATTAACAGCTATTTTAAAGGTGTCCATAGCTCTCTTAGCCTGAGCAGAGCAATTGTTTCATCAAGGTAGTCGTGTGCTGAGTAGGGTGATTTTTTTGAGATTTCCTCCCATGTGTGGTAGTTGATTGATTTTTCTTTTGCAGATTTTAGCTTCTGCCAGAAGATGACGAAGGCTGCCTGCTTGACATATGCCTGTTTTGTAAGCCCAAACTCCAGGCTAATCTGGTCTGGTGATGTGTGTCAGGGGAGCTTGGAAATTTGTCCGTATATTCTTGCAATCTTTGTGTCCAGAATTATTGAGTCCATGCCACGAAGAGCCTTGCAGCCGTAGGCCAGAGTTGGGACCAGTTTTGCCCAGACAATTTCTAGCATGGGGCTGAACGAGTGACCATTAAGACTCCTAAACATGACTGTAAGCCCTTCCACCAGGGCTATCCCTTTCTGTTTAGTTTCCTCTTTGTGAGGTTTGAATGATCTGTTGTCAAATAAAAGGTCAAGGTATTTGTATTTGTTTGTTTCCTTTAGCTTGCTCCGGTCAAGATACCAGCTGGCCTTTCTTCTGCATGTGCTCCTGTGAAAGGATCATGAGTTTCTTTTTTTCTGTTGAGTATTCTTAACCCATTCTCCAAGAAGTAGGCTTGGGTGGCCCCCAGGAGGTGTAGAAGCCCAACCCTAGTGTGGCTTAGTAATACCAGGTCGTCAGCGTAGAAAAGGTTTGATAGTTGTGTAGGCCATAATTTTGGAGTGTGCGAGTTTACAGAGGATAAGGCTGGAGGTAGGTCTGCCAGGAAAAGATTGAATAGAGTGGGTGCCAGGACACACCCCTGTTTGAGGCCGCTTGTTGTTGGAATAGCTCTTGATAGATTAGTACTACTCCCTAGCTTGATTCTAATCCATGTGTTCTAATAAAGGTTTGTTTTTAATTGCTTTCAGGAGAGGTGGGGGGATACCCCAGTCTTTTAGTTATCACCAGAGCCTTTTGTGATTTACACCATCAAAAGCAGCTTGGTAGGTGATGAAACGGAGGTAAAGAGGCAACTTTGCAGTTTTGAAGGAATCAAGAATGAGAGGTAGAGCCATTGTGTTTGTTGAGGTTCCAGTTTTCCTTGTGAATCCTGTTTGGTTGGGGGGGGATGATTGAGTTTGTGGTGGCCCAGTTGCTAAGTTGTTCCAGTCAGTCAATCAATCAATCAATCAGGGGAATTTTAAGCATGCTACTCACCCATGAGGGTCTCAAGGTGCTGAAGGGGGGGGGTCCGCAGCTCTGCTCAGCCGAAAAGCCAGGTCTTGTGATTCTTCCTTAAGGTGTTCAGGGAGGGGGTGCGTCTGATGTCTGCAGGTAGCTCGTTCCAGGTCTTGGCTGCAATGTGAGAGAGGGATCTTCTGCCTGCTCTGGCTTTGTGGATCCGCGGGGTTTCGGCCAGAGCGAGGTTGGCTGATCGGAGGTTTCTTTTGGGTGCGTGGAAGTTGATTCTGTCGTTGAGGTATTTGGGTCCGTTGTTGTGTAGGCATTTGTAGGTGTGAGTGAGGATTTTGAAGGTGACTCTTTTCTCTATGGGGAGCCAGTGGAGTCTACGTAGGTGCTGGCTGATGTGGTGGTGTCTCGGGATGCCGAGGATGAGTCTAGCTGCGGCGTTCTGTATTGTCTGGAGTTTGCGGAGTAGGGACTTGTTGATGCCGGCGTAGAGTGCGTTTCCGTAGTCAAGTCTGCTGGTGATGAGTGCGTGGGTGACTGTCTACCTTGACTCAGGGGGGATCCATTTGAAGGTCTTGCGACGGATGCGGAGGGTGCTGAAACAGCTGGAGGTGACGGCGTTGATCTGTCGGTTCATGGTGAGTGATGAGTCGAGTACGATGCCGAGGTTTTTGGCGTGGTCTGCGGGGGTAGGAGGGGTTCCGAGGGCGGTTGGCCACCAGGTGTTGTCCCATGCTGAAGGGGTGGTTCCGAGGACGAGGACTTCTGTCTTCTTGGCGTTGAGCTTCAGGCAGCTGTTGGTCATCCAGACCGCAACGTCTTGCATTCCTTTCTGGAAGTTGAGTTTGGCGGTGGTGGGGTCTCTGGTGAGTGAGAGGATGTGCTGGGTGTTGTCGGCATAGGATACGATGTTGAGACCATGTTGTCGGACGATGGCTGCGAGGGGGGCCATGTAGATGTTGAAGAGGGTCGGGCTCAGTGATGACCCTTGTGGGACTCCACAGGTGATTTCCTTGGGATCAGAGTGGAAGGGTGGCAGTCTGATTCTTTGGCTTCTTCCGGTGAGGAACGATCGGATCCAGTCCAGGGCTGCTCCTTGTATGCCGGCGTTGTGCAGTCTGGCGATTAGTGTGCGGTGGGATACGGTGTCGAAGGCCGCTGACAGGTCGAGTAGGATGAGGACTGCGGAGTGGCCTTGGTCCAGGAGGATGCAGATATCGTCTGTGGCGGCGAGCAGGGGGTCTCGGTGCTGTCGTTGCTTCGGAATCCGGATTGAGATGGGTCGAGGACGGCGTTCTCTTCGATGAATCGAGTCAGTTCCCTGTTGACTGTTTTCTCTGCAACTTTGGCTGTGAAGGGGAGGAGCGAGATGGGCCGGTAGTTCTTGAGGTCGGTAGGGTCAGCTGTGGGCTTCTTGAGCAGGGGCCTGACTTCTGCGTGCTTCCAGACGTCGGGGAAGGTGCCTGTTGTGAAGGTGGTGTTGACAGTGCATTGTAGTTCGGGTGCGATGGCGTCCGTGGCTCTGTGGTAGATGTGGGGGGGCAGGGGTCGGTGGGTGCTTCTGAGTGGATTCCTTTCATGGTCGAGATGGTGTCTTCGGTTGTGATCGGAGTCCAATTGGAGATGGTGGGCTGGCTGGTGTCTTCGGGGGGGGGTTGTGGCGTCTGGTGGAATGTCGACGAAGTTGTCGTAGAGGGATTTGATCTTGAGGTGGAAGTAGCTTCCAAGCTTGTCGCAGAGGTCTTGGGATGGGGTGATGTCTGTGGCTTCGCTGCGAGGGTTGGTGAATTCCTGAATGACACTGAAGAGTTCCTTGGAGTTGGCGCAGTTGGCGAGGATTCTGTTGTGGATGAAGTTCCTCTTGGTGGTTCTGATTTGGTTGTGGTAGTCCGTCATGGCGTCCTTGTAGGTGGAGTAGTTTTCAGTTGTCTTGGTGTTTCTCCAGTTCTTCTCCAGGCATCTGCAGGTGCGTCTGGCTTCCTGGAGATCGGCGGTGAACCAGGTGGCTTTCCTGGGGCATTATTTGTTGGGGTTGCGTAGCGGTGCGAGCTCGTCTGCGCAGTTGGAGATCCAAGTGTGGAGTTCTCTGGCTGCGAGGTTTGCGTCGGACGCCCAGGTGTGGTTGTCTCGGATGAGGGTGGAGTTAAGTTGCTCGTCTGTAACCTTGCTCCAGTTTCTTCGTGGTGGGCGTGGGGTTGGTTTGGGTGCTTTGGGTTTGTCTACGGTGAAGTGTACGCAGTGGTGGTCGGTCCATGGCAGTTGCATTGTGTGGCTGAAGTGAACGCTGTTTCCTGCAGCGAAGATGGGGTCAAGGATGTGTCCTGCTCTGTGGGTCGGTGTGGTGACGAGTTGTTTAAGTCCGATGTTGGCGAGGTAGTCACGGAGGATGGTGGAGTTGGGGTTGTCGAGGTGGAAATTCAGGTCTCCTAAGAGTATGTAGTTCATTGATGCGATGGCGTGGGGTGTGATGAAGTTGGTGATGGTGGTGACGAAGGGTGGCTGGGGGGTCTGTAGACGAGTGTTCCTCGGAGTGTGTTGTTGGGGCTGGTCTGGATCTGGAAGTGCAGGTGTTCGGCGGAGGGGAAGGTTTCGCTTGAGGTGGTGAGACGGAGGGTGCTCCTGTGGGCAATGGCGAGGCCTCCTCCAGGGTGGTTGGGGCGGTCCTTCCTCTGGATGGCGGTGTTGATGTCGGGGGTTGAGGAGGTGTTGGTCCAGGTCTCCGTGAAGAAGGCGATGTCGGGCGAGAGAGAGTCGAGTAGGTTCCAGATTTCCATGGCGTGTTTGTGTACGGAACGCTTCACTCGTCCTACCTGCTTTTGGACTTATCCCGGCATCCTGATCCCATATTCCTCCAAACGCGACGAATCAGTGGACCCAACCACCCGCTGCCCATCGGAATTCTTCTCCGAGCGCTGCCCAGCTTTCCGCACGCTCTTCCCCTTGACGCAGGACTTTCCACAATTGACGACATCCCAGCCATTGAAGGCTTCCCCAAATCACACCGCTTACAGTTCCAGTCGTGTAGGACTCACCTTCTGGATTCCCCCTCCTCACCTAGTGCCACCAGAGCACTTTAAATGAATTGTGTAACCATCGTCCTGATGATGACCTTGAGTTAGAGAGGTCGAAACGCCGTCGACTCTACACGCCAATTGCGGCAACCAAAGGGTCATTCACAAATAATGGAATTATGTTTGTGATTGTAAATATTTTTGTTTGACCTACACTGATTATTATTATAATTTTTCGCCGCCTCACGTTGTTTTTAATCACGTGTGTCACTGCGCCGTTTATTCACTACAACACTTCCAGTGCACATCTGGTTTGTTATGGTTACTGCAATTTAGTTGATTTCTGTGCTTCTATATGCAAATAACAACCTTTTCAATCTCATTGGTCTCCCTTATTTCTTTCCTGTGCTGTGTGATTGATACACCTTTTTGAACAGTCCCCCGCTTGATATACCTGTTGAGACGTTGTTTTATTGATGTGTTTGTGTACGGAGCGCACGTTGAGGAGGATGCATTTTAGGGTGTCGCCGGTGCTGAGGTCGGTGGTTTTGGAGGCCAGGGTGGTGGTGAGGGTCTTGCGGCAGTGGAGGCAGGAGAACTGGCCGTGGGTTGTGTTCGGCGAGGCCTGTTGGCAGTCTCTGAGTCTTCCCGGGTTAAGTGCGAAGAGGGCGGCGGGGTTGTAGCGATGAGAAGTCGTAGATCCAGGGTCCCTGGCGCTGGTCGCGGTCGGGTCGTGGACAGGCGCAGACGGGCTTGCCTTTGGCACGCCTCCGGAGCACCATCGGCGCGCCCTTTTCTCGCGTCCGCTGCGTGACCACGCAACGGCCGTCATTAAGTAGGGGAGGGGGGAGGAACGGTCAGCTGGGAGGCGGGAACGTGTGTGGGCCGGGGGGAGGATTCCAGTAGGATTCTGGCATAATATTTTGCCTCTTTATTGATGAGTGTTATTAACCTGTGGTTCCCTGGCTTGAGTTTGTTGCCTCCTTTGAAAATACGAGAGATGATGGAGCCTCTTCATGAGGCTGGGATCTGTGATACTAATAGAGCATGATTGAAGAGTGGAGCCATTGCTTCTACTCATTTTGCTGGGTCTGTCTTGTAGATTGCCTTGGGGATACCATTTGGGCCTGGTGCTCCTGTGGTGCGCCCCTTTGTTATCTCCCAGAGTATGTCATTGGCAGCTATGGTGGGCATACTCCCTGGGGCGGCCCATGCTCCACTGCCAAGGCAATTCACTCCGACCAGTCGGCTACAATGTCTTGCACCCTTGTGCCAGTTTCCAAATTGAAATGTGTGAATACGTGAGCTGCCCAAACTTCTTCTGTGATGCTGGATTCCAGCCAGCAATGGATGGGACTTTTAAATGAGCTCACTGTTTTCTAAAAATAGTTGGAATTATGGTGCTTAAGGTCCCAGATCAGTTTGGCCCAAAAAGTCTCTGTGTTTTGCCTCGTGATTGCCCGGATTGCCCGGATTGCTCATTTAAATTCTTTTTTGGCAGCCCTTAGGTTAGCAATATGTAATTCATTGAGAGGGGACCGGTGAACAGCGCAAAGGGCTTTGTTGGCTTTCCATTTTTGCTTTTTCAGGGCACTACCCTTATGTAGGTTTTGGCTGTTCAGGGGAATGGGTACGAATTGGGTCCTGGCTGGTTTTTACTCTAGTGGCAAACTGTATGGTGAAGCCAAAGGTAAATGCCTTCAATTGTTCTCTAACGGAGCATTTTAGTTGGTGAGTTTTTGCTAAGTGCAACTCCGCTTTTTGCACCAAAGCCCTCTTCGTGTCAGAGGGCCATTTCACTCTTTTTAGATCTGCCCCATAAATGGAGCCCCCAGGTTCTACTGTGCATTTGTTTTCTGTCATGTTGAAAGTGAAATCCAGCTCCAGGGGGAGGTGATCGCTCTCTGGTCTTGGCCCCAGTCTGAAAGAGAAGACTGAGATTAGCAGGGGGAGGGACACCAGTAAGCCTGGGCTGAATTAGCAGATTTACACTACGCGGAACTCCACGAAGTGACCAAAAAACTCTGCCGCGCTACACAGAGTTCCACAAGTGGTGGCGTGCGCTTAGAAGCACCTGTTCGTGTTGATTTTCAGTGCTGGGTGTTTGTCCTGTGCTGGAAAATCAACGTGAATGGCATCATGCTCAGCACAAGTGGGTTCTGCTTCTATTTTGCCACTCAAGTAGATTTTCTACTCGAGCAGCAACTTTCTCAACTCGAACAGAAGGTTTCTCAATGTGAGCGGTCACAACCACCTGTGACCGCCCACATTGAAAAATCCGACCGCCCGTGCTGAGAAATCTCGCTGGGAAGTGGATTTTTCTCGCTCGAGCTCGCCAACTTCAAGGTAGGAAGGACGAGCGAACACAAATCTCGCTGGGAGGTGGATTTTCCTCACTCGCACTCACCAACTTAATGTTGGGGAGTGTGAGCGAGGGAAAAAACTATGCTCCTCTATAAGGAGCAGAGTTTTTTGGAACTCTGCGTGCTCCGCGGAGTGCAGAAAACTCCGCAGACTCAGTGAGTGGAGCAGAGTTCAGCGCCTGGGCTTAGATACCAGTGTGTAGTCTATTAGTGAATTTCCATTTGTGGAGTGAAACGATACGGTTGGAGGGATATCCCCTTTAATGTGCCAGTTTATGACCCACAAGCCAATGTGTTCCAGTTTGCCAAGCAATTTTTGGCCCGTTGAGTCCCTACTTTCTAGCTTTATTTGTGCTTGTTCAGGCATTTCCCATTGACGTTCCTGTAGTTCTATGATTTTGTTCCTTATGGGTTTGGCCGAGCAGTTTCATGTTGAAGTCTCCCATCACTGTTTTAAGGATGTTTTCTATCAGTTTGTTTGTCTCCCCATGATCCTTGCACGTGGGAGGTGCATAGATGTTTATTAGAGTCGTAACCTGTTCCTTCCCACCATTTTCTAATGCCAGGTGCAAAATTTGAAGATTTCTTGAATCGCTTGTTAGGTTCTTGCTCTTTTCTTTGGTTGCTGTTGACAAGCATAATCCTAGGCCACCCCTGCTTCGGTTGTATTTTACGTCTTTGGTTGCAGGATCAAATCGTGAGAAATGCCGGGAATTGAGGCTGGCTCCAGGGCCCATGTTTCTTGCAGGGCTATGACAGCGAAAGATTGGCGATATCTTAGTAGTTCTGTGTCTTTTAACTTGTCCTTCAGGCCGTGCATGTTCTATGAGCAAAGTCTAACATTGGATGTTCTTTGATCCGGGCTACCTTCTGTGGCATCAGTTCACTTTGGTGGAGGCTGTCGGTTAATTATCCCCACGATTCATCCCCATTCATTCCTTGAGATCTCTTCGCTGTGTTTGGTTGTTGAGTAGGTGTGTGGATTTGAGCCTGTGACATTGGTCTCTTTTTTGCCCATTTTGCATTCTTAAGGACTTAGTATGGCATGGATAAAAGGGTCAAGTTCTCCATCTTGATTTCTTTGAGCCTCCTCAAGGAATGTAGGCAACCTGGTTCAGAAAAGTTTTCCACTACAATCCCCTAGTCTATGAATTGTTTATTCTCATTTAAGACTTTCTGGGCTGTTTCTGCAGATCTCTAGGTGACCTTGGTTGAGTCACTGAGGTTCCCTGGTGCAGGACTGATAAATTGAACAGACTCAATTTCAGGTGAAACAGGTGATGCCTGGTAAGCTGTTTGGGACGATCATTGATGTACTCCAGTTGGTCGACGTCAAGTAAATTGGAACTTCATCAGCCTGAAGCCTGTTACGGGTGGGTGGATCTTGTGTGGACTTGTGCTGGGGCAATCTGCTTGGATGGATTACCCTGTGGGCAATGTCGGCTGCATCGGGCATGTGGAGTTCTGACATTTCTTCCATACTTGCATGATCCTTACCAGTTCTTTTTTCCTGCTGGACAAAGTTCGGTCCCCTTTAGTTCTGGGCAGTTTGAGAAAGGCCATGTCCTGCCGTAATGCTGAAGATTATGCTTTTAAGGGAAAAGTCATTTCTGGCTTCCTTGTTTTGAGAGTGATTAAGAATTTTCTTTTTCATTTCTGTTGCTCCTATTAGCGATGGCGGAAGCACCAGGACCCTGGCTAGAGGTTTCTGAGGTCCTGTGCTGGTCGCTCTATAAGTATGTATGGCATGTGATGATTTTTTAAGTGCCCTATGTGGCATTATTTGATTGGCAGGACTCTGGGTCCAGATTCGGGGAAGAGCGGGATCTCTAATTGGGACCCTTTGGATCTCTATGTCTGCACTTGGTGATTTAAGTGATTTAAGCGGGAGCCGCTGACAGCCACAACCATAGCCACCACAGACGCCGGGGCACTTCAAGCCCCATAACTCGCTGCGCCAGGAGGCGCCGACGCCCAGTTCCAGCGCCCGGAGGCGCTTAAAGCCATTTCGCGGCTCCCGCAGCGCAGGAGCCGCTGACAGCCACAGCCATAGCCGCCACAGATGCCGGGGGACTTCGAGCCCCATAACTCGCTGCGCCAGGAGGCGCCGACGCCCAGTTCCCGGAGGCGCTTAAAGCCATTTCGCGGCTTCTGCAGTGTGGGACGGGCGCAGGCGAAGCCCGGGCCAAGGGCGGGCCCGTCTGCGCCCGTCAGCGACAGGAAGAGACGGGGCAGGGCCATTCCCCTTGGCTGTTCACATCACTGTCGTCAATTCTGTAAGTGACCTCCATGAACTCCTCCTGATATACCTTTTATATTGACTTATACAGTGGTCACTTGCGCCTGGAAACCTTCTTGTGTTCTTGTCCATACCTGCGACTGTGATTGTGACTTTACAGTACTTCCTTGGGAACTTTGCGGTGGGGGGTGTTTTATTTGCCTCTTGATTTGATATTTATGATGCCCCTAGTGATATTGTAAATTATTAGTTGTACGTTTAGAGATGGGCAAAAGAAAAGCTCAGGGCCCGGAATCACACAATAAGAGGCCCTCCAGTGTGGTCTGCCATGAGTCATTGGACAGGATCAAGACTATCCTAGACGAGTGTCATGACATAGTCTGCTCTGGCTAACCAAGTTCCATCTCTCTGTCTGACAGTCCCACAGGCTCTTTGAATGCCCCAGGCTCTATGATGGGTACCTCTCCTGAACTACCTCCAGCAAAAAAGAAATCAGCCAAGCAGATACCTTTAATGTTCAAAAAACATAATAAAAGGCGTAGCAAGGCAGCAGCCATCGGACCCTCTGAAGTGGAGTCCAGTGTATCTATTACCCCACTCTGTAATGCTACAACAAGAGAGCCTAGTGTCATACCGACTGTACACATTGAATGTCACAATAGATTTGATGTACTTGCAACTGAGGAAAATGGGATGGGGTGGTTGGTTGTGACCCCGAAGAGTCATGCTTAATTTCTGCTGGTGAAATTCGGTTATTAAAAGATCAAATTAAGTCACTGAAAGACGAAGTAATTAGTCTAAGAGTAAAGGTAGCCAGCTTGCTAGAGAGGGCAAATAGTGAGAACGTGGCCCTATCAGAAACCACGATACCATCAATAAACATGGCCTCTAGGGGAATTGAAGCAAGTAGCTTCGCCAATGCAACCCCAACCCAAGATCCCACACAAATCAGATGTACCCACTTACCGACACACACTACAGAGCATGGTAACTTTAACGACACTCCCAGCTTAATTGTAAGGAATAGATTAGGATTTGATCAAGGCAGTGGGATTGATAGAGGAGAGGTTGTTCTAAATGAAAGGATCCTGTACAAGCAAGACTATGTAAGGGCACTAGATAGGGGGATAGTAAGGGATGGTGTCTAAATGAGATCCCAGGCAGGGGAAAATCGGGTGCTGATCTATCTCACGGAAGTCCCAAAAATTCCTTTGGAAAGACGAGAAGACCAGGACTCTCTCAAGAACAAGGTCATCTATTGGTTTAGGTCCACACGACATTGTTATTCAATCTTTAGAGACGATATACAATTGGTAAAAAGAGTCCCTATGCAGGAATCAATTTGGGACATGATTGAGGTCAGCTTCTACGACAAGGGCATAATCTCTGGATTATTGTCAATTGACTCACGTGTTATCTCTCAAGCACCTACCCGTATCTCTATTAGATGTAGACTCCCAGGTGGTACCCCTGTCAGGCTCTTGCTGTCGCCCTGCCCTGGAACCTCTACTAGGCCACTATTGAGTTCTTGTGGCCCAGCCCAATTTGATCCACCCATCTTCTATAGGGGCGATTGGAGAGGGCAGAGTTGACCATTTTTAGAGAAACAGATAAAATCAGCAAACATGGTTGGGTTAGCAAGTGCCTTAGTGACACCTCCTTTTAGCCCCTCACTAACAAATACCCCTGTACCATCAGACCTGGCTATTGGCCCAGAGAAAATGTGTGAATCCGTGTCTGTGGATGAAAGAGGAGGTGTGACTGCCCCAATTTCCGGGGATGTGGAAGGGGGGGTCTCTTCTAACTGCCCAATGAAGGTTCTTGTGTGGAATGTGGCTGGTATTTCAAAGTTACTGGCAGATCCGGAATGGTGCTTTTTTGTAGACTCTTTTGACGTAATTTTATATCAGGAAACCTGGAGCCTGCATTGCCCACATAGAAGTGGTGTTTTTCTGCTTATGCAATCAATGCCATGAGAAAAGAGATGAGCAGACCCTTGAGAGGATTAGCGGTATGGGTAAAAAACGAATTAGGGGTCAAATTTAAACTTTTAAATGTTGACTCCCAAGAAATTCTAGCGCTGGAGCTTACATTTTCTAGTGGACAGAAAATAAGGATGATAAATGTATATAATAGAGTGTTGTGGGGCCAGGAGGAAACCAATACAGTGTGTACCCTTGCTCACGCTCTGTCCCACTATTCAGATAACATCCCTACCTTAGTTGCAGACGATTTTAACTGCACATTTGAACCGCTTGCCTCGATCCCTTCAGATTTGACTGATAAGTGGGATAGAGAGTGGCAAATACCACAACTAGACCTTCCCCCAGTTAGGTGGTCCAGGAGAGGTGCCCAGTTGTTGGCCCTTACTATGCAGCATGGTCTGAGAGCCACAAATGGGAGGACCAATTCCGATTTAAATGGGGACCCCACTTTTAATAGACCAGGCTACGAAAGTAGAATAGATTACTGCCTGGTATCCCTTAATCTTTGGAACTTAGTCAAAGACATGACAGTGACCAAGAGGGTCGATAGTGACCAAAACGCATTAGTACTTATACTCACCAAGCAGGGCACAGCTGTGCCAGACCTAAGGGGTAGACTGGACCTAGGCGTCTTGGCAATCGCAAATAACCAGAGAGCGATTAAATGGGATTGGGTGGAGGGACATCCGAGGGCATTAGACGCAGTTAAGAAGAGCCAAGTACGTCTTTTAATGGAGGAGTTAGCAAATTATACTATTAACAACACTGTGGAGATATTGGGCCCCAGGTATGAGGTACTATACACAGAGATGAGGGAACTGTTACCTAATCCGTGTAAATCACAGAAAAAGGAAGGGAATTCCATACACCGGAAGCCACCTCGTCAGGGTACCTGGTATAACAAAGACTGTAGGATTTCAAAGGAAGCGCTTATAGGGGCCATAAAGATGAAATCCCGCCCGAGGTTGTGGCCTGTAGAGCTAAGCACAGGCGGGCAATCGAGTCTGCTAAGAAGGAGTGGGAGGGCTCTCTGTGGTCATCTCTATGGAATGCGATGATAGCTAAGGATACCAAGAGCTTTTGGAGCAAAGCGGCATACTGGCTTAAGGGGAGTGAGAGGGCCCTAGATTTTACAGTCCAACCAGAGGAGTGGATAGCCCACTTCAGCTCTTTATATGAATCTAGGGATAAAATAGTTGAGGGAGTTCCCCGTGGACACGGGGTGCTGTCTGCAGAAGAGGGTGGTGATTTCGTTTTCACCATAGAAGAAACGCAAGCAGCAATCCACTCCTGCGTTCCAGTCTGTGCCCCTGGATCAGATAGAATCCCCAATGACTTATACAAAGAGGATATAGCACTTTGGGGATCATACATAAATCTCTTGACTAACTCAATTTTAGTGGGTACTCCCATCCCCTCCTCTTGGAATACTGCAGAGGTTGTTCCCATATACAGAAAGGGGGACAGAGCTAAGCCAGTCAGCTATAGGCCTATTAGCCTTATTGATTCCTTACAGAAGATTTTTTGCAAGCAAATTTTAGTACGAATCCAGGATTGGATTCTTGAGTCCCGTATTTTAGGTGACTTCCAAGTGGGATTCCGAGCAAAGATAAGTACCTTGGACCAAGCTTTCCGCCTTCTTTGCATATATTGGAAGGAAGTGGCAGTCAAGGGAGGAAAGCTCTATGTGGCCTTTGTTGATCTCTGGTCTGCCTTTGACCTGGTCCCGCGTGCAAGGCTCTGGAGTATTTTAAAGGAACAGGGCATTACGACGAACCTTTTAGATGTTTTAATTAAATTACATTCATCTAACACAGCACAAATGAGGTGGAGGGAGAACAACAAAGTTACAGATCCCTTCTCAGTTCAGTGTGGAGTAAGGCAGGGATGTGTCCTTGCCCCCACTCTTTTTACTCTTTTTATTAATGATGTCATCGATTTTTTAGATAGAGACGGGTGTGATTCCCCAAAAATTGGTGTTAAAAGAGTTCCCGCCCTTCTCTTTGCCGACGATACGCTTTTAATTTCTAAATCACCGCAGGGACTACAGCAGCTTTTAAATGATTTTATTACGTTTTGTGATGCCCGAGGGCTGGTGCTAAACGAGTCTAAAACTAAGTATTTGGGGGCATATCAGCAACAACCGGCGATAATTATCGCTAAGCGCACTTAGCGCTAGGATAATTATCGCCGGCTATCGCTGGATGTTATCGCTGAGATAGCGCGCTATCAGCGACGCTTATCTCAAAAGCGATAAAAATACCAGCGATAGCGGGAAATCGCCGTTTGCAGGGAACATCGCTGGATTCCCAGCGATGTTCCCTGCAAAGCGGCGATAAGCTTGCTGATACGACCCTGTGGTCATATCAGCATAATCCACCCCCTATGTTAAGCATAGGTAAGTCAGGATTTTAGCACACGTTAGTTTTTGGCGAAAACCGCCGTTTTCGCCAAAATCTAACGTGTGCTAAAATCCTGTGGGCTGCCTTGTAAATATCGCGATGTGAACATCAGCGATATTTTACAAGGTAGTCCATCCGGGGTACGCCCAGTGACGCCCACTTTGCATCTCATTAGAGATGCAAAGGGAGGCGTCGGGAAAAAGGGTGCTAACATGCAATTATGCATGTTAGCACCCTCTTGTTAATAGGGCAATAGTTTTATCTCCGCTTTTTGGGCTTTTTAAGCCAAAAAAGCGGAGATAAAGCCCTTGTTAATATGCCCCATGGTTTTTAAAAAAGGAGCGGCCACCAACACCAAAAGATCGATGTCAATCGGAAATAGTAAGCTGGAGCGAGTTGACGCATTTGACTACCTAGGCATCCGCTTGACAACAACAATCAATTGAGCTGCTCACATCGAGAAAGTTAAAATACAATTAATACACCAGACTGCTAACATCACCAAAATACACAGGAAAACCGTGTCCAGACAGCTCGCCCCAGCCCTGGAAATCTATAACCTCAAGGTATTAGGAGGAATTATGCGTGCTCGCGGCGATTTTTTACCGTTTTGCGTAATTTTGCGTAACGCGACTATGCAAATTCCGCCCACCCTTAGTAAAAACCGAGGGTCGCTTGAATTCTGAATTTTTAGATTTTAAATCTGTCTACTGCTTTGAGGACACAATAGATGAAATTGTTCCCCCAATGACACGCAAACTATTTTTCCAGTTTCGTAATAAGACCCTTCCCACAAAACAGTTTTGTTCAAAGTGGTGTAATGATGTCCCTAATGACGACTGTTGTCCCGCGTGCAATACCAGTCCAGAAACAATTGTACATTTGTTATTCTTTTGCCCCCACTATAAATCCTCAAGGAAAACATGGATAATCCCATTGTGTAAACTAGTCGGTCCGGGCCACTACCTCGAGGTGTTAAGAATTTTGATGACTGATACTCGCAGAGTAGTGGGTTTTTGCCTGCCTAGATACTGGCATGCACTTTGGATTAGGCGCACTAAATGCACTTTATGATATATTAAACTTTTAGTCCCTGTGATTTTTATCATACTTTTATGACAATGATGTTATTTAAGATTATCTTATTTCTGCATTTTATTTATATTGTGCTGTGTACTTTTATGATCTTCTACAACCAAATAAAGTTGATGAATGAATGAAAGGATTGATTTTTTATCGTAATTTGTTTGGCTGTTTCCTCGTTTGCTCGTAAAGGGTCTCTGTCTCTGTTGCTTCATCCTTGTTTCAGACCTGCGTTGTCAAAGGTGGTGTGGTTCTGTAACCAGTTCAGTTTTAGAAGGTTTTTCTTTCGTGATTTCTGTTTATGGCTTTGTTTGGATTTGGTTTTGCATCCTGTTGTGGCGGTGGGGTTGGCACCTATATTGGTAGGCAGCTGTGTTTGCAGGTGGAGACTGGCAGCTTCCGGAGATGTGCAGTTATTGTCCATAGTCCCTTTCCTCTCATCCTTGTCTTTTCTCAAAGGGTAAGTTGCTCTTGGGGTACAGAATGAACAGCTCCTAAGGTCTGAGGTGGACTGCATGGGCCCATCCACTGGCAATTTTATTTGCTCAGTTGCCAGAGTTTCTTTACTGGGTGTTTTGCGTTTTTGACTTGAGGGCAGTTCCACGGTTGTTTTTAAGTGGTTGATTGCTTTGCTTTTAGGTCGTCAATAAGCCCCCCTGGGCCTCAGGTAGGTTGCTCATCTTCTCCAGGACAGGGGAGCATGTACATCTGCAGGTGATTTCCATTGTGTAATCTTAAGTGCTTTTAATAAGCTTGTACAAGTTGTCAATTTTGCCGTCGATAATGGCCACATGGACTGCTACGGTGTTCAGCAGCTCGATTTCTACGTCCATTTTGACTGAGCAGTATACCAAGGCATCAACCATTGACTGAATGGTTTTCAGCGTGGAAGGTCCGACCCCTTTGTTTTACTGATCGGTTTGCTTTGGTGTGTTTCTGGATGACGAGCCCCTGAGTGTTGATTGGGTCTCCTGTGCTGTGCTCTCATAGTCCTTCTCTGACATGTAGGAGGCCAACAGTTCATTCCACTCCTCTTTCGTTAAGCCGGAAAATTCTGCTTCAGTAGTATTCGTTACCAAGGTTAAGAGGTCTTGGACTATGTTAGTCCGTACCTTGTTTTTTAGCCCCCCTGGGCCTCCCTCATCCCCCAGTTGGGTTGATTCATGGGTTTGCTTTAGATCTATCCCCTTCACATTTCACAGAAGCTGATTCGCCAGCTGCTGGGGAGATCCTGTTGGGGTTTTCCAAGGTGTGGACGGGCTGTGCATTTGCTTAAGTCTGGGTTTTGCACCCCCTGGTCAACGCTTGACTATATTAGCTGTATTTGCTGGAGCTCTGCTCCGTTTCGAGGTCCACTTTCTTGTTTGTGCTGTCGTAGCTCTGGGGGCTCCACCTTTCTGCATCCTCCGTGACATCAGGAGTTTCCTTGTGATGGCTTGAGATGTTGTTGGGCTCACTGGTAGCGGGATCAGGTGCGGGGGCCAACGTTGTGCCAGAGTTGCAGGGTAGGGTTTGTTTAGGAGATTAACGAAGATAGTCGGTGTGAGAGGGACAGACAGCCCCGCCATAGTCACAATAGTTGAGTAGATCACTTGTGTCCTTCAGGTGTTGGAACTTAGTGGTGATTTTTGGCTGACCGTCAGTGGAGATGCCAGTCTCTCAGATGTTTATTAGTGGTGTAGTGTTGGGGGTGGGTTTTTTTCATTTGCTTCTATGTTGCAGGGAGTTTCTTGTTCTCCCTGACCTCATGGTTGGCTGTGGCTGTGGTTGTGGTGTCACTGGAGTGCAATGCTGTGATTGCAAGGTTGGTTGACAGGGTGCGTTGACCCCCAGTCATATCCTGTGGGTTCTGTGGAGTTGCTTGGAATTCCGTGGGGTCCCGTTATGCTGTACTGGTGCTGTACTGTGCTCTTCACCGTGATAGACTTTGTTTACTGGGTTTTGCAGGATTTTACTGACGTTCCCTTGATATAGGTTCTTTCAGTGCCCTCGCTGTACCTTGGAATTACCCTGTGCGGATGGTGTTAATATTACAATGTCTAGTCCTTATGGGTTTCCTGGGCTCTAGAAACACTGGGCCCACTGATCAACTTGTTGTTTAGCCTCTTCTTAGGTACGTAGCCTCACCCGCATGCACTAATCATCCTTAATATATTTATTTGTTCGATTTGATGCTTTTACTGCCTTTGGTTGGGGAGGGCGCGGGCGTGCTTCATTAATGGGTCACTGGATGGTCCTCTAATGTGCAGGGGACGAAGGGAAGGTGGTTGTTTGTGCACCAGTGTGCCTGATAGCTTGTCCAGATGGTAGATTAAAATTATTGGCTAGGTTAGGCTGTTAGCATTGTTTCCACAATGTGGCGCTGGGCTGTTGGACTGGAGTGCTGGAATTCTGGTACTATGCCTGCACTGTGCAGCACACATCCGAAGTGAGAAAAGTTTTAAAGTTAGTGTAAGCTTAGTATTTTGTATTCGAAGGGTTCCCTTCCAGTTAAAAACATATGCTAGACTCATGCAGGCACCTTTGAACTATGTTGAAAATGTGTGCGTATGGTGCTCGGCTGCCTGATTGGGCGCCAGCGCTAGGGAAGTTAGAGGATAGTACCATATCTCTCTCTCTATCACACAACGAAGCACAGCAACTTTGGGTGCTGCACAGCATTCCATGGTATCTGTGAAAACCTGGGCCTGAGTGTTCTGAAATTCATCAGTTCGAGTCCCAGAGATACAAGGAAATTGTACAATCTGGAGTGGAGGGAAATAGCTCTACTTGTGCATGGAGGAAGGTGAGCTGCAGAGGGGTGGTGACTTAAATACTGAGAAGGGGTTGTTGGGGGAGGAGAGGTACACGCCAGGAGCGTTCCACTGACAGGGAGGTTACCATAGTGGGGTAGGTGCAGGGAGAAAATATATCTTTTTCTAGCACACCAGTGCTCCCTTAATGTAGTTATTTTTCTAGTCGGGGCAGAGTGCAGCTGTTCTTGTACCCTTCCTGTAAGGTCAATGTAAGGTGTGTTGGGGTTGGTTCTAAACAATCAATCAATCAATCAATCACGGCATTTATAGAGCGCGCTACTCACCCGGGAGGGTCTCAAGGCGCTGGGGGAGGGGGTAAGTTACTGCTCGAACAGCCAGGTCTTGAGCTGCTTCCTGAAGGCGAGATGGTCCTGGGTTCGCCGAAGGTGAGTGGGGAGGGAGTTCCAGGTCTTGGCCGCCAGGTAGGAGAAGGATCTTCCTCCGGCGGTGGTTCTGCGGATGCGTGGTACGGTGGCGAGGGCGTGGCTGGTTGATCGTAGCTGGCGTGTGGGCGTGTAGAAGGACATGCGGTCGTTGAGGTACTTTGGGCCCAGGTCGTGGAGGGCCTTGTGTGCGTGGGTGAGGAGTCTGAACGTGATTCTCTTGCTGACGGGGAGCCAGTGCAGGTCTTTCAGGTGTACGGTGATGTGGCTGTGTCGGGGGATGTCCAGGATGAGTCGTGCGGAGGCGTTCTGGATGCGCTGGAGTCTCTTTTGAAGTTTGGCTGTGGTTCCGGCGTAGAGGGTGTTCCCATAGTCCAGTCGGCTGGTGACGAGTGCCTGGGTGACGGTCTTCCTGGTTTCAGTGGGGATCCATCTGAAGATCTTGCGGAGCATGCGCAGGGTGTTGAAGCATGAAGATGAGACGGCGTTGACTTGTCTGGTCATCGACAGGGAGGAGTCCAGGATGAAGCCCAGGTTGCGTGCGTGGTCCGTTGGCTTGGGCGCGGTGCCCAGGGCCGGGGGCCACCAGGAGTCGTCCCAGGCGGAGGGTGATGAGCCCAGGATGAGGACTTCCGTCTTGTCTGAGTTCAGTTTAAGGCGGCTGTTCCTCATCCAGTCGGCGACGTCTCTCATCCCGTCGTGCAGGTTGGCTCTGGCGGTGGTGGGGTCGTTGGTGAGGGAGAGGATCAGCTGGGTGTCGTCGGCGTAGGAGATGATGTTGAGGTTGTGTCGGCGTGCGATGGCTGCGAGGGGGCTCATGTAGACGTTGAAGAGGGTCGGGCTGAGTGAGGATCCTTGTGGAACGCCGCAGATGACTTCGGTGGCTTCGGATCTGAACGGGGAGAGGCGGACTCTCTGGGTTCTTCCGGCGAGGAACGAGATGATCCATTCCAGTGCTTTCTCTCGGATTCCGATGTTGCTGAGGCGCTTCACTAGGGTGCGGTGGCAGACGGTGTCGAACGCCGCGGAGAGGTCCAGGAGGATGAGGGCAGCTGTTTCCCCGTTGTCGGTTAGGGTTCTGATGTCGTCGGTGGCTGCGATAAGGGCGGTCTCGGTGCTGTGGTTGGCCCGAAACCCGGACTGCGAGGGGTCGAGGATCCATTCGTCTCGAGGAAGGCGGCAAGCTGTCTGTTGACGGTCTTCTCGATGACTTTGGCCGGAAACGGAAGGAGCGAGATGGGGCGGTAGTTCTTGAGGTCGGTGGGGTCCGCCGTTGGTTTCTTCAGGAGGGCGGTAAGCTCGGCGTGCTTCCAGCTCTCCGGGAAGGTGGCGGTGTGGAAGGAGGAGTTGATGATGTCCCGGAGATGGGGTGCGATGGTGGCGTCGGCTTTGTTGAAGACGTGGTGTGGGCAGGGGTCGGTTGGTGATCCGGAGTGGATGGAGTTCATCGTGCGGGTGGTGTCTTCGGTGTTGATCGGGGTCCAGTTGCAGAGGGTGGTGGTGGCGGGCATTGGTTCGGCGGTAGGGTGCGTTGTTTGTGCGTCGAAGCTGTTGTGTATGTCGGTGATCTTGCGGTGGAAGAACGCGGAGAGTGAGTTGCAGAGGTGTGTTTTCATGGTGTGTGCGATGATCCAGGTGGATGTGAGAGGCCCAGGTCTGGCCCTCACCAGCTACATGAGCGTCTGTGTGGACAGATCCGTGAAGCTGGAAACACGACAGGCAGAGCTGCATCTGTGACTGTAGAGACCTGATCGTCAGGGAGCTGTCCAACTGTGGAAGGGAGGCTGAGAAGCCTATCCCATGTGATTGAGTCCAGCAACGCAGGGAGCTGACCAGGCGCTGAACTGCGTCTCACATATCTTACCTCCTGAAAGTGTGTCATCAATGCAGGGAGCTGACCAGGCGCTGAACTGCGTCTCACATATCTTACCTCCTGAGAGTGTGTCATCAATGCAGGGAGCTGTCCAGGTGCTGAACTGCGTCTCACATATCTTACCTCCTGAGAGTGTGTCATCAATGCAGGGAGCTGTCCAGGTGCTGAACTGCGTCTCACATATCTTACCTCCTGAGAGTGTGTCATCAGTTGAAATTGAAATTTTGTACTTGTAAAGCGCACCCATACCCCCAAAGGGGTGTCCAGGCGCTGTACGCATACCGCTGTGGAACCCTTCCTGGCTTTTCCCTGTGAAATGTCCACTCCTTGGCACCCCCAGGGTGAAGCCAGGCATCCCAGCGCTGTTGGGGCCGTTGTGGAGATTAAGCAAGCTATTGCCCAGAGTTGCAGAGTGGGACCCATGATTAGAATAGGCACCGAGGCGAGAATTATCAGGTCCGAGGAAATTGAGCCCAAGACCCGCCGAGGCGGGAATTGAACCCTGGTCCCGGGCCAGATCTCTGCATCAGGGTCTGCCGCTCTAACCATTGAGCCACACTTCTCATCAGTGCAGGGAGCTGTCCAGGTGCTGAACTGCGTCTCACATATCTTACCTCCTGAGAGTGTGTCATCAATGCAGGGAGCTGTCCAGGTGCTGAACTGCGTCTCACATATCTTACCTCCTGAGAGTGTGTCATCAATGCAGGGAGCTGTCCAGGGGCTGAACTGCGTCTCACATATCTAACAACATGTGAGTGTGGAGGCATTACAGGGAGCTGTCCAGGGCACTGAAATGTATTTCAGCAATCTAGCACATGAGAGTGTGTCGGACAATACAAGGAGCTGACAATGTGCTGAACTGTGTCTCACATATCTCACCTCATGTGAGTGAGTTCAGCAACATAAGGAGCTGTCCAGGTGCTGAACTGAGTCTCACATATCTAGCACATGAGAGTGTGTCATCAATGCAGGGAGTTGTCCAGACACTGAAGTGTGTCTCACATATCTAATACATGAGAGTGTATCATCAATGCAGGTAGCTGCCCAGGCACTGAACTGTGTCTCACATATCTAACGCTTGAGAGTGTGGTAGCAAAGCAGGGCACTGTCCAAGTTCTGAAGTGTGTCTCACCTATCTAACAAATGAGAGTGTGTCATCAATGCAGGGAGCTGTCTAGGTGCTGAACTGTGTCTCACATATCTAACAACATGAGAGTGTGGCAGGTTTACAGGGAGCTGTCCACGCACTGAAATGTGTCTCAACAATCTAGCACATGAGAGTCTGTCGAACAATACAAGGAGCTGACCATGTGCTGAACTGTGTCTCACATATCTCACCTCATGTGAGTGAGTTCAGCAACATAAGGAGCTGTCCAGGTGCTGAACTGTGTCTCACATATCTAGCACATGAGAGTGTCATCAATGCAGGGAGTTGTCCAGGCACTGAACTGTGTCTCACATATCTAACGCTTGAGAGTGTGGTAGCAATACAGGGCACTGTCCAAGTTCTGAAGTGTGTCTCACATATCTAACAAATGAGAGTGTGTCATCAATGCAGGGAGCTGTCTAGGTGCTGAACTGTGTCTCTATCTAACGCATGAGAGTGTGTCATCAATGCAGGTAGCTTCCCAGGCACTGAACTGTGTCTCACATATTTAACACATGAGAGGGTGTTATCAATGCAGGGAGCTATCTAGGTGCTGAACTGTGTCTCACACATCTAACATGTGAGCCTGCCCAGGCTCTGAAGTGTGTCTCACATATCTAACACTTGAGAGTGTGGTAGCAATTGAGGAAGCTGTCCAGGGCTGAACTGTGACTCACATGTCAAATACATGAGAGAGTTTCATCAATGCAGTGTTCTGTCCAAGTGCTGAACTTTGTCTCACATATCTAACACATGAAAATGTGCACATCAATGCAACGAGCTATCCAGGTGCTGTAGTGTGTCTCAGCCATCTTCTAGCACATGAGAGTGTGTCGAACAATACAGGGGGCTGCCCATGACCTAAACTGTTTCTCACATATATTACATATGGCAGTATGTCATCAATGAAGTGAGCTGTCCAGGCGCAGGAATGTGTCTCAGCCGTCTAACTTATGAGACCGTGTCAGGCAGTCACAGGGAGCTGTCCATGTGCTAAACTGTGTCTCACATCCCTAACACATGAGAGTGTGTTAGCAATACAGGGAGCTGTCCAGGCGCTGAAATGTGCCTCAGCCATTTAACATATGAGACTGTGTCAGGCAGTACAGGGACCTGTCCATGTGCTGAACTGTGTCTCACATAACTAACCCATGAGAGTGTGTCGTCAGTGCAGGAAGCTGTCCAGGCCCTAAACTGTGTCTCACCTATCTAACACATAAGAGGGTGTGCCGTCAATGCAGGGAGCTGTCCAGGCCCTAAACTGTGTCTCACCTATCTAACACATAAGAGGGTGTGCCGTCAATGCAGGGAGCTGTCCAGGCGCTGAACTGTGTCTCACATATCTAACAGATGTGAGTGAGTCCAGCAATGCAAGGAGCTGTTCGGTGCTGAAGTTTGTTTCACATAATAATACATGAAAATGTGTACATCAATGCATCGAGCTGTCCAGTTGCTGAACTGTGTCTCCCATATCTAACACATGTGACTGAGTTCAACTATGGAAGGAGCTGTCTAGGTGCTGAAATATGTCTCACAGATCTAACACATAAGAATTTGGTAGCAATAGAGGGAGCTGTCCAGGCTCTGACGTCTGTCTCAGCCATCTAACTTATGAGACTGTCAGTCAGTCAGTCACAGGGAGCTGTCCAGGTGCTGAACTGTGTCCCACATATCTATCACATGAAAGTGTGTCGTCACTGCAGGGAGCTGTCCAGGTGCTGAACTGTGTCTCACATATCTAACACATGACAGTGTGGTAGCATTACATGGGGCTGTCCCAGCGCTGAAGTGTGTCTCAGCCATTTAACATATGAGGTTGTGTCAGGCAGATCAAGGACCTGTCAAGGTGTCGAAATGTGTCTCACATATCTAACATATGAGGCTTTGGCAGGGAGTACAGGGAGCTGTCCAGGTACTGAACTGTGTTTCACATCTCTAACACATGAGAGTGTGCTGTCAATGCAGGGAGCTGTCCAGGCGCTGAAGTGTGTCTCACATATCATGAGCCTGCCCAGGCTCTGAAGTGTGTCTCAGCCATTTAACATATGAGACTGTGTCAGGCAGTACAGGGAGCTGTTCAGGTTCTGAACTGTGTCTCACTTATCTAACACATGTGAGTAAGTCCACAAATGGAAGGAGCTCTCTAGGTGCTGAAATATGTCTCACATCTCTAACTCATAAGAATGTGATAGCAATACTGGGAGCTGTCCTGGCGCTGAACTGTGTCATACATATCTAACACATAAGAATGTGGTAGCAATACAGGGCGCTGTTCAGGCTCTGTAGTGTGTCTCAGCCATTTAACATATGAGAGTGTGGTAGGCAGTACATGGAGCTGTCCAGGTGCTGAACTGTGTCTCACATCTCTAACAGAAGAGTGTGTCATCAATGCAGAGAGCAGTCCAGGTGCTGAACTGTGTCTCACATATCTAACACATGAAAATATGTACATCAATGCAGCGAGTTGTCCAGGTGCTGCAATGTGTCTCCGCCATCTAGCACATGACAGTGTGTCGAACAAATACAAGCCCATGTGCTGAACTGTATCGCACATATCTAACACATGAGAGTGTACCATCAATGCAGGGACACATATCTAACACATGAGAGTGTACCATCAATGCAGGGAGCTGCCCAGGCGCTGAACTGTGTCTCACATATCTAACCCATGAGAGTGTGGTAGCAATGCAGGGCCCTGCCAGGTGCTGAACTGTGTCTCACGTATCTAACACATGAGGGTACGGTAGCAATACAGGAAGCTGCCCGGGCGCTGAAGAATGTCTCAGCTTTCTAACATATGAGACTGTTTCAGGCACTACAGGGAGCTGTCCAGATGCTGAACTGCGTCTCCATATCTAACACAAGACCGTATATTGTCAATGCAGGGAGCTTTGCAGGCGGTGAGCTGTGTCTCATATATCTCACTTATTGAGAATGTGGTAGCACTACAGGGAGCTGTCCAAGCGCTGAAGTGTGTCTCAGTCATCTAACATAAGAGACTGTGTCAAGCAGTACAAGGACCTGTCCAGGCGCTGAACTGTGTATCACTTATCTAACACATGAGAGTGTGAACTGTGTATCACTTATCTAACACATGAGAGTGTGGCAACAATACAAGGAGCTGCACTTGTGCTAAACTGTGTTTCCCATTTCTAAACATGAGAGTTTGTCGTCATTGCGAGGAGCTGTCAAGGTGCTGAGCAGTGTCCCACATCTCTAACATATGAAAATGTGTACACCAATGCAGCGAGCTGTCCAGGTCCTGCAATGTCTCTAGGCTGTCTAGGACATGAGAGTGTGTCCAACAATACATGGAGCTGCGCATGTGCTAAACTGTGGTTCACCTATACAGACACACAAGAGTGTGTCATCAATGCAGGAAGCTGCCCAGGCACTGAACTGTGTCTCACATATCTAACAGCATGAGAGTGTGGTAGCGTTACAGCGAGTTGTCCAGGCACTGAAATGTGTCTCAGCCATTTAGCACATGAGAGTGTGGCGAACAATTCAAGGAGCTGACCATGTGCTGAACTGTGTCTCGCATATCTAGCACAC
Source organism: Calotriton arnoldi (assembly GCA_963921515.1). NCBI lineage: Eukaryota > Metazoa > Chordata > Amphibia > Caudata > Salamandridae > Calotriton > Calotriton arnoldi. Next base: position 578,458 of record CAWUFW010008771.1, read on the forward strand.
GAGACTGTTTCATCAATGCAGGGAGCTGCCCAGTTGCTGAACTGTGTCTCACATATCTAATACATAACAGTGTGGTAGCAATGCAGGGCGCTGTCCAGGTTCTGAAGTGTGTCTCACATATCTAACATATGATATTGTGTCGTCTAACACATGAGAGAGTGGAAGCATTACAGGGAGCTGTCCAGGCGCTGAAGTCTGTCTCACATATCTAACACATGAGAGAGTGTCCATCAATACAGTGAGTTGTCGCGTTGCTGAAGTGTGTCTCACATATCTAACACATGAGAGTGTGTCATCTATGCAGGGTGCTGTCTAGGTGCTGAACAGTGTCTGATGTATCTAACATATGAGAGAGTGGTACCGTTACAGGGAGCTGTCCAGGCGCTGTAGTGTGTCTCACATATCTACCACATGACAGTGTGTTATCAATGCAGGGAGCTGCCTAGGTGCTGAACTGTGTCTCACATATCTAATACATAACAGTGTGGTAGCGTTACAGGGAGCTGTCCAGGTCCTGAAGTGTGTCTCACATATCTATCATATGAGATTGTGTCATCAATGCAGGGCACTGTCCAGGTGCTGAAGTGTGTCTCACATATCTAATACGTAACAGTGTGGTAGCAATGCAGGGTGCTACCTATGTGCTCAAGTGTGTCTCACATATCTAACACATGAGAGTCAGTGCGGCAGAGGGAGCTTTCCAGGTGCTAAAGTAAGTCTCTGTGGTCAGTTACTTGATAGTGTGTCCGGTAGTGTATGTCGGCATGTTCATGTGTTTTCTACACCATCCAATGCACTAGAACAGCGGCTCCTGATCTTTTTCGGTCTCGCCTGGTGTTAGCAGCGTGCATGCGCTGCCCTCGCCATGCGAGGGCCTTTTGGAATCAATACGGATTCCAGATGTGCACGCGGACGGACAGAAGATGTGCACGCGGGGACTGGATTCTTTACTCGCAGCGTGACACTCTGGGGACTTTTTTTTTTGGCTCGGCAAACTGTATTTTTCAATATTTGATGCTTTTAATAAGCAGCGCGGCATTCTGCGCTGCTTACTAAAAGCATCAAATATTGTAAAAAAAGAGTCGGCAATCTTTGATTGTGCTCGTGCATGTGGATGGAGATGACGTGTGTTTACTACAGGGACCTTTTAGTGTTTGCATCCATTTTCAGTGGGCGTGGTCAGCTGTAACACAGCTCAGTGCAGGGCATTTACTGTCACAACAGCACATTGATATCAGGTTATATTCCTACCTCTCCCTGCAGCAGCTGCACACCTTAGACGCGATCTCGGGCACAACCCTGCACACAGCATGGCTCCAAACCAGACAGTTGGCTTTTAACCTCAAGAGCACATCTTTATTGTATCACTAATCTACAGATCAACCATCCAGAAGTTAATGTAAATGCCCACGCCCACGTGTGCCTAACATGGCATCAAAGTTGTCCCCAAACTTAACAGCTACGTAAACCAAGAGATGAACTAACATGCATCCCCTCAGATCAGAGTCCTTCGAGAGACACACGCACGCACACACACACACACACACACCATACACTCTCTGCCATCTCTTTCAGACCCTCTGTCTCTTGTGGTATCTCTTTGAGACTCCACTCTCTTCCTGTGTCTCTTTGAGACCCACCTCCCCCCCTCTCCCATCTCTGCTGGTATCTAAGACTCCACTCTCTTCCAATGTCTCTTCCGGACCCCCAGTCTCTGGTGGCATCTCTTCGAGACTCCACTCTCCAATGTCACTTTCAGACTACAAGCCTCATTTGGCATTTTCCAGACCCTCGGTCTCTAATGGTATCTCTTTCAGACCCTCAGTCTCTCGTGGCATCTCTTTGGGACTCCACTCCCTTCCAGTTTCTTCCTCGGAATCACAGTCTCTCCTGGCATCTGTTATAAACCATCATTTTCTGTTGCTATTTCTTCCAGACTCCGAGTCTGACATCTCGTCCGTATCCCCGATCTCTGTCACCCAAATACTCTGCACAGTCTTTGCAGCTACTCCCTCTCGGTCCTTGCTAGCATCTCTGCCAGACTCCCTTTCAGACACCTGTGCCTTATCTGCGAGAACACGGAGGACAACTCGTGTTCTTAAAGGTTCTCCCTTCCCTCCTCCACCCCATCATCCCAAACACTAGTCTAGGACTGGTCTCAACGGTTCCACGTTGGAGATAACGCGCCTCTAGCCTCCAGCTTCCCCACTCGTCCACGTGTGATCCCTGGCACACCTCTGTATTCTGTTTGTGGCTTGCATTTTTCACATCCTAAACAAATTGGGCACGGAGTTTCACATCCCCTCTGCGCCAGCCTCTCGGATGTCCTCCTGCATTTTAATTCCCTGAATTGGGAGGGTGGGAGGGAGGCCAGCGGTGTTACCGCCGCTGGGCGTGTGCGTATTATACTTGGACAGCGCAGACACATGAATAAAACAAGCATTGAAAATGCAATAGGTCTCGCCTTTGATTAAGTTAAAGCCATTTGCTTTGCTAATGGTATTGTATAGCAAAGCAAATGCCTTTAACTTAATAAAAGGCGAGACCTATTGCATTTTTAATGCTTGTTACTTTTCTGGAGCTCCATTAAATCACTACTGGAAGGCAGGGACCCCCACTTATGCAATTTCAAATCTCTGAGTCTCAAGAAAATGCACACAAATACAGAAACAAATATAAATCTTATACAAATACATCAAATATGAAATATTTTATTTAGTTCTCAAATAAAAAAATATCCAAATCTGACATTTTAAATATAATAGGCTTCTCATGAAGTGATGTGACAGACTCTGGCATATCACTTTTCCTTTTTGCTTCTAGTGCTCGCTCTCTTTTTGTCTCTCCATGCCAGGGCTCAAGGCCTATTATTGCCCATGCCAGATTCTGTTTGTTTTATTTGCACTGCTCCCACAAATCTTTACTAATCTGCTAATAATATTTGATTTTCTAAAATGTCGCAGACACCCTGAGAAGGCTTTGTGGACCCCCAGGGGAAGCAGACCCCATTTAAACAACCACTGCTCAATAATGTGGCAGGCTTTATCAACTGCCCAAGTGCTGTGTCAACCTGATGAGCAATTCAGGCGGCGAACTGTCCCCAGAGGTTGCAAACAGCTATCTGTGTCTCTACTAATGCTACGAAATGTTCATGTGCTGTGTCTCATAATATTATGAACTATTCAGGTTCTGAACTGCCCCCAGGTCCTATGCAGCTGTTGGTGAGTATACTAGTATAATGTTATGATCTAGTCAGGTGCTGAATTGTGTCCACAGGTGCTAGGCACCCATGTTTGCGTAATGCTATTATGAGCTGTCCAGATGCTGAACTGTACCCATGGCTTCCTGGAACCTGCTTATGTGTGTAATAATGATATACGTTGTTTATAAGCTGAATGGTGTCCATGCGTTTCAGGGACGCGTGTGTGTGTGTGTGCGTGTGTGTGTGTGTGTTAGAAGCTGAACTTTGAATTTTAGTGTAAGTTTACATTTTTAGGGAATTCACAAATTTATTTTGTGAGTCAGGCCCTGTGAGCATTAAGGTAATGATTGTCCAGGTGCTAATGTGCCCCACATGTGGTATGAAGCTGTCTGTGTATTAATGCTAAGAGCTGTCTAGGCGCTGAGTTGTGTGATTTTGTGCAAAGGTTGTAGGAAGGTATTTGTGTGTGTTTTTGTGATATGAGCTGCTCCGATGCTGAACTGCACCCACAGGTTCTAGACAACTATTTATATTGGCATTGATGGTGTCAAGGGTACCTAGCAGCTCTCTATTATTAATATTATTATTATTTTATTATTATTATTATTTTTAATAATAGTAGTATTAGTAGTAGTATGAGCTGATGAGCTGTCCATGTAGCTAACTCCATCCAGCGGTTCTAGGCAACAATCGATGTGTCTATTAATTTAAGCTGCTCAGATGCTGAGCAGTGAACACAAGGTCAGCCAGCAATTTGTGTGTATTAAAGTTACGAGTTGTTGTGGTGCTAAACAGTGTCCACATGTTCTAGGCTGCTATTTATGTGTGTGTGTGTGTGTATTACTAATATGAGCTGCCAAGGTGCTGAACTGCGTACACATGTTTTAAGCCGCTGTAAGTGTGAGCAATGCTAATATAAGATGCCAATACGTTGAAGTGTATACACAAGATTTTAGCAGCTATTAGGGTATGTATTAACGATAAGGGCTGTCCAGGTGAATGACTGTGAACACATCTTCCGGTTGTGTTTGAGTGTTTATTAATGATATGAGCGGTTCTGGTGCTGAACTGCGAACACATAGGGGCATATTCTCAAGGAATCATCACCGATTTAGCGGCACTTTATCGCAGTCAAAGTGGTCATAAATTCATTGCACCATTCACAAGCTGGTGCTAACAGCCGATATCACCAGTTTTCCTGCGATAGCAGCCGCAAAAAACATCGCCACGGATGACACCGGCAACAAACGCTAATGATATGCAGAGTAGGCGTTCCCGTGCAAAAAGCCGCGGAAACACCACTTTGCAACATTCTCAACGACCAGCCAGATCGGCGATAAGATACAAAAACATGCGATAAGGCGCGTTAGCAGCATGGATTTAACACCTGCTCCTACCTGGTGTTAAGTCGGACGACAACCTGCACCATAAAAGGGAGCCCAGCCCACAGCCACACCAGAAGAACAACAGATGCCATGGAGCTACTGATCATGCAGCTCAGAGCCCCAAGAGGGCCACAACACCCACCGCCACCACCGCCAGGACCCCCACCCACCCCCAGGACCCCCGCCCCCCCGGACTACCACAGAGGCAGCGCAGACAAAGACACCGGACCTTCCGAAAACGCACCAGCCTCAGAGACTTAACGCCAGAGGAAGTCATTACCCACTACAGGCTCAAAAGGACAACCATCCTCCGCATCCTGACCCTCATTGCCCACAGGCTGACGGTACCAACACAGCGGAGAACCAACATCCCTCCGCAGACAAAGCTGCTGGCCGTGCTGCACCTGTTGGCCTCTGGGACCTTCCAAACAACAACTGCCAGAGTCGGAGGAGTCTCACAGCCAGCCCTGTCAAAGTTCCTCACACCTGTCTTGGATGCCATCATCAGCTTGGTACCCCAGCAACTTTACTTCCCACACACTGCGCAGGAACAGCTGGAGATCAAGCAAGGCTTCTATGCCATAGCTGGCTTCCTGCACGTATTGGGGCAATCGACTGCACACATGTACTCCTCGTGCCCCCTGCCGCCACTGCACACAATTACCGCAACAGGAAACACACGCATTCCATCAATGTGCAGGCAATAGTGGACCACCGGGGACTCTTCACCAATGTCGTCGCCAACTACCCAGGCAGTGTGCATGATTCCTTCATCTTCCGACAGTCCATCATCAACCAGCGCTTTCAGGATGGCACCTATGGAAATGCACTGCTCGTTGGTAAGTAACAACTGAACACACCACACACCTCAACTCCACCAACATACAACTCACAACTCTGGGAATGCACACGTCACAAAATCACATAGAACATGACAACCAACATCCCCACATTCCAGACACGACTACACAACTTACTGTGGCAACCTGGGCTAGCCATGTACACAAGCCATCAACGGCATGGCACCTCAGCCACACAATAGCAGAATGTGGGGAGAGGTGGGAACCAGGCATGTGCGAAGGAGGCAAGTGACCCATGAATGTGAATGTACACAATGCCAAGTGTGGCGTGGATGTGCTGGACAGACTTGAGTATGCAGACCACAGACATTTCCATGTCGACATACACTGCTGGTGTCTGGAGTGTACTGGACAGTGGACGCAACCATGTTACCGCAGCCAGTGGGGAAGATCGCGGAAATGTAGCTTGTTACATCCCCCCCTGTAAGTGTGAGCGGAGTGGGCTGGCCCGGCGTACGCCAGGCCAGCGTAGGGGTGTGAATAAAAAGCCTGTTACTCTGGGCGTGGTTCTCTTCCGGAATGGCCAATGTGTCTGCCAGGGCGGCGCCTCTCACCCCGCCGTGAGGCCGACGCCGTGAGCGGCAGTGCCTGCGATCCTGTGCGCCTGCTGCACCCCAGGCCGCTGGTCCCAAGACCCGTCTTGCCCGCCCCAGCGCACCCAGGCCTCACTGCTCACCTGCCTTCACCGGCGTGTGTTAAAGAGGGCCCACCACGTGCCGGTACAAGCTCCAAGCCTGAGGCCCGCGACCTTGGCAGCCTCCTCAGACCATCACGGCCTCCGCGACACAGGCCCCCAGTACTCCTTTCTCGTTGACGTACTCCACCTCTGCCTCCGGCCTACACTGCGGTCCAGTAGGTCACACATTTGGAACTGAGTCTTTATTATACAATGGCAGAGTACATATGTTTATGGCAGATTTTAAATCACCGTACTCCCTTCGATGTGGTGCCACCAACTCTGTGCATAGCATTCCAACGACACATGTCTGTGGGCCCTTGCTGACTACTGCCTTCGGCCTACACTGCGGTCCAGCACCGCGGGGTCACCTGTGTACTGCCTACACTGCGGTCCAGCAGGCCTCACACCAATACAATCCAGTCCGGACCAGGCAGGACACGGCATCGTCGCAGGCTGCACACACGCTCAGCTCTGGTGCTTCTACCTCTGTCAACCACAAATCATCGCCACATGGCATTCCAACATCGTGTGTGAGAGTACCAGGAGGAGCTGCCTGAACAGTGGTTGGCCCGCACCGACCGCTGCCTCCGGCATACACTGCGGTCAAGTAGGTCGCACATTTGGAACTGAGTCTTGATTGTTCAATGGCAGAGTCCATATCATTGTACGCAAGGAGAGGAGTAAGAGGAAGACGCGGTTCAGTCCGGATGAAAAAAGGATCATCGTTATGGAGGTGATCGAACACTACCAACAACTGCTCTGGTGCCACTAACTCTGTGCATCTCAAGCCAAGGACACGTGGCTGGGGGCCCCTGCTGACCGCTGCCTCCGGCCTACACTACGGTCAAGTAGGTCACACATTTGGAACTGAGTCTTGATTTATTTATGGCAGAGTTTATACCATTGTACAGGCCTCATCGCAGACTGCATCCCCTTTCAGCTCTGGTGCCACTGACTCCGTGCCCCGAAATTCATGGACACTCTCTGGTTGAACTTTGGTGGCGTCTGAGTCTATGGCCTGGGGGTTGTCTTCATCATCATGTAGCTGATACTGACTTGGTGTCAAAAATGAGTCTGTAGCATTCATCTCCTCCATATTGCCTGTGTCTGCTTGGTACTGCCCTCTGTATCATGCCCTGGAAGAACACCTTCCACTGTCCCCCAAAAGCCTCCGCGACATTCACCTTGGACATCAACGAGGACCCGCTCAGCTCTCGTGGCCCTACCTCAGTGCACCGGTAGTCACCGTCCCGTGGCGGTGTTCCATGTGCCGGCCGCTGTGCATCCGGGGCCACTAACTCTGTGCAGCTCAAGTCATGGACCCTTGCTGTTTGAACTGTGAACTTCTGATTGTCTGATCACTGTTGTAGTTGTTGCCAGCACCAACCACTCCTTGAGGGCTGGCTCACACTCACCCCACACCCTTCCAGCACAGGCGTCACTGGACATGTGACCCTAGCAATAAAAGGGGCCGGGCGCACATGCCCGTAGCCAGTTCCACAAACTATCTAAGTGTGTCCGTGTGGTCATTGTGTATGCATGAGGGCCCCAGGCTCTACCACATTGCATTGCGCTGTGTACAGCGGAGGCAACCATGTCACCTCAGGCAGTGGGTGAGACCTGGGACATGTAGCTGTGTTGTACCCCCCTGTAGGCGTTGCCGGAGTAGGCTAGCGTACGACAGTCCAGCGTAGGGGTGTGGATAATCACCCCGGGGCTCTGGGCGTGGTTAAGTGTTGGGCTTGCCAATGAAGTACCTAATGAGTGTGTCTCTGTTGTAGTGTCGGCGCCACCCATCCCGCAATGGACAAAGTTGCAATGTAACATGCCCCCGGAGTGCGGGCTCGGCCGAAGGGATAAATGAATGAGCGCAAGCCCGCTCGGGTCCGGGATCATACATGCCAACTGTTGTGTGTGTATCGCTATTACCACAGCATAAGCCAAAGGTCTTGCCTCGACCGCATCGCGAGTTCAGCCAGCCATGAACTCTACATCTATGTCCGCCCTATTCTTACCATAGGCCTACACACACGTGGCCGCCCACCTTCAACACACAACATCACAGTGTCGTTGTCAGGCTTTTGGACATGCGCAGACAGGCATGACAATGGTGTGCCGTAGGAGTGCAAGTGATGCAACCGCGCAGCGCACACAAGTAAATAGGCTCGGGGGAGGGAGGAGCAGCAGTGAGGCTACGTAATACACATTGATGGCACTCATTTGCTACAAGCAGTACATGTCAAACAGGAATCACTGTGACACACATATCACACGCCAATCAACTAGTGAGCCTGCCAACATATCATGCAGAACCAACTATTGACTCATGTCTCTCTGCACTGTCACAGGTGATCGATGATATGCACTCTGCCCTTGGATGATGACACCCCTCCAAGCCCCGAACACACAGGCCCAGAGGCAGTACAATTGGGCCCACAAATGCACCAGGGGCATCGTGGAATGCACATTTGGCGTGTTGAAGTCACATTTCAGGTGCCTGGACATCACAGTTGAGAGGCTCCTGTACAGCCCAGACATCGTGTGCAAGATGATCGTTGCATGTTGTGTGTTGCACAACATATGTGTATGCACCAATGCCCCATGGTTACAAGTGCCAGATGCACCGGACGATGATGACGAAGATGAGGCAGGTGGACCACACCCCACTGCAGCTGCAACAGGAATAGCCCATAGGAACAACATCATTGACAATTTCTTCAAATGAGGACGTCACATTGTGACAGTCCTTAGCAATCATGAGACAGTACAAAATGACCATAGGCACAGCATGTGCAAATAAATTCATTTCAACACACATTCCCTGAGTTTCTGTATGTGTGCTGCAATGTGGCACGGGGATCAGGGACATGATCCAGAGTCATTTTGGGTGTGCAGTGTGCTCTACTTAATTGTGCATGTGTGCCATTGTGCCCATCTCCCAGTCCCTGGTCGGTTCTCACCCTGTTGATGTTGTGTCAGGTCATGTTGAGCAGTGTCCCGATCCCCAACTCCTGGCACCATATCCCGACTGATGACTGTGGCCACCATTTTCTCAATGTCATCCAGCTCCTGGTGTGCCGCTGGTCCCCCACCTCCAATCTGCGTTGCTGCTTTCATGTTGGCATCAAGTTTATTCTTGGTTTTGCCCTACACATCATTCCAGCGCCTCTTGACCTCTTCCATTGTCCTCCTCGACACTCCGACTGCATTCACGTTGTTCACGATGTACTGCCATCTTTCCGTTTGTGTTGCCGATGACACAGTGGAGGTGACGAACAGTTGTTGGTAGTGTTCTGTCACCTCCGTGACGATGATCCGGTTTTCCTGCGGACTGAACCCCGTCTTCCTCTTCCTCTTCTCCTTGCCCTTCCCCGGCCCCGGGGTTCATGACTGGTCGTCTGTGGGGCTTGTGGGGTTCGCATTGTCCTCTGCACTCGGTCCGGGTGCATCCATGGTGCTACGCAGTTACATTTTTTTATCTTGTTTTTTTTCTCTGCTTTTATAGTGCATTTTCCCGCATGTCGCGTGGGAATCGCAGGCCTGTCGCTGGTTTTTGTTTCGCGATTTGGGACATCGCAACTTTTTTAGCGTTTGTGTTTCGCATTTTTCCGGCGTCGCGTTAATTTTAACGCGGGCATTTGTCGCGTTATCGTGTGACTATCGCATGGTGCCGCCGGGTTGAGAATACTGCGTTAACACGGTGTTATTTTCCCGCAATAGACTGCGATCTGAGAAGTTGCGTTAAGCAAATTTGGAGATAGTTAACACATGTTCTTGAGAATATCCCCCATAGTCTACTTACATTTGTGTGTTTATTAATGAGATGAGCTGTCCTGATACTGAAGTGTGAACACATATTCTGGTTGTTGTTTGTATGTTTATTAATGAGATGAGCTGTTCGAGAGAAGAACTGTGAGCCCATCTTCTTGTTGGGTTTGTGGGTATATTAATGATAAGAGCTGTCCAGGTGATGAACTGTGATCACATCTTCTAGTTGGAGTTTGTGTGTTTATTAATGAGAGGAGCTGTTTAGGTGCTGAACTGTGAACACATCTTCTGGTTGGGTTTATGTGTTTATTAATGATAAGAGCTGTCAAGGTGCTGAACTACGAACACCTCTTCTGGTTGTATTTGTGCGTTTATTGATGATAAGAGCTGTCCAGGTGCTGAACTGTGAACACACATTCTGGTTGTGTTTCTATGTTTATTATTGAGATGAGCTGGTCAAGAGCTGAACTGTGAGCCCATCTTGTTGGGTTTGTGTGTTTAATAATGATAAGAGCTATCCAGGTGCTGAACTGTGAACACATCTTCTTGTTGGGTTTGTGGGTATATTAATGATACGAGCTGTCCAGGTGATGAACTGTGATCACATCTTATAGTTGGAGTTTGTGTGTTTATTAATGAGAGGAGCTGTTTAGGTGCTGAACTGTGAACACATCTTCTGGTTGTATTTGTGTGTTTATTGATGATAAGAGCTGTCCAGGTGCTGAACTGTGAACACACATTCTGGTTGTGTTTCTATGTTTATTAATGAGATGAGCTGGTCAAGAGCTGAACTGTGAGCCCATCTTGTTGGGTTTGTGTGTTTAATAATGATAAGAGCTATCCAGGTGCTGAACTGTGAACACATCTTCTAGTTGTTGTTTGTGTGTTTATTAATGAGAAGAGCTGTTTAGATGCTGAACTATGAACACATCTTCTGGTTGATATTGTGTGTTTAATTCGGCCTGGGCGGAGTTCACATAGTTTTACTCTGGAATTCCACTGAAAAACTCTGCGCTGTTCCACTATTCCGCGGAGTTCCGTGAGTGGATGGAGTAGCCACATCCCAGAGAATAATGCCATACATGTGAAACACATGGGGAGCTCTAGTCTTTAATGGACCAACTGTGCAGGACAGAAGAGGCGCCGGCAGATACAGTATCCCGCTCACACCATTTGTTCTCCTACCTTAGTTGTTACAATGCACAGACTGTGCACTGCCCAGCTTGAGTCAAGGTGATTTGTCAGCAGATCGGCAGGGGTGAGGCGCTGCTGTTTCTAGCAGACAGAAACAGCATGAATGGAGTGAGAGGCTTTCACCGACATGGGTCCCTGTTCAACGTGTGCCTTTCATGAGAAACTACAAATCTACTTCACAGAGATGACAGCATCTCTGGTCCCCGACTGCTCCAGAAAACTCCCGTGCGCTAAAAGCCGCCAGGTGTTCAAGCAGAGTTGCCACAGCAGCTGCAGTATGCCAAGGTGTCCTCTTTCAATAAAATCAGATGCAACAAACGAGCATCACAGTTCAGACCTGGCCTCTGTTCAGAATTCCATCTGCAGCTTCACTCGGTGGAGAAAAGGCTCCCACTTCAAACGCCTTCTTACTTTATTCTTTCCACCCAGCAAGAAAAGCAGCAGTTCCAGTACATCGAGGAGCTTTCATTTACTGGCCAAAACTGCTACGAACGACTGAATTGACACCACGCTTTCCTGAAATCTCGACATTGGAAACTGGCCGCCAGCAGTGCTGACACCTAATGCCCTAAAACCATAGGAGAGCGATACAGGCAGGTCAAGAAGGCATCTACAGACAACACGTGCATTTCTACAGCCACCACGCTTGCCTTTGCTTATCAGCCATCAATCAAAAAAAAACTTGTTAGAGAGAAGAGATGAATTAAGGGGCAGCCAAGTGCTTCATTTACTGGCTCACACGCACAAATTAAACCCCATAAATATTAAGCATTCTATCGTGGAATGTGACGTGGTTTATAGAGGTAGTGACTACCCACAACTGTGTGATCTTGGTCACTCCACTTACCTTACTTTCATTCGTCTATATTAACAAAAATACGAACGGTGTTCACTTAGAAGTTAGCCAGGCATTAGAAAGTGCATAAGATATGGCTGTTGAATGTTCTTCTCTGTGGGATAGTAGGCAAGCTCACACTACTGCCCACCCTGCCATTCCTTCCGAGACGCTGTCTCCCTCTCCTCCTGCAGTTTCTAGCATGTCTCACCCAAACAGAAGCATCTGTGTTCTGCCCCATGCCAGCTTGTGAAGGAATGCATTCATGCTATCAGCACAGTCGTGGGATGGAGACAGCTTATCTTGGCTGCACGTGGGCTAGTGCAGCAAGATCCGAACTTTAGCCATCAGGGTTCAGGCCTCTTCTTGCCCTCTGCTTCACTCCTGGCACCCTCTATTCCTTGGAACACTATGTTATATAATAATGATAATTGCGTTTACAGTGTCCACTCCAAACTAACTACTATGGGGCAGATTTACAAGCCCCTTGCGTGACTTTTGCGCTGCAATTACGTCACTTTTTTGACGCAACAGCGGCGCAAACAATGCGGCCTATTTACAACGTGACGCATCTAGGGAGATGCGTCACGTTGTAAAGTCCTGCGTCACATTATACCTGCGTCAGGTATAATGTATGCAGGGTGGGCGTTCCCACGCAGGAAGGCCTCGTAAAAGTGACGCAGTGAAATCTTCAAGATTTCACTGCGCCACTTTTAGGACGCCACTGCGTCAAAACCTTACGCCTGCTTGAAGCAGGCGTAAGTAGTGACGCAGTGTAGTGGGAATAGGCCTCAACACGCATTGCTGGAGTTGCGTCGTGCTTGCGGCACGACTCCAGCAATGCGTGACTTTTCCGCCAACAGATGCGTCAGAATTTCTGACGCATCTGTCAATCCTTGCGCCATGGTGCACCGTATTGTAAATACGGCGCATCCATGGTGGCGCAAGGGTTTCTCAGTGTGGCGCAGGGAAAGTGACGCATCTCTACAGATGCGTCACTTTCTTGTAAATCTTCCCCTATGTCTCATTGATATTGAATGCATAAGCCTCAGAAGGATGAAAGGCTGGCACAGCCCTGCTGAGATTTGAATCTGCTGCCTGAAGGTAACAGATTTCTGAAGCTAGCACCATCTGCCATTTGAAATAAGTCGATTGTCAGTATCTTATCAGCCTCAACCAAACAGGACTACAGAGGAAGAACTTTGGGGCCTATTAGCAATAACCGGCGATAATTATCGCTAAGCGCAGTTAGCGCTTGGATAATTATCGCTGGCTATCGCAGGTTTCTATCGCGGAGATAGCGTGCTATCAGCAATGCTTATCTCCTAAGCGATAGAAACCCTGGAGAACAGTGTGAATATCGCTTGAAAACAAGCGATATTCACACTGTGACCAGTGTTAGCTAGGTGATAGGGCGAGGGGGATTTAGCCATGTAATCCACCTCCCATTGGATTACATGGCTAAGTCAGGTCTGGACCAGGTGTTAACAAACCAGCGCTAAACGTGTTTAGCGCTGGTTCGTTAATCACCTCCCCTGCCTCGCTAATAGGCGATAGCGAGCTTAGCGACTGTTTCCAGTCGCTTTTAGGTTGGGAACGCCTACTTTGCATGCCATTAGCGATAAATATCGCTGGCATGCAAAGCGGCACCCAACCCGGTCGTTATCGCCTGGAAGCTGTCGCTAACAGCAGTTAGCGACAGCTTGCTAATAGGGTGTTAGAATTATCGCCGCTTTAGCGGGAAAAAGTCCCGCTAAAGCGGCGATAGAGCCCTTGATAATATGCCCCTTTATTCTTAAGGGTAGTTTACAATGTGTTTAAGTGGTACAATGGTATGCAAGGTTTGCAAAGTCCTACAATTACTAAACAGCTGGAGTTTTCCATCAACTTTTGGATGCCTTTATCAAATAAGTAAAGTTTCCACGCACATAAAAGTTCACCGAAAGTTCACTGAAGTACGTCAGCAGAGATGCCATGCCATTTAAAAAATGCAGAAAATAAACTTGCAGCTACTTCAACAGAATGCGAGATCAGACACATGTAACTAACATAAGTAACACATCTACAATGAGTTGCAGAGGTGGAGGGCTGATAGTGACTGTGTTTCCTTTTTGAGGCCGAAGTCCAGGTTGTTCTGCTTCTCCAGCAGCTGTGGGAATGCCACCCTCTTCTGCATGCCCTCCATGGCCACGCTGTGCCCAAGGGCCAGTAAAAGCATGTGGCAGACATCCCTTCACCCCACCCTGGCAGCCAGATAAGATAGTCCAAGGGATGAACATTTATCACAGACTGAGTAACGCTTCGAGTGCCTGCCGTTCAGTCGCTCAGAGGTGCAGCGGCTTCCTTGCCTTCCTCTCAGCTGCATATGACTCGGAAGTGTGCTTCCTCAACTGACTGGGATAGAACGAGGCTTGGGACATATGCGTTTCACACACACAAGGCATAAAAACAGAAAAAGGGCAACATAAAGTTGCCGCTCCAGAGCTACTATAACTATAAAGTAGGGGTAGCGCCGGTAAACTCCGTCACGTGGCGGAATGCAGAGTTTTTGCTGAACTCCGCGCTCCAAGTGGAGCATGTAGTAGCAAAACTCCACAAACTATGCCGGCGGAGTGGAGTTAAGCGCCCACCCATAGTATTAATAATGATGCGGGATGGCCAGGTGATGAATTGTCAACACAGGTTCTCAGCTGCCGTCTGAAAATGTCCTTTTATCTGAGCTCTCCAGGTACTGAACTGGGAACACATCTTCTGGTTGCGTTTGTGTGTTCATTAATGAGATGAGCTCTCCAGATACTGAACTGGGAACACACCTTCTGGTCGCATTTGTGTGTTTATTAATGAGATGAGCTCTCAAGGTGCTGAACTGTGAACACATCTTCTGGTTGCGTTTGTTTGTTTATTAATGAGATGAGCAGTTCAGGTGCTGAACTAGGAACACATCTTCTGGTTGCGTTTCTGTATTTATTAATGAGATGAGGTGTTCAGGTGCTAAACTGGGAACACATCTTAAGGTTGCGTGTGTGTGTTTATTAATGAGACGAGTGGTCCTGGTGGTGAACTGTGAGCACATCTTCTGGTTGCCTTTGTGTGTTTATTAATGAGAAGAGCTGTTCAGGAGCTGAACTGTGAACACATCTTCTGGTTGCTGTGTGTCTGTTTATTGATTATATAAGTTGTCCAGGTACTGAACTGAGAACACATCTTCTGGTTGCGTTTGTGTGATTATTAATGAGATGAGCTGAGCTGCAAACACATCTTCTTGCTGCTATTTGTGTATTTATTAATGATATGAGCTGGTCAGGTGCTGAACTGTGAACACATGTTTGGGTTGCATTTGTGTGATTCTTAATGAGATGCGCTGTCTTGTTGCTGAAATATCAACGCATCTTTTTGTTGCTATTTGTGTGTTTACTATTTATATGAGTTGCCCATGTGCTGAACTATGAACACATCTTTTGGTTGCTATTTGTGTGTTTAATAATTATATTAGTTGTCCAGATGCTGAAGTGTGAACACATCTGCCTATTGCTGTTAGTGTGTTATTATTTATTTGAGCAGTTCAGGGGTTGTGCTGTCACTGAGTCCTCCAACACAGGAGCAGGTGCTTAAAAATGCAGGATACGATATATTAGGTAGGTCACAATTTGGAACCCCTGTTTATGGTCAATCACAAGGAAGGAAGTCTACATGGAACAGCAGACTACTATTCATGTGATTGCATTCTTTTGATAATTTTTTTATTGATTTTCAATACTGTTGATGTATCGGGCATCACCCCAGTACACATATGTTTCATGTAGCGCATATTAGCTATCACAACAAAATGTGCTTTCTTCCCCTAGAAAATCTTTACCTTTTCCATTAAAGGCAACCTACCACAACAAAACATATGGGGGGTTATGTGTCTATGTGAAGGAAAAGCTAAGTATTATATGACAGTCACAGCGTTCATCACAGGTTATTATACAACATATCTATAACAATAACATGTACAATATTACTGAATTTACAGTTGCAACATAGGCAACATATTCTTCCCTTTTTCTAGCCTTGCAGAACTTAATTGTTATCCTCCCCTATTCTTCATAACAACATGCCCCAAGACATGCTCATGGCTAGTCAAATCTTCCCTCCATATTATGTCAAGTTGAGATCAATTGTAGTCTCAAAGTCCCAAGGCCGACAGTCCCAGTTCTATGGATCCATAAAATTTATGAATGGGCTGCAAATAGTTTTGAATATGGGAAATCTGTCTTCTAATTTGTAAATACATCTTTTGTATGTAGCTAGCCTAAAGAGTTTGGACGTCTATTCTGGATGTGTGGGTACTGTTGATGTGCGCCAATAGCAACGGATACAAATGTTTGCCACAATGAGAGTTACTGACAACCTTTGTCTCCAGTGGTAAGCGGTGTCTTCAGTGTCAGACACATCATGAAATATGGCCAGTTTAGCCCGATCCACGAAGGGGCCTAAGCTAGTCATATGTAGTGTATGTTAGAAAGCTGTCCAATATGGATCTAGACGAGTAAAGGACCACAATACAGGATACATGTTACAGTCCAGAGTCCAACAGTTATCATCTAATGTAAATCAGGTTCTGCATAGTTTGTATGGGGACCAATACCAGTTGTTTAGGATTTAGAGGTAGAAGAACTTTAGTCTTTCTTCCCTCAAGGTATGATTATGGTGTTCCATATGGTTGGACCAGTCTACATCAGTATAATTGATCCCTAATGTAGTCTGCCATTAAGTCCTAGGGCCTGATAACGATCTTGGCAAATGGGATGCTCCATCACAAATGTGGTGGATATCCCATCCGCCGTATTACGAGTTCCATAGGACATAATGGAATTGTAGTTTGGCAGACAGGATATCCCTGTCCACCATGATCATAATCAGGCCCTTAATCTCATTTTTGGTTTTGGGTGAGTATATTGTATCAATGAGGCTCTGGTACATGTTGGAGACGAATCACTGACAGAATATCGAAGGTGAGAATATCGACCTACAAAAATATCGCAGCAAGAATATCGAAGTCAAGAATATCGACATCCTATCTACATTATGGTAAGTACAAAAATATCGAGAAAAAAAATATCGTTGTCAAAAATATCGTTATTAAAAATATTTTTTTTTTGTTAAAAAAAGTAATGTAAAATAAAGTAAATAATACATATAATTAAAATAAACATAGTTAAAAATATTGTAAAATGTTTAAAAATTATAAATTAAATATATATAATTTATAAATACATTTAATATATACATATAATATATAATATATACACTTACTTATTAATATGTTTTAATAATTATTTTAATAACTTATAAATTAAGAAAATCTTATAAATTATAAATACATCTATACACATAAAACAATAACATAAATAAAAATTAAATAAATATATGTAACAAATTAAAAAAATTAAAATTATTTTTAAAATTAATTATATACTACATTAGCTAAAATAATACAAAAAATATTAAATAGTGGAGGGAATAAAATTACTATTCCAACTCCAAACAGTGCAACAGTAGGGTAAATGTTGGATAGCGTAGGTGTTAAAATTACTATTCCCACTCCAATGAGTGCAACAGTAGGGAAGGTGTTGGATAGCGTAGGGGTAAAAATTACTATTCCCACTCCAGTGAGTGCAACAGTAGGGAAAGTGTTGGCTAGCGTAGGGGTAAAAATTACTATTCCCACTCCAGTGAGTGCAACAGTAGGGAAAGTGTGGGATAGCGTAGGGGTAAAAATTACTATTCCCACTCCATTGAGTGCAACAGTAGGGAAAGTGTGGGATAGCGTAGGGGTAAAAATTACTATTCCCACTCCAGTGAGTGCAACAGTAGGGAAAGTGTGGGATAGCGTAGGGGTAAAAATTACTATTCCCACTCCAAAGAGTGCAACAGTAGGGAAAGTGTGGGATAGCGTAGGGGTAAAAATTACTATTCCCACTCCAAAGAGTGCAACAGTAGGGAAAGTGTTGGATAGCGTAGGGGTAAAAATTACTATTCCCACTCCAAAGAGTGCAACAGTAGGGAAAGTGTTGGATAGCGTAGGGGTAAAATTTACTATTCCCACTCCAGAGAGTGCAACAGTAGGGAAAGTGTTGGTTAGCGTAGGGGTAAAATTACTATTCCCACTCCAGTGAGTGCAACAGTAGGGAAAGTATTGGATAGCGGAGGGGTAAAAATTACGATTCCCACTCCAGTGAGTGCAACAGTAGGGAAAGTGTTGGATAGCATAGGGGTAAAAATTACTATTCCCACTCCAGTGAGTGCAACAGTAGGGAAAGTGTTGGCTAGCGTAGGGGTAAAAATTACTATTCCCACTCCAGTGAGTGCAACAGTAGGGAAAGTGTGGGATAGCGTAGGGGTAAAAATTACTATTCCCACTCCATTGAGTGCAACAGTAGGGAAAGTGTGGGATAGCGTAGGGGTAAAAATTACTATTCCCACTCCAGTGAGTGCAACAGTAGGGAAAGTGTGGGATAGCGTAGGGGTAAAATTACTATTCCCACTCCAAAGAGTGCAACAGTAGGGAAAGTGTGGGATAGCGTAGGGGTAAAAATTACTATTCCCACTCCAAAGAGTGCAACAGTAGGGAAAGTGTTGGATAGCGTAGGGGTAAAAATTACTATTCCCACTCCAAAGAGTGCAACAGTAGGGAAAGTGTTGGATAGCGTAGGGGTAAAATTTACTATTCCCACTCCAGAGAGTGCAACAGTAGGGAAAGTGTTGGTTAGCGTAGGGGTAAAAATTACTATTCCCACTCCAGTGAGTGCAACAGTAGGGAAAGTATTGGATAGCGGAGGGGTAAAATTACGATTCCCACTCCAGTGAGTGCAACAGTAGGGAAAGTGTTGGATAGCATAGGGGTAAAAATTACTATTCCCACTCCAGTGAGTGCAACAGTAGGGAAAGTGTTGGGTAGCGTAGGGGTTAAAATTAACATACTTATAATTAAAATAATTTTTATAAATAAATAATGATTTAATTATTAAATAACAATAAATTAATTACCAATACCAATAAATAATTAATAAAAATAATTACCAATTAATAATTAATTAACAATAAATTAATGATAAATACCAATAAATAATAATTATTAAAAATAAATTACCAAATAAAAATTAATTAATAAATTATTTTCCAATACCGAAAAATAATAATTATTAAAAAGTAATTACCAATTAATAATTAATTAACAAAAAATTAATGATAAATACCAATAAATAATAATTAATACAAATTAATGACCAATTAATAATTATTAAACAAATTAATTTACAATACCCAAAAATAATATTTATTTAAAATTAATTACCAAATAATCATTTATTAACAATAATTTATTTATCAATACCCCAAAATAAAATTAATAATTACTTAATTAGAATTAAATTACTTCCCACCCTATTTCCCTATAAACTCACAACCCGCTCCAATAATAAATTAATACACTTAGGGGCCGATTCCGATTCAGGCCGGAAATCTCCCCGACCGAGCCGGATCCGGAGAGATTTCCGACCGAATCGGACCCTAGCAGTCCGACCGAACGAGTACGATGCGTCTGTATGCTATCGGACTCGATTCGGTCGGACTCCCATTGAAGTCAATGAGAGCCGGTCGTACAACGTGTACGCGGGCTCCCATTCACTCAATGGGTGCGAGGCAAACAAGGGCGCCCCCTACAGCGGGTACGCGTCGAACCGACTCGCGCCATACATGCACAGGTAGGGGGGACCCAAGGGTCCCCCCTGTGTGCGACTCGCGCGGATACGCGTACAGGGGGGTCCGACACGGACCCCCAAAGTGCGGCTCCGACAGCTCTTTGGAGCCGGACTGCGCGAGTCGGTCGGACTGCTCGAGGTGCGCATCGTACTTACCCGGCCGGGGAACGTCTCCATTGCGCGGTGCGAGTCGTGTCCGTGCGAGTTGGTCGGAGCGGTCGGGTCCCGCGAACGAGTCGGTCGGCGATTTCGCGAGCGCTCGCATCGTACTCGCTCGCCCGGACGCACGTACGAATCGGTCGGGAAATTGGGCTCCGAATCAGATCCGGTTAAGCCGAATCCGATTCGGTGCCCTACCGGCCGAGATCGGAATTGACCCCTAAATATAATTATCAATTAATCAATTAATAAAAATTAATTACCAATTAATACAAATTAATTACCAATTAATAATTAATTAACAATAAATTAATTAACAATACCAATAAATAAAAATAAATAATTACTTAATTACAATTAAAATACTTCCCACCCTATTCCCTATGAACCCACAACCCGCTACAGAACTAAAACGCAAAATTTAATTAAAATTAATTATTAATTGCTAAAAATTATTAATGAATTTACTATAATTAAATTACTTCCCACCCTATTCCCCTATAAACCCACAACCCGCTACAGTACTAAAACGCATAAATTACTTAAAAAAAGATTACTAACTTATAAAAATTTTATACATATATTTAAAAACCAGTACAATACTTAACAAAAAATATATAACACATACATATAAAATACATAATAAAATCCATAACACTAATATAAATATCGATATTAGTAACATCGATTTTTTTGCTATCGATATTACTAACTTCGATATTAACAAAAACGATATTACTTACTTTCAGGTCGATATTCTGGTCGTCGATATTCTTGATTTCGATATTCTGTCCCTACGATATTTGAAACTCGATATTACTGTAGGTCGATATTCTAAACTCGATATTTAGACTGTGCACTGTTGGAGACTGTGCCGCTTGACACAACCCATGTCAGCAGATACTTCTGAATTGGTGATTCAGATATTGTTCTGGGTCAGACCCTAACCTAGGGGTCGATTACGATGGCGGTCGGAAAAACATACCGACCGCCATGGTAGCGGCAGAAAACCGCCCGCATGGCCACCGGGAAAAACGCCGGACACATTACGATGAACCGCCACAATAATCCGTCCGCGGCGGCGGGAGACAACGAAAAACCGCCCGCACACGCCGGACCAGCTGAAAATCCGACCGCAACGGCCGGATACACAGCGGAAAAGCCAAGAACCGCCGCCATGCACACGGAGTAACCGCCCGTGACATTATGACATCCCCGCCACCACCATGGTACCCACCTGTGAATCCGACCGCATCGTGCGCGAACAGCGATGAATCCGATAGGCGGCGGAAGGGCTGCAGCATAGCCACCGCTGCCGAGGAACCGCTGCGGAGGAACCGCAAAAAAATGGCGGACGTTGAAAAAAAAAGAAAAAAAAACCAAACAATGCACACACTGAAGTAGACCTGTCCCAACACAAACCAAAAGTGCCCAATGACAACAGCCCCAGAAAGTTCAAAATAACCAATCACAGGACAACACACACAACACACCTGACAGCAACATACCAGCTTGCCACACCCCCATAGCCGAGCATAAAACTAGCCCCTCCCTGACCACAATCCTTTGCTACACTCCACAACTGAAGGTCCCAACCCCAGAGAACAAAGGAGAGGCAAACCTGCACACAGCACCACCACAACACACACACCACCTACACCACCTACACCACCCACAACACCCACACAACTGCACCACAGAACATCTGCACAGCAC